>JBBGZY010000651.1:0-1200000 GCA_037952925.1 Lithobates clamitans | reverse complement strand
GATGACAAGATAGGAGAGTCCAGGTACAAGCAATAAGGTCAGGCTAGGAGACAGGAGATAGTCCAGGTAACAGGCCGAGGGTCAAACACAGGAGATTTGGTGGGAATCTGATAAACAGGCCGAGGTCAGGTCCAGGAGATAGGCAAAGAGAAGTCCAAAGGCAAATCCGGGTCACAACGGGTAGTCAAGCAGAGATACAGGATACAGGTTCAGATAACACAGAAAGCTGAGACAAACCAGCAACTTGTGTGATTCTCTAAACGCCTTTTATAGGCTGCCCAGGGAATCACATTGGGTGTGCACCAATGTGCGTGTGCGAGCGCCGTAGCGCCGAGCCACGAACGCGCCGAAACGCCGTTCCACCGGGAATGCGTGAGAAACGAACGGACCGGAACGAGGGCTTCTTCTGACAGGGTAGCACTCTGGCCTAGCAGTAAGATTCCCAACCATGACACTACCTGCCTGGAGTTTGCATGTTCTCCCTGTGCCTGTGTGGGTTTCCTCCGGGTACTTCAGTTTCCTACCACACTCCAAAAGAAATGCTGGTAGGTTCATTGGATCCTGTTTAAATTGTCCCTAGTATGTATGAATGTGAGTTAGGGACCTTAGATTGTAAGCTCCTTGAGGGTAGGGACTGATGTGAATGTACAATGTATATGTAAAGCGCTGCGTAAATTGACGGCGCTATATAAGTACCTGAAATAAAATAAATTAAATAAATAATAAAATCACCAGTGCTAGATTCTCTGCCGGGCCTTTATTGAGCTTTCTGGATGCTCCAAGTCACTGTAACACTTACGTTCTATTAAGGACTTTCTCCTGCACTCCTGCTACAACCTCAAGTAGCCTTTGAGTGATCTTCTGCTCAAGTCCTCCACATCCTGCTGGCAACCTGTGTTTCTTTGAGCATTATACCTGCTGTACCACCTTCAGTAATATACTGCACTCAGCCGCAAGGGGAGCTTCTCTCAGCATCTTGGCCTCAGTTAAGGTACGTGACACCCTCAAAGTGGGACTGTACCCACACTGCATGGGTTAATTGCTCGTTTAGGTCTAGGTGACTTTTTCAAAGAGATTTACTTACCCAATTCTCCACACTAATATACTGGCCCCCTCAGCATCTTCTCCCCTACCCTCTACTAGTCTAGAGGGAAGGTCCTGAAGTCATCAAGATGAGTGCAGGGTCCATAGTCCTGCACTGTACGTGATGACGCTAAGGGACAGTTCATCGCCAGAGCTTGGGGGAATGCCATCTACCGGAGGATCAGGAAAAAGTGCTTCTCCTCTCCCCTAAAATAAACAAGCAGTTAACCCTTGCAGTGTGGGTGCAGCCCCACTGCAAGGGATAATTTTCAAAGTTCCTGGAACTGGGCTGTAACTCTTCAGTTATCATGACATATTCACTGGCTACCTGTCAGAAAGGCAACCATGCTGTAAAGCAGGGATGTCACATTAGTGTATGACAAAAAAATATAGCCTCAAGTAAACAATGTCAGAGTTTGCCGTAAAAAAGTACCATCATCCAGATTTTTTATATATACAAAGAGGGGGAAGGAATGAGAGTGCGGACAGTTGATGAGGCTGTCCCCTAACACACTCAAACCAAAAAGAAGGAATTTATAGAACTATCCCGGTACTGATAGACAAACAATTAATTTAGTAAAAATTCTCATTTATTATATATAAAAAACATACAGGAAGACAATCAATAAAAAAAGGGAAATTAAACCTCACAGCATACAATAACTCGTAGGTTTATTCCCAAGGGGTGTAACAGGTAATGGAATTATCCTCATAGATTAGAGATCCTCTACTAGTTGCGCGGTCTTAATGCCGCTTCCTGAGGAGGAATAATCTGTAAAAACAGTTAGTTTATTTAGAACAAAAAGAGGGAGTCCACCTGAAAAGAAAACTATTAAAAGTCAGCAGCTACAAATACTGCAGCTGCTAACTTTTAATAAACGGACACTTACCTGTCCCAGAGTCCAGCGATGTCGGCAGCCGAAGCCGAGCAATAACTGCCGCCGCCATTCTCGGTGAGGGAATAAGGAAGTGAAGCGTTGCGGCTTCACTTCCGGGTTCCCTACTGTGCATGTGCGAGTCACGCTGCACGTCCTAAGTGGTCCCTGCTATCTCCTGGGACCTGTGTGTTTCCCAGGTGACAGCGGGGCGTTGCAGAGGGGGCGTGACTCCCACTGGAGTCTATTCCCGGAAGTGGGTGCAGATACCTGTCTAATACAGGTATCTGCACCCCCCTGAAAGCTGCCAATTGTGGCACCGGAGGGGGGGAGGAATCAGATGAGCGGAAGTTCCACTTTTGGGTGGAACTCCGCTAAAAATACACACAATTTAGCAATTATATAATATTAGAAAAACAGCACATCACAACAACAACAATAGGAGATTGCTTACCTACAAACCAAAAGCCGAAAAGGTCCCAGGCCACCAATTCATTCCCCCCCCTGGAGGACATGGGGGATTTGTTAGCGGTAGGGATGAGCTTCGAGTTCGAGTCGAACTCATGTTCTACTCGAACATTGGCTGTTCGCAAGTTCGCCGAACAGCGAACAATTTGGGGTGTTCGCGGCATTCGAATGCCGCGGAACACCCTTTAAAAGTCTATGGGAGAAATCAAAAGTGCTAATTTTAAAGGCTTATATGCAAGTTATTGTCATAAAAAGTGTTTGGGGACCCGGGTCCTGCCCCAGGGGACATGGATCAATGCAAAAAAAAGTTTTAAAAACGGACGTTTTTTCAGGAGCAGTGATTTTATTAATGCTTAAAGTCAAACAATAAAAGTGTAATATCCCTTTAAATTTCGTACCTGGGGGGTGTCTATAGTATGCCTGTAAAGGGGCGCATGTTTCCTGTGTTTAGAACAGTCTGACAGCAAAATGACATTTGGAAGGAAAAAACTCATTTAAAACTAGCCGCGGCTATTGCATTGCCGACAATACACATAGAAGTTCATTGATAAAAACGGCATGGGAATTCCCCACAGGGGAACCCCGAACCAAAAAAAAAAAAAAATGATGTGGGGGTCCCCCTAAATTCCATACAAGGCCCTTCAGGTCTGGTATGGATATTAAGGGGAACCCCGCGCCAAAAAAAAAAAAAAAACGGCGTGGGGTCCCCCTAAAAATCCATACCAGACCCTTATCCGAGCACGCAACCTGGCAGGCCGCAGGAAAAGAGGGGGGGACGAGAGTGCGGCCCCCCCCCCCTCCTGAACCGTACCAGGCCACATGCCCTCAACATTGGGAGGGTGCTTTGGGGTAGCCCCCCAAAACACCTTGTCCCCATGTTGATGAGGACAAGGGCCTCATCCTCACAACCCTGGCCGGTGGTTGTGAGGGTCTGCGGGCGGGGGGCTTATCGGAATCTGGAAGCCCCCTTTAACAAGGGGACCCCCAGATCCCGGCCCCCCCCCTGTGTGAAATGGTAAGGGGGTACTTACCCCTACCATTTCACTAAAAAACTGTCAAAAATGTTAAAAATGACAAGAGACAGTTTTTGACAATCCCTTTATTTAAATGCTTCTTCTTTCTTCTTTCTTCCTTCATCTTCTTCTGGTTCTTCTGGCTCTTCTGGTTCTTCCTCCGGCGTTCTCGTCCAGCATCTTCTCCGCGGCGTCTTCTATCTTCTTCTCCTCGGGCCGCTCCGCACCCATGGCATGAGGGGGGAGGCTCCCGCTCTTCTCTTCATCTTCTTCATCTTCTTCTTCATCTTCTTCTTCTTCTTCCTTCTTCTCTTCTTCTCTTCTTCTCTTCTTCCTGTCTTCTGCGGGCCGCTCCGCAGCCATGCTGTGGCATGGAGGGAGGCTCCCGCTGTGTGACGGCGTCTCTTCGTCTGACGGTTCTTAAATAACGGGGGGCGGGGCCACCCGGTGGCCCCGCCCCCCTCTGACGCACGGTGACATGACGGGACTTCCCTGTGGCATTCCCCGTGACGTCACAGGGAAGTCCCTCAAGTCACCGTGCGTCAGAGGGGGGCGGGGTCACCGGATGGCCCCGCCCCCCGTTATTTAAGAACCGTCAGACGAAGAGACGCCGTCACACAGCGGGAGCCTCCCACCATGCCAGCATGGCTGCGGAGCGGCCCGGAGAAGACAGGAAGAAGAGAAGAAGGAAGAAGAAGAAGAAGAAGAAGATGAAGAAGAAGATGAAGAAGAGAAGAAGATGAAGAGAAGAGCGGGAGCCTCCCCCCTCATGCCATGGGTGCGGAGCGGCCCGAGGAGAAGAAGATAGAAGACGCCGCGGAGAAGATGCTGGACGAGAACGCCGGAGGAAGAACCAGAAGAGCCAGAAGAACCAGAAGAAGATGAAGGAAGAAAGAAGAAGCATTTAAATAAAGGAATTGTCAAAAACTGTCTCTTGTCATTTTTAACATTTTTGACAGTTTTTTAGTGAAATGGTAGGGGTAAGTACCCCCTTACCATTTCACACAGGGGGGGGGCCGGGATCTGGGGGTCCCCTTGTTAAAGGGGGCTTCCAGATTCCGATAAGCCCCCCGCCCGCAGACCCTCACAACCACCGGCCAGGGTTGTGAGGATGAGGCCCTTGTCCTCATCAACATGGGGACAAGGTGTTTTGGGGGGCTACCCCAAAGCACCCTCCCAATGTTGAGGGCATGTGGCCTGGTACGGTTCAGGAGGGGGGGGGGGCCGCACTCTCGTCCCCCCCTCTTTTCCTGCGGCCTGCCAGGTTGCGTGCTCGGATAAGGGTCTGGTATGGATTTTTAGGGGGACCCCACGCCGTTTTTTTTTTTTTTTTTTTGGCGCGGGGTTCCCCTTAAAATCCATACCAGACCTGAAGGGTCTGGTATGGAATTTAGGGGGAACCCCACGTCAATTTTTTTTTTAAATTTTGGCTGGGGTTCCCCTTAATATCCATACCAGACCTGAAGGGCCTTGTATGGAATTTAGGGGGACTCCCACATCATTTTTTTTTTTTAATTTTGGTTCGGGGTTGCCCTGTGGGGAATTCCCATGCCGTTTTTATCAATGAACTTCTATGTGTATTGTCGGCAATGCAATAGCCGCGGTAGTTTTAAATGTGTTTTTTCCTTCAAAATGTCACTTTGCTGTCAGACTGTTCTAAACACGGGAAACATGCGCCCCTTTACAGGCATACTATAGACACCCCCCAGGTATGAAATTTAAAGGGATATTACACTTTTATTGTTTGACTTTAAGCATTATTAAAATCACTGCTCCTGAAAAAACGGCCGTTTTTAAAACTTTTTTTTGCATTGATTCATGTCCCCTGGGGGAGGACCCAGGTCCCCAAACACTTTTTATGACAATAACTTGCATATTAGCCTTTAAAATTAGCACTTTTGATTATTCATGTTCGTGTCCCATAGACTTTAACGGGTGTTCGAACGAATTTTTTTCCTGTTCGCATGTTCTGGTGCGAACCGAACAGGGGGGTGTTCGGCTCATCCCTAGTTAGCGGAGACTATGTCTAAAGTAGTGGAAATGTATAAGGAAATGAGTAAATACTGTATAGGGCTCCATTGGCAGAAAGAAAAGACAGAAGGGAAGGGGGGTGAAATGGTTTCTTGGGGGGGGGGGGAAGAGAAGGGGAGGATGCGGAAGGGGGAAAAAGAAAGAGCAAAAAGCCAGAGAAGAGATAAGGAGACAGATATAAACACAAGAAGAAAAAGTTAACAAGTAGGGGGAAAGGGAGCAAAAGGAGTGGGGGGGGGAGGGTAAGGGGAGGAAAGGAAGAAGGGAAAGAGGGGGGAGGGGGAAGGGAAAGGGAAAGAGAAAAGTGAAGGGGGAAGAAGGGAAAGGAAAGGATCAAGGGAGGAAAGAAAGGAAGAGAGGGAGGGGGGAAAGGGAAAGAAAGGTAGAAGGGGAAGGGGAGAGGGGGGAAGGGGGGAGGGGAAAAGGGTGTGGGATGAGAAGGGAATTAGTCATAAGTGTAGGAAAAGAGCAGAATGGAGGGTAGTTAAAAGGTTGTATATATTACTAATCCGGGTAACCGGGAATCACCTACCAGGTGTGGGTACACCAGAAGAAATTCACGATGTGTTGGACTACAGGAGGGAAGGGGGTCAAATGATAATCACCGGGGAGGGCCACAACCAAAGGTAAGATATAACAGGGACTGATCATGCTGGCTTGGCAGTTTGTAAGGTAGCATCTTTGGGCTACTAACACCAGAGGTACTTGATTTGATTGTAGCCGTATTAGTGCAATTGTGACAGAGGTACCAGAGGTACACCAGAGGTAAAAAACCTCATATGGCGCTGCACTGAGCAGATCTGCTGATCGAAGTTAACAGCTAGTGCGATCAATTTAGTCCAATCTGTAACTAAACAGACAGTCAGAAAAATTTGGTAAATAAAGGAAAAGGCCTTTAACAGGTCAGTAGGTATAAATCTCAACTTGGTAAGATTGGCCAAAGTCTTAACATCCTGGAGAAGCTGTCCGCAATGCTCACTGATGGGCCGAAGCCCATTAAGTGAGCTCCCCAACCCGGAAGGCACCAAAACGCTGCTAATCTGTGACGTCACTGGGTCTGGCTCCCCTCACTATGCGTACGTCATGACGTTGAGGCACATGTGCGCATCGCCTCAAGTCAAATGGGCAGATGGCCCAACACAAAGCAAATACAAGTGGGAGGCGGCCTTCCTAAACAACGGCCAAGCCCACCAGGGGAGTCACATGACCACCATTAAAAGGGAAACAGAAGTCTCAAATGGACCAGTTAGCTAAGATTGTGGGGTAAACAAAAACCAAACAGTATCATAAACATAAGCCATCACATTTAGAAAAACAATTACTCAGGAGGTAATACAAAGTCATGGTTGGAGATGAAATCTGCACCAAACTAATACAAATAGTTCAAGAAATATTAGAATTAAAAATAAAAACAAAAAGTGTAGTCTGGCGGGTTATCCATCCCAAGACAGGGGAGATGAAATGTATTTGAACGATTTGCTGAAAAATTATTAGTGAGCTAAAGGGAGTTTCTGGCAACTAGTCAAGGGGAATAAAAACAGAGGTAACAGAAGTGGGGGGGCGGGGTTGAGGCACGGTGAAAGAAGGAAGGGGAATGGGAAGGGGTAATCTGGTTGGATAGAACCCCTTTTCGAGATCAATAAATAAAAGGGTACCCTAGGATAGGGAGACCCTATAAAAAGGGTTTGTAAGAAATCATTTTGTTAAGGCCAGGGGAACAGTAGCGTTCAAACATTCGATCTACATTGTTTCTCATTGCAAAATAATCGTATCCCAGTCCCCACCTCTTGGACTCTCATTGATAACCTCAAGAACCAGAAATTTGACCACCATGATGTCAAATCATGGATACATGGATTGGGCACCCTAGGCTTCTTTTTTAACTTTCTTTTGGAAATCTCAACTTGATTTTATGGTCTCTGTGCGCCTAGACGCGCTCCTAACGGAGCGAATTTGGCACAGTACAAGTCCCATATCAAATCAAAAATGAATTCCGGCCTCAGGCCCAACTGAGCCAGTATAGTTCCAAGAATTCCTCCTTAAAAAATTGTGGAGAACACAGCAAGCCAGGATGATGTGATTGAGTTTATATTCCGCCATGTGTATCGGTGTAAGAAATAAGCGGAACCGGCTGGCCATTATTCCAAACGTGTTCTCCACTACTCTTCTGGCTCTGGTCAGCCGGTAATTAAAAACCCTCTGGTTCGGGGTGAGAGTCCTCATAGGGAATGGCCGCATAAGATGGTCCCCCAGCACAAACGCTGCATCCGCAACGAAGACGAATGAGTGTCCTTCCGCATTGTCTTCTGGAGGTGGCAAGCCCAAGCTGCCATTCTGGAGACGCCTGTAGAACTCCGTGTGGGCGATGACTTCACCTTCTGACATCCGGCCATTCTTCCCCACGTCCACATACAGTACAGGAACTCGTAAGTAGCCGACACCACCTCCAACATCACAATACTATTGAACCCCTTGTAGTTGTAATAGTAGGACCCCGAGTTGGGTGGTGGGACAATGCGAATGTGTTTCCTAGGCATGTGCATTTCGTTTCGTTCCGAATCGAAATTCGGATGAATTTTTCATTATTACAGAATTACAAAAGTAAAGAATTTAAACGAATCCGAAAAAAAACGAACGAATTCGAAAACATATTCGAATCAAATTTGAAGACAAATTCGAATTAAATTCGAAAACATATTCGAATCGAATTTGAAAACATATTTGAATTGAATTTGAAAACAAATTCAAATCGAATTAGAAAAAAATAGAAAACGTTTTTCTAAAAAAAACAATAAGATAGAATATAAAATAATAAAGCGATAGAATATATATATGCGAATTCATTCTATACGAAATTTGAATTTCTGAAAAAGGTTATACAGAAACAGAATGAAATTGAATTCTAATAGAAAAGACTAGAACAGAAAAACAATAGAACAGAATAGAAAAAAATTATATATATATAAAACCATCTTCCGAAATTGGAATTTGGTACAGAATGAATTCAAATAGAAAAGATTAGAATAGAACAGAAAATAATATAAAAGAATAGCATAGAAAAACAATAGAACAGAATAGAAAAAAATATAAAATATTCTATTCGAATCTTTTCTATTCAAATTCATTCTGTACCAAATTCCTATTTCGGAAGATGGTTTTGTTTTATATATATATAAATAAAACCATCTTCCTTATATATATACACACACATATATATATATATATATATATATATATATATATATATATATATACATACATACATACATACATATATATATATATATATATATATATATATATATATATATATCAATATATAATATTTCTTTCTATTCTGTTCTACTGTTCTATTGTTTTTCTATTCTATTCTTTTCTATTAGAATTTGATTTCATTCTATTTCTATATAACCATTTTCCGAAATTCAAATTTTGTATAGAATGAATTTGAATTCAAATAGAAAAGATTAGAATATAATAGAAAGTAATAGAAAAACAGTAGAACAGAATAGAAAAAAAAAAAAATATATATATATATATATATATATATATATATATATATAAAAAACCATCTTACGAAATTCGAATTTCGTAAAATGAATTTGAATTTGAATAGAAAAGATTAGAATAGAGTAGAAAGAACAGACTAGAAAAACAAAAGAACAGAATAGAATGTTCTGTTCTATTGTTTTTCTAGTTCATTCTTTTCTATTATTTTCTATTCAAATTCGAATTCATTCTATACGAAATTCGAATTGCAGAAGCCATCTTCCGAAATTCGAATTTCGTATAGAATGAATTCAAATTCGAATAGAAAAGTTTAGAATAGAATAAAAAAGAATAGCATAGAAAAACAATGAAACAGAATAGAAAAAAATATAATATATATATTATATTTTATTCTCTTCTGTTCTATTGCTTTTCTAGTCTATTCTATTTCTATTTTTTTCTATTCTAATCTTTTCTATTCAAATTCAAATTCATTCTATACGAAATTCTAATTTTAGAAGCCATCTTCTGAAATTCTAATTTCGCATAGATATAATTCAAATTCGAATAGAAAAGTTTAGAATAAAATAGAAAAGAATAGCATAGAAAAACAATGGAACAGAATAGAAAAAAAATATAATATATATATAACCATCTTCCGAAATTGGAATTTGGTACAGAATGAATTCAAATTCGAATAGAAAAGTTTAGAATACAATATATTATATTTTTTTCTATTCTGTTCTATTGTTTTTCTATGCTATTCTTTTATATTTACTATTCTATCCTAATCTTTTCTACTGGAATTTGATTTCATTCTATATGAATTTCAAATTTCGCAAAATGGTTATATATAGTTTACTTTTTCAAATTCAGTTAATGTTTTTTTCGAATGCGGTAGAATTTTTTCGAATTTTATATTTTTTTTTTCGAAAGTGGTAGAATTTTTTCGAATTTGATAGTTTTTTTCGAATGTAGTAGAATTTTTTTCGAATTTGATAGTTTTTTTTGAATGTGGTAGAATTTTTTCAAATTTGATAGTTTTTTTCGAATGTGGTAGAATTTTTTCGAATTTGACAGTTTTTTTCGAATGTGGTAGAATTTTTTCGAATTTGATAGTTTTTTTTTTAATGTGGTAGAATTTTTTTGAATTTGACAGTTTTTTTCGAATGTGGTAGAATTTTTTCGAATTTGATCGGTTTTTTTCGAATGTAGTAGAATTTTTTCGAATTTGACAGTTTTTTTCGAATGTGGTAGAATTTTTTCGAATTTGATAGTTTTTTCGAATGTGGTAGAATTTTTTTGAATTTGATCGTTTTTTTCTAATACGGTCTAATTTTTTCGAATTCGAATACGAAACGAAACAAATTCCGAAAACGAATGTAACGAATGCAACGAATTTAACTAAACTAATTTTGATCCTGCACATGTCTAGTGTTTCCCATCAATTGCCCCGACGCAGTTAGGAAAGTCCCACCGCTGGGCAAAGTGGGATGCCACAGTCTGCCATTTCTGTGGGTTGGAAGGAAACTGTGGAGAAGAAAAATAAATTAATCATTTTGCACATAAACATTGAAAGCAGATTAGACACAAACATTCTTGGCCAACATCAGTATAACATTTATTTTAGGGAGTATTTAAAGACAAAGGTATAAGGTCCACCTATCAGATTCCTCCCCCCCACCCTCTCATGAGCCATTTAAAAAATTTTAGGGGGGGGGGATGTTTTGGACAGGTAACCCTCTCCACTTCATTGAAAGATGAATGCTTAAATAATGTGTATTACTTTGGCCAGCCCCTCCTTACTTACACTATTGGCAGCCCACTGGATAGGTAAGAAGTAGGGATGAGCTTTCCGTTTGAGTCGAACCCATGTTCGACTCGAACATCGGCTGTTCGATCGCTCACCGAATTGCGAACGATATGGGCCATTCGCGCCAAATTTGTGTGGCGCGTCACTGCCCATAATTTACTGCGACATCGCAGTGCATTGCTGGCTGATGATTGGCCAAGCATGGACTATGACCCGCATGCTTGGCCAATCACAGCGCCATCTGTAGAGAGATCTGTAATTGGCCAAAGCCAGGGTGGCTTTGGCCAATTATGGCTCAGGGGGTTTAGAACACGCCCCACACTATATAAGGCCGCCTGCACGGCGGCCCTGTGTAGTGTGTTCCGGCTTGACAGAGAGATAGACAGAGAGAGAGACAGTGTCATTTGATTTAAGTTAGATAGATTAAGCAGGACAGTCAGTCAGTTAGCTGCACTTACGATACAGTGTATTGTGTATATATATGTATCCCAGGTGTTATATATATATATATATATATATATATATATATATATATATATATATATACACTGTATTCAGTTTAGCTAGATCCGTTCCTGTTATCTTCCTACTGACAGGCAGGCTTGTGTCGTTACAGCATTTACAGCTACCTGAAGAAAATTGTCCTATTAGTACCACAGTCAGGCAGCTAGACTATTTACAGGTAGTGTAGTGAGTCCTCCTCACAGTGTTCAGCTAAAGCTACAAGTTAGTTTAGTGTGACCTCTGCACAGTGTTCAGCTAAAGCTACAAGTTAGTGTAGTGCGTCCTCCTCAAAGTGTTCAGCTAAAGCTACAAGTTAGTGTAGTGCGTCCTCCTCACAGTGTTCAGCTAAAACTGCAAGTTAGTGTAGTGCGTCCTCTAAACAATGTTCAGCTAAAGCTACAAATTAGTGTAGTGCATAGTGTTCAGCTAAAGCTACAAGTTAGTGTAGTGTGTCCTCTGAGCAGTGTTCAGCTAAAGCTACAAGTCAGTTTAGTGTGACCTCCTCACAGTGTTCAGCTAAAACTACAAGTTAGTGTAGTGCGTCCTCTGAACAGTGTTCAGCTAAAGCTACAAGTTAGTGTAGTGCGACCTCTGCACAGTGTTCAGCTAAAGCTACAAGTTAGTGTAGTGCGTCCTCCTCACAGTGTTCAGCTAAAGCTACAAGTTAGTGTAGTGCGTCCTCCTCACAGTGTTCAGCTAAAGCTACAGGTTAGTGTAATGCGTCCTCTGAACAGTGTTCAGCTAAAGCTACAAGTTAGTTTAGTGTGACCTCTGCACAGTGTTCAGCTAAAGCTACAAGTTAGTGTAGTGCGTTCTCCTCACAGTGTTCAGCTAAAGCTACAAGTTAGTGTAGTGCGTCCTCTGAACAGTGTTCAGCTAAAGCTACAAGTTAGTTTAGTGTGACCTCTGCACAGTGTTCAGCTAAAGCCACAAGTTAGTGTAGTGCGTCCTCCTCACAGTGTTCAGCTAAAGCTACAAGTTAGTGTAGTGCGTCCTCCTCACAGTGTTCAGCTAAAGCTACAAGTTAGTTTAGTGTGACCTCTGCACAGTGTTCAGCTAAAGCTACAAGTTAGTGTAGTGCGTCCTCCTCACAGTGTTCAACTAAAGCTACAAGTTAGTGTAGTGTGTCCTCTGAACAGTGTTCAGCTAAAGGTACAAGTTAGTCTAGTGTGACCTCTGCACAGTGTTCAGCTAAAGCTACAAGTTAGTGTAGTGCGTCCTCCTCACAGTGTTCAGCTAAAGCTACAAGTTAGTTTAGTGTGACCTCTGCACAGTGTTCAGCTAAAGCTACAAGTTAGTGTAGTGCGTCCTCCTCACAGTGTTCAACTAAAGCTACAAGTTAGTGTAGTGCGTCCTCCTCACAGGGTTCAGCTAAAGCTACAAGTTAGTGTAGTGCGACCTCTGCACAGTGTTCAGCTAAAGCTACAAGTTAGTGTAGTGCGTCCTCCTCACAGTGTTCAGCTAAAGCTACAAGTTAGTGTAGTGCGTCCTCCTCACAGTGTTCAGCTAAAGCTACAAGTTAGTGTAGTGCACCTCTGCACAGTGTTCAGCTAAAGCTACAAGTTAGTGTAGTGCGTCCTCCTCACAGTGTTCAGCTAAAGCTACAAGTTAGTGTAGTGCGACCTCTGCACAGTGTTCAGCTAAAGCTACCTGTAGAAGGTTGGTGGTGTTTTCCTGATCCTATCACTACCGCAGGCAGCTTAATTATTTACACGTTAGTGTAGTGCGACCTCTGCACAGTGTTCAGCTAAAGCTACCTGTAGAAGGTTGGTGGTGTTCTCCTGATCCTATCACTACCGCAGGCAGCTAAGTTATTTACACGTTAGTGTATTGCGACCTCTGCACAGTGTTCAGCTAAAGCTACCTGTAGAAGGTTGGGGGGTGTTGTCCTGATCCTATCACTACCGCAGGCAGCTAAATTATTTACACGTTAGTGTAGTGCGACCTCTGCACAGTGTTCAGCTAAAGCTACCTGTAGAAGGTTGGTGGTGTTCTCATACTACAGGCAGGCAGTTGATTTTGCTAGCTGCAGTATCAGTAAATATATATATATATATATATATATAAATATATATATATATATATCCCAGCTTAGTGCAGCTACAGGCCATTAGTATGTCTGGAAGACCAACAAGAAGAGGCAGACAGTCACAAGCCAGTAAAAGACGGCAAGCAGGCTCTGTGTCTAGAGGCAACAGTGCTGGTCATGGAGACAGTGCATCCTCATCAGCACGTGGCCATGGGACACGTTTGGCCTTTTTTTTTCGGCAGCTGGCCATGTTGAGCCGCAACATGCAGAAGACTTGGTCGAGTGGATGACCAAGCCGTCCTCATCCTCCTTATCCTCTCTCACCCATGCTCAGGGTACTTTGTCTGGCAAAGCAGCTGCCAACGCGGCCTCTTCCCTCAGCTCAATGGCATCAGTGACTCCTTCCCTAGCCACACCATGTCCTCCTGAGGAGTCCCTCGAACTGTTTGACCACAGGGTTGGGTACATGCTCCAGGAGGATGCCCAGCGTTTAGAAGGCTCTGATGATGATACTGACCTAGATGAAGGCATTAACGTGAGCACGGACAGAGCGGGTGCCCAAGAAGGACAGCAATTTGTCAGTCATGCTCCCCCTGCTGCAGCATACTGCCAGGTTTGCTCCAGTGATGAGGAGGGAGGGGATGATGAGGTCACCGACTTAATGTGGGTGCCTGATAGGAGAGAGGAGGAGGAGGAGAAAGCACATCACCAACGAGGCAGGATGCCCTCCAGGGGCCAGCCTAGGGGCAGCACACTGACTGCATCACACCGCAAAGCTCCGCATGTGCAGGGCGCTGCTGTCTCTGCACGTTATTCTAAAAGTTCTTTGGTGTAGGCTTTTTTTGAGAGGAGTGCATCAGATCGCACCGCTGCTATTTGCAACATATGTCTCAAGCGTATCTCGCGTGGCCAAAACATCTCCCGCTTGGGCACCACATGCTTGACCAGATATATGTTGACCTGCCATGCAGTTCGTTGGAAAGCGTATCTAAAAGACCCACACCAAAGAACAAAGAGGACCTCTCCTTGCTCCTCATCAGCTGAGATCTCCAACCCCACTATATCTTCAGTCCTCTCTGAGACCTGCACTAAGAGGAATGAAGGTGTAGAATTAGGTGTGTCACAGCCAAGTACTTGTGGGCAATCTGCTTTCGGTACACTGACGTCAGATTGTACCAGGCAAATTTCCCTGCCCCAGCTGCTGCACCGCCGAAAAAAGTTTGCTCCCAGCCATCCACACGCCCAGCGGTTGAATGCCTACTTGGCAAAATTGCTAGCACTTCAACTGCTACCTTTTCAGTTGTTAGACTCTGCCCCCTTCCGTGAGTTTGTGGAATGTGCGGTTCCTTAGTGGCAGGTACTCAAACGCCACTTTTTCTCACGGAAGGCTCTCTACCGGCATGTGGAAGGCAATGTCTTGGCCTCGCTGGACAGGGCAGTCAGCGGTAAGGTGCATATTACCGCTGACTCATGGTCCAGCAGGCATGGACAGGGACGTTACCTAAGTTTCACGGCGCATTGTGTCACTCTGCTGGCAGCTGGGAAGGATGCAGGACAAGGTGCAGTAGTGTTGGAGGTTGTTCCGCCACCATGCCTCCAAAATGCCACTACTGATTGTGACACACCTCTCTCCTCCACCCCCTCCTCTTCTTCTTCCTCCATGGCCTCTTCCTGTGCTTTGTCCTCGGAACCAGCGGTGCTCCGTAGGCGTTCAAGGGGCTACGCAAGTACGCAGGCCAAAAGATGCCATGCAGTGCTTGAGCTGGTGTGCTTGGGGGACAGGAGCCACACTAGAGCAGAGGTTCTGTCAGCTCTGCAAGGGCAGGTTCAGAGGTGATTGACGCCACGCCAACTTAAGGCAGGAATGGTGGTTTGCGACAATGGCACCAACCTCCCCTCCGCCCTCCGACAGGGACAACTGACACATGTGTCCGATTTGGCTCACGTCCTTAACTTGGTGGTGCAGCGGTTCTTGGGCAGGATGTCCTGAGGCAGGCCAGGAAAGTCTGTGTGCATTTCCGCTGGCAGACCTCCAAAAGGAGTTTAACCTGCCCAAGAACCGCCTAATCTGTGACATGCCCACCAGGTGGAACTCAACGTTGGCCATGCTGCAGCGGCTGCACACGCAGCAGAGGGCCATCAATGAGTACCTGTGCGACTATGGCACCAGAACAGGGTCAGGGGAGCTTGGTTTTTTTCCCCACGCCAGTGGGCCATGATCGGGGATGCATGCACTGTCCTGTCACCATTTGAGAAGGCCACAAGGATGGTGAGCAGTGACAGTGCATGCATCAGTGACACTGTCCCCCTTGTCCACCTGTTGGAGCACACGCTGCGTGGAATAATGGACAGGGCACTTGAGGCAGAACCGAGGCAGGAAGAGGAGGACTTCCTTAGCTCTCAAAGCCCCCTTTATCCAGACAGTGTTCCTGCGTGCCCGTCGATCACACAGGAAGAGGACGAGGAGGAGGATTGTGTCAGTATGGAGCTGGAGCCTGGCACTCAGCATCAGCAGCAGTCTTTAAGGGATCAGTCCCAAGAAACACATGGACTTGTACGTGGCTGGGAGGAGGTGGCTGCGGACCATGTTGTCCTTAGTGACCCAGAGGACTCCGGACCGAAAGCCTCAGCAAGCCTCCCTGATCCTGCAACGCCTGCGTATGGATCCTCGTATTCGTGGTATAAAGGAGAAGGACCAATACTGGCTGGCAACCCTCCTTGATCCATACAAGGGTAAGGTTGCGGACCTTATCTTGCCATCGCAGAGGGAGCAGAGGATGAAACATCTTCAGGAGGCCTTGCAGAAAGGTCTGTGCAACGCGTTCCCAGAGACTGGGAGGTTACAAACTCCTGTTTCTGGACAACGTGTTGCTGAGGCTTCGGTCAGTCAAAGAAGGAGCGGTGGAGAAGGTGGCCGTCTGACCGATGCGTTCAGACAATTTTTTAGTCCGCAGCCCCAAGGTATGATCGGTTCCAGCAACCATCGCCAGCGTTTGTTTTACATGGTGCAGGAATACCTAGGGGCAAGATCTGACTTGGACACCTTTCCCACCGAAAATCCTCTGGGTTACTGGGTCTTGAGGATGGATCACTGGCCAGAGCTTGCACAGTATGCAATTGAGCTACTGGCCTGTCCTGCATCTAGCGTTCTTTCGGAACACACATTCAGTGCTGCTGGAGGCTTTGTAAGCGATCACAGGGTGCGTCTGTCCACCGACTCGTTCGTTCGACTGACCTTCATAAAAATGAATCAGTCTTGGATCACCTCCAGCTACCAAGCACCTGATGCTGATGTAACCGAAATTTTTTTTTTGAAATGTCAGATCCCTTCAAAGACTTCCTATGCTGATGCTGAGTGACTATCCTGTTATGCTGAGTAATTATCCTCTTCCTCCTCAATGATCATGCTGATAGTTTGTAAGAACATTTTTGGTTCTGGGCACCGCCACCAGTGCCTAAGGCCCAATTTTTAAGCCCCTGTTTAACAGGGGCATGTAATTACAATTTTTGATGCAATTATTTGCAGCAGGACTAGTTCCTGCGCTCCAACTAGAGTATCTGTGAGGGGTTGCAGTGTTGTGGCACCAGCACCAGTGACTTTGCCCGGGTTCACACTATACCGGGCTGCGGATCACACAGGAGCGCTGTGCTTCCCTGTTCCCTGTTTCAGGGACAAATCAGGGCCGATTCTATGCCTGAATTCGGCCCTGAAACGGAGCCAAAGACGCACAGTGTTTTTGTGCAGTGCGCTCCGCAGCCGCCCTGGAGATATGTGAACCGGCTCCATAGGGAGCCAGTCACATTCTCCTACTATGCGAATTATATGTGGGGAAACACACATCTAATTCACATATGTGTGAACCCGGGCTAAGGCCCAATTTTTCAGCCCCTGTTTAACAGGGGCGTGTACAGTAGGTGACCGCGATATTGTGTCAATCTTGCCGCATTTCTCGGCGAGATTTGACACCTGCGAGCCCCGTCGCAGGAGCCAGCGCCGAGATGGCTCACTCATCGGGAAAGGAAAACTTTGTTTTCCTCCCGCGATGAGTGACAGGCAGCGCTGACAGCTGTCTGGTATGAATCCTGAGGCGGGAACACCGCGCCAAATTTTAAATGAAAAAACCGGTGTGGGTTCCCCCCAGGAGCATACCAGGCCCTTAGGTCTGGTATGGATTGTAAGGGGAACCCCCCTACGCCCTTCTCTTCTCCCGGTGTTCGGCCTCTTCTCCCGGGCCCCGCCGCTATCTTCTTCCAGCTCTATTGCCAGCGAGGGGCCCGGTCTGCTGCCGCTGTCTCGCCGCCGCTGTCTCGCCGCTTCTTCTCTTCGTCCCCGATGTTGACACGACGCTCTCTCCGGCTCGAATGCTGTGTGCGAGCTGCGGAGCCATTTATATAGGCGGTGACCCCACCCCCTTACGACGTCATGGTCCCAGCATGCGCAGGGACTCTGGGGCCACGCCCCCTTATGACGCCAGAGTCCCTGCGCATGCTGGGATCATGACGTCGTAAGGGGGCGGGGTCACCGCCTATATAAATGGCTCCGCAGCTCGCACACAGCATTCGAGCCGGAGAGAGCGTCGTGTCAACATCGGGGAAGAAGAGAAGAAGCGGCGAGACAGCGGCGGCGAGACAGCGGCGGCGAGACAGCGGCAGCAGACCGGGCCCCTCGCTGGCAATAGAGCTGGAAGAAGATAGCGGCGGGCCCGGGAGAAGAGGCCGAACACCGGGAGAACAGAAGAGGCCGAACACCGGGAGAGGTCGGAAGGAGACCCCCCGAAGTCGGAAGAAGACCCCGGAGCTGACTAATAAATTACTCTTAAAATCTGTGTACTGTGTTTTTTTTATATTGACACTTTTCCTAGGTGAATGGGTAGGGGTACCATGTACCCCAAACTCATTCACACAGGGTGGGGGGCCGGGATATGGCGGCCCCCTTATTAAATGGGGCTCCCGGATTCCGATAAGCCCCCCGCCCGCAGACCCCGACAACCAACGGCCAGGGTTGTCGGGAAGAGGCCCTTGTCCTCATCAACATGGGGACAAGGTGCTTTGGGGTGGGGGGGCCCCCGCAGGGCACCCCCCTCCCCCAAGGCACCCACCCCCCCATGTTGAGGGCATGCGGCCTGGTACGGCTCAGGAGGGGGGGTGCTCGTTCGTCCCCACCCCTTTCCTGGCCGGCCGGGCTGCGTGCTCGGATAAGGGTCTGGTATGGATTGGGGGGACCCCCACGCCAATTTTTCGGCGTAGGGGGGTTCCCCTTACAATCCATACCAGACCTAAGGGCCTGGTATGCTCCTGGGGGGGAACCCACACCGTTTTTTTCATTTAAAATTTGGCACGGTGTTCCCGCCTCAGGATTCATACCAGACAGCTGTCAGCGCTGCCTGTCACTCATCGCGGGAGGAAAACAAAGTTTTCCTTTCCCGATGAGTAAGCCAGCGCGACACGCACAGTACCCTGTTGCCGAGAACCAGCACGATACCATCGCGCTGGAAACACAATCTCGCAGTCAGGTACTGTAATTACAATTTTTGATGCAATTATTTGCAGCAGGGCTCGTTCCTGCGTTCCAACTAGAGTATCTGTGAGGGGTTGCAGTGATGTGGCACCAGCACCGGTGCCTAAGGCCCAATTTTTCAGCCCCTGTTTAACAGGGGCGTGTAATTACAATTTTTGATGCAATTCTTTTGCAGCAGGGCTAGTTCCTGCACTCCAACTAGAGTATCTGTGAGGAGTTGCAGTGTTGTGGCACCAGCACCAAGGCCCAATTTTTCAGCCCCTGTTCAACAGGGACATGTAATTAGAATTCTTGATCTAATATTTCACAGCAGGGCCTGTTTCTGCACCCACCAAGATTAACTGTGAGGACTTACAGTGTTGTGCCACCAGCAGCACCACCACCACCAAAGGCCCAATTTTTCTGGCCCTCTTCAACAGAGGCATGTAATTACAATTCTTGATTGAATATTTCACAGCAGGGCCCCGTTTCTGCGTCCACCAAGATTAACTGTGAGGACTTACAGTGTTGTGGCACCAGCAGCACCACCACTACCAAAGGCCCAATTTTTCAGCCCCTGTTCAACAGGGGCATGTAATTACAATTCTTGATCTAATATTTCACAGCAGGGCCCTGTGAGGGCTTACAGTGTTGAGGCCACAACAACACCTAAGGCCCAAATTTCTGCTGAGTATATAGGGCAGGCCCCTACTTTCAAACATCGAACTTACAAACGACTACTACTTGCAAACGGAAGGAGACAACAGGAAGTGAGATGAAACCCCTTAGGAAGGGAAATTCTCTCCTGTAAGAGTTAAAGTGGATGTAAACCCAATGTCATCCTTTCTAAACTACTGACATAGGGGTTATCTATAAGGGTATACATGCCTCCTGCATGCATCTTTACCTGTCAAATGTCTCCCCTCTGTCTGTTATGAGAGCTGAAAAACTGCATATTCTGTGGGTGGGTCTGTTGTCTGGAGCTCGGTGGGTGGAGTCCTGATGTCAGAAGACTCCCCGCTCACCTCTACACTCCCCTTGTCAATATGCATGTTCTCCTGTGTATTTCTAACACTGAACTTCTGCTGAACTTCTGCTATGATCTAACATCCAGTAAAAAGACAGGAAAGTAACCACATGACTTCAGCATGCCAAATCATGCTGAGGTGTGGAACAGCCAATCCTTGCAGAGCTGCTAAAGAAAGGAGTGGGGGAGGGAATTAAAAAATAATGCATGTGTCTTAGGCTGTCACTCACAGCAAGGGGGAGTATTTGACAAAGTTTTTCTCAGTTTGTCAAGATTTTTCTCACTGAACAATAAAACAGGATTGCTCAGAGATGGATTAACTCTGTGTGGCAAGACTGGGCTCAAATGATAAGAAATTTTATACTCTACAGTATGATGTCAAAAAAAAAAAATGGGTTTACATCCACTTTAATATGGGAAAAACGTTTCTCCTTTCCACTGATGCTTTATTACCAATCCTTGTTTCACTAAAAACACCAAATTTTCAAAAAACATTTGTCATTGGGACAAAAAGTGAGGTGAAATCTTCTGAAGAGGAGCACAGACAGCAAAACAAATGTCACAGGGGTGATAACCCTTCCCTATGTTTTCCAAAAAGCTTAAAAACAGATTTTTTGGCTGGAGCTACACTTTAAAAATGTACCAGTTCAAAATTACAAACAGATTCTACTTAACAACAAACCTACAGTCCCTGTCTTGTTTGCACCGCCTGTATACTGCTGTATACGCCCTTCCTTTTTTTAATTTGGGTGCGGGTTCCCCTTAATATCCATACAGGACCCAAAGGGCCTTGTAATGGACTTTGGGAGGGGACCCATGCCGTTTGTCTCACTGATTTTAATCCATATTGCCGGGACCCGACATTACATTAAAGCCGCAAGCAGTTTTAAATGACTTTTATTCCTTAAAAATGTCATTTTGTGCAGGGACTGTTCTAAGCACGGGAAACACGCGCCACTTTACAGGCATACTATAGACACCCCCCAGGTATGATATTTAAAGGAATATTTCACTTTTTTTTTTTTTTTTTACTTTAAGCATCATTAAAATCACTGCTCCTGAAAAAACGGGTGTTTTAAAAAGTTTTTTTTGCATTGATACACGTCCCCTGGGGCAGGACCCGGGTCCCCAAACCTTTTTTTAGGACAATACCATGAAAATGAGCACTTTTGATTTTGAACATTCGAGTCCCATAGTCGTCAATGGGGTTCTAACGTTCGTGCAAATTTTTGGTCCGTTCGCAGGTTCTGGTGCAAACCGAACCGGGTGGGGGGTGTTCGGCTCATCCCTAATAAGAAGTGTCATAATAGAAAGATATAAATACACACTGTACACATTTTAGCACATTTTTACATTCTGCTATTACCTATCAAGATAATAATAGGATCCAAAAACTTTAAACAGTACCATTTGAAAGTATTCAGGCAGGCCCTTGCACTACATGCTTTGGTGAATTCATCCATAAATCTGACCAAAAAAGAGGTGGGTATAGTGTGTATGGGTTTGGCAAAGTCAGCAGATAGAGGATTGGTATCAGCTGAGTTAGCAGTTGGGGGGAGGGTTCCAAATGATTTTGGGACCCCAAAAAAAAAACCTCTGGCACTCTGCCTGAATTTAAAGCACACATCACAATTTTACACATTTTAGGGGGTATTTAGTCTAAAGCACTACTATCGAGCTGACAAAATACATTGTTAATTGAGTAGACAAGGTGGATATAGGCCCAGGAGAGCATGCTGGGGAGGTAAGTGAAGACAAATATGTATGAAGGACAAAAAAAAAAATCCAGCATGCATGAGGAAAAAGGGGACATTCACAGCATATTACAATCATGGTAATTAGGGAATGAGGAAAGAAATACAATATATTAACAAACATTAAATACAATAAAATGTGGTGTTAAAAGATAAATCTTACCTTAATATACTCCTTCTGCAGGACCTGGATGATGGCAGAACAGGTAGGTAATGATCTCCAGAGCCTGGGGGGAGATGCCTGTCGAGAACTTGAGGTCCTGCAGGCTTCTCCCCGTCGCCAAGTACCGCGGGGTGGCGACTAGCCTCTGCTCCGGAGTAATGGCTTGCCTTATGCAGGTATCCTACCTGCTGATATAAGGGATCAGCAAAGAAAACAAACGGTGAAAAACGGGGTTCCTGAAATCGTCAGGATTATTCTCATGAATCTCACGGAGCAAAGGCATGTGACAGAATTGGTCATGCTGGAGCAACCAATTCTTGGTCCATGAACTCCTCCTCACCCTGTTCATGGACTGGGCTTGTGTCAAAGAAAGGACCCCAACACCAAGCCCCCACACAGCACAAACGCTACGATGAGTACGTACACGCAACATGGCTAGAAAATGGTCGGCTGGTCAGAACGAAGTAACAGAGCGCACTGAAGAACAGGCCTGTGAAGAGCGACCTGAAAATCAGTTACGAAGGGACAAGAACACAATGACAAGTCAATGGGAACTCGTTGCACGCACTGAAGACCAGATACAAACCCACAAGCACAAACCGAACAGCACAAATACGATCTGAAAACCACAAGTCTGAAAAAGCGCGAATCGTCTCTCTCACCAAACTTTTACTAACACGAGATTAGCAAAAGGAGCCCAAAGGGTGCAGCGCTTGGTATTGAACTGCCCTTTTAAAACCTCATCGTACGTGGTGTATGTCACCACTTGGCGTTCGAAAATTCCGACAACTTTGTGTGACCGTGTGTATGCAAGACAAGTTTGAGCCAACATCCGTCAGAAAAAATCCATGGATTTTGTTGTCGGAATGTCCGATCAATGTCCGACCGTGTGTACAGGGCATTACTGTTTCGATCTGTTTGGGCTTAGGTGGAAGGTAAAGTAAAGAACTCCTATTATGAGCAAGTGCTCGATTAAATGCCCTCCTAAGATTGGTATGTGAGTAGCCTCTCAAAATAAGCCGATCATGTAGGGCATTGGCCTGTTTATGAAAATCTGTTTCAAGGGTGCAGTTCCTTCATAAGAGCAAATATTGCGCATATGGGATACCGCGTACCAATGGACGAGGGTGGGCACTTGATGCATAGAGTAGCGTATTGCCATCCATCGGCTTACAAAAAGGGTCTGTGCCTAAGGTACCTTCCAAGTGTTTGATGATTGTCAGATCCAGAAAAGGGATCTGGGTATCCTCAAAACTAAAAGTGAATTTTGAATTGAAACCGTTGAGATTAAGGGCATGAATGAAGCACAGTAGCCCATCTCTGGTACCAGTCCAAACCATGAACAGGTCATCAATGTACCTGTACCAAAGTAGGACCTGGCCCAGAAAAAGTGCATACCGATCCTCAGAAGTGATAAATCTCTCCCATCCTCCCAAATACAAGTTAGCATAAGCAGGGGCACACAATGTCCCCATGGCAACTTCCTGGGTTTGAAGTTAATACTGATTATTGAAAGTAAAGTAGTTCTTCGTCAGAATAAATCTGAGAATTTCCAAAATAAAATGGTTCAAGGGCCAAGAGGTATGTTCCTGTTCTACAAGGAAGGATCCAGCCATCCGGACGCCCTGCTTGTGGGGGATACTGGAGTATAAAGCCTCGATATCTAGAACCACAAGCAGGGCATCTGGGGGGATCTGGATCCCCTTAATGTGTTTCAAAAGATCCACAGTGTCCCGTATATAGGAAGGGAGACTACGTACGTGTGGCATTAAGAAGGTATCCACAAATATACTGGCATTTTCTGTAAGCGATCCAATGCTCGACACGATTGGCCTGCAGGGAGGTGAGTGTAAATTCTTGTGTGTTTTGGGGAGGGTATAGAAAGTAGAGACTTGGGGGAATTTGGGGACCAGGAACTCTATAGTGTCTTTGTCAATGAGGCCCTCATAGAAGCCCTCCGTGCAAAACTCCCAGAGTGCCTGGGCAAAGGTGGAGATTAGGAAAGAGGGAATAGGTTTGTACCAATGTTTATTGTTGAGGACATTAGTTGATACTGGGTGTGTGTCATAAGAACAATATTGTCACCTTTATCTGATTGTTTAATAACGAGTTCAGATCGTTGTAAAGATTTGTGTTTTAATTTGTTTAGTGGTAAGATTTGATGGAATATCATGCCAGTGCTGTTGCTTAAGATCCCTAATGGCTTGATGCAGGAAGGTCCATATGGCTGGGCAAGTCATGAGGTTAAGGAAATTTTCGAGAGCGCAATCTAAATTGATTAGTCGATCGATTCGAAGTGTGCAAGGGAGTCTGGTTAGAGGGAACGGTAATGGGGGAGGAAGGGGCTAAGGACTAATCCAAGTCATCCACAGCTCCCTCTTCATAAAGCAGCATGAGGTCGCGGAGGGCCCGAAATAGTGAAGTGTTTAGTTCTCTAAGCAAGCTCACACTCCAAATTTAGCTGTCCTCGATCTTTGTTCTAAGTTAAATGAATACAAATTAGAGGCACCCAGAGGCAACAGTTGTTTGGAAAGAGGAGGAAAGAGAGAGGTTCACCATAGTCACACCTGCGAGGTGTTCTCTCAATCAGCCAACAACTGGTACAAGTAAACATTGAAGTAAACACATTAGTGTTTTATGAGCCACATGTAGCTATCTGTTAGCTGTTTTTATACAGACATAATGCAACAGCCATTCCCATATATTATACTGTTTGTTAGAAGTTCTGCCAATAGGTGGTGGTGTGTGTTATGTTTAATTTTTGTATAATGTATTTATCTTCCTAGAATAACTATTTGGTTATGAAGTAAGTTCCGGTCTCTATGTTCCTGTTTTTTGCCGGTAAAAATGCTGCCTTTACATTGGAGCTCAGTGTAAATGTCCCCCCTACATTGTTGCTCAGTGGAAAATGTCCCTTTATATTGGTGGTCAGTGGGAAATGCATCATTAACCACTTGGTTACAATGTACTGCAGGCGATTGGCCACTGTAGGCAAAGCATTTGACCTGTACTCACTCACTGCCCAAGAGATTGCCAATCACTTCAAAGACAAGATTAATGCAATTCGTGAGGACACCTCCACTGTGCGTACATCTTCCCCACCCAACATACCTTGCCTAGCAGCACATTCAGCACTCTCCTCTTTTGAATTGGCTACTACCGAAGAGGTTACAAAACTTTTCTCAGATGCCTTCCCTAACCAATTGTCCCTTCGATCCTATTCCCTCACAACTACTACAGTCACCCTCTTATTTTATCCTATGCTCCCTCACTCACATCTTCAATCTCTCCCTCTCTAGTGGCACCTTCCCCTCCCCTCTAAAACATGCGCAGATTACTCCCATACTTAAAAAGCCCTCACTGGACCCTGCCAACCTGAACAACTTAAGACCCACCTCATTGCTCCCATTCACCTCTAAACTTCTAGAACGCTTAGTCTACAACCGTCTTAGCTCCTACTTCAGTGAAAATAACCTTCTTGACCCCTTACAGTCTGGCTTTCGCTCGCAGCACTCCACTGAAACTGCCTTACTAAAACTCACTAATGATTTACTAACTGCTAAAACCAACAGCCAGTACTCCATGCTCCTACTACTTGACCTCTCTGCGGCCCTCAATACTGTTGACCACCCGCTCCTTCTCAATAAACTACATTTCCTTGGCCTCCGAGATTCTGCTCTATTCTGGTTCTCTTATCACAGCACTTCTTCAGTGTCACCTACAACTCTGTCTCCTCCTCTCCATTGCCCCTTTTTGTGGGGGTCCCCCAAGGCTCTTGGACCCCTTCTCTTCTCTATCTACACCTCCTCCCTTAGTCACTTGATAATCGCCCACGGCTTCCAATACCACTTATAGGCTGATGACACCCAAATCTATCTGTCTTCTCCTCACCTCACTCCTTCAGTCTCCTTTCGCATTAATAACTTACTAACTGACATATCAGCATGGATGTCACACCACTTCCTTAAACTAAATCTCCCTAAAACTGAGCTATTAATATGACTTTTCCATCAAAATCAACAATGTAACCATCAGTCCCTCCCCTCACACCAGGGTACTAGGTGTAATCCTAGACTCTAACTTGTCATTTCAGCCTCAAATCAAATCGTTGTCAAAAGTTTGTAGAATTCACCTCTGTAACATGTCTAAAATTCGCCCCTTTTTATTAACAAATGAAATCACCAAGCTCCTCATTCACTCCCTTGTTATCTCTCGCCTTGACTATTGCAAATCCCTTCTCATTGGCCTGCCTCTCCATAGGCTATCCCCTCTTCAGTCTATCATGAATGCTGCTGCCAGACTTATATACCTTTCCAACTGCTCAGTGTCTGCTAACCCTCTCCTCCAATCCCTACACTGGCTCCCAATCACCCAGCGAATTAAATTCAAAATACTAACCACAACATACAAAGCCATTCACAACTCTGCCCCGAGCTACATCACCAATCTTGTCTCCAAATATCACCCAAATCGTCCTCTCCGCTCTTCTCAAGACCTCCTGCTCTCAAGCTCTCTCGTCTCCTTCTCCCATGCTCATCTCCAGGATTTCTCCAGAGCCTCTCCCATTCTCTGGAACTCGCTACCTCAACCTGTCCAGCTATCCCCTACTCTTGCTACCTTCAGGCGATCCCTGAAAACTTATCTCTTCAGGAAAGCCTATCATGTCTCCAACTAATTTCCTACCACTTCCAACAGCTCATTCTCCACAGTTACAACCTTTTGTACCACATGCTCCACCCTATTAGATTGTAAGCTCTTCTAAGCAGGGCCCTCTTAATCCTCTTGTATTTTATTGTATTATAACTGTATTGTCTCCAATTTATAATGTAAAGTGCTGCGTAAACTGTTGGCGCTATATAAATCCTGTATAATAATAATAACCTGTACGTCACTGCCTACTTCCGGGTTTACGGCGTGCGCATGTGTACCCCAGCCCAGCTTCCGCTATGATTGTACATAGCAGGGACCTGCCAGCAAGTCCTGCCCCATGATTTACGGTTGCCTGTGTGCAATCACAGCCCATAGCTCTTTGTTGGCAAACAATACAGAGCTCTGTACAGAGGGAATAATCTGTCAGTTTCTCAGCCCTGCAAAGCATGGATCAGAAACAAAGATCTTTAGTAGAAAGCAGCACACTTTACACACATTACACATAGCTAGGCACATATTTAACCCTCTGATCTCCCTAGAAGTTAACACCTTCCCAGCCAATGTCATTAGTACAATGACAGTGTATAGTATTATCTCTGATTACTGTATTAGTGTCAATGGTGAAATCAGTGGCAGTTAGTCAGTTCCCCCCAGCATCAGTTAGTGTCAGATTGTCCGCCACACTATCGCAGTCCCACTATAAGTCGCTGATCGCTGCCACTACATAGTTACATAGATACATAGTAGGTGAGCTCGAAAAAAGACACAAGTCCATAAAGTCCAACCTGTGTGTGATTATATGTCAGAATTATATTGTATATCCCTGTATGTTGCGGTCGTTCAGGTGCTTATCTAATAGTTTCTTGAAACTATCGATGCCCCCCGCTGAGACCATCGCCTGTGGAAGGGAACTCCACATCCCTGCCGCTCTTACAGTAAAGAACCCTCTACCTAATTTTAATGAGTGGCCACGAAAAAGTTTTATCCCTATTGTGGGGTCACCAGTATGGTCTTTATAAATTGAAATCATATCCCCTCTCAAGTGTCTGTTCTCCAAAGAAAATAAGTTCAATGCTCGCAAACTTTCCTCATAACTAATATCCTCCAGACCCTTTATTAGCTTTGTTACCTTCTTTGTACTCACTCCATTTAAAGTACATCCTTCCTGAGGACTGGTGCCCAGAACTGGACAGCATACTCTAGGTGCGGCCGGACCAGAGTCTTGTAGACCGGGAGAATTATTGTTTTATCTCTGGAATGAATCCCCTTTTTAATGCATGCCAATATTCTGTTTGCTTTGTTAGCAGCAGCTTGGCATTGCATGCCTTTGCTGATCCTATCATCTACTAGGACCCCCAGGTTCTTCTCTATCCTAGATTCCCCCAGAGGTTCTCCCCCCAGTGTATAGATTGCATTCATATTTTTGCCACCCAAATGCATTATTTTACATTTTTCTACATTGAACATCATTTGTCATGTAGTTGTCCTCCCCATTAATTTATTTTGATTTTTTTGCAAGGATTCCACATCCTGCGGAGAAATTATTGCCCTGCTTATCTTAGTATTGTCCGCAAATACAGAGATTGAACTGTTTACCCCATCCTTCAGGTCGTTTATGAACAAATTAGACAGGATTGGTCCCAGCACAGAACTCTGGGGGACCCCACTACCCACCCCTGACCATTCTGAGTACACCCCATTTATCACCACCCTCTGAACTCGCCCTTGTAGCCAGTTTTCAATCCATGTACTCACCCTATGGTCCATGCCAACGGACCTCATTTTGTACAGTAAACATCTATGGGGAACTGTCTCCGGGCCTTCCTTTATCTAGATGGCAACTCACCTCCTCATAGAAAGTTAATACCGTATATACTCGAGTATAAGTCGTTCCGAGTATAAGTCGAGGCCCTAATTTACCACAAAAAAATGGGAAAAACTTATTGACCTGAGTATAAGACGAGGGTGAGAAATGCACAGCTACTGTAAGTGGAAAAGAGGGTCAACAATGCCCATTTGCAGCCTCACTGTGCCCATTTGCATGCCTCACTGTGCCTATTTGCAGCCATAGGTCCCCTGAACTTCAAACTAGTAGTAGGTAGTTAACGGTAGTTAAGGGTTCCTAGATGTCCCCTAGCTGCAGCCAAAATTTGGGGTCTCTGAACCCAAAGGGTCCCAAAATGACATTGCTGCAGATGGACACAGTTTACCGAATTTGGGGCCCCGTATCTTGGGGCCACTTAGTGCTAAGAACCCCAAATTTGGTGTGCAAACCCAATTGAACTAGCATCATAAAATATCCAATAGCTGGGGTTTCTAGCACCAAGTGGCCCCGAGATACAGGGCGACTGGGTTTGCACACCAAATTTGGGGTTCCTAGCACTAAGTGTCCCTGAGATACGGGGCCCCAAAATCGGTTAAGAAAATGTCAAGCACTTTCTGCAGCACAGAATGACATTTTCCGAACTGATTTTGGGGCACTTAGTGTTAGGAACTCCATATTTGGATATGTTGTGGTACCAGTTCCACTAGGTTTGCACACCAAATTTGGGGTTCCTAGCACTAAGTGGCCCTGAGATACGGGGCCCCAAAGTCGGTTCGGAAAATGAAATGTTTTGCTGCAGAAAAGTGCTTGACTCGAGTATAAGTCGAGGGGGGCACTTTCAGCACAAAAAAATGTGCTGAAAAACTCGACTTATACTCGAGTATATACGGTAGATTAGTTTGGCAAGAACTATTCTTCATGAATCCATGCTGATTACTGCGAATGATACCGTTCTCATTACTAAAATCTTGTATATAGTCCCTTATCATCACCTCCAACAGTTTACATACTATTGATGTTAGCCTAACTGGTCTGTAATTCTCAGGGATGTATTTTGGGCCCTTTTTAAATATTGGTATTACATTGGCTTTTCTCCAATCAGCTGGTACCATTCCAGTCAGTAGACTGTCAGTAAAAATTAGGAACAATGGTCTGACAATTACTTGACTGAGTTCCCTAAGTACCCTCGGGTGCAAGCCATCTGGTCCCGGTGATTTATTAATATTGTTTCCCAAGTCTAATTTTAATTCTGTCCTCTGTTAACCATGGAGGTGCTTCCTGTGATGTGTCATGAGGATAAACACTGAAGTTTTGGTTACTGAAGCCCCCTGATTCCCTCGTGAAGACTGAGGAGAAGAATAAATTCAATACTTTTACCATCTCCCCATCCTTTGTAACCAGATGTCCTTCCTCATTCTTTTTGGGGCCAATATGGTCTGTCCTCCCTTTTTAACTGTTTACATATTTAAAGAATTTCTTGGGATTTTTTTTGGCTCTCCTCCGCTATATCTTTCATGTTCTATCTTAGCTGTCCTTATTGCACCCTTGCATTTCTTGTTGCATTCTTTATAAAGTTTGAATACTGATGATGAAACCTTCTCCTTTGCTTTTATATGCATTTTTACATTGGAGTTAAGGTATCCAGGACTTTTGTTCGCTCTTTTAAATTTATTACCAAATGGGATGCATTGGGTAATGCCCTTATTTAATATGCTCTTAAAGCAGACCTATCTCTCCACTAGTAGTATAAAAAAAAGAAAAATGCCAGTATATATGCTATAGTTTCTAGGCACTATAACTCCCACAAAACCCAATCAATATCCACTTTTTGAGATTTTTTTTAATCTAAAATATGTAGCAAAATACATTTTGGCCATAATTTATGAAACTGAATTTTCTTTGGATAAGTTTTATAGCAGAAAGTAAGAAATATTAAGGGTTTTTTTCAAAATTTTGTGTTGTTTTTTCATTTATATAGTAAAAAATAAAAAACTCAGTGATGATCAAATACCACCAAAAGAAAGCTCTATTTGTGTGAAAAAAATATACAAATTTAATTTGGGTTCACTGCGCTATTACCAGTTAAAGTAGCGCAGTGCCTTTTGCACTAGCTATTGAGCCTATGGCGGTGCTTCTCCGGGCCTCAGCACAAGTTAAGGGGATTATTAGAGGTCCACTTCAGGAAAAAGTGTCTTTATACGCCGACGACACCCTACTATATCTGAGGGATGATGGGTATTCACTGCAGACGGCCCTGTCACTTATAGATAACTTTGGACGATTCTCAGGAATCCCAGTGAATTGGGGGAAGTCAGTGATATTTCCCCTACATTCTGGGACAGGATGCCAGCAGATGGACGGGCAGCTGCAGAGGGTTCCCCAGTTTCAGTACCTAGGAGTGGAGATACATCGGGACTTGATGCAGTTTATCCCGCTGAATCTCAGTCCGGTGGTTCAGCGGATATCCCAGAGCTGTGCTAGATGGAGATCACTGCCCCTGACACCGGTTGGAGGAATTAACTTAATTAAAATGTCGATTCTTCCTAAGTTCACTTACCTTTTCCGCCAGACTCCTGTACCTATACCAAACAGTTTTTTTCAGAAGTTAGATAGCATTCTGGTATCTTTCGTCTGGAACGGGAGGGCTCCCAGGGTGGCCAAAACAAAGCTGCAGTTGCCCACCTCACTTGGAGGCCTGGCACTACCGTGCCTATTAAAATTTTACTAGGTAGCAGTCCTGGTGATAGTCAAGTGGTGGCTGTCTGAGGAGCCGGCAAACCCTGCCTCTTCATTAGAGGCGGTGTTGCTGAGTTCATATGCAGAGCTTAGAAACTTGATCAATAGGGGCCCTAGGTCTAATTCTCGGGTCACCCTTCCTATGAGAACGACCCTGAAGGTATGGGAGTCGGTGGCCAGACAGGTGGGTGGATCTGGGATATCGTCCCCTGAGACCCCACTGTGGGAGAATCCTTGCTTACCACATTTCCGCTCCATCCCTGATCCTACTGTGTGGGCCAGGCATGGAGTTACAACATTGAAGGACATAGTGTCTCAGGGGCATTTGATTACATTTGATGCACTAAAGCGTGACCGCGACCTCCCGAACCACATGTTCTTCAGGTTTATCCAATTAAGTCATGCCTATCGATCCCAATTCCCCTCCTCAATCACGCTCGAGATGTCACCGGTGGAGAGAATGCTTAGATCCCCTGATAAGACCAAAACGATGTCTTCCTTATATAATATGTTTGTTACGCTGGATACTTCTGGGATCTCCCGGCTGTTTGCTCTCTGGCAGAAGGATATCCCGGAACAAACGGACTATGATTGGGAGGAAGGTGTCCAACAATATCTGCCCCTTGTAATCTCGGCCAGAGACAGATTTATTCAGTTGAAGTTCCTTCACCGAGCCTACTACTCTCCGGTTCGCCTGGCAAGAATTTACACTGACCGTACAGCTGCATGCCCTAGATGTAATACGGATGAAGCTGACTTCTTTCATATAACCTGGTCTTGCCCTGCAGTGATGGAAATCTGGAAAGAAGTCCTAGCTGATATTAATACCATTGGGAAGTTGTCAGTTCCATATAGCCCGATTCCCCTTCTTCTGGGTATAAGTGACTTTTTGGATTTGACATGGGGTAAAAAGCTGTTCCTTTTTTATACTACGTATTATGCTAGGAAGGGAATTTTACTGCAGTGGAACCAAACCTTACCACCTACTAAACAGTTATGGCAATCACTGATAAACACAGCACTCCCGCTATACAAATTGACACATATGGGCAGGAACTGTCCCAAAAAGTTTGGAAAAATATGGACAGAATGGGTGAAGGCAAAGCACTTAACTATTGCATAGATGTGACCTAAATGACGCTTAGAAGCGGGTTCCTTCCGTTTTTTCTCCTCTCCCTCCCACCCTTCCTCCCGGTGGATTCCGGATATTTCCTTTGTATAACAGGGTAGGAGATATAAGATATTGGACTGACAACCACATATTATTGTAATTGTTGCTACTATTTGTGAATATGCAGATATGTGAAACAAAAAATTTCGATGTATGATTGTTAGATGGTATAACCTGGCAATGTAAAGTTTTGATTTAATTTGTTTAAAAATCTTTAATAAACTTTATGTTAAAAAAAAAAAAAAAAAAAAAAAGTAGCGCAGTGCCGAATAGAAAAAAAATGGCCTGGTTATGAAGTAGTAAAATCTTCCGGAGCTCAAGTGGTTAAAATAAACTGTTGGTTGGTGAGTAAAGTTCCACCTTACACTGGCAATCAGTGAAGACGTCCCCCTTACATTTAAAGGGCAGTAGAGAAGTTCTCCCTTACATTGGTGGTCATTAGGGACACACATGATTGCATTTCAGTGGTCAGTGGGAAAGTGCCCTTTTACATTTTTTTTTTAAAATCAAAAATGGTTTTATTGAACATTCACATATTATCCAGCAATAATCGTCACTTGGTTTGCAATTACATAAAATTTGTTATGACAGATTATGTTCATGTACATACATACAGTGTTTGTTTCAACTTGGCTATCCAGCCCACTGCACTTCTCCTGCCAACAAAAATTCACCTTTTCCCTTCTCCACCCCCCCGCCCACACAGTTTATATTATATATACTATCCTGCATCCCCTCGTCATATTTACAGAGATTGTAGGAGCCTGGACATCACTAGCTCTCTCGGGCTTAGACCTGGTGTGTCTAACCATTTGGACCAAATTCGTTCAAACCTGGTAGGGCACCCTCTGTGTTGATATATATACTTTTCCCTTATGAGGGTTTGTTTTATGTGTTCCACCCAGGTGTGACTAGTAGGTGGCCCCACAGACTTCCAACCCATGAGTCCCATGAGTATATGTTTCCTGGCCTGGAATAAAGCTCTGGAGAACGCGACCCTGATCAATTCTTCAGGGATCTCATCCTCCAGGACCCCCAGTATACAGCACATGGGGTCCATGGGGACCTTCGTTTGAAATACCTCATTGAGCGTACCCATCACCTCACTCCAATATCGGTGGAGCTTCGGGCATCTCCACAGGAGGTGAATAAGGTCCCCATCATGCTGACGACAATGGGAACATAAAGGGTCCGCCGTCCTGTCCATTTTAAATTGCTTTTTTGGGGTATAGTGCACTCTTAACGCTATAAACAATTGGGAAACCTTTTGTGCAACATTAAGGGAGCACGTGGATACAGACTGCAAGGCCTCCTCCCATTGCTCCCCTGTAATCTGACCAAGGTCCCCTTCCCAAGCAGACATTGCATTGCACGGGTATGCTCACAGGTGCCTTACTAATGACATCTGGTAGCATTGAGATATAATTCCCTTGGTCTCACTATTGGACTGCAACACATGAAACACCGGCGTGGGCGACAATGTCCATCCACCCGCGTCCCCCTGCGCAAGGATCGCATGTCGCAGCTGAAGGTAGGAATAAAACATGCTATCTGGCAGGTTAAATTTATCCTGCAATTCTGTAAAAGAGAGTAGCTTAACGTTTGCGAATATGTGTGGTAGCAGCTTAACCCCGTGTTTACGCCATCAAGGCCCTTGTATTAATTTATCCAGCTCAGTATAAGAGCGGTTGCCCCATATTGGACTAAAATCAGTAAAGCCTTGCACCCCCTGAAGCTGTCTGACCTTATTCCAAATTTTTTGTACAAGTGACAATGTTGGGGTCTGTTTGTTGGATTTTGCAAATAGCTGTGCCTCAAGGCCCATGGGAATGGTCTCTGCCCCCGACGCTATCAACATCAACTGTGCCGACGAGCCTTTTGGTTCTGACGCCATAGAGCCGACCAGCTGTTGCAATTGGGACGCTATATAGTACAACCAGGGGTTGGTAACTGCCAACCCCCCGTTGTCCTTTGATTGCTGCAGCTGCTCCAGCTTAATTCTGGGGTTTTTGTTATTCCATAGTAACCGGCGGAAAAGTGTATTTACTATTCTGAAGATTTTTAGTGGAACCATGACCGAAGTATTGTGTAAGAAGTATAGCAACTGTGGCATTAGGATCATTTTAATTAAGTTGGCTCTACCCGCTAGGGACATCTTCAGGTTATTCCAGGTATTTATTTTGTCTCGAAAACGAGATAGCAAGGGATAGATGTTTAGGGAGCAGTAGTCTCCAATCCTGGGCGCCACTTGTATGCCCAGGTATTTGAAACTAGTGACCAAAGGAATGGGGCAGCCATCTGGGAGTACAACCCCGCGATCCCCGTCCAACAACATCAGGGCCGACTTGGACCAATTTATGGTTAGCCCGGAATAGTGACCAAACATTTTTATTATAGACATCACCTCTACTAATGAGTGACTCGTGTCCCCTAAAAAAAGTAACATGTCGTCAGCGTACAACATTATTTTTTCATGTAGAGTTCCGTATTGGAACCCCTGTATCTGGGCACTATCTCTTATCAGGGCTGCCAGGGGCTCTATCGCGATCGCAAAGAGCAGAGGGGACAGAGGGCAACCCTGCCTTGTCCCCTGCCCAGAGCGAAAGCTTGCGAAACTCTGTCCGTCACTCTAATATTGGCCTGAGGGGACGCATATAGCAACCTAACCCACGCTATAAACCGTGCACCAAAACCAAACTTTTCCAGTACTGCCCATAAATATCTCCAGCTAACGCTGTCAAAGGCCTTGTTGGCGTCAAGAGACAGCAGTGCCCTTTGACCCCCGTTATCTGCTTGCATTTCCATATTTAGGAACAGTCTCCTCCTTGTGGCCGTTGACTTTTGCGGCATAAAGCCAGCCTGATCCTGGTGTATAATGGAGGAGATGACCGCGAGGACCTTAGCTAGGATCTTCACGTCACTCTGGAGTAATGATATAGGTCTGTAGGAGCCGGGATCTACCGGATCCTTCCCCTGTTTGAGTAGTAGAACTACGTTGGCTCTTGCCATAGGTTCAGAAAGTCTACCCGCATCCAGGCAAGCATCAAAAACCTTTAGCAGTTCAGGGAGTATCTGTTCACCATATTCACTAAACACCTCCATGGGGAGGCCATCCTCTCCCAGTGCCTTACATGTGGGAAAAGAGCAGGCCGTCGTCTGTAGCTCCTCCAAAGTTATAGGAGCATCCAACTGTTTTCGAGCTGCCACCGACAACGAGGGTAAATCGATTTTTGTCATATACACGGTTAGGTCTTCATCCGAGTAAGCATCCCTCGATCTATACAGGTCGCCATAGAAAGATGCCAGCTCGGATATAACAGCCTCCGGAGAATTAACTATTTTCCCATTGGCTGCCCGTATAGCCCCAATGGCTGATGACTGTTGTTGGGATTGTGCGAATTTAGCAAGTAAACGGCCTGTCTTTTCCCCCTCTTCGTAGAACGCTAGTTTCGAGAAAAATGTCTTTCTCTCCGCTGTGGAGGATCTCAGCTGGTCCAGGGAGTCCTGGGCCGACATCCAGGCCTCCCTGGCGGAGTCGGTAGGGCTGGTGACATAAGTTAGTTCCAGTTGTCGCACCAAGTCCCCCGCCTGTTCTAACAGGACCGAGGAGTTGTACTTGACCTTCTGTATTTCCTGAATAAAAGTCCCTCTTAAGTGTGCTTTAAAGGTCTCCCATTTCAAATGAGCATTAGTTAAATGTCGATGCATTTTAAAGAAAGCCTGAATCCGGGCGGCTATTCTTTCTTGTGAAGTGAGAAGTTTTAACCAAAAAGCATTTAACTTCCAAGGGGCTCTAGGTAAGTTACTAGGGGGTCGAGTAATTAATCATATAACTAATGGGGAGTGGTCCGAGACACCTCGCGGGAAATATTCTATTTTAGATATACTACCAACTAGGTTTGGGGTGCCTATGCATAAATCAATACGAGATAGTGACCCATGGGTCTTAGAGAAACAAGAGAATTGCTTGTTATTTGGATTTCTGTTACGCCACATATCCATCCATCCTACCTCTGAAAGTAGGCGGCTCAGAGCTGTGCCCCGTCCACCCCCAGGAGGCCGTACAGGAGGGTGCCTGTCTAATTTAGGATCCAGGTAACAATTAAAGTCACCCATTATCAGTACCGGTATATCCGGTTTGTTAACTAAGTATGAGATTAATAGCTGTAAAACCTCTCTGGAGAACGGAGGGGGCACATATACAAAGGCTAATATCAATGTGATTGTGTACAATTTACAGTGCAAAAACACAAACCTTCCAGATATATCTATTAATGGGTCCAGTTCCTGGTATACTAGGGATTTATGTATCAAAACACTTACTCCACGCGAAAAAGCAGAGTAAATGGAGTGATAATGGAGCGTATTGTAAAAAATTGACTGTGTCGCTCTTCAAGTGGGTTTCCTGCAAGCCAATTATGGCCGGGTGAAACTTCCGCAACCCATTCACAGCACATTCACAGCCCACCCGGTTGGTTAGACAACAACTGTACCGAGCTCTGAAAAATTTAGTATTCAATCGCTGTCACTTGATGTTAAGGAAACGTCCTCTGTATAAGGAGCAATATCAAAAGTGGAATGTAGGCGCCTTTTATGCATTGAGTAAGTGGGTTAGTTGAGATCAGCCTTCCTCATTTTCACGTCTGCGGCGGAGTAGATCTTGTTCATTCTGGTCCAGCCATCCTGCAGCATCCTGTGTGGTTTCAAAAAAGTGGTTCTGGTCTCTGGCCGTAACTCTCAACTTGGTGGGGAACAGCATCGCATACTTGAGTTGCAGTCGTTGTAGCCTTTTTTTAACGTCAGCAAACTTAGATCTTCTGCGCTGCACTTCAGCTGAGAAGTCAGGATAGAAAGATATTTTAGTACCGTTAAACTGCACAGCCCCCTTTTCTCTGGCTAACCTTAGAACCACTTCACGATCCCGATAGTTGAGGAGCCTGGCCAGCATCGCTCTGGGGGGATTGCCGGGTGGGAGAGGTCTTGGTGGTACTCGATGCGCCCGTTCCACCGCATACAAGGGCGAGAAGGCCTCTCAAATATATTCTGTAGCCATTCCTCAACGAACACCGTGGGGTCTCTGCCCTCAACCTTCTCTGGTAACCCCACTATGCGAACGTTGTTGCGTCGCAGGCGGTTCTCGATGTCGTCAGTCTTTTCAAAGGCCTGGTGTGCATGCTGTGCGGCCCCCCTCACATCTCTGTTCAAGTGGGGCATCTGGTCTTCTATGTCGCTGACTCTCCCCTCCACTGCCGTGGTTCTCTCTCTAATTTTTTGAATGTCCTGACGGAGGAGGGAGACAGTCTCCTTCAGCCCCCCAAACTTTTCCTTAAGGTCGTCCACTGAGGCAGTACATCTGTGGACTGCGTGTAGTATTTCACTCAGCGTGGGCTGGGGGGTGTCCTCCACCTGCATATCGAACATGCCTGGCATAGGATCTGGTACAGACTCCATTGTGTCAGTGTCTTCTGGCCTGTCTGTGTCTCCCCTGCCTGCCTGCTCCATGGAAGCTGCAGGAAGCTGTGTGCTGCTCTGTGTGGAATCTGATGGGCCCGCTAACTTCTGCGCATAATAAAGCATATCCCTGGTCTGGTCTTTAGTCTTAGGGTTTTTCTGTAACTTACCCCCCTGCTCCGTTTTCTTCTCCTGGCCTCGTGGTATTCTCTGAGGCTGAGATGACCAGGCGCCATCTTGGAAGTCTGTAGCGGCTGAGGCCGCTTGTTCTCCGCAGTTCCCTCGGGTCATCATGCCCCAATCTGGTGCTGTTACTGTGACCCGGGATGACAGGGAGGCTGTGGGTACCGGTACCGTGGTTTTTGGGCGTCTGGATAAGCGAGGAAAGGATCGGTCCAAGGATCAACAGCGGGAGCTCCAGTGAACAGGTCTGTTCACATGCCGCGCTAGGCCACGCCCTGCCCTTTTACATTGATGAAGACCAAATAAGTGTCATAGATATAAATACACATAATCCAGCACCACATCTCAAAACCATGCATCAAAGGAAATGGCTGTCAGAACTGGCAACCAAAAAAAGAGTAGAGAGACTTTTTACGTGCCTACTCCTTTAGGAAAATGCACACAAACATTTGTAAAATCAAAAAGGTTTATTATTGTTTATGACAGATTAGCACAGCATAGCGCTGGTTGATAGTCTTTAAACGAGAAGTATAGCCAAAGCTTTTTTTTCCCTTCTCCTGTGGGTCACAGCAGTGCTGTTGGTTCTGCACTCCTGTGAACTGTTTTCAGCTGACAGCGGGCTGAAGCCAGTCCAGGCTCTGGAAATATCTTGACCATATGTTTGCAATCCACCCAGAAGCCTGGATTGGGACCTGGCTCAGCCTCTCAGTGATCTACCGATAGCCTGAGTCAGCCCCTCCACAGGGAGAGCAGAGAGCTGCTGACTGAGAGTGCAGAGGGGAGAACTAAGCGATCAGCGGTCTTTGATCGCTCAGTTCTTCCTACAGAGTTGGCAGGGGACAGATGCAGCATCGGATCACTGCTGCATCCACCTAGGTGAGTATAATTTTATTTATTTTTTTCAAAGCTATACTTACCTTTTAAAAGCAGAAAATTCAGTATAAAACCAATACACATAAGAAAATATGAACAGAACCCCTTATTGTATTATTGTGACCTATCCAAAGTATTTATACATATGAACATATAAAATGCCTTCAGCTTGTGAGGGTGAATTACAAATACCCTCACTGAATGTATACCAGCCTATCCAGGGCTTTTTTTCTCGGAGAATAGGTGCAGGAACTCCCCCCGTCTGTGTCACCCCTTATCTCTGCCCCCTACCCACCTCTGACCACCGTCCCTTGATTCCATCACCTACCAGTACTGCCCCTTTTAGAGAATACAGAACCAAGTATTGTTTTGTGGTGCTAAATCATTTGTTTTGAACATGTTGATGATAAAAAGAAAAGCAGTAAATTAGATCCCCTGCAGTCAGCAACAACAGAATCCCAGCAATAGATCCCCACACAACAATAGACTCCCCCAGCAACAATAGATTCCCTGCAGCAACAGTGAACTACCCACAACAAAATATCACACCCAGTAACAAAAAGTCCACCCAAGCAACATTAGACCCCCCAGCAGCAACAACAGATCTCCCAGCAGGCAGCATCAATAGATCCTCCAGCAGCCAGTAAAAATAGACCTCTCCCTCAACAGTAGATCCCTTCCAGCAACATAAGACCCCCCAGCAACAATAGATTCACCATCAGCAACAATAGACGCTCACACAAAATCAGATCCCCACCAGTGACAATAAATCCCAACATGAATAGACCCTCCAGCACACCCCACACTATTACATACATTCAGTGCTGGAGGTGCAGAAACTGCGTTCCCCCATGTTCCCGCTGAAAAAAAGACCTGAGTCTATCACATTCTGGCCTCGCTAAGGAAATCAGGCTGCTTCACATTCTGGAAGCACTAGAGGGCCCTGACGTGCGCTCAATTAATATCTGGAAAAGGTAGCATCATCAGGGTTCCCTTTGGAACAGAGGTTGTGGCACCGTCTAATCAAGAACTCACACTATTAACAGGCACTTACATGCAGGAGGCATGCCATACACTGGACCCGGACACCTACAGGACACGTCCATCCACGGACCTTTGGATCTTTTTCCGCCCGTTATCTAGCCCATATTTTAGGCTCGAGCGACAGTCCGTTCCATGCACCCCGGATTCATATTTACTGATGCTGGAATTGTTGTGCACTCTAAATTCTTCCATCATCATGGTCTGGCGCCCTTTGAATACTTTGTTTTATTGAATCACCTCCAGCACTCCTTATACATGGAACCATTCAATTTGAATTAAAACATATGTAAATATAGAAAAGGTGTAAAACTGAGTGAAAGAAAAGGGGGTGAAGAAAGACCATAGCTGTGAAGAAAATTTTATGTTTTACATTTGCCCACTCGTCCTTAAAACTACTCTAAATATTGCTAATTTCCCCTATTTATAGGTGATTAATATGGTTATGCTCCTGATGAGTGGCTATAAGGTCCCAAAAAGGCATAGAGCTTACAACTACCATTATTCACACACCATTATTAGCTATGTATGGACGTTCCATTGTTATTGCATTTTGTCTTTGCCACTTTTTTCTAGTGACACTGCGTGCCACATATTCATTGTTATGCATTTTTTATTCATATCCTCATATGTTTACATAGAAGTCCTTGCTGGAATGTATTTTATGATTGAATACAAATTATATTTATTGAGCTATGTGCCTATGAATGTAAACTTATGAATTTATGTATTACTTTATATTAAAAAATTGAAACTTTATTCTAGTTTGACTTCTGCTCCCGTGTGCCTCACTCAAAGTCCCACATCCTTTTTCTTTTTTACTTTTTAATATTGAACTGGGATGGAGGAGAGGTATGAACGGCCCCACTATCTTCATTTAAAGTCCCAATACTGCTGATTTCTCTCCTTTTAATCATATGTAAATATACCCAACTCTCAGCCCCTGATGAAAGGATCAGAATACTGGAAACGCGTCGGGTATCAGGGTACACCACCCCTTGGAGAGTACATATGATGATCTGTCATTGTGCATTTTCTGTTTTGTTTTTTGTTTGATGTATCTATGTAATGTGTAGATGGTACAAGTCTTTTTACTCTATATCATTAAAAGATATTTTTTATCATAGAGTTGGTGGTCTGTCAGGATCCCATTCAGGGGGTATTTTTTCTTGTTTCATTGCACCAGGGATGGGACCACCATACTCTACATTTGTCAAGGTGGAGGTAGCTCTTTTTTCTACTTTGTTCACATTATTAACACGTTTATCCTATAAATGTTGGCTTCTGTGGAACCTTTGATGTTAGAATTGGCTTTATTTGTCACTGGGATCATTCCAGTGGTCCTGTAAGGTACAGCCCTAGTTAAAACATGAAAGTGGCAGAACTGGTCCTAATTACTGGTGTGACTGTTCCCAAGGTGGGGCACACAGAGTTTCATGGTCCACAGGAGAAGCTCTCCCACCTGGGAGAGATATTGAAACATACCTCCATACCTCTACCAAGAAGTCAAGCAGATGCTAGAACAGATGATACAAAGGGGGTGATCAACGACAAGAGCCCATGAGCATCTCCAATTGCCTGGGAAAAGAAAAAACAGCATCCTTCACTTTTGAGTGGAATATAGGCATCTGAATGTAGTTACCATGAGGGACACCTATCTTTTTTCCAAGTGTTGAGCAATCCCTTGTTACTCTAAGGCAGGCTAAATTTTCTCAACACTTGATATTATCAGTGAATATTAGCAGATGCCTTTCGTCAAGGTGGACCAGCCTAAGACCACTTTTGTTACTCCCATGGGTTTGTGCCAGTTCAAAAGGATGTTGACCTATCCTTACATTATGGTTAAGAACCAATGCCAGTACTTAGGTCCTAGGGGGCCAAACTCTTGCAAGTACAAGGCATCTAACTTCAAGAGAGGGCCAAAGGGTGAAAGTCAACTTTGTGTGGGCAGTCAACAAATACTTTGCTGAGTACCTGACAGGAGCCAAGTTGGAGGTCTGGATGGATAACAATCCATTGGGGAGTTTCAAAACAGTTAATATTGGTGCTCTGAAGCAACATAGGGCAGCTAGTGTGGTCAGATTAGAATTTTCCCAGCATTATCATCCTGGAAAAAGCAACCAGGTGGCAGATGCCCTGTCACATTATTCACTAGCTAGGCCTCACCGAGACAAGGATAAGGAAGCTGAAGTGATTGAAATTCCTGACTCGACTGAAGGAATGCCTATGAGTAAGCCCCAACATGGAAGAGTTTAACTGGACATAAACACAGAGAAAGGATCCAGTGGTTGCCCTCCAATAGAGGTGATATAGTTGGAGCAGTTGCCTAGTCATAGATAAAGTTTAAAGCTAATAGTAGAAACTAACAAACTACTGAGTGAGTTGCCCTTTTTCATCCTGGGAGATGGTACAATTGCTAAAGGCCTCTGCCCTCTCTGGAAGAATAATCTATAAGAGGGACACTGGAGTAGCCACAAAATGTTTATCTCGTTCAAGAGACAAGTGTGTGGTGCTGTTGCCTGTGGTTGAACATGTCTTCCACCTAGTCGGTTCAGTATTGGAGGAAGCTGAGACCCGGGATTCATCTCAGACATCTGCCCTACTGATCATTGACTTTCTTACACTCTACATGTCAGAATACAGATACCATCACAATCTAGTTATAGTGATATTTATGTTTAGTTTAAAGAAGAACTCCAGCATTTCCTCCCCAAAACAACAGATGCATTGTGAATGTAAAGGAATCACAACCCCACTGTCAGTTTGTGTGTAACAGGGAGGGGTAAGGAAGCCACTTGTATCAGTTCTAGGAGTTGATTTGGATGGGTCCTTGAGTTACTGTGGGTGTTTCTGGGCCTTCATGTGGGTGGTAAAAGGTGTAAATGTGTCATACCTCCTCCTGCTTTATTCCTGTCTTGCAGCATGCCAAAGAATAATGGTTTACCGCAAGACTACAGAGAAAGGGCTATGGGAGGTTATTATGAAGGTGTTTCCTTCCTGTGTAAGTGAATCACTTCACAGAGAGCAAGGCTCTGGAAGGGCAGGATCAGAGGGGTGGGACTCTCCATGTTCACACTAGCCGGCAAATTTAACTGGGCAGGATTGAATTCTAATTGCGATCCATCCAATCCTGCCCATCAGCATCACTGCTAGCTTTCAGAACAGGCTTTGTATGAAGGCGTTTCCTTCTTGAATAATGCTATAATCTGTGGAGCGGGACATGGGAGGTTTGGGTTCTTCCTGTAGGTGTGACTGGGCGGAATTGAATGCTAATTAGAATGTATTCAATCCCACCCATCAGGGCTGTGAAGGAAGTTACATCATTTGCAGAGGCTGAAAAACTACAAAAGGGAGTGTTACAGACTCTAGCTGCTGGAGGAAGTGTCTGTGGAAAGGACAGAGTCTATCAGCGGATATACAGAGTGTCACATGATCACAAGAGTTGGAATTCAGCCTTAAATTTTTAAGCACTCTACTAGTAATACATCTGTACAAAGCATGTTAGGCTTGTCTTGAGCATAGCAATTTTTTGATGCATGTAGTGTTCTAACTAACCTCAGAATATAGCATGCAGCATGGAAAAGACTGCAGGAGTTCGATGCTGCACTTAGCATGGATGGTATAGCACTTTATCCAGATTTCTGTAAAAATTAAGCTTTTCCCCCGTTTTGTGTGTTGCAGTTGAGATCAGCATGATATGTGAAGTTCGGCTGTGAGAGGTAAAAAGAGGAAATAAAAAGATAGAGCAGCCCTGTTTCACTCATCTTTATATTTATTGCATTGAGTTATCACCTAGAGCTCAATGTGGCCTCCAGCTATCTCCTAAATCATTTAAGGGATGACAGGTTGTGGGGGGGGGGGGGACGCTCCTGTAATTCTTCTGTATGAGGTCCATTAAACAGCCATAAGCCATGACAAGATCTTGAATTACATTAAGGAGATTACCCTGTAACAGTTCATAATACTTTGTAATATACCATTCCGCAAATCTCCTGTCAATCATAAATCGTGCCCTGTAATGGGGCAATTATGACCTCCAGACCAGTGACTGTCCCCAATGTCAACCTGATATAAGAAGCCACATAAGCAGGGACAAGTGGGGGGACAAGAAAATGCATAATTTTTCCCTAGAGAAGTGTTTACTTGAATGCTTCTAATTCTTACACAAAAGCAAGCGGTTGTTGTTATCTTTGTGACTATTCCATCAAAATGTAGATTAAGCATTGAGATTGGCACAACTGTACAGCACACAGTTTAGTTATTACATGTTTTTAAACTTTGAGATAGTAACTTTGCCCTGTGCAGATGCTTTTGCAACATTTGTAGATTTATCATGTACCAAAGTTGGCCAAAAAAGTATTTTTGGTATGTTGGTGGAATTGTTTGAATGATTCCTCAGAATACGACGCTATGTTCATTCTAAAACAATGTATGTGGGTATCAGTCATACCAGTGATTTTATAATAATGATATACATTTTAAATGTTTATATGGAGGCAAAAAAATATATTTTTAATCCTAGTGGTTGTGTAAAAATTAAGAATGTGTTCGGGTGAAAAATGCTTATTTTATTATTTGAAACAATTCACCTGGATTATCCTTGTTTAAATCGGTAATGGCTAAGGCAACCAAATAAGGAGAGTATAAGATAAGTGTATACAGCAACCGTATTCTGACAACAGATCACAAAGTCTCTTTCTCTTTTTTTGTATGCATGGCAAGTGTTGTGATCAGAATCAAACTGCAGTGGTTTGCCACTTCTGCTGATGTAATAATCTAGTCCTGGAGCAACTGTCAGCCTACCACAACACCCTGGAAAGCTTGACTGACAGTGGCTCTGGGTCCAGGAGTCAACCAGACTGGTTCTATATTGTGACCAGGCAAGTGAGCACTGTCACAATACAAAAGAAAGTCCCATCAGACATATTAGGAACCCCTTTAAGGGATACAGCTATTTTGCTGTAGACAACCTTTGGGCAGGGTCTCCTCACTCTGCTTTCTTGGGGGTACCTCTCCTATTATATGCACGCCCATCAATGCTAGGAACCAGGCAGGGCCAAGTTCATGTGAAAGTCACATGAACACTGTGTTCAGTAGTTAAATGCACAGAGTCCCTCTGTAAAATGTGCTGTCCCATGTTACTACACTTCTTTCTTGCTGAATGTTGCAGTTAGGAGGGACACTACTGGGCCTATGCCCTCTCCACCATTCCAGCGTAACTCTGCCACCCTACTTCCAGTAACAGAATAGGGTCCTGCTGTGCATCTAGCATGCTGCTGCCTCAGATGATTGATAAGCTTTGCTCCAATCAGGAGAGGGAACACTTAAAGCCGGTCATCCATTAATCCTTTTTAATGGATTAATGGATTACAGGTTGAAAAAAAAAATAATAACCAATTGAATGTGTGGATAATGTAATTCTTCTTGCTGAGCTATTGTATTCTGACAGCAGGGAAACTTCCCCAATGTCAGAATACAATGATCAGTGTTTCCGGCTGTAGGCGGTGGCACTGATCAAAAACCCAACAGACTGGTTGTACAAAAGCCAATCGATAGATCAACTTGTGTATAACCAGCCATCCCACTCATGGATTGGAATTCAGCCAGTCCCTGCTGGACCGGCCAAATTTCAATCCATGTATGGCCAGCTTAAAGTGGAGTTCCCCCCACTTTTACAACTCTTCAGCATCCCTCACTAAACTGTGCACTGTAAACAAATTGGATATTTTTTAATTTTTTTTCTCAGCACCTACTGTAAATCTGCTGTATTCATTTTTTCACTTCCTCCTCCCTGGCCGTGGCCCATCGCATCATTTCCTATTTGCAATGCCTTCTGGGAAGGGGCGGCAACTTCCTCTGACACTGCCGTTGCTATGGAAACCTGACCTGAAACCTATTACACCGCTTGTGCTGCACTGAGCATGTGCGAGATCTGCAAGGCTAAGATCCAGGAAGAAATACAGTCTGGCTTCAGATGCCCACACTTAAGATGGCCACGGCCTGCTGTAAGTTTATAAAATAACAAACTACTGCTATAAACTAACAAAACAGACCTTAGTTTACAGACTAACTTTACTAGAATACATTAAGCTTGTGTATTATAGGGGTATTTTTATTTAAAAAATATCATTTCGGCCGGAACACCACTTTAAGGGAGGGAAATTTGACAGTTGGAAGGTTCCGTCATTTTGTGCTCTCTGTGGTGAGGAAGAAAAACTCTTACAATCTAGTAACTTTTTGGCGTCCTCTGTTCTTGATGTGTTCTCCCAGGGTCTTTAGAGATTATTCTGTATGGAGAACAGGAGGAGAAAGGCATTCCTAGTGTACCAGATGTAACTTATTACCTCAGTGAGAGTGTGTCTTTTGTCTAAATAAAGAAAGAGACATGTATGTGAAGACTATTTTATTGAATCTCACATTTAATCAGCTGTCTGCATTTTTTTTTAATAAATTCTGTTTTATGGAGTTTTTTTGGAAAGATTACGAACCACATAAAAACTGACGTTGATACTTAGACCCCTTTCACACTGATGCACTTTACAGGTGTTTTTGCGCTAAAAATAGCACCTGAAAAGTGCCTGTAAACTGCCTCTTCTGCAGTCCCAGTGTGAAAGCGGTGCGCTTGCAGGACATTGCTTCTCCACCGCTCCTGCCCATCTAAATGAATGGGCACCGCTGCCAAAGCGTCTGCAAAGCGCTTCGCCAGCTGCGCTTTTCGGGCCATATTAACCCTTTTCTCAGTTGCTAATGGGGGGTTAAAAGCGCCCTGCTAGCGGCCGAATAGCGCCACTATAACAGTGGTAAAGTGCAGCTAAAACTTGCAGCGCTTTACCGCTAATGTCCCCCCCCCCCATCCCTGTGTGAAAGGGGTCTTAACCAACAGTCCACTAGTAGAGGTAAGAAGATAGAGACCACTACCAGAGGTCAGTGAAAATTAAGAACACAAGTAAGCCCAGACTCACTACTCAAATTATGCACAAAAGGCCAAATAACGTTATAAAGCTTCACAACAGCAGAGGATGTCCCGTATATAGACATTAAATCAATTTATGCTTTCTGCATGCTTAAAAGCCTTTTGCCTGAAGTAAAGTTAAAGTTTCTGCATGCCTAATCACAAAATGATCCTACTATTCCAAAAGAGATTCCGTGTATAGAGAATGGGACAGATAACAGTTACAGAAGGGACTACTGGGTAACAAATATAAGTTATCTAGGTTCACATTTTTGTGTTGTGGGGACACACGTAAAATCATGCCTGTTCCCACAACACACAAAAAATGCGCATCACATTTGCAGGTGCGCCACGGTACAAATAATTCTTATTGGTGTATCCCAAGACTCAGTGTTGGGACCTTTACTTTTTAACATATATTTATAAATGACACCAAGCTATGTAGTAGAATGAAGTCCTTACAAAATGTCTCCAATTTACAAGCCATTGTCAGTACACTATTTAACTGGGAAACTATGTGGCAAGTTAGGTTTAATATTGATAAATGTTAAGTTGTGGACTTGGGGGCTAAAAATATGCATACATCATACATTGTAGGGGAAGAACAGCTGGGGGAATCAGTGGTAAAAAAGGATTTAGGTGTTCTGGTAGAGCATAGACTTATGAATAGCATACAATGCTAAGCTGCAGTTTCTAAAGCTAGAAAAGTACTTTCTTGTATTAGAAGAGGCATAGACTCCAGAGAGAGGGAGTATGTACAAATCATTAATAAGACCTCATATGGACTATGCAGTTCAGTTTTGAAAACCAGTTCACATAAAGAGTATTGGAGAACTGGAGAATGCGCAAAGAAGGGCAACCAAACTGATAAGACAATAAGAAGATAGTATGAGCTCAGCTAAGAGGAAAGATTAACTGAGTGTATTTTCTCGAGAGAAGAGGTGATTAAGGGGGATGTGATCACTATGTATAAATACATAGTCCATATAGTGGACTTGGACCATGCTTCATGAGGTTTTTTTTGCCTTCCTCTGGATATACTGTGGGTATAGTATGTAGCCCTCTTTTGGGGGATGTTATGAGAACTGACTCTCCCCAAACAGGATAGTGCGCTAAACCTGTAGGTAAATGAGAGCCAGAACCTTCACTAAGTAGAAGAGTTTGATAATAAAGTTGGCAGTGCCAACACCTAGGACAGGGCCTCTTTAACAAACAATTACACAGTGCAGGATGGTAACTTAAAATAGGGGGGCTGGCAGTGAATCATAGTGTAGGGTTACAAACACTTTAACCATAAGTACAGTATATACTGTAGATGCACACCAGTATGGAAGTAATACAAACTTTATATAAAAAAAGATTAGTAATAGTACATACATCCACTGTACAAACAAATCAGCAAAGGGTCCAACAGAAGCCCTGGTGTAATTGTGCACATATACCCAGTTATTATACTGTATAGTCACTAAAGGAGATACTTCCAGATGAATGTTACAGCAAAGTTCAGCTGAAGGGCCCCCTGAAGATGATCATAATGCAACGTCTGTCTTTGTGTCGGGGAGCTCAGCAGTGATGGAGAGATACTGCAACCATTGTCCAACCAGCCTGGAATACAAATTCTCACCAGCAGAAACCATGGTGAGACACTGGAATTCAGAATCAGCCTATCTACTCTATATCTTAGTCTCGAATTATTTCTACTCTGTCATGCAACCGGATCTCCTACTACCAGAAGTGGCTGTTGGATATCTAACCTGGCTGTAGCCTATGCCAGTTATTGAGCCGTAAGCTAAAATTAGCTATAGAATCCCAGACCAGAAGGGACAGGGTTAACTAAAATAACATAAGCTGTATATCAACTTTATTGCAGGGGTAGGCAACCTCGACCCTCCAGCTGTTTACCTGACTTTATGTCTACAAAATCCCTAACTCTGTGCAAATATACAAAGTGTGCAAGTGTAAGAAATGATGCTGGTTTGAAGCCTAAGGGTAGTTACACGAAATTTTGATTTTATGTAGGTTTTTCTCATGTTAGCTCACTTTGCATTTTGTAAATGGATAAAAACAAATAATGAAAATATACATTTTTGAAAGCATTCTTATTCTACTGCAGTTCTTCACACCTGCCTAAACGTTTGCATAGTAAATATATATATATATATATACAGTATCTCTCAAAAGTGAGTGTAATTTCTTCAGTGTTGACACATGAAAAGATATAATAAAAATGTGCGGGGTCTACTCACTTTTGTGAGGTACTGTGTATATATATATATATAATGTATGTATATATATATATATATATACAGTCAGGTCCATAAATATTGGGACATCAACACAATTCTAATCTTTTTGGCTCTATACACCACCATAATGGATTTGAAATGAAACAAATAAGATGTGCTTTAACTGCAGACTTTCAGCTTTTATTTGAGAGTATTTACATCCACATCAGGTGAACGGTGTAGGAATTACAACAGTTTGTATATGTGCCTCCCACTTTTTAAGGGACCAAAAGTAATGGGACAATTGGCTGCTCAGCTCTTCCATGGCCAGGTGTGGGTTATTCCCTCATCATACCATTTACAAGGAGCAGATAAAAGGTCCAGAGTTAATTTCAAGTGTGCTATTTGCATTTAGAATCTGTTGTTGTCAACTCTCAATATGAGATCCAAAGAGCTGTCACTATCAGTGAAGCAAGCCATCATTAGGCTAAAAAAACAAAACAAGCCCATCAGAGAGATAGCAAAAACATTAGGTGTGGCCAAATCAACTGTTTGGAACATCCTTAAAAAGAAAGAACGCAACAGTGAGCTCAGCAACAGCAAAAGACCCGGAAGACCACGTAAAACAACTGTGGTGGATGACCAAGGAATTCTATCCCTGGTGAAGAAAACACCCTTCACAACAGTTGGCCAGATCAAGAACACTCTCCAGTAGGTAGGTGTATGTGTGTCAAAGTCAACAATCAAGAGAAGACTTCACCAGAGTGAATACAGAGGGTTCACCACAAGATGTAAACAATTGGTGAGCCTCAAAAACAGGAAGGCCAGATTAGAGTTTGCCAAACAACATCTAAAAAAGCCTTCACAGTTCTGGAACAACATCCTATGGACAGATGGGACCAAGATCAATTTGTACCAGAGTGATGGGAAGAGAAGAGTATGGAGAAGGAAAGGAACTGCCCATGATTCAAAGCATACCACCTCATCAGTGAAGCATGGTGGTGGTAGTGTCATGGCGTGGGCATGTATGGCTGCCAATGGAACTGGTTCTCTTGTATTTATTGATGATGTAACTGCTGACAAAAGCAGCAGGATGAATTCTGAAGTGTTTCAGGCAATATTATCTGTTCATATTCAGCAAAATGCTTCAGAACTCATTGGACGGCGCTTCACAGTACAGATGGACAATGACCCGAAGCATACTGGGAAAGCAACCAAAGAGCTTTTTAAGGGAAAGAAGTGGAATGTTATGCAATGGCCAAGTCAATCACCTGACCTGACTCCGATTGAGCATGCATTTCACTTGCTGAAGACAAAACTGAAGGGAAAATGCCCCAAGAACAAGCAGGAACTGAAGACAGTTGCAGTAAAGGCCTGGCAGAGCATCACCAGGGATGAAACCCAGTGTCTGGTGATGTCTATACGTTCCAGACTTCAGGCTGTAATTGACTGAAAAGGATTTGCAACCAAGTATTAAAAAGTAAAAGTTTGATGGATGATTGTTTATGTGTCCCATTACTTTTGGTCCCTTAAAAAGTGGGAGGCACATATATAAACTGTTGTAATTCCTACACTGTTCACCTGATTTGGATGTAAATACCCTCAAGTTAAAGCTGCAAGTCTGCAGTTGAGGCACATCGTTTCATTTCAAATCCATTGTGGTGATGTATAGATCCAAAAAGATTAGAATTGTGTCAATGTCCCAATATTTATGGACCTGACTGTATATATATATATATATATATATATATATATATATATATATATATATATACATACACTATTGCAACTTTATCTTACAGACACAAATGTGACATCAGAAGAAGGAATGTTCTGCAGTATAGTCTCAAAGGAAGGAGATTGGTGAGAGAAGTTTAAAGCGGAGTTCCAGCTGCAAAAATATTTTTTTTTAAAGTCAGCAGCTAAAAACACTGCAGCCGCTGACTTTTAATAAGCACACTTACCTGTCCAGGGAGCTCGCGATGTCGCCCCCCCAAGGCCGATACATCCATCGGATTGGGTGCAGGCGCCGCCATTCTAACTAAGGGAAACTGGCAGTGTAGCCTTCAAGCCTCACTGCCAGTTTCCTACTGCGCATGCGCGAGTCACGCGGTGCTTCCTGAATGGTCCCTTCATCTTCTTGGACACACAAAGGTCCCAGAAGGCAGCGGGAGAAGAGGGAGAAGAGGGAGAAGAGGACGTGATGCACTGGGCCTCGGCGCGGCTGGGGCGGAAGTACACAAGGTACTTCCTAAAAGGTAAGTAAGGAAAAAAGAAAAGATATCCAAAATCGAGAAAAGATAAAGCTGCAAAAGTGGGTGGAACTCCACTTTAAGGAGAGGATAGCAGAGAGAAACTTCAGGGAAACATCCTATGGATTTTACAGTGAGTTTCCTGTTCAGTGTCTAGAAAACAGCACAAAAAGGCTGGAGTGGATTCCACCTAATATTTCTAAGATGATTGAGGAGAGCTGACTGCCGTATTGTAAGTGCCAGATGGTCTCTGCAAATACATTCTTTGTGCTATTTTGTGAAACTGTCAGATTTCTAGAACCACATTTTGCCATACAGTTCCGCCATATCTGCAGCTACCTGTCCATCTCATCAGAAAATGATGAGTGTGATAGACAGTATTGTATTTTCAAGGAAAGACTGTTCAGCAACAGAGGATGTATACAGACAACTGCTTTGCTGAAAAGGTTACATACAGGCAGCTGCCACTGTCTGGGAAGAGACTTGTCAAGATGAATAGCTTAAAGGGACCACACACCTGTTGTGTCACAGAGGCAGTACATTGGTTACCACTTTCTTGCGTTTGATAGGAGTTTGTTTACTGCATAGTTGTTGGGACAACAGACAAGTTTGGGATTTATATTATAGTTAGCTTAGCTAAATCAGAAAACTGGACTACTAGATCACATTTGTTGATGTTCTAATGCCAAAACTGTGACTCCAATTTTGATTATTGAACTTGTTGCTTTGTGTGCTTTAATAATTTTTCTTATTTTCTTCATGCTGCCACTGCTGAATAAAGTTGCATATTATTTATCATTGTCTGTTTCACTGTGTCTCGGGACTTGGAGGAGTCATTCAATTTAGGTAGGAGCAGTACCTGCATAAATATTAAAGCCAACACCTATGGTTGCGCTTTATTAAATTTTTTTTTTTAAATTAACAACAACCTTTGTTACTACACTAAATGACAGCATTTAGGCCACTTAGAAGAAACAATTATACAGTCCAGTGGAGAAATGTCGTTATCCCAGTAACATTGCAACATTTAATCTCCCAATAAATGTTTATCACTCCCATATGCACCATTTAATTCCCCCTTCAATATCTCGTACCAGAAATACTTGCATTAGTGTCAGTGGGGTCAAACATGCAAATTTTTTGGTGGGTAGAAAGACTGCAGAAGACTGTTTTTTGTTCTCAGGATCAGTGCCTCAGTTCTTCCATTTATGTTGGCAGAAATAGAGTCTCAAAAGCAGGAGTATATTATTACAAAAGGTACTACATGGTATGGTGACTTTAGCAACTGCCCCTATGGCCTTTGCATTACTTAATTGCAAACAATTATTTAACAGAGGCAGTGGGGTGTTAATGAGACAAGATTTGTCTGGGGGTAATGCTGAGAGAACTGCTGCAGTTACAGTGCACCGGGCTGTGGGCTGCCCGGGGGGCATAGCATTGCACTCCACTGTCTTTTTTATGGCGCTAGTCCTGTGTCCCACCACAAGGGACATGCCATGTAAACAACACCTTCATGGCAAATTCACACTGGTGCTCAGTCAAATTGCAGAGCAGCCGGAGTGATTTAGCACTCTGGCCGCTTTGCGTTGCTGGCTGGCTAGGGGGCAGTGTGGTGCAACATTTAGCGCACTACACCGTCCCCTTTTTTAATTTTATTTTTAGAGTACAAAATGAACACTTCATTCCCTGCAATATCGGGTGGTGCGATGTGCTGCCTGACATTGCAGTGTGATCCAGGCCAGGCCAGTGTGCTGCGATAAAATGCAGCACGTCTGCATTTTAGTGCAGCACTAGGCTGCATTGCAGTGTGAATGGGACACATAGGAAACAATTGTTTCCTGTGTGTCCCTGTGGCGACAGACATTTTATCATGCGGCAAAACATCTGTCATCGCATATAGTGTGAATTGGCCCTCAAGCTTAACTAGTTCCTGCCTGTTCACAGTAGTTTTACTGTGGGCAAATGGGACAAGCAGGCTGGACAATGTACCTGTATGTCTCCACCTGTTTTCCAGGTTCAGGGCGCCAGCATGCCGACCCATGCTGTGGTTGGACACAGCAAGAGTTTGGCACAAGATTTCAGCCAATGATTTTGGCTGTAATTAGCTGATTGGCTGTGTCCAATCACAGACAGAGTTCTGTGTTTACAAAAACACAAAACTCCCTGATGAAGTCACGAGGTCACGTGACCCAACGCGTAGGATCCCGTCAATCATCCCACACGACATTACACACTGCTCTAACCCAGAAGTTGTCAGTGTGAACCGGAAGCTTTGTACCAGGTGACGGCGTCCCGCCGCCATCTTTACCTGTCACCGCTGCACACTGTATCCACAGTGTGTATTGCTTTTTACCCAGTGTTTGGAAAGTTTTTTTGGTAAAATAAAAATCATTTTTTAACAAACTACACCATTGGAAGCCTCCTTGTCCCTTTTCTTTTTTCCCCACTTGGTTGGGCTGGAGTCCAGGATTCGGAATCGTTCCTGACTAGAAGCATTCTTAGTATCAACGCACCAGGAACCACTACCAGGGGACATACTCCAACTACTCCCAGACCATCACCTGTATCCACATCAAGGCTTTATCTTAAGCCCTTTAAGGTAAGGGCAATGGGAGACTTGTTTTAAGGGAAGGAAACCATCTAATCATTGATTGTATGTGAAAATACACCATCCAGCTAATTTTTCACCAAAGTGTCCAACAGGAAATTAGGAGTCTACACCTTTCATTATTGGACATTTTTGGTTTTTTATTGGTTTTGCACCATTTACAACATTAAATCTCAGTTTACAACAGTGTGAACTCGCATTAGTTGGGACTGCACATTACTCTTTGCCTTTTAACATATGGTGCCTTGAAAAAGTATTCATACACCTTGACATTTCTCACATTTATCAAGTAACAACCAAAAACGTGAATGTATTTTATTGGGATTTTATGTGATAGACCATTACAAAGTGGCACATAATTGTGAAGTAGAAGGAAAATAATAAGTGGTTTTCAAAATTTTTTACAAATAAATATATGAAAAGTGTGGCATGCATTTGTATTTAGCCCCCTTTACTCTGATACCCCTAACTAAAATCTAGTGGAATCAATTGCCTTCAGAAGTCATCTAATTAGTAAATAGAGCCCTCCTGTGCGTAATTTAATCTTAGTATAAATACAGCTGTTCTGTGAAGCCCTCAGAGGTTTGTTAGAGAACCTTAGTAAACAAACAGTATCATGAAGGCCAAGGAACACATCATCCAGGTCAAGGATAAAGTTGTGGAGAAATTTAAAGCAAGGTTAGGTTATAAAAAATATCCCAAGCTTTGAACATCTCATGGAGAATTGTTGGCACAACTGCAAACCTACCAAGACTTGGCCATCCACCTGAACTGACAGGCCAGTCAAGGAGAGCATTAATCAGAGAAGCAGCCAATAGGCCAATGGTAACTCTGGAGGAGTTGCAGAGATCCACAGCTCAGGTGGGAGTATCTGTCCACAGGACAACTTATAGTCGTGCACGCCACAAATCTGGCCTTTATGGAAGAGTGGCAAGAAGAAAGCCATTGTTGAAAGAAAACCATAAGAAGTCCTGTTTGCAGTTTGCGAGAAACCATGTGGGGGACACAGCAAACATGTCGAAGAAGATGCACTGGTCAGATGAGACCAAAATTGAACTCTTTGGCCTAAAAGAAAAACGCTATGTGTCATAAAACTAACACTGTACATCACCCTGAACACACAATCCCCCCGTGAAACATGGTAGTGGCAGCATCATGCTGTGGGGATGTTTTTCTTCAGCAGGGACAGGGAAGCTGATCAGAGATGTTGGGAAGATGGATGGAGCCAAATACAGGGCAATCCTAGAAGAAAACCTGTTAGAGTCTGGAAAAGACTTGAGACTGGGGCAGAGGTTCACTTTGCAGCATAACAACAACCCTAAACATACAGCCAGAGTTACAATGGAATGGTTTAAATCAAAGCATATTTATGTGTGAGAATGGCCCAGTGAAAGTCCAGACCTAAATCCAATTGAGCATCTGTGGCAAGACTTAAAAATTGCTGTTCACACGCTATCCAATCTGACTGAGCTTGAGGTGTTTTACAAAGAAGAATGGGCAAAAATGTCACTCTCTAGATGTGCAAAGCTGGTAGACTCATCCCCAAAAAGACTTGCAGTTGTAATTGCAGCCAAAGGTGGTTCTACAAAAAATGACTCAGGGGGGCTTAATACAAATGCACGCCACACTTTTCACATATTAGTAAAATATTTTTGAAAACCATTTATCATTTTCCTTCCACTTCACAATTATGTGCCACTTTGTGTTGGTCTATCACATAAAATCCCAATAAAATACATTTATGTTTTTGGTTGTAACATGATGTGGAAAATTTCAAAAGGTATAAATACTTTTTCAAGGCACTGTACGTTTTGTGTGTTAGCTATGGGTCTCTTTTGTCCAAGAGGAAGAGTACAGTGTCAAAATTATTGTGTATGTTTCTTAAATTCCAGGTGTTGTTTCTGAATTGCAGGTGTTTTTTTTTGCATTGGCCTACCTTGAACCAATGTAACTATACATCTTCTGTTCAATTCCTGTGGAAGCGCAGAATTACTCTAGTAGCCACCACTACAGTGATCTTCACTCTCTTTCGGGTCCTGCACCAGGTGGCTGCCCTGCTGCATAGTATCCACAGAGGGTTAGCATGGGCACCATTCATAGAACATGTTATTTTTCTCAATAAATACAAAGTATTCTCTGAATGGGCCAGTGGAGATTGTGACATCACTGCCTTATATTTATTGAGAAAAATGCACATGTCCTGGAAGACAGTGATGATCACTGTAGCAGATTCTCTACTTCTGCAGAGATCAGCCAGGTATGGGATATATTTAATTGTAACTATGCAACTGTGCAAATAAATAAATAAATAAATAAAAACACACCTAGAATTCAGCTTTTAATGGGTATATTATGTTTTATTAATATTAATTATAACACATTTTTTATTTTTATTTTGAATGTTTAGCTCTAAAAGAGATAGTTGGAGAAACACGTAAAGCGTCACAGAATGCAAATCCCTTAAGACATTTTTCAGGAAACTAGAAATTCCCTGTTTAGTTTGACCCTATAGATGTATAATTAAACCCCTTTATGTGGCTCTTTTCTTTTTTTTTTTGGTACAGAGTGATACAAGTACAGATTTCAGTATTAGCTCAACCTGCAAGTATTATCTTGTGTTTTTGTGTAAACCATTATATATTTAAAAACAGTCCACAAAAGCACAAGTAGATGCGAGTCAGGGATCCTTCTACTGTTTTACGAGAGGAAAATGCAAACTCTCTTCAATATCTCAGCCTGAGAAAGGAAGGAATAAAATAAATAAATACACAGGAAATTGCGTAGTGCTAATTCATCATTAGTCTAACGCATAACTAGTTTCATAGAATGACCTCTTTTTTGTTAAAGTACTTTTTGTCTTTTATTACCTTATCACACCTTGTTCTTTTTCTGCCTTTCACTTAGTTATCTTTATGTGTTGTACTTTTTGTCCGTTGTTACCAACTTCGTCACCACTGTCTCTTTCTTTCCTCATTTACCCTGATCTCTTTTTTTATTTTGTGTCCCTCCTATTTCTTTCTTTTCATTTTCTTTAATTCTCTTTTTTTGTGCTCCCCCTGCGGCTTTCCCAACTGCTAGTGGATGACATTTCCTTTCATGTTCGGGCTGAGCGGAGGCTTTGAATGGGGGTTTGATTCCTTTAAGATAATAGCTGGTTCCCTGTCAGATGCAGACTGATCAGTTAAAACCTTAATCACGGGCTGTCTGCTTGCATGGCACTTATTTTTAAGAGATTAATCCCCTAAGCTCCGCACTAGCATACATTCAGAGGGGAGAAAAAAGGGCAGCATTTTCTTTTTCTTATTGTTTCCTCTTCTCTTTTCTTTGTTCAAACCACTTTCCTCATTTGCCTGACCTCGGGTGGACCATTTACCATCTTATTTTCCCTGCGTCTGTCAAGCAACTTGAGAAGTACAAATATGTAGCTACATAGTTGTAAATGGAAAATTACATATGTAGGTTTTAATGTACTCCTCCCAACCCTGACACAACTTTTTTTTTTTTGTAACTGTAAAATGGATCACAGTTTAGCCTGTTAATAATACCTGAACTGAACAATCACATCCGTTAGCAATACTACTTTTATCATTTTTTAAGAAAAAAATACTGCCAGAAACACGCGCAACATTTTTTTCTGCTAATAGTTCAAATGATGACTTTATATTCACCCGGATGTGAAGACTGTTCTAATACAATATAACCCTGGACTTGATTTAAACTTGTGGTTTAACCATATGTTTTTATTTGCCGTTTCTGTCCCATTGGGGATATTTCCCTTTACTTCCTGTAGATATAACAAAAACTTAGAGGAAATCTCTCCAAAGTAAATGAAAGGTCCTTTTAAGTCAGTTGTCAGCAGAACAAAATGTCCTAACTGTAAGATTTTGCTACCATTCTGTATAGGTGACTACCGTATTTATCGGCGTATAACACGCACCGGCGTATAACACGCACCCCAATTTAGGAGGGAATTTTAAGGAAAAAAACTTTTAGGAGGGAAGTTGAAGGGAAAAAAAACTTACAATTAAACGCCCATCATTGCAGCCTTCTCAGTGCAGCCATGTCAGTGCAGCCTTGTCAGTGCAGCCATGTCAGTGCAGCCTTGTCAGTGCAGCCTTGTCAGTGCAGCCTTGTCAGTGCAGCCATGTCAGTGCAGCCTTCCCCAGTGCAGCCTTGTCAGTGCAGACTTCCCCAGTGCAGCCTTGTCAGTGCAGACTTCCCCAGTGCAGACTTCCCCAGTGCAGACTTCCCCAGTGCAGCTTTACCCAGTGCAGCCTTCCCCAGTGCAGTCTTCCCCAGTGCAGCTTTACCCAGTGCAGCCTTCCCCAGTGCAGTCTTCCCCAGTGCAGCTTTACCCAGTGCAGCCTTCCCCAGTGCAGCCTTCCCCCAGTGATCCCAGCCATTCTGGGCTTCAAAATCGCCGATCGCGATTTGAAAATGGCGCCGCCGGCGCCGAAATACACAGTGCCGGTCCTCGGCTCTTTCCGGCGGCTGTCGTTCATTTTCGGCTCCACTCGTAGTCCCGAGCGGAGCTATCCGAACCTAGCCGAGTAGGTTCGGATAGCTCCGCTCGGGACTACGAGTGGAGCCGAAAATGAACGACAGCCGCCGGAAAGAGCCGAGGACCGGCTCTGTGTATTTCGGCGCCGGCGGCGCCATTTTCAAATCGCGATCGGCGATTTTGAAAATTTGACAGGTCGGATCGCAGGGGATCGGCGTATAACACGCACCTGCAACTTTCCCCTGATTTTAAGGGGAAAAAAGTGCGTGTTATACGCCGATAAATACGGTACTTAAAATTATAGATTTTTTCACTCACGTTCTGTCCTGGTGACAAAGGTCCCGGGGACAAATAGCGAGAGTGTAAACATACTTCACGTCCTATAGATACAACAGGAACTTAGAGGAAATCTCTCCATAGTAAATGAAAGGTCCTTTTAAGTCAGTTGTCAGCAGTACAAATGACCTAACTGCAAGATTTTACTACCATTCTATATAGGTAACCAAATTAAAATTATAGATTTTTCACTCACTTTCTGTCCTGGTGACAAAGATTCCAAGGACAAATAGAGAGAGTGTAAACATACTTCATGTCCTGTAGATACAAAAGGAACTTAGAGGAAATCTCTCCAAAGCAAATGAAAGGTCCTTTTAAGTCAGTTGTAAGCAGAACAAATGACCTAACTGCAAGATTTTACTATCATTCTGTATAGGTGACCACTTCAAATTTTAGATTTTCCACTCACTTTCTGTCCTGGTGACAATGGTCCCCAGGACAAATAGAGAAAGTGTAAACATCATTCACAGGTGTCAGTAAAACAATTGCTTATTAAAAAAAAAAGAAAAAGAAACAGCGCCCTTAGACGCCCGTTGCTACCTAAAATGTAAACTGAATAGGTAGTCCTCGTGTTTGTGGATTGCCTGATTCAAGGTGAAACTAGTTTGGGTAAACAGATGCATTCATCACTACTTGACACTATCTTCATATCTACAGTATATCTGTAGTGCAAGGAGACGCAGGGTGTGCTTGGATGGATATGTATGCATTTTGGTTATTCCAAGTGGGTCATGACAAATAAAAAATACTTGATATTGTGGCAAATTAGTAAATAGGGTCTTCAGAGCTGTGCTCACTTTGAATACCCAATTGTATGGGAAATTAAAGCTGAAGTTTAGATATGGTAATTTTTACATGGTTACATTGGTGCAGCTTGGGCTAATGTAAGTATGTATAAGGCATACCTGTGAAAGCTGGAAATCACTGTATTCTAAGTTCAAATCTATACATGTGCTGTTAATTAGTTTTGTGCGGGTCGTTTTCCAGTGCATGTTGGGTTTTTTTGTGTGGGTTTTGAATGTATTTTGTGTTTTTGGGATGTGTTAATGTTGATAGGAGGCGATGTCTGTTGTCATGCAGGAAACGCACCAAAAATGCATATACATGCATTTTTCATGCAATTCCACTGAAGTCTATGGAGCCAAAATTGCATCGTGCTGCGTGGCAAAAAGTCCCTGCACCCTTCTAAACAACACGCCTGTGGAAACTGCATAGATGTGAACCATAGGAACTAATGGACTAAATGGACTTTAGTGCATTTCTGCAAACACACTGAGAAACGCATAGGTGTGAACCTAGCCCTAGGCACCATTACTACAGGGATCTCCACTAGCTTCTGGGTCCCATGCCAAATGGCTACCTTGCTGATTAGTGAACACATGAAATCATCTCAGCATGGACACCATTCAGGGAACACTTTGCATTTTCTCAATTAATGCAAAGCAAATTCTGATTGCACAAGGTAGTGAGGTGGGGTGGTGACATCACAATCTCCACCTCGTCCGAGCAGAAAACACTGTGGGGTTGTTTTACTAAAACTGGAGAGTGAAAAATATGGTGCTGCTCTGCATGGTAGCCAATCAGCTTCTAATTTCAGCTTGTTCAATTAAGCTTTCACAAAACAAAAAACCTAGAAGGAAGCCTATAATCAACCCTTTTGTATTAATTGAGAAAATGAAAAGCATTTCCTGAATGGCGACCGTGCTGAACAAATAACCTCCTGTGTTCAGTAAGCAGCGGGGAGGCCGCTCAGCACTGAACCCAGAAGCTAGTGGAGATCACTGCAGTAGCAATATCTTTTACAGTGATTTTGAGCCTCCACAGAGATCTACCAAATATAACACATGCATACTTACATTGGTCCAAGCTGGAACCATGTAAAAATTGGCATCTCTAAACTTCAACTTAAAAAAACCCCAGAATATTTGCTATTTATTACATGATTGGTTGAATAAAGTGAACATACCTTATTTATATTGAGAAAAGCCTCTTTTCCTGTATTAAATCAACCCCACTGTGTAAGACACTTACAATCATGTTGCTAGAAATATAATTAGGAAATAGGTATTCAATTTTCATGTCTGGGATACAGATATATGTATATCAACATATATAAAGTTGTTTAAGAAGACAATGTACAGAGCAGTAACCATGTGCAAAAAGCAATAACACATAATAAACAATATAAAATATTTTTTAACTGATCTGCCCACAGTAAACTGAGGTCCAAGTTAGATATTCAGTTTTTTTTTCATTGTACAAACACCCTATGTAGTAATAAGCTTAATAATTGAAGAGGTTTGCTTATTAATTTTTATAGAGGCACCAATATTTTAACACATTTCTGAGTTAATCCTTCTACAAACAGTTAACAATGCCCTGGTATTTTCAATGATTCTTCACAACATAGTAAAGACAAGCATTCTGTCCGCTGAAAGCTGTCCAAGCATAACTAAGCCATAGCTGTGAAATTTCACTATATCAGAGCTTTATTGTTACAGCTCTGCAAGTTTCTCCCAGTATGCCCGAAGATTTCTGAGAATGTCAAAGGATGGCAGAGACAGCCTGGTCATAAACTAATGCCGCAACACTACAGCAAAGGACTACAGACAGCAGACAATTAGGACACCGGATAGATAGAAGGGGTAAAAAAAATAGGCAAAGTGCTGAAATGTTTATTTTAAAAATGCACAGCTCGCCATATTCTGATAAAAGGTGACTACAAGCTTATGAACTGGCCAGGAAATGGCTAATCACATAAACACTGAGAACACGCTTTTTTGAGGTTCCCAAGAAACCCAAGTACTAAAAGGAGTCCTTTTTGTAAAGGCCCCTATTAATTAGAGATGTCAGATCAGTTTCTAAGTAAATGTCCATTTTATTTGATCACAAACCTAAATTAGCATTTGAAGTGAAAATCAGTGTAAAAACTACTAATCTTGAAAATCATTTCTAGCATCCTAAAAAACAAAAAACAAAAAAAACAAAAACCCATCTGATATCAGAAATAAAATAATAAAAGACACATTAGGAGACCTATGGAATTTTTATTACAGTATCTGATACAGCTTTCTTTATCCATTGAGTAGCAGAATAAAGTATTTTCTATCATACTGGTCACTGCACATCCCTTTTCTAGGCAAATAGTTCTTGATTCTATCAATCTTGGCCATGTCATGCACTATCTTTAGCCTAATGTTTGTCACACTGTGCTCTAAACTTTTATTTAGTTTCCACAAAACTGTCAGAGATTATTCACCATCCACCTGAAACAGGAGACTGTTAGAGACAATATATAAAGTTACCTTTTATATATGTTCTTTCTACCATTTTATATATAACATTTCTAGTGAATTTATTAACTGTAGTATTATTACTGTTAGTTTTCTGCTTTGATTAGGATTGAATGTTATTAATGTGTAAGAGCACTAAAAAGTCAGATAAATTAGTAGACAGATAAATATATTGTATATCAACAAATTGCACCTATATTTATCAATAGGGGCATGTTTGTTTGAAACCTTTTATTGATAAACAGTTATTTCAAATATAACTAGGCCCAAGAATAAAAAATGAATATTTTGCAGCTTAGCATTATACATAAGAGGCGCCTGCATTCATTTTATTTTTTCAGAACTATTTTCTCTGCAACGTCACCTGGTAACTCATTTTTTGTTCATGCCTGGATATGATTATTCCTCCACTGTATCTATAGAGTTGCTAACCGGGCTGGACATGAAGGGATTAGTAGTTTACAGTGAAAGATAAGGTTGTTTGGGCTTTCTGGTAAACTCACCGGATACGACAAGGACACTGCATTTCTAGCAAGATCAACATGTATTTTCTGTACTTGCTAATGTAGCGCCACCCCCCAAGGGGCCACTTGGTAATTTGGGGTTCTCTGTTCTGTGCCTTGACCCCAAGAACAACCTCAGCCCCTCTGGCACACCTGGTTGAATAAAATTGCTGCAAGCACAAGTAACAACACAAGTGTTAAAGCGGAGGTTCACACAAAAATTGAACCTCCACTTTTCGGAACCCTCCCCCCCTCCGGTGTCACATTTGGCACCTTTCAGGGGAGAGGGGGGTGCAGATACCTGTCTAAGACAGGTATTTGCACCCACTTCCGGCATAGACTCCTGTCCCCCCGTGCTGTCTGCTGGGACACACACGGGTCCCAGGAGATAGTGATAGCGATAGGACCAGTTAGGACGCGCAGCGCGACTCGCGCATGCTTCACTTTCTGATTCCCTCACAGAGAATGGCGGCGGCAGCTGCCGAGGACCGAGGGATGGTCCGGCCCTCGGGTGCCGACACCGCTGGATTCGGGGACAGTTGAGTGTCCTTATTTTAAAAGTCAGCAGCTGCAGTATTTGTAGCTGCTGACTTTTAAAAAAAAAAATTTCACGGGACTCCCTCTGTAAATACATTTCTCCTGGCTGTCAGGTATTGCCAGTAAAACACACACACCCGGTTAGTGATAAACACGCCTAATCTAATAATGCAGATTAGCATAAAAGGCAATTTAAACAGAATTAAGCACAGAGCAGGCTTCCGAACAGGGTAGAAGAAATATACCCAAGTAGAAAAAGGAAAAAAGACAAGTACACTTGTATATCATTAGCTAAAATCAATGTATCAATTAGCAAAGCAGCAATGAACAGTGTATAATAACTCAAAATGTGTTCAGAATGATAGCAGCTCTATACTGGTTCTGAGTGCATTCAAATGAACAGACAGGGTTGGGATACCACTTTAGCTGGCCAGCAGCTAGAGCTTTAAAGGTAGTTACAATTCGGGGCAGTCCTTAGTCCTAAGTCTTCACTGGTTAATCATTGGAGCTCGTTGGCGTGCGTTATGGCCATCAATAATGCCTGCAGGCAGTATTAGAGCTATAGGGTCACTGATTAAGTAGTTTCTAATGGTTTAGTCCCTAGCAGGGATAGTAAGTAGTGGCCGCAAGGCCCGCTCACCAGTCCTGGTCACACTGTGGTGCCTCCGATCAGGTGTCCACTCGCTTGGGTTACTTGGGCAGGCAGCACAGCATAGACAGTGTCCCAGCAGTGGATCTATCTCTCCACGCTCAGCTCCCAGATCTTCTTCCCCACACTGTAGTGGCTTCCAATGGTGTGGTCCCCTTCTGTCTCTGGAGAGTATACCCCACATCTTATCCTCTCACCACACTGGCCTCTCACAGCTGTGGGTTTCTGCTGACACAGGCTCTCTCTCTCTCTTTTAATGGTGTTGCCTCAGCACTGTCCTCTTGCTCCTCTCCCTCTGTCTCTGGATGCACTACTTCCCCCAGCCCATTCCCAGGCTCCCTAGGGCTCCAATCTGGCCGCCAGTCCTCCGGACTACTTGTCCCATGATGCTCCCCTCGTCTCTTCTGATTGGACTTCATTGCGGCCAATGGGGAGGGAAACAGGGGGCAGCGAGCCTAATGAGAGCTGCTGTTTATCTCCTGCGCTGCTGAGAGGAGAAGGGAGGGGGGCAAGCGGGGGGAACACTCAAAGCCTGCAGTTCGCCTCTCCCCTGTCACAGTGGTGCTATCTGTGTTCTCTGGGTGGACTGAGCAAGGGCAGGGGAGCCCTCTGGCACTGCTCCACTGGTGGAGAGGGGGGCACTGGAGAGAGCACATGGAACAGATGTGGAGGGTAGCACCTGCTACACTAAGAATGGGCTTAGACTGAAGAAAGAAACAAATACAGCCACTACATCTGAGGACTAGAAATCTTTAAGACAATACAGTTTGGATTATGGGTTAAAGTAAAGGCCACACATGCATGGAACAGAAGTAGCTGGCATAAAGGAGCCACAGGTGCAGCGTATAACCTAGTATTGCAAAAAATGGCTGTACACTGCTATACAAGGGTTTACTTGCTTGTGTAAATTCATGCATGCGCACTCATGTAGCAGCGCACAGTCATTTATTGCACACTGTACCTGTGGCTCCCATACACTAGCTATTTGGGCTCCATGCATGCTTTTACGCCCTCATGTGGCCATGTGCATGAAACCTAACCTACCCTACAATTTTGTTTCAAAGGCCACTGTATGCATTGGCATACAGTACCTCCTTTTGTTTTTCTTTTTTCTTTTTATTGAATTTTTTTTTTATGTGTAGGTACAAAACATAGCCTTTGGGCATTCCCAGGCTAACAAATACATAAAACATAGAACTGATAAATAAACATTCTTTAAAAAAAAAAAAATTCCATACACCTCTGATAGTTGTTCTTCCATAGAATCAAAGCAAGTGTTAAAGATTAGTAAGGAGATTCTTGTTCCCGCTCTACCATCAGGATACTGGATCAGGGGGCACATTAACTCTAAGTTGGATTCATACCTGAACAGATATAACTGGAGTCGCTGCTAAGGAGTATATTCATTCATAGCATAAGCTAACCCTTAACGGAAGCGAATGGATTTACTCTACTGCATCCTGATCATCAATTGTATATTCTGAGTCTGTCCACAAGTGCCAGATCTTCTCAGATTTTTTTAGGGCAATCCTGAGACAAATAAGTAGCTCTGTATAGGGGTACAGACCCATTGATTAGACGCTTCCAGAAGGGTAGCGTAGGGGCCGTGTCTGATTTGATTGAGCACCATCTCCTTCCTGCAGAGAGAGATATCACCGCTCTGAAAGAGGTCTGTGAGGAACAAACATTTTCTCCATGCTGGAAGTAACAGGTGCAGGCAATGCTGGTAATTGAGAGGTAAACGAGAAATCCTGGACAGCCGGACTCAAAAATAGAAAACACCTGAATCGCGCTAATAAATGACCATAAAGATTATTAAAAATAATAAATTGGGAATATGATATATCCCAAACTGGATTATTGGGGTGAATAAAATCAAATGAGTGTATGACCTTATTAGTATATATCTCTGTGATCGCTAATAATAAAATCTGAAACCAAATTGAATACACATTAAATACACATTGAAAAGACAGATGGTAAAAAAGTCTCTCAATAAATTATGAATTGTCCACCCGTGCAAAACAAAAATGCAAAAGTCCACACAGGAGAATCTTCAACTGTTATGTAGCGAAAAATTGTGATCCACCACCAGTGTAGAAGGGGTTACTCCTTACCAGACATAGATGATCCCCCATTACAGAGGATCATAGAAGGCATGTCAGCTGTATTAGTAAGTGTATCTCCCGTGCTGGACTGCTGCGGCTGTACCTCAGATCGTCAAAAGGGCCAGATCGGTTCAGATGTAAACATGACATGTAACAGAAAGTAGAAAACTCCGATCGTGTAAAACCTTTTAGCTTTATTCTTATAAAATGTCAAAAACACACTTACATATATCGTCCGTAATCAAGCCTAGATCCGTTGTGTCGGCCGAACACACACGGACAAACCCGTCCTACTGGAAGAAAGCACACAGACTGGAGGTGACGTCAGCGAGTCGTCCTGCTCTGCCCTATGCGTTTCGTGATAGGTCACGTCATCCAGGGGCACGGGCGGCGCGCTGCGTCACCTCCCTAAATACCGGAACACTGTGCCAAGCCTCGCTCTGAGCTGCGGTCCACCAATGGGCATCCAGATTGCTCGATATGGACCACGGGATCAGACACGGAAGGCCGATGGGTAGCAATAGATAATGTCACTCCTGATCAACATTATAATAAAATTGGACCAAATACAGTTTAATACACCAAAGCGTCTCATACCACTCTGGTGTACCATGTATCCCACAAAGCATGAATGGAGTTTTAAAGCACCTATGCATATTCGTCTGATACAAATTCAGCAGAAGGCATCTAGTGCTAATAGCGTGCATAAAGAATTCCTTAGACATTAATAAAGATTGATAAAAATTGATGAAAATTGGTAAAAATTATTAATAAAAAACTTTGTGTTGATAAAAGGGCCCTTGATAAATATATCAAGGACACATCACAAAATTGCCAATCCAAAGTTGGTAAGAAATGCATATCGTTGTCAATCACAACCATAAACGGAAGTGCAATTGACATATAAAATCTGGTACAGATCAACTCACATGAGGTATCTGATCCATCTCAACATCATCTAATCTCTATCTAATAAATGAACACTAAAATAACCAGCAGCTCTCGCTGGTCTAGTAAATATAGATATATAACAAACACTTGGGTCCTACAAAATGAACTAAGCACGGAAATCCAAAAATTTGGACGATTGGGACCACAACCACAATGAGAATCGCTGCCATCTATTGGTGAAACCACAGAATGCACAGCAAAAATATCATTATGCTCAGGATAAACCCTACCACTTTGTTAATATAACAATCTTAAAAGGTGTTTAAACCACCAAAACTTTTGTGTAGAAACTCCTGAACTAAACTAAAGGGGAGGAAAAAAAAACTGTGACATGTGCCACAAACATATGAATTTAAAATAATAAAATAGTCCAGAAGCAACCTCATGGGTCAAAACATTGATACTAAGGGGGACTCATAGGACTCAATGGATGGAGGCTCGGAGCAACAGCACCCACTACCCCCCAATCAACCAAGAACCATTAAAACCAATAAATGCTCCAGAATTATTAATGAAAGCATTCACGTCGGTATCAACATTAAGTCCGAATGGAACATAGGATTTGAGTCTATGGATCCAGGACATTTCACATTTAGAAATCTCCCTGACCAATGACCCACCCCTCCAATGGGGTCTATATTTGTCAATGCCCATATATAGTGTATTAGAGGTATTTCTACCATGTATCTCATCATAATGTCTTGATACTGGGTGTTTATCGAAACCCCTTCTAATATTGTTTATATGCTCAGTCAGTCTGACCTTCAGTGCACTTTTGGTCCTCCCCATGTACTGTAAACCACATGAACACTGTATAAGGTAGACCACACCTTCAGATGAACAGGTTATAAATGGTTCTACCTCATACGTACGTGAGGTGCTAGTGGAAGTGAACTGACTAATTTTTCTGTCTCTACATCTATTTACGGTACAGACCTGACATTTTTTACATCTATGATAACCCGTGAGATTGTGAAAAAAATTTCTGTTCAGACTTGGTGGATCCTGGACCGTGGGGGCAATCCTGTTACCAAGAGAGGATGCTCCTTTGAACACAACCTGGGGATTTTTTGGCAATATGGTTCCAAGAACCTGATCACTAGTTAGGATATGCCAATGTTTATGAATCAACCTCTTGACACTCATATGTTGCGTTGAAAACATCGTAATAAATGGCAAAGATAATTGGGTGTTATCCCCATCCTGTTGCTTATCTTTCAAAAACAACAGCCTATCTTTATCCCGTATAGATTGGAGCGTTCTCAACAAAGCACCATCATCATACCCCTTATCCACGAACCTTTTGGTAAGGACAGCCGCCTGACTGTCAAAGGTGTCAACTTCAGTACAATTCCGTCTTAAACGTGCATACTGACCATGTGGAACTGCCCTTAACCAAGGTTCATAATGACAACTATCAAGGGGGATGTATAAGTTCTTATCGGTCGGCTTGAAATCGGTGGATGTTATGAATTTATCACCTTTAACAGTGATTTTTAGGTCCAAGAAGTTTATTTCCTCACGACTGGCCTCAAATTTCAATCTAATCCCCCTGTTGTTGTCATTAAGAAACGACATAAAGTCCCGAAGTGCAACCTCGCTGCCATCCCATAGGAGGAGGACGTCATCAATGTAGTTTGCCCAGAAGAACAATTCTGGTCTAACCTGGGCATTGACGACGTCCTCCTCCCACTTGGCCATAAAAAGATTGGCCAAGCTTGGGGCATATTTAGCCCCCATGGCAACACCCCTATCTTGGTGATAAAATTGCTGGTCGAACCAAAAGTAGTTGTGACTGGCCGCATACTCTAGAAGTTCCATAATGAAATTGATCTGGGTTGGAGCCAAACCAGATCCTCTAGTCAGATGTAACTCAACCGCCTCTAATCCCAAAGTATGGGGGATGATAGTATAGAGGGAGGTCACGTCAGCCTTGACCAACCATAATCCTTTCTTCGGAGTGATGGTAGACAGCATATTAATAACTTGTTTGATATCTTTAATAAAGGAGGGAACCTTCTGAACCAAAGGCTGTAGGTAATGATCTATGTACTTGCCCACCCGGGACGTAACCGAGTCAATACCACTGACTATGGGACTCCCCGGGGGGGCAAGTAAGACTTTTGTGGATCTTTGGGAGATAGTATATGACGGAGGTACGGGGAGCAGCTGGCACCAAAAACAACTTTTCTTTTTTGTTCAGAATACCACTGCGAAAGCCTCTGTCTACAATGACTTCAAGCTCCCTCTTATACCTCACCACTGGATCCCTATTGAGTGGAGTATAGGTATCTGCATCATCCACAATATGATGCATTTCCTTTAAATAGTCAGTAAACACCTTTTAAGATTGTTATATTAACAAAGTGGTAGGGTTTATCCTGAGCATAATGATATTTTTGCTGTGCATTCTGTGGTTTCACCACTAGATGGCAGTGATTCTCATTGTGGTTGTGGTCCCAATCGTCCAAAATTTTAGATTTCTGGGCTTAGTTCATTTGGTAGGACCCAAGTGTTTGTTATATATCTATATTTACTAGACCAGCGAGAGCTGCTGGTTATTTTAGTGTTCATTTATTAGATAGAGATTAGATGATGTTGAGATGGATCAGATACCTCATGTGAGTTGATCTGTACCAGGTTTTATATGTCAATTGCACTTCCATTTATGGTTGTGATTGACAACGATATGCATTTCTTACCAACTTTGGATTGGCAATTTTGTAAAGTGTCCTTGATATATTTATCAAGGGCCCTTTTGTCAACACAAAGTTTTTTATTAATAATTTTTACCAGTTTTCATCAATTTTTATCAATCTTTTTTAATGTCTAAGGAATTCTTTATGCACGCTATTAGAACTAGATGCCTTCTGCTGAATTTGTATCAGACAAATATGCATAGGTGCTTTAGAACTCCATTCATGCTTTGTGGGATATATGGTACACCAGAGTGGTACGAGACGCTTTGGTGTATTAAACTGTATTTGGTCCGATTTTATTATAATGTTGGTTAGGAGTGACATTATCTATTGCTATCCGGCCTTCCGTGTTTGATCCCGCGGTCCATATCGAGCAATTTGGATGCCCATTGGTGGACCGTGGCTCAGAGCGAGGCTTGGCACGGTGTTTTGGTATTTAGGGAGGTGACGCAGCACGCCGCCCGTGCCCCTGGATGACGTGACCTATCACGAAACGCGTAGGGCGGAGCAGGACGACGCACTGACGTCACCTCCAGTCTGTGTGCATTCTTCTAGTAGGATGGGTTTGTCCGTGTGTGTTCGGCCGACACAACGGACTCTAGGCTTGATTAAGGACGATACATGTAAGTGTGTTTTTGACGTTTTATAAGAATAAAGCTAAAAGGTTTTACACAATCTGAGTTTTCTACTTTCTGTTACATGCCATGTTTACATCTGAACCGATCTGGCCCTTATGACGATCTGAGGTACAGCTGCAGCAGTCCAGCATGGGAGATACACTTACTAATACAGCTGACATGTCTTTTATGATCCTCTGTAATGGGGGATCATCTATGTCTGGTAAGGAGTAACCCCTTCTACACTGGTGGTGGATCACAATTTTTCGTTACATAACAGTTGAAGATTCTCATATGTGTGGACTTTTGCATTTTTGTTTTGCACGGGTGGACTATTCATAATTTATTGAGAGACTTTTTTACCATCTGTCTTTTCAATGTGTATTCAATTTGGTTTTAGATTTTATTATTAGCGATCACAGAGATATATACTAATAAGGTCATGCACTCATTTGTTTTTCTTCACCCCAATAATCTAGTTTGGGATATATCATATTCACAATTGATTATTTTTAATAATCTTTATGGTTGGTTATTAGCACGATTCAGGTGTTTTCTATTTTTGATTTGGTATATGTGTGTCATATATTTTGAATTGCTGCTTTCACGGTTATAAGCTCACGTTAATTTTTCATCACTTATTCCTTAGCGCAGTTTTATTTTTCTCTTTTTTTCTTAGCCGCACTCAAAAGTAATCTTCGATCTTTATTTAAGTATAATCATAAAAATACATGCCACAGCATCACAAAGCAGGAAAGCTGACGCGTTTCACACTGTAGTCAGTGCTTAATCATAGCTCATTAAGCACTGACTACAGTGTGAAATGTGTCAGATTTCCTGCTTTGTGATGCTGTGGCATGTATTTTTATGATTATACTTAAATAAAGATTGAAGATTACTTTTGAGTGCGGCTGTCCAGGATTTCTCATTTACCACTGTGCAGCTTCTAATACTACTGAGGCATTTGCGTCATCAGAGAATAGCCAATTATCAGCGTGGGTAAGCATAGCTGCCAAGCAGTAGGTATAAAAGTCTGGGTAAGCATAGCCCCCTTGTGTTCAAGGTCTGTGTAAAACCTTCCTGCTAAATCTAGTTGGGCGGGATTTCCATAAAAAGAAGCCTAAGAGGGAATCCAATTGTTTAACCGCTTGCCGACTGGCTCACGACGATATACGTCGGCAGAAGGGCCCGTACAGGCATATTAATGTACCTGTACGTTGCCCTTTAGGAAGCGGCTTGCGGGCGCGCGCGCCCGCCGCGAGCTCCGTGAGTGTGATCGCGGGTCCTGCAGACTTGATATCCACAGGGGTAACCGCGATCATCTCATGGAGAGGAAGAGCGGGGAAATGATGATGTAAACAAGCATTTCCCCATTCTGCCTAATGACACTGACACTGATCACAGTTCCCTGTAATCAGGAGCGGTGATGAGTGTCATGTCACACATAGCCCATCCTCCGCACAGTTAGAATCACTCCAGTGTGTTTGGAGTCGATGTCCTGCTGGAAGGTGAACCTCTGTCCTAGCCTCAAATCACACACAGAGTGATATAGGTTTTGTTCAAGAATATCCCTGTATTTAGCACCATCCAGCTTTCCCTCAACTCTGACCAGTTTCCCAGTCCGGACTGCTGAAAAACATCCCCGCAGCATGATGCTGTCACCACCATGTTTTACTGTGGGGATGGTGTTCTTTGGGTGATGTGATGTGTTGGGTTTGTGCCAAACATAGCATTTTCTTTGATGGCCAAAAAGGTAAATTTTAGTCTCATCAGACCAGAGCACCTTCCTCTTTTGGGATTCTCCCACATGCCTTTTCGCAAACTCAAAACGTGCCATTTTGTTTTTTGCTGAAAGCAATGGCTTTCTTCTGGCCACTCTGCCATAAAGCCCAACTCTATGGAGCGTACGGCTTATTGTCGTCTCATGTACAGATACTCCAGTCTCTGCTATGGAACTCTGCAGCTCCTCCAGGGTTACCTTAGGTCTCTGTGCTGCTTCTCTGATTAATGTCCTCCTTGCCCGGTCCGTGAGTTTTGGTGTGCGGCCGTCTCTTGGCAGGTTTGCAGTTGTGCCATGTTCTTTCCACTTGGTTATGATAGATTTGATGGTGCTCCTAAGGATCATCAAAGATTTGGATATTTTTTTATAACCTAACCCTGACTTGTACTTCTCAACAACATTATCCCTTACTCGTTTGGAGAGTCCCTTGGTCTTCATGGCAGTCTTTGATTAGTGGTGCCTCTTACTTAGGTGTTGCAGCCTCTGGGGCCTTTCAAAAAAGGTGTGTATATGTAATGACAGATCATGTGACACTTTGTGATTGCTCACAGGTGGATATCATTTCACTAATTATGTGACTTCTGAAGGTAATTGGTTGCACCAGAGCTTTTTATGGGCTTCATAAGAAAGGGGGTGAACATATACGTACATGCCAATTATCATTTTTTTATTTCTGAAAAATAGTTTTATGTATATATTTTTCTAATTTTACTTCACCAACTCAGACTATTGTGTTCTGATCCATCACATATAATTCAGATTAAAAAAACATTGAACTAAAGGCTGTAATGTAACAAATCAGGTAAAAAGCTAAGGGGGGTGAATACTTTTGCAAGGCACTGTACCTGGATAGAGAACTAGTTACAAGAGCGGGTCAAAGGGTGGTGATATACAGAGCCGGTACATGGGGGGGGGGGCAGCTGCCCTGGGTGGAGTGTGGGAGGGGGCGTCGTGTTACCAGTAGTAAGAATCACACCACTCTATGCAACCTCTGTTGCTGTTGCAGCCTAGCCAAAAATGGGGCTAAGGATGCACCCACACTCATTGGCTGCCTCCTCTGTACAGTGCCACCTGTGTCCTATTACAGAAGGGAGGAGGACGCTCTCTCCCTGGAGAAGGACGCTTGAGTTCCTCTCAGGTAGCCGGCTCCATCGGGGCTGTCACAGGAAGAGCTTCTCTACAGGTGGGCGGAGCAAGAAGATAACACTACACTGCAGCCCTGATCACTGCTTCCCGCACAGCCAGTACTGCAGACATCAGAGCTCAGATATGAAGATGTGAGAGAATGGATGGATTCTATATCTTCTGCACCTGATTCTATGTCTTTTGCACCTGTGAGTCCTGATCTATTCTGCCTTTCAAACTGTACCTGGCTCTGCTGTAAACCTGCCCTGTACTTTGCACTGAACTTAAAAGAGAAAATAAAATAGTTTAATATGGTGGGAATATGCTGGGAGTTTTCGGTATCCTACAAAGAGTGGAGTGTGCAGAAACTTAATTCCGTTCTCGTTCTTTGTCTTTGCTGCATCTGTGACTGACACTTGTAGCTGCAGCAAAGATCGATATAGTGGTGATGGAGCACAGTACTAATTTGCCCCGCCCCTTGCTGCCATGTGCAGTGGTCATCAACCCTGTTCTGGGGGCCCACTAACAGGCCAGGTTTTAAGTATTACCTTGGGGAGATGCAGACTAGAATACTGCAATCACTGAGCAGAAAATGATATCACCTGTGATGTATTTCAGTTATCCTGCAAACCTGGCCTGTTAGTGGGCCCTGAGGACAGGAGTTGATGATCACTGATGTAAGGGACACAGCAAAATGTATGTTTCTTCCTTCCATATGTAAACATGTCAATCAGTTCTCCTGATCTCTCTGTCTGTGTGTCCTGCTTCATTCCTCCCCTGCCTCCCCATTACAGCTCAGTGCAAGCACAGGAAATGTGCAGAGCTGCTCTAACAGGCCAAGATTGTCAGTAGAGAAAGAGAAGCTGTCCTGAGGTGTAAGCACAGAGCTCCCTATATATGTAGACTGGGGCGGTGCTAAGCATAAAGGCTGGGAGATTCTAGCTGTAGATATTATTATTTCAACAAGCTGCAAATGCCATGGAGTTGGGAATCAAAGCAAACTGTGTCAGAGCATGCCCTCCTCATTCTCCTTCCCGTGTTGACTTCAAACAGGTGAGCAGAAAGTAGAGGTGTACTGAAGTGTGGAATGGTGGATCCTGTTTTCCATAGGCTAGTGATGTATGTTTTGAATTGGCCAAGGAACTACCAGGAATGTTGTGACAGATCAAACTGTCAGGATTACTTAAAGCGGAAGTAAACCCATCCATGAAACAGACTCATTTGCGGCAAGTGTCGAAAATGTAATACTCCCGTTGGTTGTGCTCTCAACCAGGGGCGTTGCTAGGTCTACAAAAGATCTGGGGCTAGAGCCCATAGCAGCGTAGTAAAGAAAGTCATACGCTTGGCCGGGCATACACATGTATTTACAGTAATATACGTGTGTGTATATATCCCCAGAAAGCCTCCCCCTTAAATCAGGGTCCCCAGAGAGCCCCCCCCTTACATCAGGGTCCCCAGAGAGCCCCCCACTTACATCAGGGTCCCCAGAGAGCCTCCCCTCCTCTTGGAGGCCCCTGCAGAGATTCGGGGCTATGGACGCCAGATTCGGGGCTATAGCCCCAAAAGCCACCCCCTAGCAACGCCACTGCTCTCAACCAAACTGTCAAACCGTCCAATGGCTGGTGTCATAACTGATCACATATGCAGCATCATGGCAGTTGTAGATTAAACAGAGAAAAAGATGGCAGCTTCCTTGGCTGAAAATGATAGGGGGCTTTACTTACACTTTAACTTCTAGCAAACCAAACTTAAAGTATATTTTTTCACAATGATGACCTTGTTGTTGATCTCAACTATCCAGCAACAGGAGAGAACAGGGAAACTACTAACCTGCTCTTACAGCATCAATCCCTCACCAGCCAGACTGGCAAAGGACATTCCACATTTCTGTCAGCATGGTAGCAATGTCAGGTATGACTTTCTCTGCTCCCACTAGCAAACCTGTCACCAGCAACAAGGTCACAAGTGTGAAATGGACATTAAAGTGGCATTAAACCCACAAGCAAACATTATTATATTGCAGGTTACCAATTCCTAGATGTGATGGCTGCATTAGTTCTCTTTTTTAGTCTTTCTTTCTTTTGTTTTTATCTGGTGATCTAGCCAGCAAGTCTGTTGTTTTTTAAAAGAACAAGCTCACTTGCAGTTACAGAGATGAGACAAACCATTTACCACTGGCAGGGGTGCTTACAATGGTCAGCATATATTTAACTAAAACTTTTATACTAAAAAGGAAAAATGTTACAGTAAATGATTATAATGTGTGAGCTAGAGTTTGGCTTAAATTTGTTATTGTATTTAAATCTGCTAGTTTATCTAACGCTTCCCTCCCCCTAGACTGACAGTGCTGCTGTCTTCTGTGCCCCCTGTGCTCCTTTATCCAGAGTGGGAGCACTCTAATAAAGTAGGTGTGCTACTGGCCAGATCACCAGGCAAAAAAACGGTGGGAAAAAGCCTAAAAAAAGACAACTAATGCAGCCACCACATCTAATGATTGGTAAGGCATGGGGGGGGATGCTTGGGGGCACAGTGTGAAATGTTCACCCTGGGCACTGAATGACCTTGTCCCAGCACTCGTGATAAATAGCGAGTACTCAAAATGGTCCGGTGTGGTAAGTGGGGTCCCCCAAAGGATCTGTCTTGGGACCAATTCTGTTTATATTATTCATAAATGATATGGAGGATGCGATAAACAGTTCAATTTCAACATCTGCTGATGATACAAAGCTAAGCAGGGCAATAACTTCACAGTAAGATGTGGAAATCTTACAAGAAGATCTACATAGAGTAATGGAATGGGCAACTACATGGCAAATTAGGTTTAATGTTGAAAAATGTAAATTAATGCACTTGGTTGCTAAAAATACGAATGCAGGTTACTCGCTAGAGAGAGAACCTCTGGGAGAATCCAGGGTGGAAAAATATCCAGAGGTCCTAGTAGATAACAGGCTCAGCAACGGCATGCAATGCCAAGCTGCTGCTGCTGCAAAAAAAAAACAGAATATTGGCATGCATCAAAAAGGGGATTTACTCCAGAGATAAAACGATAATTCTCCATGGGGGGGGTGCTTGGGGGCACAGTGTAAAATGTTCACCCTGGGCACTGAATTACCTTGTCCCAGCACTCGTGATAAATAGGGAGTATTCAAAATGGTCTGGTGTGGTAAGTGGGGTCCCCCAATGGATCTGTCTTGGGACCAATTCTGTTTATATTATTCATAAATGATATGGAGGATGGGATAAACAGTTCAATTTCAACATCTGCTGATGATACAAAGCTAAGCAGGGCAATAACTTCACAGTAAGATGTGGAAATCTTACAAGAAGATCTACATAGAGTAATGGAATGGGCAACTACATGGCAAATTAGGTTTAATGTTGAAAAATGTAAATTAATGCACTTGGTTGCTAAAAATACGAATGCAGGTTACTCGCTAGAGAGAGAACCTCTGGGAGAATCCAGGGTGGAAAAATATCCAGAGGTCCTAGTAGATAACAGGCTCAGCAACGGCATGCAATGCCAAGCTGCTGCTGCTGCTGCAAAAAAAACAGAATATTGGCATGCATCAAAAAGGGGATTTACTCCAGAGATAAAACGATAATTCTCCATGGGGGGGGGGGGGGGTGCTTGGGGGCACAGTGTAAAATGTTCACCCTGGGCACTGAATGACCTTGTCCCAGCACTCGTGATAAATAGGGAGTATTCAAAATGGTCTGGTGTGGTAAGTGGGGTCCCCCAATGGATCTGTCTTGGGACCAATTCTGTTTATATTATTCATAAATGATATGGAGGATGGGATAAACAGTTCAATTTCAACATCTGCTGATGATACTAAGCTAAGCACGGCAATAACTTCTCCGCAGGATGTGGAAACCTTGCAAGAAGATCTGAACAAATGAATGGAGTGGGCAACTACATGGCAAATGAGGTTTAATGTAGAAAATGTAAAATAATGCATTTGGGTAGCAAAAATATGAATGTAATCTACTCACGGGGGGGAGAACCTCTGGGGGAAAATCTAGGATTGAAAAGGACCTGGGGGTCCTAGTAGATGATAGGCTCAGCAATGGCATGCAATGCCAAGCTGCTGCTAATAAAGCAAACAGAATATTGGCATGCATTAAAAAAGGGGATTAACTGGATGTACTGGAACTGGAGAAAGTCCAGAGAAGGGCAACAAAACTAATAAAGGGACTAGAGAACATTAGTTGAGGATGAGGAAAGGTTATTAACACTGAACTTATTCTCTCTGGAGAGGAGACGCTTGAGAGGGGATATGATTTCAATTTACAAATATCGTACTGGTGACCCCACAATAGGGATAAAACTTTTCCGCGAAAGGGAATTTAATAAGACAAACGGGCGTTCACTAAAATTAGAAGAAAAGTGGTTTAACCTTAAACTGCGTAGAGGGTTCTTTACTGTAAGTGCGGTAAGGATGTGGAATTCTCTTCCACAGGCAGTGGACTGTTAAAACTATTAGATAAGCACCTGAACGACCACAACATACAGGCATATACATAAAATCACACACACAGGTTGGACTTGATGGACTTTTTTTTTTCAACCTCTCCTGTAACTACGTAACTATGTAAGCTGCAATATATTACATTTCTTTAAGGGAACCACTCCCCAGTTCATGTGCACTAAAGTATTGTAGATATTCTGAACAAACAGTAAAAGAACTTTAAAGTGGAGCCACCCTACCCTAAAAACCTTTTACAGCCCAATTTATTTCCAATTTTTCATTATTTTCCTTTTCCTTGATAGGGTCAGATCATACAGAAATTTTGTTTATCTTATCACCTCTTATACTGAACTGAACTCCTGAAAAGCGAATCAATTAACGAAACATGTAGAGCTACCAATGCCATGTTTCCAATCATCATATCATCATGTGTCTTACTGGATTATTTTTAATATATGTATTATGTGACATTACTGTCTGCAATTATGTGGTATCTTACCTCTGTTATATGTACAGTATATGTGTGTGTGTATATATATATATATATATATATATATATATATATATATATATATATATATATATATATATATATATATATATATATGTGTATATATATATATATATATATATATATATATATATATATATATGAATTACATTGGATATTTATAATGACTCATGATTACCATTATGTATTATACTATTCATTTATGCAATAAATTCTATTAATTATACCTACGTGCTTTATTTAAAGTCATATCTCCCCTTTTCCCTTTCCAATTAAATAGGGATGGAGGCACTGGACCTTACCAGGTGACCGCCTCAAGTCCCAAACTAACCAAGCGTTTCTTTATATAATTATCACAGGGATAGAAGCACATTGTTTATTTCTAGCTAGGTCTGATTATACTTAATCTATTATGCATTATATCTTAGTTTATTGTTTCGCCTAATTCCCCCCTCTCTCCAGGGTTTATACCCATGGGATGGTGTTTCCAATTCCCATCCCTCGTTTAATTATAGTCAATCTCTTTCTTATGCAGAGTGTGTCACGTGATCCGTTTCAGGAGCCTTTGGCTCCCATCAATTCCGGAAGCTGCGATGTGTGCCTCGGGCCATCCTCCTCCCCTTTCTCCTAGGTTGGGTGGACATCTCTGCTGCACGCATCAACGACACACTCTCTGCGCTGGAGGTGTGGCATCACGTGATGTTGCACCTTCTGTCCAGCGTCATTTACATCTAGCGGCTAGACAGGGGGAGTTCACTGGTGTCGACGTCGGGCTAATTGCTTGCCTGATTGGAGGCGCCTGCCTCCCTCCCACAGGGCACGCTACTATGACGTTGGTGGGTGTGTGGCGGCTGTGCCTTATAGGCTTCATTCAATGGGTGGTTGATTCACCTTGATGGTTTCCATTGCTGTCTTTGCCTCACTCCGTGTATTACCCTGGACCCCAGGTTCTTATTCACTAGTTTAGGGTACTTTAGTTATTCCCAAGCAACCATTTGTTTAATGCGCACATGAATATTGTATTTACTTTCTTCTCTCCTGTTGGTCTCTATCTTTTACTACTTCATTATTTCTTATGTATAGGTAAATAACTCCCACACTGTCAAAAAAAGAAGAACTAGGATACACTGCAGCAAACACCCGGTAAGCTGATCTTAGGCAGAAAATGAGTGAATATATAAATGATGGCATTGCGCTGTGTATGCAAATGTATGCCAGAGAACTAATTGAATTACAAGTGAAAATTAACGTAGGCAAAACTTGCTCAAAACAAACAATTGAATAAAGTGATTGAAATAATGACTGATTATAAAACATATACTATAAATCAAGCCAATATAAAACCGGTGATACAAAGTCATGCAAGTCCAGTGTGCACAACCAAATAAACAGTGAAAAGGCTGCAATTGACATAAATGATAATAATCCAACGATTGAACGTTGTGATTCAGAAGATATTAAATTATGACAGTCTAAACGATTTTCCACACAGATAATAAATCCCTCCACCGTAATACAGCCAAACAACCAGTGCTTGTCCAATCTTCAATTATTGGCACCTCTGTGTGTGCAAGCCCCTCACCTTACTGCCGTAAGGTATACAGCATGAGTTAAATCACAGGTAGCAGACTTCAAATGTTCCCTCTTGGTCAAATGAATGAACCTTTTTTCAATCGTGGTCTTAATATGCAGGGTTTATATGTAAGAGAGTGATCCCATATAGGAGGATTTGTTGCGACAAACAAAGATAAACAAACTCACTTTTTTAAATGTAGCACCATAGGTAGGTGCTAGCATAGGATTTTTTGCTAGGGAAACTGTCAGCACAGGTAAATGTAGGCAGGCCTATGCTTTGAGCTAGGCCTGTCTGTTTTGATCTGGGGGCAGGGAGTGGTTAGTGTAGCAGTGGGTGTGACCACCTGTGCTTCAATGCTGAGGCACCTCCCCTGCTTCCAGGGAGAATGTTCTGGAAGAGGGGCAGGGCCTAGAACTAGAGTGGTAGGCAGCTCATGTGGGAGCCCTGACCAATCCCCAACTGGAATTGGCAGGGGGCAGGCTTCCTATATAAGCTGAGGTAACAGGCCACTGTGAGGAGTTGTCGGCCGGGAGAAGTGAAGAATGAAGTACTAGACAGCAGAAGGAGGGTACCCCCATCTGGGGGGGGGGTGGGTGCGCCGATCGCAGGAGGAGGCCCGGGAGAGCTGTGAGGGAGCTTCACCCTTACACGGTCATTGGTGGAGTCCTCATCATTACCCGGTCATTAAAAAATAAATAATGAATATACCGTGCTAAATGCTATATGCAATATAATGCTACATACAGAAAAATAAATGTACAATACTGAAAACAATCAATAAATAAAACAGTTCCCAGTGAAAAGTGCTGGTGCTTATGGAACAATGATGAAAAACTCATATACAGTGCTGTGACTTGATAAGTAGTTCCGTGCTCCTTATGTGCTTAACTAGGGTGCCCCCCTGGTAGTTGTGCACTCATGCTTGAGATTGGACCAACTATTGCTAGTTAGGTCAAATGCGTGTGTGGGGCAACCCCTGTAGATATCCTCTGGACCATTGGTTAACTATGATGAATGTTCCTCATATAGTTGGATACAATAGAGAAAACCTCATTGCACAGTACCGTTTAAAAAGAACCTTTATTCCAAAGAATTAAAAGATATTCAACTCACATGTATGAGTGCCTGATATCCTGGCACCCGGAATGAACAGAAGGTAAAAATATAATCCATGAAATCTGCCTGATCAGTTCATGCAGTGAAGGGCTCGATTTCCGGGTATGGGTGGAAAGTGTCACGATCACGTGACTCAACCTCTATGCATTTCGGCCTATCAGATTGGCCGTCCTCAGCATTAGAGACTATTCAGAGTGCGTTCTTTTGCATACAGAAGAAGATATGACAAAAAATGAATCTGCTACAGTATAAGTTTGTGCAGGAGCAGAGGATTTCTGGGAACTTCACCCTTACACGGTCATTTATGGGGAGTTTCTGGGAGCAATAGTCTGCAGGAGTTACGCAGAGGAGGAGCAATAGTCTGCATGGTGATGCAGGGAAGAGACTGTAGCTGTTATACATGTGCATCATTACTTCAGACTCAAACAATGTTCTAATCTATAAAATCTATGAATATGATGGCGTATTTTGATCTATGGGCATCAAATATACCCCTTTCCCCAACCAAGTTATACCCCCCAATAAACAAAAACAAAACAAAGCAAATGACTGTTCATTGTCTCTGAGGTGATATATGAAGGTCTGGCAGCCGGGTGATATAGTGGATGTTTCTTACTAGTGGCAACACCCTACTACATAAAAGTAACAGATGGCAACAATCCAAGAGCGCCGAGCTCGTATGCTTCCGCCCAATCCTGGTGGTGTATGATATTCAGATCCCTTCACTAGTGATTGGTAATACTGTTTGGATGTGAACTTAGTGGCCAGTTCTTTGAGCTGTGTCCGGACGGTGCTGAAATGTTCTTGCACTTTCAAGCTCTTCGCAGGAATGTTATTGAATCCCCCTCCTGAAGAAGGATGAGGCTCTTCCGAGCTGTCTGCGCCAAAGTCTGCACCACCTTCCAGATATCCCCCCGGATGTCCTGGTCGGCGCTCAGGCCGCTCTGTAGTTCCCAACTAGACTTCTGAACTCTATATGTAGGTATAATGAAGTGTGGCTATCAGGTGTAGGTTAGATGATTGGTTATGCATGACCTGGGGGGGGGGGGGCTTGGGGGGGCACAGTGTGAAATGTTCACCCTGGGCACTGGATGACCTTGTCCCAGCACTCGTGATAAATAGCGAGTACTCAAAATGGTCCGGTGTGGTAAGTGGGGTCCCCCAAAGGATCTGTCTTGGGACCAATTCTGTTTATATTATTCATAAATGATATGGAGGATGGGATAAACAGTTCAATTTCAACATCTGCTGATGATACAAAGCTAAGCAGGGCAATACCTTCACAGTAAGATGTGGAAATCTTACAAGAAGATCTACATTATGGAATGGGCAACTACATGGCAAATTAGGTTTAATGTTGAAAAATGTAAATTAATGCACTTGGTTGCTAAAAATATGAATGCAGGTTACTCGCTAGAGAGAGAACCTCTGGGAGAATCCAGGGTGGAAAAATATCCGGAGGTCCTAGTAGATAACAGGCTCAGCAACGGCATGCAATGCCAAGCTGCTGCTGCTGCTGCAAAAAAAAACAGAATATTGGCATGCATCAAAAAGGGATAGATAAGATAATTCTCCCACATCTTGAGTATGCCATACAGTTCTGGGCACCGGTTCTCAAGAAGGATGTGCTGGAACCGGAAAGAGTTCAAATAAGAGCAACAAAGCTAATAAAGGGACTGGAGCACCTTAGTTATAGGGAAAGACTACAAACAAAGATATACGAACAAAAAAGAGGAAAACAGGCAAAAGAGCCCTAGGTCGGACTTTAGAGGCAACACTGGACGATATTGCAAAGGATATTTCATTTATACAAAATACGATGCAAGAAGAAAATACCACAAAAAGAGTTAAAATCGTGCACAGTGAGTTATATAGTTAGGAAATGCACCATGTAGCTGTGGTGAGCCTCTGTGCATCATTGTATTTTGTATAAATACAATTATCCTTTAATTGCAATATCGTCCAGTGTTAGGGCTAGGGCTAGGGCTGTTTTGCTAGTTTTCCTCTTTGTTGTTTGTATATCCATTATTTATGGATGTGGCTTTAGGAGTATTTTTGCTCTAATTAGTTACAAGCTTTAACCCTTTCACTGCCAGGTCCATATGGCGTACGGACCTACAGCATTGCTTCCAGCTGGCCAGGCCTGTACGCCGGACCTCATTTCTCCTTCTGCCATAAGCTTATGGTCACTTCAGTGACCATAAAATTATTCCAGAATTGTTGAGCAGACTCTGCTGAACAATCCTATAACTCTGATAAATGGATTACAATCCGCTGATCAGAGTTATTCAGCTCAAATTTGACCCCCTCCCCCATGCTACCGCTTCCCTGTCCTCAGCATCTCCACCTCCCACCACTCCCCTTCCTCTCCTCTAAAAGGGCTCCTCTCACTCTTCTTTCCTATGTCCTTTATCCCCCTCCACCCCCAGCACTGATCCCTTACAGCTACTCTCAGAAGCCGGCTTCCCTCCTCTGCCACTCCCGCCAGCTTCAGGTGCTGCAGGGGCTTAGAGTGGATCATAATATGTCCCCCCTGCCACTCTGATCATCCCCTCACAATGGCCCCTGCCTCTCTGATCCTCTGCTTTGATCCTCTACTCTGCCCTGAGTGATCCTTCCCCTGCTGCCTGCAGCTGCTGCCTGCACTATCTCTGGCAAGCTGTCAGGCTGGAGAGGGGGGTGCGTATGAGGTTAGGGCTGGGGGGCTTCCTAAACATATGTTTACCAGCCCCCTCCCTGTACTCCTGTGTACAAAAAATCTAGTTGTAAAAACAAAAAAAGAAAAAAAAAAAATAAATAATAATAAGGCCTCCTTCACATGGAGCAGACTCTGTCAAGCAGATCCGCCTGCTCAGCGGAGGATCTGTCCTCTGATCTGAGCAGGAGGATGACCGGTCCGTATCTGCTCCGCTGATGCAGAGCGGACACAGGCACAGCCCGCTGTTCTCGGGCGGTCGGATGGAAACGTCTGTCTGTTTCAATTTAGTTGCAATTTAGCAGGAATTTTGTAAATTTTGTTCTGTTTTTGTGCGCTAATAATGATTTTAGTGGATTTTTAGTGAAAATAGCAATTTGAACATTTTGTTGTGGAACCCAAAAATAAGTAGCACTTTTTTTTCTACAGGTCATGAGCTTTCAGAAAATGTATGGTTTGGCGGGTCTTTTCAAATTTTGAAAGCTATAAATGAAAAATGTTAACCTCCGGATTTTTAGAGTAAATTGTTTTTATTTACAGTTTTGTGTACCTTAATTTTTCACCATTTCACAAAAAGGTACAATTTAAAATGTACAAATATTTGTTATTTATTAACGCAATACAGTTTTAACTTTTATATTTAGTAGGAATTTAGCAGGAATTTTGTAATCCTTAGACTCCTTTTCTTTGGTGTCTGTAAGTTCATAGCAAGGAGGTGGATATATATGGAGAACCTGACGCTCGGGATGTGGAAGAAAGTAGTCAATGCTGACCTCCTGCTCTACCGCATGACATAGCAAGATATGAGGCACGTGATTCTCCCAAGAAGTTTAGGAAGGTGTGGTATCATTGGGTGGATTCTGATGATACCCTGGAGGGAGAAGTAGATAATTGCAACTAATTCATATGGGAAGAAATTATTGATATTTTGTTTAGGAAGCTCTTACTCGGGGTGTGGAACTACACATTGCAGGGATGGGGGGTTGTGGGTTTTATTGCCTTGGTTTACATTTTACTAAAGATTGGTTTACGACATGGAGAATAGGCAGAGACGCAATAATGTCCGCACGGTGGGCATATCGGAGAAGGCAGAGGGGAAAAAATCTGGTGGCCTTTATTGAAAATTGGCTCCTTAACAAATTTGGCAAGGACTCCTTCTCCCCCATGTTTGCGGTGGAAAGGGCCCATAGAGTCCCGCCCAGACCACCTAAACCTGGAGAGCCTCCTTGGCCGTTCCTATTCAAAATGCTGAATTTCAAAGACAGGGATGCCATACTGTATCAGGCTAGAACAAGAGGAACCCTTATGAAAATAGATAACACCCGCATATCGTTCTATCCTGATTTCTTTGCTGAGCTACAGCATCGCAGGGCCAAGTTCACTGATGTAAAGAGGCGGCTCTGCAAATTTGATGTTGCATACGCTATGTATCCTGCCAAGCTCCAAATCACAGCAAACGGCGAGACACAATTTTTTGACACCCCTGTTATTGCATCCAACTGTCTGGATCGTGTGGAGCACACTTCAACAAGGCACCAGCACACATGACCTGATAGGGCTTTACCTTCTACTTCTTCCTGATGTTGAGTGCTGATGCCCTGGGAGTGGATTTGGGAACACTTGTTTTTTTTCCTGTTTCTTGTTCCAATCCTTTCTTTCAGGCAGAGAGCAACTGACCTAGACTTGCTAGTCCCTTTGAATCAGTGTTAACTGAGACGTTGGGGCCCCCCCCCGACACCGTCCTGCATGGACATGCACTCTGTTGTTGAGCTCCTTTGTTGTTTAAAGGATGCAAAGTTCCTTTGTTGTTCTTTTTTTTCCTTTTTGTTACCTAAGATTTTCCCTTCTTCCTTTTTGTCTATCACCACTGACACCTGCTGGTAGCAGGGTGAACATTTCAGAAAAAAAAAGAACATTTTTTTTTCCTTCTTTTTTTTTTCTCTTGCTTGCCCAAGCGGGAATACCTTTTTATGGCAGTCACTGACACCTACTCACCTGGACTCTGTCTGGGGAACAGCTATTGCTTAGGACCACTAAATGGGAAGGTGGGGAGTCCCCTGTTGACTCACTCCACCCAGAGATGTTCCTACAATTTACTTACCTGATTGTTGTCCCATGTCTAATGTATGCACTTTGATTTAATGGAATGTGAGGGGGCTAGGTGATGGAGTGAAGTGGGTGGCTTTTTTTCTCCATGGTGAAGGCCCACAAACCAGCTGTGGTGTGCTTACAGGAAACGCACCTATAGGCCAATCCTATTTCTACACTTAAAAGCCACGGCTATCCCACCTAGTTTCACTCTACCCACACAGCTTACTCAAGAGGGGTCAGCGTACTTATTTTGCATGCTGTCTCCTTTCAATTACTGCACTCCCTGGTCAATGATCAGGGATGGCACATTTTTTTACTCTGCAGGTTGACAGGGTTGACGTGTATTATTGCTAATATTTATGTCCCTCCACCCTTCTCCTCTGATAGCCTGAAATGTCTAGCGCAATTCATTGCCTCACATTTCAACATCCCTATTTGGGTGTTGGGAGATTACAACAATGTGATAGATAAACAAATGGATAAATTCTCATCCAGAACTAGGGGCAACCCACAGCCAGGCGGGCCCACCCCATTTGCTCAATTTCTTGCAGAAATTGGCTTACGAGATGTGTGGAGGGACCAAAATCCAAATGTGCGCTGCTATTCTTGTTACTCGTCATCCTATAAATGCCTCTCCCGCATTGACCTATGCCTGGGCAACAAGCTGGCACATCAACTAACTGACTCTGTGATGTATGCCCCGCGCAACATCTCGGATCATTCTCTCCTGTGTGCTCGCATCAATGTCTCCCTTAGCCGTCAATATAGACTATGGAAGGTTAACCCCTTCTGGTTCACGATTTTTCCAGAATCTGATCCCATACTCGAGGGTATCTCTGAATTTCTCCTTTTTAATCAGGGCACAGCTAAATCTGCGGTGGTCTGGGATGCAACGAAGGCTCATTTACGGAGCCTGATTGTGACGCAGATCACCTCCATCAAGACTAAAACCAAAGAGTGGGAGAATCTACTGATGAGTGAGGCCTCCAAGTTGGAAGAGTCATATGTTGCTGCCCCCACCCCCGGTACTGAGTGCTGGGGGCTGGAAGCACATGCCCTATACCAACAGGTCTCCACTACTACAGCGGTGAACAAGAGGTTCTTCCTGCAGGAAAAATATTTTAATGAGGGGGAAAATACTGGACATTTGCTGGCAATGATAGCTAGGGGCCCAGCAAAGTAAGATCTACATAGAAGCCATACAAACTATTGCAGGGGACACAATAGCTGACCAGACCCGTATACCCGTGGTTTTCTCAGACTTTTATCTGGATCTGTACACGTCCAAGATTCACCCTACACAGGAGGAACTGGACAACTTTCTGGACCAGTGCTCCCTTCCCAATAAATCACAACAGGGTGTTGCTCTACTTAATGCACCAATAACACTAGAGGAGCTTTGTTTAGCAGTGAAACAGATGGCTAATAACAAATCACCGGGAGCAGATGGCCTACCCACTGAAACGTACGGGAGATACGAGGCTACTCTGCTGCCTGCCTTGCTACAAACCCTGAATGATTCCCTTCAAGATGGCGGTCTGCCCACATCTATGAATGAGTCTATCATAGTAGTCATCCCAAAGCCAAGCAAGAATCCACTACAACCCACTCGTATAGGCCTATCTCATTGCTTTACGTGGATATCAAATTGCTAGTGCGGGTGTTGGCCACTAGACTGTCGGGGGTTGTGGCTGAACTGGTACACTTCAACCAGTCTGGCTTCCTTCCTACTCGGTCTACTGCGTTAAATATATGAAGCCAATTTCTGAACACCCAAATCCCAGTGGATAACCCAGGCAACAGTGCTATATTTTCTCTCGACGCTGCCAAAGCTTTTGATAGCGTGGAGTGGAATTATTTGTAGGCGGTTCTGCGTCGATTCGGGTTGGGTGACAAATTCATATCTTGGGTGCAACTTTTGTATTCTGCCCCTACAATGAAAATAAGGATAAATGATTCCCTGTTGGAGCCTTTCGCTTTGTTACAGGGGACACGTTCGCCCTTGCCTTAGAACCCCTGGCAGCCATAGTGCGAGCATCCCCCAACATAACAGGTTTTAGGGGACAAAGGGAGGACAAGATTTCCCTGTACGCAGATGATACTCTGCTGTACCTGGGAGACACCGGGGACTCCTTGGGGGCGGTGATGTGTCTGATTGATCGGTTCGGGCGGATGTCGGGCTTTGCGATTAACTGGCATAAATCAGCCCTCCTACCGTTGGATCCTCTGCCGGCACCTTTGTCAGATGACGTGTCTCATATACAGGTAGTCACCTAATTTCGATATCTGGGCGTAGTGGTTACCAGAGACCCAAGGGACTATATAACTTTGAATCTGAAACCAATCCTTCAAAAGTTCCAACATAAACATACCAGCTGGTGTAAGTTACCGCCGTCAGTGACCGCATGTGTTAATCTCATAAAGATGATTTGGGCCCCGCAATTACTGTACATTCTACATAACACCCCCATCTGGATACCACAGTATTGGTTCAGACGCTATTGGTTAGCAGTTTAGGGCCCTCATCTGGAGAGGCGGATTGGCGTGCATTAAGTTTGCCACCCTGCATCTCCCTAAGGATCAAGGTGGAATTGCTGTTCCTTGTCCACTAATGTACTATTATGCAGCCCAACTACAACCTTTCACAGGTTGGGATCTTAAGACAGTTGAAGATTCTTCCAAGGGTTTACTTCTAGGCCTGGATACACCTTACACTGCCCTATCTCATATGGAAATGGGGTTTCATAGGGTCCTAGCTAAATGCCCCACAGTGCAGCTACTAATGAAAGTCTGGAAAGAAGTCAGGTCGATGCTGGGGATAACTGGGTATTTCTGCCAAATACCCATTTGGCAGAACCGCTTTTATACTGATCTAGCCAATGTGCCTAAATACCCGGTCTGGGAGAGAGTGGGGATTAGATTTCTTATCCAAATACTAAACGGCTCTGTCCTAAAGCCATATCCTCAACTTCTGCGGGAATTCTCTGGGCTGAAGGGTCATCATTTCCAATACATACAGCTCCACCATGCTATTCGCTCCCAAGGTAGACACTCTAATTTGCAGTTAGAAAACTCTGCGTTCCTGGATTCTATATACACTGACCCCGAGAAGAAAGGTATCATTTCCAGAATTTATACTCACCTATTATCGCACATGCAAGCCCCTGACCTTCTACCTTGCAGGGAGAGATGGGAGCATCATGTTGGCCCTATTGACGGGGAACAATGGGATCAGATTCCAGGAGTGGGTCCGCTAGTGTCGGTGTCTGCAGCGCAGAGACTGGTGCACTTCTTCATACTGCACCGAGTGTACCGTTCCCCAGTACAGCTACATAAGTGGGGCAGACGAGAAACTCCCATATGTCCAAAATGTCTAGCTCACCCAGGTGACCTTATCCATATGCTCTGGAGATGTCTCGAGTTGATAAGGTATTGGAGTAGAAATTTCGCAAAATTAAGTGTTTACCTGGTCCAACTTGCAGTAGACCCACTGACATGTTTGCTGGTAAATCTCATTGAGGAACTATTCCCCACACCGGTATACATTGCTCTCACAAGACTACTATACCTGGCTAGGATGCTCCCCCCGAGCGGCCGCGGCCATTGCTGGGGGAAGCGGAGTTTCCCATGGGGTCGGCGGTAGTGGCGGACTGGCGCCTGCCAGCCGGCAGCTCGCTCAACGAGGGAGAAGTGCTGGAATCGGCTGCAGTGCACAGAAGTCGCGGGCCGATGACATCACGGACGTGCGACTGGGACCTGCTATGTACTCAACGTCCCCTGGTGGACAGGGGGACCAACGATCGGAAAGTGAACTGTCAGATTCCGGAGCGGATGGGCCTGGCTCGGCGCCAGTTCGGGCGGGACATCGCAGGGATCCGGATCAGTGGCTGGTCGGTCAGTTTCCCCTGGGCAGCCTGGTAAGTCTCTGTCTGTTCCTGTCAATGTGTCTGTTATGTCTGTGTCCCACCCTCCCCTTGTCAGTTCCCCTTCTGGGTTATTGGTGGGGGGTTCGGTTAGCTCCCCCACTGGGATGTTGGTGGGGGGTGGTCCGGCCCCGGCTCCTGTTTTGGCTGCAGGGGCTGGGCCTGTGGGGACTATGGGAGTGCCGCAAGGGGACTTCCAGGGCATGGGCGCTGGTGACATGCTTATACAGCATTTGCTGGCTGCGCTCTTAGCGTTTAGGGGTCCTGGAAAAGCCACACCTGGGGCTCTGCTCTCACCGGTTGCAGCATGAACAGCCGGGGGTGGGCCAGGGGGCACTATGGCGCTGCCTGGTGCCCTCCCAGTGGTGGGGTCACCTCCGCCACCATTGACAGGGCTGGCGGTTTCGCCATCGCCGTAAGTGGTGGTACCCATGCCTCCGCAGGCGGTGGTGGTGGTTCCGCAAGCTACTGCAGTGGTGACAGGGCCATCGCCATTAACAGTGGAGTCGTTAAAGGATGGGGTTCCTGCGATGGTGGTGGTGTCTTCACAGGTAAATACGAGTACAGGGATGCCAGGGGTGTCGGTGGTGGTCGGAGTGCGGCTGGCGGATGCAGCACGGTGTGAGATTTACGTTTGCTACGAGGGCCCCCTTGGTTCCCATCTAAAAACGGAGGTTAGGGAGAGGATCTGGAAAGGGGAGTATGTAGAGATCTTCTCGCTCCTTACGCTGGAAAAGTTTAATCTGGACAAGATTAAGCCGGACAAGAGCAAAAAGGAAGAAGAGGAGAAATGGCGTTATCAGCTGATCCCTAGAACGTTTGCGAATTGGTGGCAGGCGTTTCACATTTTAGCGAGCATCATTGGGGAGAAGGCTCCGGACAAAAGTTATGCTGATTCTTAAAAAATAATAAAGTAAAATAAAATTGACCATAAAACAACAAAAACCTAAAGGGGAAAGGTAAAGAAGAATACAGTTACCAAAGTTTTAATCAGAAAACACAGTATTCAATAAAGTTATAGTTTTAGGTCTTTAGCTGCTTCTGGGTGAAGAAACCAAGCTTACCATTTGCTTATAAATTGGGTCGCTTTAAGTTTTTTGAACGCCAGTATTTTCTCATATTGACATTGTATATTAACCCTTGTGATTATTTCTCTCACTGTTGGTATATCAGAAGTTTTCCATTTACTCGCTAAAGCTGTCCTAACTGCGGATAAACTTTCCCTTGCGTCCCAATTAAAGTCCTAAGTTCACTTTTCCCCCCATTGCTTGTCCTAACTGAGGATAGGACATGTGCGATTACTGTTTTTACTGTATTATGATAGGAATCTAGCCCTATGTTCAAGAGGGCTAATTCCGGGGAAAGTGGTATATAATGGCCTGTGATTTCACTAAGGACTATGGCTATATTTTCCCAAAAGGACGCTATGTGAGGGCAATTCTATAGAACATGGAACAGGTTCCCTGTGTGGTTACACTGTCTCCAACAACTGTTCGAGGAATTCTTAAATATTTTTGACAGCCTATCAAGTACCACCTATGATATATTTTTTGAAAATTTTCCCAGTGCTCAACACAGGAAGACATACTGAAGCTCGATTGTATGGCTTTCAACCATTGCTGTAGGGAGAATTCTTTCTGCAGATCTTTTTCCCATTTGCACATGTCGGGTGTTTTAGACAATAATATGGGGCCTGTCAGGTAGTTGTAAAAGAAAGAAATCCCACTGGTCGATGTGTTTGAATTCCCTTGAAGGAATTCCCAAATAGAGTTTGGCATTTCTATGCTTTCCTTGCATTTGGTAGTTGAGTGGAAGTGTCTAATTTGTAAAGACCTATAAGCATCATTAGGTAATCCGCTTTAATGTAAGTTGTTTGTGACGTTTATACCTCTTTTATGACAATCTCTCGCGTCAAATTCACTAATTAGCAATTTATATGTTTTGACTGGGATATCTAGTTTGTGTGTGTTTTCTGTGTAGTTTTTACCGGAAAGTAATGTGCGCCATGCGTTAAGGGCGGCTCCAATCGTGGGGTGGTGCACCATGGAGGTTACTTGGGGGGACATAAGAGAAGCTGATAGGAGTACTAGAGAATCCTGGTGTTTTATAAAGCTTCCATATCAGCACATAATTTGTCCTCAGTCAGTTTAATCCAGTTTTTGGCTTGATCTAGTAAGTACACATTATAGTATCCCAACAGATCTGGTAAACCAATACCACCGTTTGTTCTCATCAATTGTAGTGAGGAAAGGGCAATTCTCGGATTTTTGCTTTGCCAAATATAGTTCCTCAAGTGGGAGTTACATTTTGCGAAAAAGGAAATGGGGATAGTGATAGAGTATCTTTGGGAGTACTTGCATTTTAAAGGTGGCTGCTTTGATTACCCAAGAAAGTTGAGTTTTCCCCATTCGTTTCAGATCTTCAGAGATACTGGACAATAGCGGGTTGAAATTAGCCTCATAAAGTGAGTTAGTTGGCTAAGAGAGCTGGATTCCTAAATATGTTATTGATTTAGCTCCCCATGTATATTGGAATTCACTTTTCAGTTGGTATATTTGACTTTGTGGCAATCCCATGGCCAGTATTTGACACTTATTAGAATTGATCTTGTAGGATGCTTCTCCAAACTCTTCAATCAGTTGTTGGGCTCTATGTAGGGATTTGAGGGGTTTGATAGTGACAGAATAATATCGTCCACGAACAAACCTATTTTGTGTTCACATCGGCCCACTTGCAGTCCCTGGATAAGAGGGTCGTTTCTAATGGCTTCCGCAAAGGGGTCGATATCTACTGAGTATATAATTGGCGACAAGGGGCACCCTTGCCTCGTACCATTCGAAAGGTCGAATGATCCTAACAGGATGCCGTCAACATATACCCTCGCCGAGGGGTTATAATATAAGGTCATAATAGCTGAATATATTGTCCCAGACAATTCAAATTTAGTTAGCACTTGTGACAGATATTCCCAATGAACTCTGTCGAATGCCTTCTCCACATCCAAGGCAAGGAGAAGAGAAGGCACCCGACATGACTCAGCATGATGAATTAGGTTGATCATTTCTCTTGTACCGTCTGGAGCCTGCTTCCCTCTTACAAAACCAACTTGTTCTGGCCCTAGAAGGAGTGGTGTTAGATCTAAGAGTTTGTTAGCAAGCAGGTTGGAGTATATTTTTAAATCCGAATTTAGGAGCGATATGGGTCTGATGTTTTGTGGCTGATTTGACTCCTTTCCAGGTTTAGGGAGAGTCACACTAACTGCTTCTAATATTTCCTTTGGGAAGTGTCCCGTTAGAACAGCATGGTTATATAGTTAAACCGAGTGTCAGGGAAGTCGTCTGCGAAGTACAGCTGCTGTTCTCAGGAGCACACCTGTGCGCAGGTGCCAAAAAGGGAGACACAGAACAGCCACGGACACATCAGTAAACACGCATGCACGTTCGCGCGCTTGCGCCTGTCATCAGAACTAGAGCCAGATGGCCTATTTAAATGCAGCTTCAGTACTGGCTAATTGCTGCTTGGTCTACAGCGTTTACCTGAATCCTGATTCCTGTGTGTGCTGACTTCTGCTACCAACTCCGCTTGTTCCGGACTACCCTTCTGCCTGCTGTTTATGTCTGATCTGCCTGTCTGTTGCCAAAACTTGCCTGTGACCTGACTACGCTTCTGCCTGCTGCTTTTGCCTGATCTGCCCGTCTGTTGCCAGAAACCTGCCTGTGACCTGACTACGCTTCTGCCTGCTGCTTTTGCCTGATCTGCCTGTCTGTTGTCAACCTGGCTCGTCTGACCTTGGATACTTAAAGGATATTGAATCTCTTATTGCTACCATAACGCCTCTTTTCTTTTTCTTATAATTGACTTGGTAAATGTGAAGGAAGTGCTTGTGTGTACAACTGGGAGGTTTTGCAGTCAGGAAGTGGGATTCCTGCACACATAAGACGTCACAACAGTGGTTTTCTGCTTCCTTCCATAGTGCCCTTCTTTTGTATGGGCTGTTAAGACCTTTGGTATTCAATGATAGAAACTTAAGTACCATCGAAGTCAGTTAGATTGCGTATGAATGATTCATCTTCTAAATAAGCATGTTGCTGGGTGAGGGAAAGGCAAACGTGGTAACAGGAACAAAAAACAAATAAAAAGAGAAAAAAAAATCAAGATAATTGCAGTGCTGTAGTCCCATTCTTGACAATGAAAGATAACATTTAGGGTACAGGTGACTCCTGTACACATATCCAACGGTGAATGTAAAGTCCAACCAGACAGGATCTTAGTATGCAATATGGTGGTTTCTTTATACCAGCAGAGCTGTAAGCTTGTAAGGCTTTAGGGCTGGAATGTGATTCTGATCCTGAGAACTCAGGTGTGTGTCGACAGGTCCGTGATATCCTCTTCATCTTGTGGAAGGAGTCCCCAAGACTTCACTAGCTCCAAACCTTCATCTAGAGTGGTTACAATCGAGGTTTTGTTGTTTCTTTTAATGGACAGCTTAGTCGGAAACTTCCATTTATAGAGAATATTGTTATTTCTCAAGATCTTGGTAATGGTGATGAGGTTTTTGCAGGTTTGTATGGTTGCTTGTGAGAGGTTTATATACAGTAACATTCCAGAATATGGTTCTGGTAAGGAATCACGTTTGCGGGAGAAATCCATGAGCTGGTCCTTAATGTGGAAATAATGGATCCTAGCTATCACATCTCTCGGTACACGTTCAGGTAGATAGGATGGATTTGGAAGGTGGTGAGCCCTGTCTATCACCAATTTGTGGGTTTTTGTCACTGGAAGTAATTCGGCTATCATTTTTTGCAGATATGGGTGAAGTTCCCCTGGGGGGACTGATTCTGGAATGCCTCTAAATTTCACATTGTTCCGGCGGGAACAATCTTCTATGTCCACCATTTTGATTTTCATGTTGCGGATTTCTTCTGCTAGATCATCATGGGCATCTACTACTTCATTGTGTGCTAGCGTGTAATCACTCATGTTGTTTCCTTATGTGATCCACTCTATCACTTATGGCTGCTATTTCCCTGCTAGTTTGCCTCATGAAGTTAGACATGTCATGCTGCAGTGCTCCACGTAATGTGATTAGCATATCTTTGAGTCCAATATAGGCTGGCCCACTGTAGGAAAGGCATCCAGCTTCTCACCGAAGCCATTAATGTCAGCCTGACTGTTAGTGCCAAGGGAGGCATCACTCACTGTGTCTCCTTTGGCTGTCAGTTTCCTCCTTTGCTTCACTGGACTGTTGAATGTGGATGGAATAGAACATCCTCCGCTGTCGGGTGCTGTGGGGTCATGCTGCTGGTTTGTATTCCTTGCTGCTGCGGCCGCCCCCGTTATCCTCTGTGAGAAAGCCGTCGTGCTGGCATCATCTTGAGAGTATCGTGTGCCCGATGGACTGTAGAAGTCCGTGAGTCTGCGGGGCCCTTCTCTCTCCTTCCTCTTCCCCCTCATGCCTCCTCTACCTCTCTGGCTCTGTATCTTGTGTCGGGTTGCAGTGTGTCGCCTGTCAGATCCTGTGGAGCCGGAGCTTGGTCACAGTGTGGCCAACTCCTCAGGCTGCCGGCCACACCCCCCGCAAGCTATTCTTTCAAGATCAACAAAGGTTGTTATCACAGGTGCAGAAATATAACTTTGCTGTTACATAATTTATAACCCTGGAAAACTGATCGAAACTGCTGGCACATTCTCCCAAGATGTTAATCTAAACACAGGGATTAAAGAAAATAACATTGTGATGAGGAAGTGATTTAAGGTATAGAGTCTACAGTACCAATAAGTCCTGGACTGTTGCAAACCATGAACTAAAATATATGTGAATGTAATTTGACTGCAGTTAAGAATTCACGTGAAAAGGGATGACTCATTTCGATAAGATGTCTCTTAGAGCTGAACTCAGGGCACAAGAACTTTCATTTAAAATGATCCTCAGTAGGCAAAAAGTATATAAATCCACTTTGTGTGCACCAAATGTATTTGCAAATCTAAATACTACCTTGCAAAGGCAACAACAACATCATCTCTGTGCAATACATAGCCTGTACAGAAAGCAGAGCTGTGGGAAGGACCCAGCAGGCCCACCCACTACAGGCTGCCTATAACCTAGAGAAAGGGGGCAGATACAAGCCCAGTCAACCTGCACAAAGAGAGATGCAATAATAACAGGTCTTGACTACAGGAAGGTCCTGAACAGAAGCAAGAAGTTGTTTAACATTGCATTACTGCACAGATCTGGAAGTACTCAAATGGCATCAAGATACAGGGAAAAAAATACACATCTCTAGTACTGAGACAAAATTTTCTAATCCCTGAGTGTAGCTTTAACATCTTGCCACTGGTGTCATTAACAACTAGGTGCCAATGACCTACCCATGTTACTGTAGATCAGAAACCGCACCAACAATTCATTGCTTCAAAGCAAGGAAAAGAATAGGAATATGTTATCTTAATTTGTCCTGAAACATGATGAAAAGGTGGAAAAAGGCAAACTCGATAAATAGATTGACCAGTGGAAAAAATATACTGTTGTGACTTGTGGTAACAAATGAGATCAGCAAAGTACTCACCATGCCTCTTAGCAAATACCTTTTGAGTGTCTGCTTTCCAAAAAGGGGTCATTTGGGGGTATTTGTACTATCCTGGCATTTTAGGTCCTCCGAAAATATGATAGATAGTCAGGAAATCCAATGCATAAATAATGCCCCTTGAAAGCCTGAAGGTGGTCATTGGATTTTGGGCCCCTGTACATGGCTAGGCTGCCATAAAGTCTTATCTGGTATAACCATACTCGGGAGAAGTAGCAGAATATGTTTTGGGGTGACTCAACATGCCTCTCAGCAAATACCTTGGAGTGTCTACTTTCCAAAAAGGGGTAATTTGGGGGTTGTTTGTACTGTCCTGGCATTTCAGTGCCTCAAGAAATGTGATAGGCAGTCAAAAGTCAGAGCTGCGTAAATTCCACCATATATACCATAGTTTGCAGACGCTATAATTTTCACACAAACTTGATAAATAAACACTTCTTAGAATTTTTTTTTTATTTTTTACCAAAGACATGTAGCAGAATAAATTTTGGCCTGAATTTATGAAAAAATTGTATTTTATTGGATATGTTTTATAACAGAAAGTGGAAACTGTTGGGGTTTTTTTTTCAAAATTTTTGGTCTTTTTTTAATTTATATAATAAAAAGAAATAAAAAAGACAATGGTGTTGTGTATGTGCCATAATGAGTTCTTTAATAAAGTTTTTGGTACAAGAAAAACCCAGTGGTGATGGAATACCACAAAAAGAAAGCTCTATTTGTGTGAAAAAAAAAATATAAATATAATTTGCGTACAGTGTTGAATGACAACGCAATTGCCAGTTAAAGTAGCACAGTGCTGAATAGCAAAAAATGGCCTGGTCATGAAGGGGGTAAAACCTTCCAGTCATATGGTTAAAGTAAAATATATACCTCCCCCTCCCAAAAAAAAGACTCTAAAACACCAACTCCCAACCCTAAAACACTACATCTCCAATCTCACACCCCCCCCCCCCCCCAAAAGAAATGGTTACAAAAAAAACCAAGGGGAGAGGGGCCGCAGCTATATTGCAATTTAAGTTGTTGTAGACACACACAAAGTTCTAGAAAGGGCAGTTGGGTATATGCACTGTGTACACAGGGAGGTACATAGTATAAAGTGCACTACACTGTAATTTACTATAATGTGGCCGATATATAGCACTTCTCAGGAGAACTGTATACTATAGTGGCAATTCTCCCTACAAAGACTATGCTCCAAGCGTACAACACACAATGGGGTTGAGTGCAGAGAATACCCAAACACAAGCAAGAAAAATGAAAAAAAAAAAGTTAGTGATCTCTGCCAATCTACTATCTACTACATGCCTCCTTAATAGACACTGAACATATAACAAATAACAAAGATAAAAGGTGGGTGGATTTGGAAAATACAATAAGTATGATAGCTTTGGAGAAAATAATATGAATCCCCGCACACTTAAGGAATTTAGGAGGGAAAACACATAAGATGACACTGAATGTATTAGAGATTTAGGTTTGGATACACAAAAAAGAATATTGGAGATTAGGGATGAGCCGAACACCCCCCCGGTTCGGTGCGCACCAGAACCTGCGAACGGACCGAAAATTCGCACGAACGTTAGAACCCCATTGACGTCTATGGGACTCGAACGTTCAAAATCAAAAGTGCTCATTTTAAAGGCTAATTTGCATGGTATTGTCCTAAAAAGGGTTTGGGGACCCAGGTCCTGCACCAAGGGACATGTATTAATGCAAATAAAACTTTTTAAAACGGATGTTTTTCCGGGAGCAGTGATTTTAATAATGCTTAAATTAAAAAAAAAAGTGAAATATTCCTTTAAATATCGTACCTGGGGTGTGTCTATAGTATGCCTGTTAAGTGGCGCGTGTTTCCCGTGTTTAGAACAGTCCCTGCACAAAATGTCATTTTTAAAGGAAAAAATCTCATTTAAAACTGCTTTCGGGTTTAATGTAATGTCGGGTCCTGGCAATATGGATGAAAATCAGTGAGACAAACGGCATGGGTACCCCCCAGTCCATTACCAGGCCCTTTGGGTCTTGTATGGATATTAAGGGGAACCCCGCACCCAAATTAAAATAAGGAAAGGTGTGGGGCCACCAGGCCCTATATACTCTGAACAGCAGTATACAGGCGGTGCAAACAAGACAGGGACTGTAGGTTTGTTGTTAAGTAGAATCTGTTTGTAATTTTGAACGGGTACATTTTTAACGTGTTTAGCTCCAGCCAAAAAATCTTTTTTAAGCTCTTTGGAAAACATAGGGAAGGATGATCACCCCTGTGACATTTGTTTTGCTGTCCGTCCTCCTCTTCAGAAGATTTCACCTCACTATTTGTCCCAATGACAAATGTTTTTTGAAAATTTGGGGTTTTTTGTGGAACAAGGATTGGAAAGCATCAGTGGAAAGGAGAAATGTTTTTCCCATATTAACTCTTACAGGAGAGAATTTCCCTTCCTAGGGGTAGATTTCATCTCACTTCCTGTTGTCTCCTTCCGTTTGCAAGTAGGAGTCGTTTGTAAGTTAGATGTTTGAAAGTAGGGGCCTGCCCTATATACTCAGCAGAAATTTGGGCCTTAGGTGTTGTTGTGGCCACAACACTGTAAGCCCTCACAGGGCCCTGCTGTGAAATATTAGATCAAGAATTGTAATTACATGCCCCTGTTGAACAGGGGCAGAAAAATTGGGCCTTTGGTGGTGGTGGTGGTGCTGGTGCCACAACACTGTAAGTCCTCACTCGCTCTTGGTGGGCGCAGAAATGGGCCCTGCTGTGGAATATTAGATCAAGAATTGTAATTACATGCCCCTGTTGAACAAGGGCAGAAAAATTGGGCCTTTGGTGGTGGTGGTGGTGGTGCTGGTGCCACAACAGTGTAAGTCCTCACTCGCTCTTGGTGGGTGCAGAAATGGGCCCTGCTGTGAAATATTAGATCAAGAATTGTAATTACATGCCCCTGTTGAACAAGGGCAGAAAAAGTGGGCCTTTGGTGGTGGTGGTGGTGGTGCTGGTGCTGGTGCCACAACACTGTAAGTCCTCACTCGCTCTTGGTGGGTGCAGAAATGGGCCCTGCTGTGAAATATTAGATCAAAAATTGTAATTACATGCCCCTGTTGAACAGGGGCTGAAAAATAAGGCCTTAGGCACTGGTGATGGTGCCACAACACTGCAACCCCTCACAGATACTCTAGTTGGAACGCAGAAATGAGCCCTGCTGCAAAGTATTGCATCAAAAATTGTAATTACACGCCCCTGTTAAACAGGGGCTGAAAAATTGGGCCTTAGGCACTGGTGGTGGCGCCCAGAACCAAAAATGTTCTTACAAGCTATCAGCGTGATGATTGAGGAGGAAGAGGATAATTACTCATCATCAGTATAGGCAGTCTTTGAAGGGATTTCAAAAAAAAATATTCGGTTACATCAGCATCAGGTGCTTGGTAGCTGGTGGTGATCCAAGACTGATTCATTTTTATGAAGGTCAGTCGATCGACCAAGTCGGTGGACAGATGCACCCTGTGATCGGTTACAAAGCCTCCAGCAGCACTGAATGTGCGTTCCGAAAGAACGCTGAATGCAGGACAGGCCAGTAGCTCAATTGCATACTGTGCAAGCTCTGGCCAATGATCCATCCTCAAGACCCAGTAACCCAGAGGATTTTCGGTGGGAAAGGTTTCCAAGTCAGATCTTGCCCCTAGGTATTCCTGCACCATGTAAAACAGACGCTGGCGATGGTTGCTGGAACCGATCATAACTTGGGGCTGCGGACCAAAAAATTGTCTGAACGCATCGGTCAGACGGCCACCTTCTCCACCGCTCCTTCTTTGACTGACCGAAGCCTCAGCAACACGTTGTCCAGAAACAGGAGCTTGTAACCTCCCAGTCTCTGGGAACGCATTGCACAGACCTTTCTGCAAGGCCTCCCGAAGATGTTTCATCCTCTGCTCCCTCTGCGATGGCAAGATAAGGTCCGCAACCTTACTCTTGTAACATGGATCAAGGAGGGTTGCCAGCCAGTATTGGTCCTTCTCCTTGATACCACGAATACGAGGATCCTTACGCAGGCTTTGCAGGATCAGGGAGGCCATGCAGCGTAGGTTTGCTGAGGCATTCGGTCCGGAATCCTCTGGGTCACTAAGAAAGACATGGTCCGCAGCCACCTCCTCCCAGCCACGTACAAGTCCATGTGTTTCTTGGGACTGATCCCTTAAAGACTGCTGCTGATGCTGAGTGCCAGGCTTCACCTCCTCCTCCTCCTCCTCCTCCTCTTCCTGTGTGATCGGTGGGCACGCAGGAACACTCTCTGGATAAAGGGGCCTTGAGAGCTAAGGAAGTCCTTCTCTTCCTGCCTCTGTTCTGCCTCAAGTGCCCTGTCCATTATTCCACGCAGCGTGTGCTCCAACAGGTGGACAAGGGGGACAGTGTCACTGGTGCATGCGCTGTCACTGCTCACCATCCTCGTGGCCTCCTCAAATGGAGACAGGACAGTGCATGCATCCCTGATCATGGCCCACTGGCGTGGGGAAAAAACCAAGCTCCCCAGACCCTGTCCTAGTGCCATAGTCGCACAGGTACTCATTGATGGCCCTCTGCTGCGTGTGCAGCCGCTGCAGCATGGCCAACGTTGAGTTTCACCTGGTGGGCATGTCACAGATTAGGCGGTTCTTGGACAGGTTAAACTCCTTTTGGAGATCCGCCAGCCGAGCACTGGCATTATATGACCGGCGGAAATGCACACAGACTTTCCTGGCCTGCCTCAGGACATCCTGTAAGCCCGGGTACCTGCCCAAGAACCGCTGCACCACCAAGTTAAGGACGTGAGCCAAACAGGTCACATGGGTCATTTGTCCCTGTCAGAGGGCAGAGAGGAGGTTGGTGCCATTGTCGCAAACCACCATTCCTGCCTTAAGTTGGCGTGGCGTCAACCACCTCTGAACCTGCCCCTGCAGAGCTGACAGAACCTCTGCCCCAGTGTGGCTCCTGTCCCCCAAGCACACCAGCTCAAGCACCGCATGGCATCTTTTGGCCTGCGTACTTGCGTAGCCCCTTGAACGGCTACGGAGCACCGCTGGAACTGAGGACAAAGCACAGGAAGAGGCCATGGAGGAAGAAGAAGAGGAGGGGATAGAGGAGAGAGGTGTGTCACAATCATTAGCATTTTGGAGGCGTGGTGGCGGAACAACCTCCAACACTACTGCACCTTGTACTGCATCCTTCCCAGCTGCCAGCAGAGTCACCCAATGCGCCGTGAAACTTAGGTAACGTCCCTGTCCATGCCTGCTGGACCATGAGTCAGCAGTAATATGCACCTTACCGCTGACTGCCCTGTCCAGCGAGGCATGGACATTGCCTTCCACATGCCGGTAGAGAGCCGGAATCGCCTTCCGTGGGAAAAAGTGGCGTTTGGGTACCTGCTACTGAGGAACCGCACATTCCACAAACTCACGGAAGGGGGCAGAGTCTACCAACTGAAAAGGCAGCAGTTGAAGTGCTAGCAATTTTGCCAAGCTAGCATTCAACCGCTGGGCATGTGGATGGCTGGGAGCAAACTTTTTTCGGCGGTGCAGCAGCTGGGGCAGGGAAATTTGCCTGGTACAATCTGACGTCGGTGTACCAAAAGCAGATTGCCCACAAGTACTTGGCTGTGACACACCTAATTCTACACCTTCATTCCTCTCAGTTCAGGTCTCAGAGAGGACTGAAGGTATAGTGGGGTTGGAGATCTCAGCTGATGAGAAGCAAGGAGAGGTCCTCTTTGTTCTTTGGTGTGGGTCTTTTAGATACGCTTGCCAACGAACTGCATGGCAGGTCGACATATGTCTGGTCAAGCATGTGGTACCCAAGCGGGAGATGTTTTGGCCACGCGAGATACGCTTGAGACATATGTTGCAAATAGCAGCGATGCGATCTGATGCACTAGTCTCAAAAAAGGCCCACACCAAAGAACTTTTTGAATAACGCGCAGAGACTGCAGCACCCTGCACATGTGGAGATTTGGGGTGTGATGCAGTCAATGTGCTGCCCTTAGGCTGGCCCCTGGAGGGCATCCTGCCTCATTGGTGATGTGCCGCCTCCTCCTCCTCCTCCTCCTCTCTCCTATCATGCACCCACGTTGAGTCAGTGACCTCATCATCCCCTCCCTCCTCATCACTGGAGCAAACCTGGCAGTATGCTGCAGCAGGGGGAGCATGACTGCCAGATTGCTGTCCTTCTTGGGCACCCCCTCTGTCCATGGTCATGTTACTGCCTTCATCGAGCTCAGTATCATCATGAGAGCCTTCCAAACGCTGGGCATCCTCCTGGATCATGTACCCAACACTGTGGTCAAACAGTTCGAGGGACTCCTCAGGAGGACATGGTGGGGCTTGGGAAGGAGTCACTGATGACATTGAGCCGAGGGAAGAGGCCGCTGCTTTGCCAGACAAAGTACCCTGGGCATGGGTGAGAGAGGATGAGGAGGACGAGGACGGCTTGGTCATCCACTTGACCAAGTCTTCCGCATGTTGCGGCTCAACACGGCCAGCTGCCGAAAAAAGGCCAAGCGTGTCCCACGGCCACGTGCTGATGAGGATGCACCGTCTCCACGACCAGCACTAGACACAGAGCCTGCTTGCCCTCTCTTATTGGCTTGTGACTGTCTGCCTCTCCTTCTTGGCCTTCCAGACATACTAATGGCCTGTAGCTGCACTAAGCTGGGATATATATATATACATATATATATATATATATATATATATATATACATATATATATATATATATATATATATATACTGTATATATATATATATATACTGTATATATATATATATATATATGTGTGTGTGTGTGTGTACTGATACTGCAGCTAGCAAAATAAACTGCCTGCCTGTAGTAAGAGAACACCACCAACCTTCTACAGGTAGCTTTAGCTGAAAACTGTGCAGAGCTCGCAAAAAACTAACTTGTAGCTTTTTTAGCTGCCTGCGGTAGTGATAGGCTCAGGAAAACACCACCAACCTTCTACAGGTAGCTTTAGCTGAACACTGTGCAGTGCTCGCAAAAAAATAACTTGTAGGTTTAGCTGAACACTGTAAGGTGGACGCACCGCACTAACTTGTAGTTTTAGCTGAACACTGTGAGCAGGACGCACCGCACTAACTTGTAGTTTTAGCTGAACACTGTGAGCAGGACGCACTGCACTAACTTGTAGCTTTAGATGAACACTGTGCAGAGGTCTCACTACACTAACTTGTAGATTTAGCTGAACATTGTGAAGTGGACGCAACACACTAACTTGTAGTTTTAGCTGAACACTGTGAGCAGGACGCAGCCCACTAACTTGTAGTTTTAGCTGAACACTGTGAGCAGGACGCACCCCACTAACTTGTAGTTTTAGCTGAAAACTGTGAGCAGGACGCACTGCACTAATTTGTAGTTTTAGCTGAACACTGTGAGCAGGACGCACCGCACTAACTTGTAGTTTTAGCTGAACACTGTGAGCAGGACACACCCCACTAACTTGTAGTTTTAGCTGAACACTGTGAGCAGGACACACCCCACTAACTTGTAGTTTTAGCTGAACACTGTGAGCAGGACGCACAGCACTAACTTGTAGTTTTAGCTGAACACTGTGAGCAGGACGCACCGCACTAACTTGTAGTTTTAGCTGAACACTGTGAGCAGGACGCACCCCACTAACTTGTAGGTTTAGCTGAACACTGTGAGGTGGACGCACCACACTAACTTGTAGTTATAGCTGAACACTGTGAGCAGGATGCACAGCACTAACTTGTTGTTTTAGCTGAACATTGTGAGCAGGACGCACCGCACTAACTTGTAGTTTTAGCTGAACACTGTGAGCAGGACGCACCGCACTAACTTGTAGTTTTAGCTGAACACTGTGAGCAGGACGCACCGCACTAACTTGTAGTTTTAGCTGAACACTGTGAGCAGGACGCACCGCACTAACTTGTAGTTTTAGCTGAACACTGTGAGCAGGACGCACCGCACTAACTTGTAGTTTTAGCTGAACACTGTGAGCAGGACGCACCACACTAACTTGTAGTTTTAGCTGAACACTGTGAGCAGGACGCACCGCACTAGCTTGTAGTTTTAGCTGAACACTATGAGCAGGACACACAGCACTAACTTGTAGTTTTAGCTGAACACTGTGAGCAGGACGCACCACAATAACTTGTAGTGTTAGCTGAACACTGTGAGCAGGACACACCGCACTAACTTGTAGTTTTAGCTGAACACTGTGAGCAGGACGCACCCCACTAACTTGTAGTTTAGCTGAACACTGTGAGCAGGACGCACCCCACTAACTTGTAGTTTTAGCTGAACACTGTGAGCAGGATGCACCCCACTACCTTGTAGTTTTAGCTGAACACTGTGAGCAGGACGCACTGCACTAACTTGTAGCTTTAGATGAACACTGTGCAGAGGTCTCACTACACTAACTTGTAGGTTTAACTGAACACTGTGAGCAGGACGCACCCCACTAACTTGTAGTTTTAGCTGAACACTGTGAGCAGGACGCACCACACTAACTTGTAGTTTTAGCTGAACACTATGAGCAGGACACACAGCACTAACTTGTAGTTTTAGCTGAACACTGTGAGCAGGACGCACCGCACTAACTTGTAGTTTTAGCTGAACACTGTGAGCAGGATGCACCCCACTAACTTGTAGTTTTAGCTGAACACTGTGAGCAGGACACACCACACTAACTTGTAGTTTTAGCTGAACACTGTGAGCAGGATGCACCCCACTAACTTGTAGTTTTAGCTGAACACTGTGAGCAGGACGCACCACACTACCTTGTAGTTTTAGCTGAACACTGTGAGCAGGACGCACTGCATTAAATTGTAGCTTTAGATGAACACTGTGCAGAGGTCTCACTACACTAACTTGTAGGTTTAGCTGAACACTGTGAGGTGGATGCACCACACTAACTTGTAGTTTTAGCTGAACACTGTGAGCAGGACGCACAGCACTAACTTGTTGTTTTAGCTGAACATTGTGAGCAGGACGCACCGCACTAACTTGTAGTTTTAGCTGAACACTGTGAGCAGGACGCACTGCACTAACTTGTAGTTTTAGCTGAACACTGTGAGCAGGACGCACCGCACTAACTTGTAGTTTTAGCTGAACACTGTGAGCAGGACGCACCGCACTAACTTGTAGTTTTAGCTGAACACTGTGAGCAGGACGCACCGCACTAACTTGTAGTTTTAGCTGAACACTGTGAGCAGGACGCACCGCACTAACTTGTAGTTTTAGCTGAACACTATGAGCAGGACACACAGCACTAACTTGTAGTTTTAGCTGAACACTGTGAGCAGGACGCACCACAATAACTTGTAGTGTTAGCTGAACACTGTGAGCAGGACACACTGCACTAACTTGTAGTTTTAGCTGAACACTGTGAGCAGGACGCACCCCACTAACTTGTAGTTTAGCTGAACACTGTGAGCAGGACGCACCCCACTAACTTGTAGTTTTAGCTGAACACTGTGAGCAGGATGCACCCCACTACCTTGTAGTTTTAGCTGAACACTGTGAGCAGGACGCACTGCACTAACTTGTAGCTTTAGATGAACACTGTGCAGAGGTCTCACTACACTAACTTGTAGGTTTAACTGAACACTGTGAGCAGGACGCACCCCACTAACTTGTAGTTTTAGCTGAACACTGTGAGCAGGACGCACCACACTAACTTGTAGTTTTAGCTGAACACTGTGAGCAGGACGCACCACACTACCTTGTAGTTTTAGCAGAACACTGTGAGCAGGACGCACTGCATTAACTTGTAGCTTTAGATGAACACTGTGCAGAGGTCTCACTACACTAACTTGTAGGTTTAGCTGAACACTGTGAGGTGGACGCACCACACTAACTTGTAGTTTTAGCTGAACACTGTGAGCAGGACGCACAGCACTAACTTGTAGTTTTAGCTGAACATTGTGAGCAGGACGCACCGCACTAACTTGTAGTTTTAGCTGAACACTGTGAGCAGGACGCACCGCACTAACTTGTAGTTTTAGCTGAACACTGTGAGCAGGACGCACCGCACTAACTTGTAGTTTTAGCTGAACACTGTGAGCAGGACGCACCACACTAACTTGTAGTTTTAGCTGAACACTGTGAGCAGGACGCACCGCACTAGCTTGTAGTTTTAGCTGAACACTATGAGCAGGACACACAGCACTAACTTGTAGTTTTAGCTGAACACTGTGAGCAGGACGCACCACAATAACTTGTAGTGTTAGCTGAACACTGTGAGCAGGACACACCGCACTAACTTGTAGTTTTAGCTGAACACTGTGAGCAGGACGCACCCCACTAACTTGTAGTTTAGCTGAACACTGTGAGCAGGACGCACCCCACTAACTTGTAGTTTTAGCGGAACACTGTGAGCAGGATGCACCCCACTACCTTGTAGTTTTAGCTGAACACTGTGAGCAGGACGCACTGCACTAACTTGTAGCTTTAGATGAACACTGTGCAGAGGTCTCACTACACTAACTTGTAGGTTTAACTGAACACTGTGAGCAGGACGCACCCCACTAACTTGTAGTTTTAGCTGAACACTGTGAGCAGGACGCACCACACTAACTTGTAGTTTTAGCTGAACACTATGAGCAGGACACACAGCACTAACTTGTAGTTTTAGCTGAACACTGTGAGCAGGACGCACCGCACTAACTTGTAGTTTTAGCTGAACACTGTGAGCAGGATGCACCCCACTAACTTGTAGTTTTAGCTGAACACTGTGAGCAGGACACACCACACTAACTTGTAGTTTTAGCTGAACACTGTGAGCAGGATGCACCCCACTAACTTGTAGTTTTAGCTGAACACTGTGAGCAGGACGCACTGCATTAACTTGTAGCTTTAGATGAACACTGTGCAGAGGTCTCACTACACTAACTTGTAGGTTTAGCTGAACACTGTGAGGTGGATGCACCACACTAACTTGTAGTTTTAGCTGAACACTGTGAGCAGGACGCACAGCACTAACTTGTTGTTTTAGCTGAACATTGTGAGCAGGACGCACCGCACTAACTTGTAGTTTTAGCTGAACACTGTGAGCAGGACGCACCGCACTAACTTGTAGTTTTAGCTGAACACTGTGAGCAGGACGCACCGCACTAACTTGTAGTTTTAGCTGAACACTGTGAGCAGGACGCACCGCACTAACTTGTAGTTTTAGCTGAACACTGTGAGCAGGACGCACCCCACTAACTTGTAGTTTAGCTGAACACTGTGAGCAGGACGCACCCCACTAACTTGTAGTTTTAGCTGAACACTGTGAGCAGGATGCACCCCACTACCTTGTAGTTTTAGCTGAACACTGTGAGCAGGACGCACTGCACTAACTTGTAGCTTTAGATGAACACTGTGCAGAGGTCTCACTACACTAACTTGTAGGTTTAACTGAACACTGTGAGCAGGACGCACCCCACTAACTTGTAGTTTTAGCTGAACACTGTGAGCAGGACGCACCACACTAACTTGTAGTTTTAGCTGAACACTGTGAGCAGGACGCACCACACTACCTTGTAGTTTTAGCAGAACACTGTGAGCAGGACGCACTGCATTAACTTCTAGCTTTAGATGAACACTGTGCAGAGGTCTCACTACACTAACTTGTAGGTTTAGCTGAACACTGTGAGGTGGACGCACCACACTAACTTGTAGTTTTAGCTGAACACTGTGAGCAGGACGCACAGCACTAACTTGTTGTTTTAGCTGAACATTGTGAGCAGGACGCAATGCAGTAACTTGTAGTTTTAGCTGAACACTGTGAGCAGGACGCACCGCACTAACTTGTAGTTTTAGCTGAACACTGTGAGCAGGACGCAGCGCACTAACTTGTAGTTTTAGCTGAACACTGTGAGCAGGACGCACCACACTAACTTGTAGTTTTAGCTCAACACTGTGAGCAGGATGCACCGCACTAGCTTGTAGTTTTAGCTGAACACTATGAGCAGGACACACAGCACTAACTTGTAGTTTTAGCTGAACACTGTGAGCAGGACGCACCACAATAACTTGTAGTGTTAGCTGAACACTGTGAGCAGGACACACCGCACCAACTTGTAGTTTTAGCTGAACACTGTGAGCAGGACGCACCCCACTAACTTGTAGTTTAGCTGAACACTGTGAGCAGGACGCACCCCACTAACTTGTAGTTTTAGCTGAACACTGTGAGCAGGATGCACCCCACTACCTTGTAGTTTTAGCTGAACACTGTGAGCAGGACGCACTGCACTAACTTGTAGCTTTAGATGAACACTGTGCAGAGGTCTCACTACACTAACTTGTAGGTTTAACTAAACACTGTGAGCAGGACGCACCCCACTAACTTGTAGTTTTAGCTGAACACTGTGAGCAGGACGCACCACACTAACTTGTAGTTTTAGCTGAACACTATGAGCAGGACACACAGCACTAACTTGTAGTTTTAGCTGAACACTGTGAGCAGGACGCACCGCACTAACTTGTAGTTTTAGCTGAACACTGTGAGTAGGATGCACCCCACTAACTTGTAGTTTTAGCTGAACACTGTGAGCAGGACACACCACACTAACTTGTAGTTTTAGCTGAACACTGTGAGCAGGATGCACCCCACTAACTTGTAGTTTTAGCTGAACACTGTGAGCAGGACGCACTGCATTAACTTGTAGCTTTAGATGAACACTGTGCAGAGGTCTCACTACACTAACTTGTAGGTTTAGCTGAACACTGTGAGGTGGATGCACCACACTAACTTGTAGTTTTAGCTGAACACTGTGAGCAGGACGCACAGCACTAACTTGTTGTTTTAGCTGAACATTGTGAGCAGGACGCACCGCACTAACTTGTAGTTTTAGCTGAACACTGTGAGCAGGACGCACCGCACTAACTTGTAGTTTAAGCTGAACACTGTGAGCAGGACGCACCGCACTAACTTGTAGTTTTAGCTGAACACTGTGAGCAGGACGCACCGCACTAACTTGTAGTTTTAGCTGAACACTGTGAGCAGGACGCACCGCACTAACTTGTAGTTTTAGCTGAACACTGTGAGCAGGACGCACCGCACTAACTTGTAGTTTTAGCTGAACACTATGAGCAGGACACACAGCACTAACTTGTAGTTTTAGCTGAACACTGTGAGCAGGACGCACCACAATAACTTGTAGTGTTAGCTGAACACTGTGAGCAGGACACACTGCACTAACTTGTAGTTTTAGCTGAACACTGTGAGCAGGACGCACCCCACTAACTTGTAGTTTAGCTGAACACTGTGAGCAGGACGCACCCCACTAACTTGTAGTTTTAGCTGAACACTGTGAGCAGGATGCACCCCACTACCTTGTAGTTTTAGCTGAACACTGTGAGCAGGACGCACTGCACTAACTTGTAGCTTTAGATGAACACTGTGCAGAGGTCTCACTACACTAACTTGTAGGTTTAACTGAACACTGTGAGCAGGACGCACCCCACTAACTTGTAGTTTTAGCTGAACACTGTGAGCAGGACGCACCACACTAACTTGTAGTTTTAGCTGAACACTGTGAGCAGGACGCACCACACTACCTTGTAGTTTTAGCAGAACACTGTGAGCAGGACGCACTGCATTAACTTGTAGCTTTAGATGAACACTGTGCAGAGGTCTCACTACACTAACTTGTAGGTTTAGCTGAACACTGTGAGGTGGACGCACCACACTAACTTGTAGTTTTAGCTGAACACTGTGAGCAGGACGCACAGCACTAACTTGTTGTTTTAGCTGAACATTGTGAGCAGGATGCACCGCACTAACTTGTAGTTTTAGCTGAACACTGTGAGCAGGACGCACCGCACTAACTTGTAGTTTTAGCTGAACACTGTGAGCAGGACGCACCGCACTAACTTGTAGTTTTAGCTGAACACTGTGAGCAGGACGCACCGCACTAACTTGTAGTTTTAGCTGAACACTGTGAGCAGGACGCACCTGCACCAACTTGTAGTTTTAGCTGAACACTGTGAGCAGGACGCACCGCACTAACTTGTAGTTTTAGCTGAACACTATGAGCAGGACACACAGCACTAACTTGTAGTTTTAGCTGAACACTGTGAGCAGGACGCACCACAATAACTTGTAGTGTTAGCTGAACACTGTGAGCAGGACACACCGCACTAACTTGTAGTTTTAGCTGAACACTGTGAGCAGGACGCACCCCACTAACTTGTAGTTTAGCTGAACACTGTGAGCAGGACGCACCCCACTAACTTGTAGTTTTAGCTGAACACTGTGAGCAGGATGCACCCCACTACCTTGTAGTTTTAGCTGAACACTGTGAGCAGGACGCACTGCACTAACTTGTAGCTTTAGATGAACACTGTGCAGAGGTCTCACTACACTAACTTGTAGGTTTAACTGAACACTGTGAGCAGGACGCACCCCACTAACTTGTAGTTTTAGCTGAACACTGTGAGCAGGATGCACCCCACTAGCTTGTAGTTTTAGCTGAACACTGTGAGCAGGACACACCACACTAACTTGTAGTTTTAGCTGAACACTGTGAGCAGGATGCACCCCACTAACTTGTAGTTTTAGCTGAACACTGTGAGCAGGACGCACTGCATTAACTTGTAGCTTTAGATGAACACTGTGCAGAGGTCTCACTACACTAACTTGTAGGTTTAGCCGAACACTGTGAGGTGGACGCACCACACTAACTTGTAGTTTTAGCTGAACACTGTGAGCAGGACGCACAGCACTAACTTGTTGTTTTAGCTGAACATTGTGAGCAGGACGCACCGCACTAACTTGTAGTTTTAGCTGAATACTGTGAGCATGGCGCACCGCACTAACTTGTAGTTTTAGCTGAACACTGTGAGCAGGACGCACCGCACTAACTTGTAGTTTTAGCTGAACACTGTGAGCAGGACGCACCGCACTAACTTGTAGTTTTAGCTGAACACTGTGAGCAGGACACACCGCACTAACTTGTAGTTTTAGCTGAACACTGTGAGCAGGACGCACCGCACTAACTTGTAGTTTTAGCTGAACACTATGAGCAGGACACACAGCACTAACTTGTAGTTTTAGCTGAACACTGTGAGCAGGACGCACCACAATAACTTGTAGTGTTAGCTGAACACTGTGAGCAGGACACACCGCACTAACTTGTAGTTTTAGCTGAACACTGTGAGCAGGACGCACCCCACTAACTTGTAGTTTAGCTGAACACTGTGAGCAGGATGCACCCCACTAACTTGTAGTTTTAGCTGAACACTGTGAGCAGGATGCACCCCACTACCTTGTAGTTTTAGCTGAACACTGTGAGCAGGACGCACTGCACTAACTTGTAGCTTTAGATGAACACTGTGCAGAGGTCTCACTACACTAACTTGTAGGTTTAACTGAACACTGTGAGCAGGACGCACCCCACTAACTTGTAGTTTTAGCTGAACACTGTGAGCAGGACGCACCACACTAACTTGTAGTTTTAGCTGAACACTATGAGCAGGACACACAGCACTAACTTGTAGTTTTAGCTGAACACTGTGAGCAGGACGCACCGCACTAACTTGTAGTTTTAGCTGAACACTGTGAGCAGGATGCACCCCACTAACTTGTAGTTTTAGCTGAACACTGTGAGCAGGACACACCACACTAACTTGTAGTTTTAGCTGAACACTGTGAGCAGGATGCACCCCACTAACTTGTAGTTTTAGCTGAACACTGTGAGCAGGACGCACCACACTATCTTGTAGTTTTAGCTGAACACTGTGAGCAGGACGCACTGCATTAACTTGTAGCTTTAGATGAACACTGTGCAGAGGTCTCACTACACTAACTTGTAGGTTTAGCTGAACACTGTGAGGTGGACGCACCACACTAACTTGTAGTTTTAGCTGAACACTGTGAGCAGGACGCACAGCACTAACTTGTTGTTTTAGCTGAACATTGTGAGCAGGACGCACCGCACTAACTTGTAGTTTTAGCTGAACACTGTGAGCAGGACGCACCGCACTAACTTGTAGTTTTAGCTGAACACTGTGAGCAGGACGCACCGCACTAACTTGTAGTTTTAGCTGAACACTGTGAGCAGGACGCACCAAACTAACTTGTAGTTTTAGCTAAACACTGTGAGCAGGACGCACCGCACTAACTTGTAGTTTTAGCTGAACACTGTGAGCAGGACGCACCGCACTAACTTGTAGTTTTAGCTGAACACTGTGAGCAGGACGCACCAAACTAACTTGTAGTTTTAGCTGAACACTGTGAGCAGGACGCACCGCACTAACTTGTAGTTTTAGCTGAACACTGTGAGCAGGACGCACCCCACTAACTTGTAGTTTTAGCTGAACACTGTGAGCAGGACGCACCACACTAACTTGTAGTTTTAGCTGAACACTATGAGCAGGACACACAGCACTAACTTGTAGTTTTAGCTGAACACTGTGAGCAGGACGCACCGCACTAACTTGTAGTTTTAGCTGAACACTGTGAGCAGGATGCACCCCACTAACTTATCGTTTTAGCTGAACACTGTGAGCAGGACACACCGCACTAACTTGTAGTTTTAGCTGAACACTGTGAGCAGGATGCACCCCACTAACTTGTAGTTTTAGCTGAACACTGTGAGCAGGACGCACCACACTACCTTGTAGTTTTAGCTGAACACTGTGAGCAGGACGCACTGCATTAACTTGTAGCTTTAGATGAACACTGTGAGCAGGTCTCACTACACTAACTTGTAGGTTTAGCTGAACACTGTGAGGTGGACGCACCACACTAACTTGTAGTTTTAGCTGAACACTGTGAGCAGGACGCACAGCACTAACTTGTAGTTTTAGCTGAACACTGTGAGCAGGACACACCACACTAACTTGTAGTTTTAGCTGAACACTGTGAGCAGGACGCACCGCACTAACTTGTAGTTTTAGCTGAACACTGTGAGCAGGACGCACCGCACTAACTTGTAGTTTTAGCTGAACACTGTGAGCAGGACGCACCGCACTAACTTGTAGTTTTAGCTGAACACTGTGAGCAGGACGCACCCCACTAACTTGTAGTTTTAGCTGAACACTGTGAGCAGGACGCACCGCACTAACTTGTAGTTTTAGCTGAACACTGTGAGCAGGACGCACCAAACTAACTTGTAGTTTTAGCTGAACACTGTGAGCAGGACGCACCGCACTAACTTGTAGTTTTAGCTGAACACTGTGAGCAGGACGCACCCCACTAACTTGTAGTTTTAGCTGAACACTGTGAGCAGGACGCACCACACTAACTTGTAGTTTTAGCTGAACACTATGAGCAGGACACACAGCACTAACTTGTAGTTTTAGCTGAACACTGTGAGCAGGACGCACCGCACTAACTTGTAGTTTTAGCTGAACACTGTGAGCAGGATGCACCCCACTAACTTATCGTTTTAGCTGAACACTGTGAGCAGGACACACCGCACTAACTTGTAGTTTTAGCTGAACACTGTGAGCAGGATGCACCCCACTAACTTGTAGTTTTAGCTGAACACTGTGAGCAGGACGCACCACACTACCTTGTAGTTTTAGCTGAACACTGTGAGCAGGACGCACTGCATTAACTTGTAGCTTTAGATGAACACTGTGAGCAGGTCTCACTACACTAACTTGTAGGTTTAGCTGAACACTGTGAGGTGGACGCACCACACTAACTTGTAGTTTTAGCTGAACACTGTGAGCAGGACGCACAGCACTAACTTGTAGTTTTAGCTGAACACTGTGAGCAGGACACACCACACTAACTTGTAGTTTTAGCTGAACACTGTGAGCAGGATGCACCCCACTAACTTGTAGTTTTAGCTGAACACTGTGAGCAGGACGCACCACACTACCTTGTAGTTTTAGCTGAACACTGTGAGCAGGACGCACTGCATTAACTTGTAGCTTTAGATGAACACTGTGCAGAGGTCTCACTACACTAACTTGTAGGTTTAGCTGAACACTGTGAGCAGGACGCACCGCACTAACTTGTAGTTTTAGCTGAACACTATGAGCAGGACACACAGCACTAACTTGTAGTTTTAGCTGAACACTGTGAGCAGGACGCACCACAATAACTTGTAGTGTTAGCTGAACACTGTGAGCAGGACACACCGCACTAACTTGTAGTTTTAGCTGAACACTGTGAGCAGGACGCACCCCACTAACTTGTAGTTTAGCTGAACACTGTGAGCAGGACGCACCCCACTAACTTGTAGTTTTAGCTGAACACTGTGAGCAGGATGCACCCCACTACCTTGTAGTTTTAGCTGAACACTGTGAGCAGGATGCACTGCACTAACTTGTAGCTTTAGATGAACACTGTGCAGAGGTCTCACTACACTAACTTGTAGGTTTAACTGAACACTGTGAGCAGGACGCACCCCACTAACTTGTAGTTTTAGCTGAACACTGTGAGCAGGACGCACCACACTAACTTGTAGTTTTAGCTGAACACTATGAGCAGGACACACAGCACTAACTTGTAGTTTTAGCTGAACACTGTGAGCAGGACGCACCGCACTAACTTGTAGTTTTAGCTGAACACTGTGAGCAGGATGCACCCCACTAACTTGTAGTTTTAGCTGAACACTGTGAGCAGGACACACCACACTAACTTGTAGTTTTAGCTGAACACTGTGAGCAGGATGCACCCCACTAACTTGTAGTTTTAGCTGAACACTGTGAGCAGGACACACCACACTACCTTGTAGTTTTAGCTGAACACTGTGAGCAGGACGCACTGCATTAACTTGTAGCTTTAGATGAACACTGTGCAGAGGTCTCACTACACTAACTTGTAGGTTTAGCTGAACACTGTGAGGTGGACGCACCACACTAACTTGTAGTTTTAGCTGAACACTGTGAGCAGGACGCACAGCACTAACTTGTTGTTTTAGCTGAACATTGTGAGCAGGACGCACCGCACTAACTTGTAGTTTTAGCTGAACACTGTGAGCAGGACGCACCGCACTAACTTGTAGTTTTAGCTGAACACTGTGAGCAGGACGCACCGCACTAACTTGTAGTTTTAGCTGAACACTGTGAGCAGGACGCACCGCACTAACTTGTAGTTTTAGCTGAACACTGTGAGCAGGACGCACCGCACTAACTTGTAGTTTTAGCTGAACACTGTGAGCAGGACGCACCCCACTAACTTGTAGTTTTAGCTGAACACTGTGAGCAGGACGCACCGCACTAACTTGTAGTTTTAGCTGAACACTGTGAGCAGGACGCACCAAACTAACTTGTAGTTTTAGCTGAACACTGTGAGCAGGACGCACCGCACTAACTTGTAGTTTTAGCTGAACACTGTGAGCAGGACGCACCGCACCAACTTGTAGTTTTAGCTGAACACTGTGAGCAGGATGCACCCCACTAACTTATAGTTTTAGCTGAACACTGTGAGCAGGACACACCGCACTAACTTGTAGTTTTAGCTGAACACTGTGAGCAGGATGCACCCCACTAACTTGTAGTTTTAGCTGAACACTGTGAGCAGGACGCACCACACTACCTTGTAGTTTTAGCTGAACACTGTGAGCAGGACGCACTGCATTAACTTGTAGCTTTAGATGAACACTGTGCAGAGGTCTCACTACACTAACTTGTAGGTTTAGCTGAACACTGTGAGGTGGACGCACCACACTAACTTGTAGTTTTAGCTGAACACTGTGAGCAGGACGCACAGCACTAACTTGTTATTTTAGCTGAACACTGTGAGCAGGACGCACCGCACTAACTTGTAGTTTTAGCTAAACACTGTGAGCAGGATGCACCCCACTAACTTGTAGTTTTAGCTGAACACTGTAAGCAGGACGCACCCCACCAACTTGTAGTTTTAGCTGAACACTGTGAGCAGGATGCACTGCACTAGCTGTAAATAGTCTAGCTGCCTGACTGTGGTACTAATAGGATCAAAAGAACACCAGCAATTTTCTTCAGGTAGCTGTAAATACTGTAAAAAGACAAGCCTGCCTGTCAGTAAGAAGATAACAGGAACGGATCTAGCTAAACTGAATACAGTGTATATATATATATATATATATATATATATATGCAACACCTGGAATTCATATATATACACAATACACTGTAAGTGCAGCTAACTGACTGATTGTTCTGCCTAATCTATCTAACTTAAATCAAATGACACTGTCTGTCTCTCTCTCTCTCTATCTATCAATGCCGGAACACACACTACACAGGGCCGCCGTGCAGGTGGCCTTATATAGTGTGGGGCATGTACTAAATCCCCTGAGCCATTATTGGCCAAAGCCTCCTTGGCTTTGGCCAATTACGGCTCTCTGTTCAGATGGCGCTGTGATTGGCCAAGCATGCGGGTCATAGTGCCGCAGTGAATTATGGCGCGAATGGCCCATATCGTTCACAATTCAGCAAACAGTCGAACAGACGATGTTCGAGTCGAACATGGGTTCAACTCGAATACAAAGCTCATCCCTATTGGAGATACAATTCTCCATGTATTCCACTAAAAGACACTGATTATTTTCCACTGGGGAAAGGTAGTTTGTTTGGAAACTGGATCAAGATATAAAATGTACATTTAAAGGATGTAATGGTGAAGGGCAGGCTTTGCACGTTTCAAGAGTTAAAACAAAAAAGAGATTTATTTTATTATTTTTATTTGAAACACTTTTTTTAATACCTTCCCCAACCAGTGCGATCAGCGGATAATTTGCTCCCGATGGAGAAACTCTGTATGGCCACAGTAAAAAGGAAGGGGATATCTATAATATATAAAATCTTGAAGGAAGAAAGCAGGATGGAAAAACCGCCATACATCAGTAAATAGGAAGAGGAATTAGGAACACAGGTGAATGAGACGGAGACAAGGAAAGTTTTGAGATTGGCATTTGCAACGTCATTTGATAGCAACACAATAGAAATCAGTTTAAAAGCTTAGCACGCTGGTACATAACCCCAGGTGAGACCCATAAGTATCAAAGAGAGACTTCGTAGTTTTGCTGGAGGTGTTGCAGAGGATTGGGAACCATGTCACAAATTTGGTGGACCTGTCCATAAATTAGACTATATTGGAGAAATATATTGCAGATAATAAAAGATATAACTAAAGTGGTTGTTCTAGAAGATCCGTGGGAGTGTGTATTTCACCTGATGAAAACTCAAACAAACCAATATGTTAGAACTTTGGTCCCCTCACTACTGAATGCGGAAAAAAGCCTTATTCCTAGGTAAAGGCAGGATCCCGAGAGCCCTACCCTGAAGAGTTGGTGTAATAGAGTAGATGATATTTTTAACATGGAGTATCTGAGATTTAGCAAGATGAGCAAGATTCGAGGAAAAATGGAAGGAATGGCTTAAATTCAAGCATACAATTAGGTTTTCAGAAATAACGGGAGTTTGAGCAGGAGAGCCGGGACAGAGGCTTTTGGAGAGGACTGAATGCAAGCCTCTTGCCTTTTTATTATGGGCCCTGGATTTTCAAGGGAACAATACTCTTTGCGAGGTGAATGAGAAATCCAGTCTGATTTGTACTAATCAGACTCAATCGTGTATATCTGTATATATTGTATGTTGTCTTATTCTGTTGTGGACTCTTTGCTGTGATTATTTGGGATGTGTATCTCTATGGGGGGAGGGGGGATTGCTCCAGCAGTCCCCTGCTAAGACTGTTTACTGAGGAGAAGTTTGAACACACCTGACCTGTGTGTCCATTGTCTTTGGACAGTTTAACCCGCCCTCTTTTACAAGGGTTGGGGGGGAAGAGTCTCTGAGTTATTTTATCTGTTGTGTCCATGTGTGATAATAAAATGAGTCCATGTTAGCATCTAAGCAAGTCTTGTCTTGTTTTATGCTTTGGAGCGGTTGGAATATCTGCTATCTGTATCCAGACTGGAAGGAAGTGGTATACTGACGGAAGCACTCAAGCGGAGTGTGTGACGTTCCGTGACAGGTAGGAATATAGTTGCAGGTAATTACTTAGAATCTAGGTCCAGAGCAGAGGGGGGAGTCGGGATGGGAGGGTGGGGAGGGAGGGTTAAGAAGGTATTGGTAACTGGGAGGCTTAGATGAGAGTGACTTTTGATTGATTATATGTATGTTATTACTGTATATACTCGAGTATAAGTCGAGTTTTTCAGCACATTTTTTTGTGCTGAAAGTGCCCCCCTCGACTTTTACTCGAGTCAAGCACTTTTCTGCAGCAAAAAATTTCATTTTCCGAACCGACTTTGGGGCCCCGTATCTCAGGGCCACTTGGTGATAGGAACTGGTACCACAACATATCCAAAGATGGAGTTCCTAGCATCAAGTAGCCCCGAGATACGGGGCCCCAAAATCGGTTCGGAAAATGTCATTCTCTTCTGCAGAAAAGTGCTTGACATTTTCTGAACTGACTTTGGGGCCCCATATCTCAGGGTCACTTGGTGCTAGAAACTCCAGCTTTGGATATTTTATGGTGCTAGTTCCACTGGGTTTTCACACGACATTTGGGGTTCCTAGCATTAAGTGGCCCCGAGATACGGGGCCCCAAATTCGGTTAACTGTGTCCAACTGCAGCAATGTCATTTTGGGACCCTTTGGGTTCAGAGACCCCAAATTTTGGCTGCAGCTAGGGGGCATCTAGGAACCCTTAACTACCAAGTTTGAAGTTCGGGGGAGCTATGGCTGCAAATGGGCACAGTGAGGCATGCAAATGGGCACAGTGAGGCTGCAAATGGGCATTGTTGACCCTCTTTTCCACTTACAGTAGCTGTGCATTTCTCACCCTCGTCTTATACTCGGGTCAATACGTTTTTCCCATTTTTTTGTTGTAAATTAGGGCCTCGACTTATACTCGGAACGACTTATACTCGAGTATATACGGTAATTTTTTATATGGAACAAAGAAAATTTTATAAAAGAGATTGAAAAAAAAAAACCACACACACTGAACAAAAGCTGCTGAGAACCAGGACTTTTATAGGAATGGGGCTAAAATTTTAGAAAATCGGAATGATTGGCCCTGTTGAGCCACCTGGCCACAGTTCAGAGGACAGAAAGTGCATTGCTGCTAATTGGTTACTGTGGGTCTAATCGGTCGCATTTTTTCAATCTGCAAAGGCTGAGTATTTTAGGAAATTGCAGCATTCATTTTAATGTTTTCAGAGGAGACCTAAGGCTGCGTTCACACTACAGTACTTAGTGGCTCACAGCAGGGGATCGGTGCATCCCTGTTTACCATTTCAGGTCTGATTTGAGCCCGAATTTTTGGCTGAATTCGGACCTGAAATGGACCAGAAGACGCACAGGACTCCTGTGCAATTCACTCCGGAAATGTGCGAACTAGCTCCATCTATTGAGAGCCAGTCACAATCTCCTGACATGCGAACTGGATGCGGGGTAACACGCATCCAATTCGCAATAGTGTGAACCTAGCCTTAAGAAGAAATTACTAAATCGGGAAGAGTTTTGGATACTGACCCTGGATACATGTTTTCTTAGGGTAAAACTTTAGGTAGGAGATCAATCTGCTATTTTCCTAGCCTTGATTCTTCCTAGCCTTTTTTTTTCAACACATTTTTGTATTGTTAATAGCATTTACAATGATAGTGTCTGGGTCCCCAGAATACGTACATGATTTTTTAATATAATTTAATACATTTTTTTAGAATGTTTATATTTCCTTGCACAAGTTACATTTAAAAAGTCTATTCCAGAGTTGACACATGTACATAAGAATTATTTCTGTTGATTGTTTGAGAAAGAATGTCTGAAACGCGTAGCAACACATTAATTTGCAATTTAACCATTCATGTCCTGTTATTGTAAAAGAAAGTAGCAGGGCTTTGCTCAGGAGGGCTTTAATTTGACTATAAATAAACCTTTTGGCTGAGAAAAATGAGATGCAGGCAGGGAAGAAGCTTAAAGAATGGTGATATAATTAAAATGATGAACTGATTATTCTAATTTAGCCATGGGCTCTCCCTCGGTTGGGCAGCTTGATTGCTATTTCACTGATAGTAGCTATTAATTACTCTGTGTTTCAACAACTCACTGAAAAGACTAAAGTGTCTGATGCTGGAGATTTGTCCCAATAAACGATTATGATTGTACCTTTTATACAAAAAAAAATTCTCTGCCTGTAAATGATTTGTTTTAAAGTACAAAGATTTGTTTTATGCAAATAAACACAATATAATTCTGTTTAATTCCAAATTAGGCCAGGATTGACGAAACTGCAGCCAGAAAGACTGGTATACTGTATGGCCAATGTAAGAAAAGGCTTGACTGTTATAGTACAGCGCTTTTTCTTATGCAAACCTATAGTCCTAACATAGCAAAAGGTTGGATTGTGGTTTTCCTGAACAGTTTTTTTAACTGGACAGAAGATAACCTTGTCTACAAAATATGACACACACAGTTTGTGGAAAACACCAGTCTAATATTTTCTTGTAAACCAACAATACTAACATGTAATAATGGACTTGATTAGGAAGGATGTTATGCCTGCCAAAGAACCACTGAGTTCACTGTAGTGGCAGCACAGCTTGGTCAATGTGACCCGCTGACTGGACAGTCATGGTCTCCCGTCACACACCATGGTTTCGCCCCCTCCGACTCCCTATGTCGCAGAGTCTATTTGGCTCCTAGTAGTGACCCACCTTTCCCCAGTATGAGTGCTGCTGTGCATATAAATAAAGGATTCTCATGCGAAGACAAATCTAAGTACTTACACTAGTGAATTTTATACTAGTTTAAAAATACTGTACATTCCATGATTATTGAATCATAGCATTTTTGTATAACTGCATTAACTGGTGTTTTTATATCTTACTTACATTTTCCTTTAAAAATGGAGTGTTACTCATGTCTTTAATTTTGGAGCCAATTTTATTATTGTTTACATTTTTTTTTTAATAAAAGGTTCCTGAGACAAACATTGTGTCAACTGGAATACAGCTGAAGATCTTTTACATTTTAGATTTCTAAGCAGCGTGTAAAAAAATGAAAGAGAGAAGCTAGTTGGTTGCTATGGGCAACAGCACCAGTTGAGATAGGATTTATAATAGAATCAGAGTTGGAGTTAAGTATACTTGCTTCGGTGTACAAGAGAACAATCTATTAACATGGAATAATTTTAACAGACAAATTAAAGAATATTAAGTAGCACAATTTGAAGTCCAATCCGCAATCCGCATAAACAGCTTCACATACGCACTAAGCGTCTTCTTTTTTTTAATAGACTTTTCTCCACAACCAGAGTACATATGCATGCTTTAACTAGTCTACCACACTGTTGTTATTGATCATTTTTTCTTAGTATCACCCCACTAATACCTAAAACTAGATGTACACACCTTATAAATGTAAAACATGGTGTGGCTGAAAAGGAATAGTGTGCCTCAAAATTTTCTAAGACAAGGGGGAGTAACACACCAGTCACTCTGTAATCATTTCATATGGAAAAAGCACAGTGATACATTCCCAATGCGCAACAGACACTTTATTATGTAGTTACTTATTTATGTACTTATTTAAAACCATATCTGTGCGGTTATATAGCAACCAATTTTTACCATTTTTTTGAGTAATTTTGAAAATTTAAACCCACACTTGATTGTTAACTTTGAGTATTATCACTATTTCTCATCTGGAGTGTAAAAGGCTCAAGGTTTTTTACCTTCCTGCATTCTACATGAAGGTAAAAAACCCTTTCTGTGTAGCAGCCCCCCCCCAACACTTACCCGAGTCCCACTGCAATCCAGCAATGCGCACGAGAGCCTCGGCTCTCCGGTGACTCTCCCTCCTTATTGCATTGGCTTCCGTTGCTGTCAATCACAGCTAGTGAGCCAATGAGTAGAGAGGGGGTGGGGCCAAGCCACGGCTGTGTGTGTGAATATACAGGCAGAGCAGCGGCCAGAGCAAGCTGGTTTGGCACCCCTATTGCAAGGTGCTTGCTCTGGTAGCACTCAGCAGCGGGGGGACTCAAGAGGAGGAGGATCAAGGCTGCTCTGTGCAAAACCACTGCACAAAGCAGGTAAGTATAACATGTTTGTAATCTGATTTTTTTTTTTTTAATCAAATCCTTTTTATTATTTTATATGAAAACGACATTGACACAATACAGACAAAACCACAAAAATAGAAATCACACCAAACCAAAACCCCCCCAGAAAAAAGAAAAAAAAATGTAAACCCCAAACCCCTTCCCTTTAACAAACCCCGCCAACCAAAACCCCCCCACTCGGAGTATATATGACACACACAAAAAAGGAATAACAATATCCAGCATTACAAAGTACACAGTACACATTGGTTGACATGATACCTAAGTCATAGATTGAAGCCATCCAGACTAGATAACATCAAACTTATTCAGGGAGTTCCTTAGGGAATATGTATGCTTTTCAAAAAGAATGATCCTATTGAGATCTACAATCCAATCGGACACAGTCGGTGAATGTGGAGAGGTCCACTTAACCACCTCAGCCCCGGAAGGATTTATCCCCTTCCTGACCAGAGCACTTTTTACAATTTGGCACTGCGTCACTTTAACTGCTAATTGCGCGGTCATGCAATGCTATACCCAATCGAAATTTGCGCCCTTTTCTTCCCATAATTATAGCTTTCTTTTGATGACATTTGATCACCTCTGCCGTTTTTATTTTTTGCGCTATAAACGGAAAAAGACAGAAAATTTGGAAAAAAAATGATATTTTCTACTTTTTTTCTACAATAAACTCAATTTTAGTCATACATTTAGGCCAAAATGTATTTGGCCACATGTCTCTGGTAAAAAAAATGTCAATAAGTGTATATTTATTGGTTTGCGCAAAAGTTATAGCGCCTACAAACTAGGGTACATTTTTTGGAATTTACACAGCCTTTAATTTATGACTGCCTATGTCATTTCTTGAGGTGCTAAAATGGCAGGGCAGTACAAAACCCCCACAAATGACCCCATTTTGGAAAGTAGACACCCCAAGGAAATTGCTGAGAGGCATGTTGAGCCCATTGAATATTCATTTTTTTTGTCCCAAGTGATTGAATAATGACAAAAAAAAAAATTACAAAAAGTTGTCACTAAATGATATATTGCTCACACAGGCCATGGGCATATGTGGAATTGCACCCCAAAATATATTCAGCTGCTTCTCCTGAGTACGGGGATACCACATGTGTGGGACTTTTTTGGGAGCCTAGCCGCGTACGGGGCCCCGAAAACCAATCACTGCCTTCAGGATTTCTAAGGGCGTAAATTTTTGATTTTACTCCTCACTACCTATCACAGTCTTGAAGGCCATAAAATGCCCAGATGGCATAAACCCCCCCCCCCCAAATGACCCCATTTTAGAAAGTAGACACCCCAAGCTATTTGCTTTGAGGCATGTTGAGTCCATGGAATATTTTATATTTTGACACAAGTTGCGGGAATGTGACAATTGGTATATGTGGATACCACATGTGTGAGACTTTTTCGGAGCCTAGCCTCGTACGGGACCCCGAAAACCAATCACCGCCTTCAGGATTTCAAAGGGTGTAAATTTTAGATTTCACTTTTCACTGCCTATCACAGTTTCGGAGGCCATGGAATGCCCAGGTGGCACAAACCCCCCCCCCAAATGACCCCATTTAGGAAAGTAGACACCCAAAGCTATTTGCTGAGAGGCATGGTGAGTATTTTGCAGCTCTCATCTGTTTTTGAAAATTAAGAAAGACAAGAAAAATGTTTTTTTCTTTTTTCAAATTTTAAAACTTGTGACAAAAAGTGAGGTCTGCAAAATACTCACTATACCTCTCAGCAAATAGCTTGGGGTGTCTACTTTCCAAAATGGGGTCATTTGGGGGGGGGGGGGGTTGTGCCACCTGGGCATTCCATGGCCTCCGAAACTGTGATAGGCAGTGAAGAGTGAAATCAAAAATTTACGCCCTTAGAAAGCTTGAAGGCGGTGCTTGGTTTTCGGGGTCCCGTACGAGGCTAGGCTCCCAAAAAGTCTCACACATGTGGTATCCACATACTCAGGAGAAGCAACAGAATGTATTTTGGGGTGTAATTTCACATATTCCCCTGGCATGTTTGAGCAATATATCATTTAGTGACAACTTTGTGCAAAAAAAAAAAAATTTGTCTCTTTCCTGCAACTTGTGTCACAATATAAAATATTCCATGGACTCGACATGCCTCTCAGCAAATAGCTTGGGGTGTCTACTTTCCAAAATGGGGTCATTTGGGGGGGTTTTGAACTGTCCTGGCATTTTATGCACAACATTTAGAAGCTTATGTCACACACCACCCACTCTCCTAACCACTTGAAGACAAAGCCCTTTCTGACACTTTTTGTTTACATGAAAAATTTTTTTTTTTTGCAAGAAAATTACTTTGAACCCCCAAACATTATATATTTTTTTTAAAGCAAAGGCCCTACAGATTAAAATGGTGGGTGTTTCATTTTTTTTTTCCACACAGTATTTGTGCAGCGATTTTTCAAATGCATTTTTTGGGGAAAAAACACACTTTTTTAAATTTTAATGCACTAAAACACACTATATTGCCCAAATGTTTGATGAGATAAAAAAGATGATCTTAGGCCGAGTACATGGATACCAAACATGACATGCTTTAAAATTGTGTACAAACGTGCAGTGGCAGCAAAATAAATACATTTTTAAAAGCCTTTAAAAGCCTTTACAGGTTACCACTTTAGATTTACAGAGGAGGTCTACTGCTAAAATTACTGCCCTCGATCTGACCTTCGCGGTGATACCTCACATGCATGGTGCAATTGCTGTTTACATTTGACGCCAGACTGACGCTTGTGTTCGCCTTAGCGTGAGAGCAGGTGGGGACAGGGGTCCTTTTTTTTTTATTTTTTTCTTTATTATTTTTTTGCTTTTTTATCTTATTTTTAAACTGTTCCTTTCATTTTTTTTTTAAATCATTTTTATTGTTATCTCAGGGAATGCAAATATCCCCTATGATAGCAATAGGTAGTGACAGGTACTCTTTTTTAAAAAAAATTGGGGTCTATTAGAACCTAGATCTCTCCTCTGCCCTCAAAGCATCTGACCACACCAAGATCAGTGTGATAAAATGCTTCCCCAATTTCCCAATGGCGCTGTTTACATCCGGCGAAATTTAAGTCATAAAATGCTCGTAGCTTCCGGTTTCTTAAGCCATAGAGATGTTTGGAGCCACTCTGGTCTCTGATCAGCTCTATGGTCAGCTGGCTGAATCACCGGCTGCATTCTCAGGTTCCCTGTTGAGACAGGAGAGCCAGAGGAAAACACTGAAGACGGTGGGGGGGGGGAATTCCCTTCCACTGCTTGTAAAAGCAGTCTAGAGGCTAATTAGCCACTAGGATTGCTTTTACATGAAAGCCGACCGCTGGCTGAAAAGAATGATACCAAGATGATACCTAAACCTGCAGGCATCATTATGGTATAACCACTCAAAGTCATGAATGGCGTACCTGAAGACAAAAAAATGGTTAACAATAAAGCACAGTAAACGGTAAAGTATAAAAAATTGCATAACTGAAAAGCAAACGTGATAAAACATAATAACAATAAAACATTGCAGAATAGAATACAGTAAAAAAGAGCAGAACAATAGAGAGAGAATAGAGAGAGAGAGAAAACAATGAAACGGCAACTATTTTTTTTTATTTTTGTGTTTTGTTTTTTTTTTACACTTTTTTTTGTAACTGTAACTTTTATAACTGTAACCGGTTCCAGGTTCGGGTCTCTCAAAATGCGATGGCATCTTGGGAGACCCTGTGAAAGTGTGCCTAGTCTGTGCAATGCTGTACCCTACGCTAATACGCAACTAGTGTATGGTAGCGTTCAAAACATTCACCAATGCAAAGACCAGGATTGTCAGGACAGGAGGGACAATAATAGCGGGTGTCACGCCTATATCCGCGCTTGCTGCAGATACAATATCTTTTTTGGGGGAGTTCGTTGGGTAGGGGTACTCGGGAGGACATAAAGAAAATGCCTCTCATGCAGCCGACTGCATTTGGTTGAGGATGTGAATGGGGGAAGTACAGGCGCTGCAGAAGTGGTGAGTTCCCAATTAGGATTGGCGAATGCAGCAGGAGGGGCATTATGGGCACGACGGGCCTGTGTTTGTCTTCTTCTTGGTGGCAGCGGGACACTACTTGTGCTTGCCATCTCACCAGCTTGAACTGCACTTATGGGACTCGCCAAGTCACCAAGTGTTACTGCAGTGCTGGTTTGACTACAACCGGGGTGTACTAGGCCGCTGGTGCTTGCCAGTTCACCAAAACGCTACCAAAAAAACTGTTAGCGATCGCAGGGATCAGGCCTGACTCTGCGAACGCTGCAGTTATGCGTTTAGTGTTTTGTAAGTGACAGTGATCGATCGATACTGCACTTGGGTGGGCTGGGCCGGGCAGAGGGGCAAAACGCAGGTGCTAGCAGGTATCTGGGCTGATCCCGCTAACACTGCGTTTTTGGGAACCCTAAACTGCTGGGGACACTAGTATAGATCTGATCGGATCAGATATTGATCCTTTCAGATACTATACCACTAAGGGAGGCGTATGCTGCGTGCGTGCGTGGATGTTAGCGGTACTGGCGCTAACCTGACGCTGCCTGGGGCGACGCATATCACCGCTGAAAAGGAAGTATAATCCCATGAAACTATTTCATATCACCGCTGGGCGATCAGGGGGCTAAACCTTTATTAGGTAATAAACGGAGGGTGCCCTGACACTCTAAAAAATAAACAAACTAACCAGCGTCACCCGTAACGGTTATATGGTGATTAGTGGTGAAAGGGTTAACTAGGGGGCAATCAAGGGGTTGAAACATTTATTAGGTAGTATATGGGGGTCCCTGTCGCTATAAAACGCTGACGGCGAACCTAAATATTTACCTCCCTAACTAGCGTCACCAGTGACACTAATACAGCGATCAGAAAAATGATCGCTTAGCGACACTGGTGACGGGGCGTGATCAAGGGGTTAAAACTTTATTAGGGGGGTACCCTAGACCTAAAGGGGGCTAACACTTACTGCCCTACCACACTAACTGCCACAAACTGACACCATGCAGTAATCAGAAAAAAAAAAAACTGCTTAGTGTCAGTGTGACAGGGGGGGTGATCGGGGGGGGATCGGGGGGTAAAGGGGGGTGTAAAGTGTGCCTGGCATGTTCTACTTTGTGTGTTGTGTTGTGCAACTCACTCAGATGTCTTCTCTCCTCGGCGCCGGAACGGAAACTGACGAGCCGAGGAGAGATGACATCACATCCCCTGCCTCTGTGTAGTATTCTCATTGGCTGGGAGCGATCGCGAGGGGGGGGCCATGAATGGATGGCCTCCCCCTCATCTCTGATCGCTGCCAGACCAAAGCCGACCGCCTCGGGCACCGGGGGGGTCCGATCGGAAGGCAATCTCGTACCAGGTACCTGATTTTGCCTGCCCGTGCCATTCTGCCACAGTATATCTGCTTTAGGCGGTCAGCAAGTGGTTAAGAGCTATCTGTCTATGGGCAACAAAAAGTGTGAGCCTTATAGTATTACCAGTAGGGGAGGTGTAGATAGAGGTGTCACAGTAACCCAATATACATATAAGCGGTTCAACCGGAATATTAATATCCAATACCCTATTTAGGGTACCATTCACCTCCACCCAGTATCTTTGAGGTTTTGGACATCGCCACAAAAGATGTATCAATGTACCTGTGTTACCACATCTAGCACAGGCTGGCTCAGATTTTAGTCTAATTGCACAGAGAAACTGCGGAGTTCTTTAGACCCTATGTAGAATTAAAATCTAAGTTAGTCTATGTGATGGAGAAAGAGACATCCTGCATGGGGACCAGAGGACATCGTCCCAAATCTCCTCAGAGATGGGACCAATATCTTTCTCCCAGCCAGCCCGAGAACAGATGGGGAAGTTCAATAGAAACCCATCTGACAGTACCCTATAAGTAACCGAGGTAAGAACTTTTGTTGACACTGCCCATATTATTTTAAGACAGGGATAGAGGGGAAAAATATCTTAGGAGAAGAAAACTGGGCATGTAGAGCATGTTTTAATTGAAGGAATTGGTAAAACCAGTTGGATTCTACAGAGAACTCTCTCCTCTGTATCTGTTCAGACTCCCATCCGGCAAAATGCTGTAAGTGGGAGGCGAAAAAATATAGCCTTGGATTAGGAACTGCCAGGCTGCCGGCATTTGTGGGATGCTGTAAAGTCTCCAGTTTGATACGAGGGGTTTTGTTCCGCCATATTAATCGCCTAAATATAGTGTTTATCGTAATAAAAATCCGGATAGGTATCCAAATCGGGGCATTATGTAAAAAATAGAGAAGCTGAGGCATCCATATCATTTTTAAATAAATTGATACGACCTATTAGCGATAAAGGGAGCTTAGTCCAGTTTTTACTCTGATTTTGAAATCTAATAAGTAATGTATATATATATTATCTACAATTTATGTTTGTGGGGAGTCTGACATAGTTATACCCAAGTATTTTATAGATGATACAACCTTAAAATGAGAAAGTATAGGTGGTAATGGATCCAGAAGGGGGTCTAAAGGCATTAACATGGATTTCTCCCAGTTTATACCTAGACCGGAAAACCTTCCAAACTCCTTAACGTGTTCCACTACTACCAGCAGGAATGAACAGACATTAGACATGAAAAAGAGAAGATCATCCGCATATAGTGATACCTTTTCCTCCATGTCACCCTTAATCAGACCAGTATCATCAGGAGAGGCCCGTATAAGACATGCCAAAGGATCTATGGCCAGGGCAAAAAGAAGGGGAGACAGCGGACACCACTGCCTAGTGCACCGGAAAAGTCTGAAACTAGGAGATTGAAAGCCATTCATCCTAACCAAAGCCATTCATCCTAACCAATGCCCCCGGAGCATCTGTGTATAGCAACCAGACCCACTTCCAAAAACTAGAGCCAAGCCCGAATTTATCAAGAATGGCCCACAAATATGGCCATTCAACACAATCAAAGACCTTGATTGCGTCTAGTGCTAAGAAAGCACGGTTTGAATGGCCCAGGGCCGGAACCATTTAAATATGCACGTCTGATATTAAATGCAGTTGATTTGTTGGACATAAATCCTACCTGATCTGGATGAATAATACTGTTAATAACCTTATTTAGTCTAGTTGCAAGTATCTTCGCAAGAATTTTAACGTCTGTAAGTAGAGAAATTGATCTATAAGATTCAGGGTGTAGCAAATTTTTATCCATTTTTGGTATGACTACTATTACGGATTGTCCCATAGAGTCTGGGAGCTGGCCCGTACGAAAAGCCTCATTTAGTGTGCTAAGAAGAGAGGGAAGCAATTCTTTATTATATTTTTTATAGGTCTCAATAGGGAGGCCTTCAGTCTCTGGGGCCTTGGCATTGGGAAAACTAGCCACTGCATTTTCTACTTCCATTAAAGTGAGTGGGGCATTGAGAATTTCTCTCTCTTCTATTGAAATAGCCAGGAGATCAATACTGGCCATGTAACTAGATAGCTATGCAAGAGTAAAATCTGCCCTGGAAGTATATAAATCTTGATAATAGGACTTAAAGATAGATATAATTGAACTAGTCTGGTTACAAACCTCCCCCTCTACATTCATTGCTGAAACATGTGTAGGGTTAGATTGGGACCTTACTATCTGAGCCAATAACCTACTGTTCGCTTCTCGCTCTTCTCGCTACTGTCTCTTCTGAAAAAAGAGTTTATTCCTGGCCCTAGATTCCAATAGTTCGTTCAGCCTATTTTGAGATGAAAGCCATTTCTGTTGGATATCCGGAGAAGGATTTTGAATATATATGGCTTCTGCCGCGGAGGTGTCAGCCTTCGCCAGCTTGAGCTCTCTACGGGAAGCACTTTTGATAATGCTTATATTCTGGATTATCAATCCCCAAACATAGGCCTTCAGCACATCCCATACAACTTGAATGGAAGTGGAGCCTAAGTTGAGGGACCAAAAATCCAGGACACAATCCCGGTTAGGAATGACGTACGTCCTCCTTAGAAAATAATTCCAACCAAAAGGAATTCAGCCGCGAAGACATATTAGACGCCTGACGCCCTGATGTTAAAGTAACTAACAGAGGAGAATGGTCTGAGATACCTCGAGGTTCAAAACTCACATCCAACACATATGGTATAAAATCAGCCGAGCAGAGAGCCAAATCTATTCTTGATAGTGTATTATGTGTTTTAGAATAGCATGTATAGACATTTTCTTCAGGGTGTAGCTTCCTCCACATATCATACAGTCCTACTTCCTGACATATTCAAAAAGGTTTGGGGGAGTAGGGACTTTCAGGAATACATGACATGGTAGGATCACGTGTTTCCATCCCTAGGGACTTTAATTGATATCATGATCTGGTAAGGTCATGCATATCCATCCCATATACATTTGGAAAGGAAAGTGTAAAAACACGGAGAGTGGGACTTTGAATGAAGCACCGGACAGCAAATAAATAATTAGATGAAAAAAGGGGAATTTTATTGAAGAGCTGGATAGAAAATACATACATAAATAGTTCTGGTAACAATGATACAAAGTAACACATATATATATATATATACACACTGGTTAAGCCATTGAAGATCTAATGTAGAAATATATTAAGATAACAGCAATATATACTGGACAGCATGTAGACAATGATGGTAACCTCACATATTATAAAACATCAAATTCCTTAGTTCATCACAAGACAGATGGGTATAGGCAATAATTCATATGGTATTATTGCGGGACCTATGGTCTCAGTGCGAAAATAAATACATAATAGCTTGAAGAATCTTTATAGAATTGGCAAACGATAGCTCTACGTGTTTCATGGCTTATGCCACTCGTCAGGAGCAAGCGCGTGTGATATCTGTAGGGATAATGTAGATGTAAGAAAAAATGATGACGTTAGGCAGAAAGACAAGGTTAGGGGTGGGGTGTCACCCCCTCCAACCGAGGCTTACTTACTGAAGTTTGATGTAGTGTCTATATGGTGGTGGGGCCACACGAGCAAACTGGACAAACAACTTCAACCGGGAGCTGAGGTGGAAGGTCCTGAGGACTGGGGAGGGGCGGTACCAGGGGCGACCACAGCAATCGAGGACAAACTAAAAAAGAGAATTGTGATGTGTGAACAGTAAACACAGGGGAAGAAGGAAAGAGGACTGGAACAAGGGGGGGGGAGAGAGAGAGAAGAAAAGGGAGGGAAAGCAAGAGCAAGAGAGAGAGGAGGGAGGATAGGAGAAAAGAAGGAAGGAGAAAAAGGGAAAAAGGGGGGGGGCAGGAGGGGGAAAGGAGAGGAGAGAGGGAGAATAGGGGGGAAAGGGAAAAGAGAGGAGGGAGAAAGAGGGAGTGAATGATGGGTAGGAAGTGAGGGAATGGTGTGGGGAATGAGAAGGGGGGTGTCTAATAGTGATGGAAGTTGATTACGCCAAAATAGTGAAGGTGAAAAAGCACAAAGGGTGATATAAGTGAAGCCCAATTTTACCTGGTGATGATGAGGAGCCCTATGAGGAGGGAGCCGAGAAGGTAGTGAATTACCGGGTCGTGTGAAAATCTAAGTGTAAGAGGCCTAGAGTGCTGAGACCACCCAAGGACCGCCCCTATAAATATGCCCGCCTCAGGAGAATCCACCAATGACACGCCGTGCACCGGGAGGAGGGACAGCTGCACCGAATAGCCAGAACTCCGGCATCGGCAAGCAAACCGCTCCCCCATATTGCACGAGTGTGGAAAACACAGCCTGTACATAATGGCGTCAATGAGATGCCATGCGCATGGCGTGATATGCGTGACATCAACGCACAGTAGCGGCGTCCGGTGCTTCATTCAAAGTCCCACTCTCCGTGTTTTTACACGTTCCTTTCCAAATACTTCCTGACATAGTCGTCCAAAGGGGGAGAGGCGCCCATTGGTCATTGACCTTGGAGCTGGGCATCTGTCCCACCTCATATCGACAACACTATTGAAATCCCCAAGTACCAATAATGGTATTTGAGGAGAGACCCCTGCAAAGGAAATAAGCTGACAAATTATTTCTGAATTATATGGGGGAGGTATATATATATAGCGGCAAGAATCAACTCAAGATCATCCAGTTTGCATTGTAAAAAATATATATTTGCCATTATCGTCTACCATAGTGCTACTGCAGGAGAATACCACACCAGCATAGACCAGGATTGTAACCCCCCTTGAGTGAGAGGTATATAACGAGTGATAAGCCTCTCTAACCAATCGGCGCTTCAGAAACCTGGTCGGGTTGGATGTGGCATGTGTCTCCTGCAAACAGACGAGGGCAGGGCAAAAAGAAGCAATATAATCAAATATAGATTGTCTTTTTAAAGCATTGTTCATACCCCTAACATTCCAAGAAAGTATTCTAATTGATTGATTTACCATAGGTACAATGTCATAACAACATCACTAGTCAACCAACCTGTACTGTACACAAAAATATGATCTATAAATGCAAAACATGAAAATACTCCAAAATGAACCCCCACAAAAAAACAAAAAAAAACGGTTCCTCACAGGAAAAAACAGCCACTGATGTAGAAAAAAAAACATTTAGTGGCTATTGCTGATTAGGCCTCCGACAGCCTGGCTTCAATGAAAAAAAAAAACAAGGGGAAAAAAAAATATATATCAATGCTCCGTCATTTCATACTGTATACATATATAAATTTACTAGAGGAGTAAACCTATCACCCCAAAGTCTGAGTTTTAACCTGACCATCAAGCCAGTCCTGTGCATCCTGTGGTGTTTGGAATATTTGTACACTACCTTCATAGTTCACCCACAGACGGGCAGGGTATAACATTGAATATTTAAGCCTCGTGAAAATTTGCCCTCTGTTTCTGAACCTCTGGTGAAAAGTCAGGAAAAAACATCATTTTGGCTCCATTATATTTAATATCATTTAGGACCCGTGCCTGCCGCAAAACATTTTCTTTGTCTCTATAATTTAGAAGACGTATTAAAAAAGGTCGAGGTGTTTTTCCCATTTTCTGAAAACGGATAGGGACCCAGTAGGCACGTTCTATTACGAGTAATGGAGAGAAATGTTCCTTGCCAAAGATTTCAATAAGCCATTGTTCAGCAAAGCTAACTGGGTCATTAACCTCTGCATTCTTTGGTATGCCCAACACTTCGGACATTATTAGAGTGTAAACGATTCTCAATATCTTCAATTTTAGAGATAGTAGTATTTAACTTGGGGGTAGCTGCCTTCATCTCTGTTACCATTGGAGGAAAAGTATCCTCTATGCCACTCACCCTGTTTTCTAAGATCTTAGTGTGTTCTTGTACTTTTTGGAGGTCCCTACGTATAAAGACAACTTCTTCCCGTATGGCCTGAACCTGGCCTGTGAGCACAGAGAGGGAGGAAGAACAATTTTGTATCAAAAAATAAACATCCCTTAATGTGGGTTCAAAAGCCTTTCTGACTGTACTCTCCCCTTCAGTTGATTTTTGACTAGGATGTGTTTGGGTGGTTTGAACAGTTAAAGAGTTAGTGTTCATACTCACATTGAGCATAGAAGAGGATGAACTCATGGGGGGGCTTTCATTGATGACACAGGGATACGGTGTAGGCTGGGGATCCATCTTGGTGGTTTGTGAGGAGGGCGCTTCTATGCGAGAGACCACCCTGCAGTCCTCCAGTTGTCCATGGTGGTCTGGCATTAAGTTAGTTTCATCCTGGCGAGCGGCAATTCCTTTTGCAGTTTCTGCTCTTGTAGTCTCTCTATAAAGAGAAGCAGAGGTAGACACCACTCCAGCATTCGCTGGTCTTCTAGAATTTGACATAGCTTTAATAGAAGTAGTAATAGTTGTACCTTTACCCACCTTAAATTTCGACATAATAAATAAAAAAAAAAAAAAAAAAACACACGGAAGGAATAGGAAGATAGGAGATATTGCACCAACAAGTAGTTACTCTCCAAAAAAAAAAAGGATTCAGAAATTTTAAACAATCTGTAGGTCTCAACTTCTCTGCGACTCTGCTTCGCGAACTTCGGTATCAGCTCAGTATGAAACAGTACCCAGGTAGTTACTCTCCAAAAAAAAAGGAAGAATTTTAAACAATCTATAGGTCTCAACTTCTCTGCGACTTCTCTGCGACTCTGCATAAACTTCTGCTTGGTGAACTTCGGTATCAGCTCAGTATCAAACAGTATCCAGGTACTCTCAAAAAAAAAAAGAATTTTAAACAATCTATAGGTCTCAGCTTCTCTGCGACTTCTCTGTGACTCTGCTTCAAAAACTTCAGTATAGAACAGTACCCAGCAGTACCCAGCTCCCCCACACATAACCCAATCGAAAACTGCAACTGTCCAAAGGGTGGAGGCGGGGGGGGATAGGCCGACCAGTCAACCAGCCAGCTAGCTAGTCAGTCCAGCGGGATATTTGTTACAATGTCTATCTCTCAGCAAAAATCACACACCTCACGGCTGCAGATGAGAAGAGGGAGATTGAAGAGGAAGAACCATCCATTACAGTCATCCATGAGTCCTCTGGAGACCCTTCGGAAAGCGATAAGGCAGAAAGCCAACAGCCAGCATGTCAGGTCACCTGAGTCCAGGTGACAGATGCACCCCGTTGGGGTCAGGAGTGCACCGCTAAGATAGTGGACCCTAAGGCTGACTGCTGCAGATGGAACTCGGGGTGGTTCAGGAAGGCAGGTCCCCTGGAGCACCAACACGGATCCCACAGGGAGTTAGAGCATAGATTCCCCAGGGTGCGGAGTCTAAGAGCCAGCAGATGTTCACCAGAGCCTCTAGTGGTGAGGATGGACTGGGCTGCAACTGGCTCCAGGTTGCGGCCCCCAGGGTCTCCTAGCTCATGCTCACGGTAGGCTACAGGGGGATGGAGAGGAAACAGTAGCCCAGGACAGCAAGGGATAGTAAGGAAGTAGCCCAATGTCGGGGTGACTAGCAGACAAGGATAACAGAGAACACGCCAAAGGTCAGGGTCACGGGCAAACAAGGATAGTCGAGAACACGCCAAAGGTCAGGGTCACAAGCAGACAGGGATAGTCGGGAACACACCAAGATTGACAACAGAGACAAACTTAGAGCACACGGCAAGAAGGAAACAGGAAGCCAAACAATATTGCACGGCAAGGCAGGCTTGGGAAATGCGGTGTTAAATAGTGGTTCCTGTTGAGGCTAGGGTGGAGCCACACTGAGGGAAGATTACTTAAGCATGCAGGTGTGAGAGTACAAGCCTCAAGGCTGATACACAGACCAGGTAAGAGACAGACAGGTCATGAAAGTATTACTGCAAGGTCATGACACAGCAGCCCACTACTTGCAGCCCCAACACAGCACAAGAAGCACTGGGACTGCGCAGGCACAGGGAGCCAGCGTAGCACAAGCCGACCAGTACAAACCGTTCAGGTATACAGGTATGCAGTGGGGATAGGGATGGACATGAACACCACCTCGGTCACAGCCTTATCGCAACCCCCCTCACCTTTCTCCTGTTTCTCCCATCAGTCCAGTCAGTGCAGTAGTCAAAGCACTAAAAGAAGCGACTCAAACAGCGGCTTGATCAGCGGCTCGGTAAGCCTTTCGTTTTCTTTCTTCAATATGGCTTCAATATGGTTCAGACAGCCTAAAATGGCTCAGACAGCATGCAGCACTCGGTATGCTCGTTTTATGGAGGTATCACAGAGATAGAGCATGGCATGAGACACGAAGACGGAACATCAACGATGATCAGTCAGCCAGGCATCAGAGCTCAATCATCTGTGAGTGCTCACAGCTGCTCACATCCTACTACTCCTGAAAGATTTGTATGTAATCTGATTTTTAAAATTGATATTAAACAAATTGCCCTTAATATCATGTTAAGAACAATACAATTGTATTGCATTTATAGTTTCATAGTACATCTACCCAGCTGCTGAGGCGTGAGAAACAGAGGGATTTCACCAAGTTATCAATTGCAGAAAACAACTGAATGGATGAAGACTAACAAAAAGCTTTAGAGCATTACATTGTCAAAAGAAAATGTTGGTGATAGGCTTGTATTGACCCGTTTGGGTGATGTACATTCAAACACTGGTTGAAAATGGCCTGTAAATTGTGTGACCAACTTAAAAGGTGGCACAAAAGATTGCTGGCTGAAATTTTTGTTTCATAATTACAGCACAAGCCTAGACTCTGGCAACCTTATCCAAGTCAGTTGTAACTGGGACAAATCAGTTGTAAATGATGTATCACCTATAGTAGGTGTTCTACAACTTTTCCTTTGACTGTGGCCACTTTACAATCCATTCCACTATGCCGTGTGGCAATAAGACAGCCATGGAATTAGCGGAGATGAAGCCCATCTCTGGGGAGCTCTTCCTGTTCCTATATCGGCCGCGCTAATGACACTATGAATGTAATCCAGTGTTTGGAAGCAAAAGTAGGAAGGATATTTAAAAACACTTGCTGGTAGGTTAACTGGCTCCTGACTAAATTGGCCGTTGTATGTGTATGTATGAATGTGAGTTTGGAACCTTAGACCCCATACACACTATTAGATTTTCTGCAGATTTTTGTCTTCAGATTTACCAAAACCATGTAGTGCAAGGGACTGCCTGATTGAATACAAATTGAAACTCTTATGCCCCGTACACACGATTGGACATTGATCGGACATTCCGACAACAAAATCCATGGATTTTTTCCGACTGATGTTGGCTCAAACTTGTTTTGCGTACACACGGTCGCACAAAGTTGTCGGAATTTCCGATCGCCAAGAATGTGGTGACGTACACCACGTACGACGAGACTAGAAAAGGCCAGTTCATAACCAAGCGCGGCACCCTTTGGGCTCCTTTTGCTAATCTCGCGTTAGTAAAAGTTTGGTGAGAGACGATTCGCGCTTTTTCAGACTCGTGGTTTTCAGATCGTTTTCTGCTGTTCAGTTTGTGCTTGTGGGTTTGTATCTGCTCTTCAGTGCGTACAGCAAGTGACGCGTGACTCTTGTCATTCTGTTCTTGTTCGTTCGTTACTGTTTGGCCTTGCTGTTCTTCAGTGCATTCTGTTACTTCGTTCTGAGCAGCCGACCGTTTTCTAGCCATGTTGCGTATACCTACTCCTCGTAGAGTTCGTGCTGTGCGGGGGCTTGGTGTTGGGGTCCTGACCTTGACACAAGTCCAGTCCATGAACAGGGTGGGGAGGAGTTTATGGACCAAGAATTGGTTGCTTCAGCGTGACCAGTTTTGTCATATGCCTTTGCGTCGTGAGATCCGTGAGAATAATCCTGATGATTTCAGGAACTTTCTCCGGATGACAGACCCCGTATTTCACCGTTTGTTGGCTTTGCTGACCCCCTATATCAGCAGGCAGGATACCTGCATGAGGCAAGCCATCACTCCGGAGCAGAGGCTCGTCGCCACCCTGCGGTACTTGGCGACAGGGAGAAGCCTGCAGGACTTGAAGTTCTCGACAGGCATCTCCCCCCAGGCTCTGGAGATCATTATCCCAGAGACCTGTTCTGCCATCATACAGGTCCTGCAGAAGGAGTATATTAAGGTAAGATTTTTATCCTTTAATATCACATTTTATTGTATATAATGTTTGCTAATATATTGTATTTCTTTCCTCATTCCCTAATTACCATGATTGTAATATGCTGTGAATGTTCCCTTTGTCCTCATTCATGCTGGGGTTTTTTTAATTATTTTTGTGTCCTTCATACATATTTGCCTTCACTTACCTCCCCAGCATGGTCTCCTGCCCTATATTCATCTCATGTAGTCACTTAACAATGTATTTTATCAGCTCCATAGTAGTGCTTTACCCCAAACACCCCTAAAATGTTTTGAAATGTGATTGGTGCTTCAAATTCAAGCAGAGTGCCAGAGGCTTTTTTTTGGGTGTCTCCAAATCATTTTGAACCCTCCCTCCCCCCAACTGCTAAGCCAGCTGATAACAATTCTCTATCCTCAATCATCTATCTGCTGACTTTGCCAAACCCATACACACTATACCGATCTCTTTTGTGCTCAGATTTATGGATGAATTCCCCAAAGCATGTAGTGCAAGGGCCTGCCTGTATACTTTCAAATGGTACTGTTTAAAGTTTTGGTATCCTATTATTATCTTGATAGGTAATAGCAGAATGTCCAAATGTGCTCAAATGTGTACAGTGTGTATTTATATCTTTGTATTATGACACTTCTTACCTGTCCAGTGGGCTGCCAATAGTGTAACTAAGGAGGGTCTGTTCAAAGTAATACACATTATATAGGCATTCATCTCTCAATGAAGTGGAGAGGGTTACCTGTCCAAGAGTCCCCCCCCTAAAATGTTAGAAATGGCCCATGAGAGGGGGAGGGGGAATCTGATAGGTGTACCTTATACTTTGGTCTTTAAAAATTCCCATAAATAAATGGTATCTTGGTGTTGGCCAAGAATGTTGGTGTCTAATCTGCTTTCCATGTTTATGTGCAAAAAGACTCTTTTTTTTTTTTTACTCCACAGTTTCCTTCCACGCCACAGGAATGGCAGACTGTGGCCTCCCACTTTGCCCAGTGTTGGGACTTTCCTAACTGCGGAGGGGCAATTGATGGGAAACACGTCCACATCATCCCACCACCCAACTTGGGGTTGTACTATTATAATTATAAGGGGTTCAATAGTATTGTGATGTTGGCGGGGGTGTTGGCTACTTATGAATTTCTGTATGTGGACGTGGGGAAGAATGGCCGGATGTCCGATGGTGGAGTCATCGCCCAGACGGAGTTCTACAGGCGTCTCCAGAATGGCAGCTTGGACTTGCCACCTCCAGAAGACAATGTGGAAGGACTCCCATTCGTCTTCATTGCCGATGAAGCTTTTGCGCTAGGGGACCATCTTATGCGGCCATTCCCGATGAGGACCCTCACCCCGGACCAGAGGGTTTTTAATTACCGGCTGGCCAGAGCCAGAAGAGTGGTGGAGAACACGTTTGGAATCATGGCCAGCCGGTTCCGCCTATTTCTTACACCCATACATATGGCGGAGTACAAACTGAATCACATTATCCTGGCGTGCTGTGTTCTACACAACTTTTTATGGCAACATTCTGCCAACTATGCTAGCTCAGTTGGGCCTGAGGCCGGAACTCAAAATAAACCAACCCTGACAGCGCTTGAAAGTGCTGACAGCGCTTGAAAGTGGCCGTCCTGGCTTGCCCCCCGTGAGTGCCCGTGATGTCCGGCTAAGATACCTTGAAACTGCACTTGTAGTGCAAAGTGGATTTGGCCTTAGGAAATAACACCCATTGTCACAGAAAACACTAATTAGAGCACCACAAAACTGTTGGAACGTTGAGACAATAATCCACACATTCTTGATTATCAATCTTTTTAATACCTGCACAATCACATGTGCATTTAGAAAAGGTTTTTAAAACAAACCAACATGTTTGTTGTATAACAATTTTTGGGGTCACATTAGAAAAAGTAGAAATGTCCATTTAAGATAAAACAGGCATGTTTAAAACCAACAAGAAAGACACAAATCTTGAACTTACAAAGTTCACATTTGGTAGAACTTGAAGGCAATATCAGACATGAGTATTTACAACTGTGTTTGATATTGCGTTCAGATGGGGTGAAGTCACCCCCGGAAAAGCCAAATTTGGAAGATGCACACAAATAGCCGAATGTCAACATGTGCTACCTGCCATCACGGGGGAACAAGGGACGTGTTTTGGGGGTGCAACCCCTTCCTCTCAGCTACTTTATTATTGAGGAAGGGGTTGCACCCCCAAAACGCGTCCATTGATCTCCCGTGATGGCAGATAACACATGTTGACACACTGTGTGCCTCTTCAAAATTTGGCTTTTCTACAATTTGACAAAAAAAGTTTAAAAATTGTAGCACACCAAAAAACAAAGGGGGTTTGGAGGGGTTTTAAACTCTCCCCAAAACATCAATGATGTTCTTATTTTTTTGAATAACATCATTGATGTTTTTCTTGATGTTTTCCAAGTCCCTATTACACCCCATGATCTCCCCGATCAGGATCTGTGCACTTTCCGAGGTGAAAGGATCTGGATCCACAACATCACGATCACCTAAAAAGATAGAAACCAAAAAAAAAACATGTATTATAAATATGCCAGCATCCATCTCTTACCTGAGCCTGTGGTCGCAGACACTCGCCTGTTGTGGCGCCAATTTCCACCACGTCTTCCTCCTCCTGCTCTGCGTTGCTTGGGTGGATTTCCCCTTCTTCCAGAGGTGGGGGTCTCTTGTCTCCTCGGATGAGTGGTGTCCTCCGAGTCTTTTCTCCCCTATGTAAAAAAAAAATGGTAGCACACAATATTAGCACACAGATATTTGATGGCAGAACTATAAATATGAAACATTGCTTGCAAGTGGGGTACAATTGTCTGTTTTGGCAGAATTCCAAGATGTAGAATTTTTAGTGTCCTTTGTCAAGCTTCAATACTTTACCTGTTTTGTACAAGCTTCACAGATCTAGACACCCCTATAGTATCCACTGGAGCACCAGTGTGGGACCCCTAATAAAAAGTGTGTTCTTGTGTCCCACACTAGTGCTCCAGCGTCCAGATGTGTAACCAGCTGCTGAGTGTCCTCTCCTTACAGAATCTATTTTGCATTTCATTCTAGTAACAAACACATCTACACACCCAAATTAGTTTCAGACAAGTAGGCCCTAAAAAATGTGGGCAAATGCATATGGCCAAAACAATGGTGTTTTCTAGGCCGCACGAAAAATGTTTGATACGAACGAATAATGTGCCCATGAACATGAAAGTTCACATTTAGAAATGGATAACAGTTAAGAAAAGCACATGGAGCTGCACGAGGTAATAAACATAAAAAGAATCGGAACACAGGACAACTACTTACTTTTTTGCAGCACTCTCCGGATCTTTCTGTACTGCTCATGCTCTCTTAATTTGAGGTCCGACCACTGTTTCCTGAGCTGATCTTGCGATCGTAGTACCCCGAAATTCCGGGGGAGACTCTTGACCACTTTCGTCATGATCCTGGCCTTTCTGACATTGGGGTTGGGGTAAGGTCCATACTTCCCGTCATAGTCGGCCTTCTTCAGGATGTCAACCATCTCCAACATTATTATTATTATTATACGAGATTTATATAGCGCCAACAGTTTACGCAGCGCTTTACAATGTATAAGGGGGACAACACAATTACAGTACAGTTCAATACAAAAGGTACAGGAGGGCCCTGCTCGTAGAGCTTACATTCTAAAGGGAGGGGTGGTGGTACAAAAGGTAATAGCTGCAAAGAATGATTTGATGGGGGTGGCTCAGGGACAGTTACATATTTGATGTCTTAAATCGTCTCCTTCTGGATCCAGACGTTTCAGGCTCCAGGCTTTCCTCCCCCTCCTTCTCGTTGCTATAATTAGCACGCACCTGCTGTGTCTCCGCCATGTGCTCTTCCCCCACTGCGCCAAATGAAAAGGGGCGGGGTAGAGACTAGAAAGAACGTCAAGGGCGGGCGGAGTTACAAGCATGCACAGTGTGTATAAAGCGTAACACGCGTGCGTAGTACGTACGATCTGTGAGCGGAGGAAGGAGTTTTGGAGGCGCCGATCGTGAGAACGAAGCTAAGATCTAAACTTGGGCCTATACTGCTTCTAGATTGAGGCCTATATTGTAACAAGATTAGGAGAGTTTTGCCTGACATTAGGGTTTGTCTTGTGTTGTGTTTTGCAGATAAAATGGATGGCTTCAATGACCACAACTTCCTCCCCCTGTTCATAGACAGTACAGGGAGCTGCCCTGTCTGTGGCAGGTGAAACGTCTACATTATAATAATAAACAAAAGAGGCAGGCAGCGCTGGAGAAACTGCTGGAGTTGGTGAAGCCGGTGGTCCCCACGGCAACCATCCCCTATTTAAAAACCAAAATTTGTTGCCTGAGGAGGATTTATCTTAGGGAGCGCAAGAAGGTCACGGATTCCCAGAGATCCGGAGCTGCAGCAGATGACATTTATGTCCCCAGGCTATGGTACTATGAGAGACTGAGATTTCTGTCAGACCAGACTGGAGTCAGGGAATCCCTCTCAACCCTTCCTTCCACTATTCCTTCCACCTCAGATGAGGCTACCGATGTCCAACCTGGGACTTCCAGCCAGGAAGAAGTGGAGGAGCCCAGATGGAGTCAGGTATAGAATTCTTCTACAGATTTCTGGTCAATAAATAAATGATTTTTACTAGATGTTATTATTGATCACTAATTGCTGATTTAAGAAAGTGTTTTACATATCAACAGACAGCAGTGGCCAAAAATAATTGGGACAAGAATGAAAAATGCTGGGCTCAGAAGGATAGTCTGTTATATTTGTGAACATTCAATTTGCAACAGTGATGAGATTAAAATTGTGTGTGATTGATGAAGAAAAAACTAAAACTATGTCCCTTTTTCATTCACAGGAAGACCTCAGCCAGGACGAGGCTGTGGAATGTGGCACACAGGAGGAGGCTGTGGAATGTGGCAGCCAGGAGGAGGCGGGGGTTAGTGGCAGCCAGGAGGAGGCGGGGCTAAGTGGCAGCCAGGAGAAGCCTGGGACCAGTTGGAGCCTGACGGAATCGCAGGTTCCTCCCCTCCGCCTTCCATACAAAAGACCCAGGAAGGGGAGTCACGTTCAGGATTCAGCGCTCAGGCTCATTAAGGAGGCTTCTGCGTCCCTCAGAGCCTTACCCACTCCTGAAGAGGCCTTTACCTGCATGGCTGCCACCAAACTGAAGGGCATGCAGGAGGGTAAACACCTCATGTGTGAGAAACTTCTTTATAAAGTCCTAACCAAGGGGGTGAGTGGCAAAATCACACCCAATACCGATGTGATTGAGTTGGACCATCCTCCTCCTCCTCCTCCTGCTGCCACAACTCCACCACCACAGCCACAGCGTGGAAGGAATCGTGGAAGGAAGACCAGAGAGTGATGACCTGCATTCAGTCTGGTCTGGCAAAAGATGCAGGCTGTTGTATGACCACAGCCTGGGGACACAGATCTCATCTGCTGCTTTTCCAGATCTCTGGGACTTCTGGACCAGACTGCACTCCCTTAGATATGGACTCCTCAGGCCACCAATTTTGCTGTAAAATAATTGATGTGTGCCCTGGGGGCCAAAGGCTTCACCAATTTCTGCTGTTTCTCCAGCGTTGCCTCCCTCTTTGTTTGGTTGTGAGCCCTTAGGCTCGGCTCACACTAGGGGCGGCACGACTTGCAGGTCACCTCACCGAGGCGACCTGCACACGACATCCACGGTGAGTTGCAAAACGACTTCTGTATAGAAGTCTATGCAAGTCGCCTCAAGTCGCCCCAAAAGAAGTACAGGAACCTTTTTCTAAGTCGGAGCGACTTGCGTTGCTCCTATTAGAACGGTTCCATTGTACAGAACGGGAGGCGACTTGTCAGGCAACTAGGTCGCCTGACAAGTCGCCCCTGTGTGAACCGGCACTGAATAAAGGAATTTTTGTTTCAATTATACTCGCCTTTGTGTGTTTTCCTTAAAAAAAAACTGTTTGTTGGTGAGGAGGCAGGTACATTTCAAAATACAATGTGAAATTAACAAGGGACACCAACACCAAACAATCTCATTGAGATTAAATAATACAAGATATCAATGGTGTTGTGGTAACTTGACACACAAAACACACACAAAAATATTCTGGAGTAAAAACCAAAAAAAAGAAAAAAAAAACAGCCTTGAAAAAAATACAAACCCTAAAAAAAAATAAACAGCCTTGAAAAAAATGTTTAAAAAATTAAAAACAACCAAAAAAAAATTGGTCAGATGTGACAAATCAAAATATATTGAGGGAATCCCGATAAATAATAAAGAAATAAGTTTGTGAGAAGTCTGTGTGAATATGAGCAGCAAAACTACTTCATTCTTCTCACATTATAAAGATGAACAGAGTGCACTGTATTAAACCATTTAAAACATTGCAGCTTGGCGAAAGTGCTGTATCCATTCCAAACGCTCATTTTACCAGACCGAGCTGTTCCGTCTCGGAATTTCTTCTGAGCATGCGTGGCACTTTGTGTGTCGGAACTGGCCACACACGGTCGGAATTGACACGATCGGATTTTGTTGTCGGAAAATTTTATAGCCTGCTCTTAAACTTTGTGTGTCGGAAAATCTGATGGAAAATGTCAGATGGAGCCCACACACGGTCGGAATGTCCGACAACACGCTCCAATCGCACATTGTCCGTCGGAAAATCCAAACGTGTGTACGGGGCATTAAGGTTTGACCTCATATTATATGGTTTTGGTGAATCTGAAGACAAAAATCTGCAGAAAATATAATAGTGTGTATCAGCTCTAAGATTGTAAGCTCCTTGAGGGCAGGGAGCGATATGAATGTACAATATATATGTAAAGGGCTGCATAAATTGATGGTGCTATATAAGTACCTGTAATAAATAAATACAAAAATAAATGTGGCTAATGATGTCCTTAAAGGCACCTGTGAGGCTTGAAAAGCTGAGGGTGTCTAGGCACTATCATATATAAACAAGTGCTCTGCTACTTCTATTAACCACTTGACAACTGGGCACTTAAACCCCCCTCCTGACCAGACCAATTTTCAGCTTTCAGTGCTCTCACACTTTGAATGACAATTACTCAGTCATGTAATACTGTACCAAAATGAATTTTTTGTCCTTTTTTTCATAAAAATAGAGCTTTCATTTGGTGGTATTTGCTCACCTCTGGGTTTTTTATTTTTTGCGCTATAAATGAAAAAAGACAAATTTTTCTTAGTTTCTGTGACAAAATTTTGCAAATTATTAATTTTTCTTTATAAATTTTGGCCACAAATTATACTGCTACATATCTTTGGTAAAAATAACCCAAATTAGTGGATTATTTGGTCTTTGTGAAAGTTAGAGAGTCTACAAGCTATGGTGCAAATCATAAAAAATTGATCACACCTGATGTACTGGTGTACTGATCTCATCTCTTGCGACCCGAGCAAGCCAGGAAAGTACAAAGACCAGCCAAATGACCCCTTTTTTGAAAGTAGACATTTCAAGGTATTTAGTAAGATGCATGGTGAGGTTTTTGATGTTGTCATTTTTCCCCACAATTCTTTGCAAAATAAAGTTTTTACTTTTTTTGTTTTGTTTTTTTGCCACAAAATTGTCATTGTAATGGGTTATTTCTCTCACATGGCTTGTGTATACCACAAATGACACCCCAAAATACATTCTGCTACTCCTCCTGAGTATTACAATACCACATGTGTGGGACTTTTTCACAGCCTAGCCAGATAGAGAGGCCCAACATGCAGGGAGCACCATCAGGTGTTCTAGGAGCATAAATTACACATTTAACTTGTTGACTACCTATTACACTTTTGAAGGCCCTGGAGCACTAGGACAATGACATGTGACACTGATGTGGCACTGATGACAGATGGCACTGATACATGATACTGATGGCATGTGACACTGATGTGGCACTGATGACAGATGGCGCTGATACGTGGCACTGATGACAGGTGACACTGATGGCAGATGGCACTAATATGTGGCACTGATGACACGTGGCACTGATGACAGATGGCACTGATGACATGTGGCACTAATACGTGGCACTGATGACAGATGGCACTAATACGTGGCACTGATGACAGATGGCACTAATATGTGGCACTGATGACACGTGACACTGATGACAGATGGCACAAATACGTGGCACTGATGACACGTGGCACTGATGACAGATGCACTAATACGTGGCACTGATGACAGATGGCACTAATACGTGGCACTGATGACAGATGGCACTATTACGTCGCACTGATGACAGATGGCACTAATACGTGGCACTGATGACAGATGGCACTAATACGTGGCACTGATTACAGATAGCACTGATACGTGGCACTGATGACATGTGACACTGATAAAAGATGGCACGTGACACTGACAGGTGGCACTGATGACAGATGGCACTGATACGTGGCACTGATGACACGTGACACTGACAGGTGGCACTGGGGGCAGGTGGTACTGGAGGCAGGTGGAACTGATAGGTGGCACTGGGGACAGATGGCGTTCGGGGACAGATGACACTGATAGGTGACACTGGGCACAGATGGCGATGGGGACAGATGGCACTGATAGGTGACACTGGGGACAGATGGTAATGGGGACAGATGGCACTGATAGGTGACACTGGGGACAGATGGCACTGTGTTGTGTTAGTAAGTGATTTTTTTCACTCACCGCTACAGCCGTTCGCTCTCCTTCCTGACACACTGTCTGTGTGTGAGGAGGGAGAGCCGGCGATGAGAGATGATCTCATATGTTTACATATGAAATAATTTCTCATTGGATACTCCGATCGAGTGCTAAATGGCAGCTGTGATTGGCCATTTAGCACGATCTGTGATTGGCTGTGTCCTAGGGACATGGCCAACACAGATTCTCCCTCGCGGCGGCGCACAAGGGGAATGTAAACAGGAGGACATCCAGGGACGCCCTCCCGGCAATTGAGCGCCTCACTGTAGCCATCTTTCGGGTATAGCGCGGGCGCAAAGACGTTAAGGAACATGCCAAAGGCAACTTTTTTTATGGATTTCCACACCACATTAGTGTGGTAAAGCAGGGGTTTCCAACCCCTGGGCCGTGGACCAGTGCCGGTCCATTGCCTATTGCTGACCGGGCCGCAAAGCAGGAGATGAGCAGCAACCACAGTCTGCAAAGACCTATCACAGACCGCAGTTGGGCAGCTTATCTCCTGCTGTGCGGCCATGCCCGTGTGTCCTCTTCTGGCTCCTCCACCCACCAGGCAGACTTTATGATCCAATCAGCAGGGCAGGGGGCGAGAGGAGCTGTATATCAGAATGGAGAGCTCCTCCCACCCCCTGTCCTGATGATAGGATGACATTGTTGACCCGGGAGAGGACACGGACTGATCACAGCCTCTGCCCTGCTAAAGGTAGGATTTCTGTGTTGTGGGGTTGTGGGGAGGCAGACTGCAGGGGCACTGTGATGGGCAGACTCCAGGGGCACTGTGATGGGCAGACTCCAGGGGCACTCTGATGGGCAGGACTGCAGGGGCTCTGTGATGGGCAAGACTGCAGGGACACTGTGATGGGAAAGACTGCAGGGGCACTGTGATGGGCAAGACTGCGGGGGCACTGTGATGGGCAAGACTGCAGGGACACTGTGATGGGCAAGACTGCAGGGACACTGTGATGGGCAAGTCAGCAGGGGCACTGTGATGGGCAAGACAGCAGGGGCACTGTGATGGGCAGACTGCAGGGGCACTGTGATGGGCAGACTGCAGGGGCTCTGTGATAGGCAAGACTGCAGGGGCACTGTGATAGGCAGACTGCAGGGGCACTGTGATGGGCAGACTGCAGGGGCTCTGTGATAGGCAAGACTGCAGGGGCACTGTGATGGGCAAGACTGCAGGGGCACTGTGATGGGCAAGACTGCAGGGACACTGTGATGGGCAGACTGCAGGGACAGCGTGATGGGCAGACTGCAGGGGCACTGTGATGGAGGAGGCTGTGATTGCTAGGGGCATTGTAATATAAAGGGCACTGCAATTATTACAGTGCCCCTTTACAGTGCAGTCCCCTTTATATCACAGTCCCCCCTTTACAATGCAGTCCTCCCTTTACATTTTTTTTTGCTGTAAAGGGGGGTTGAGGAAAATGTGATGGGCAAGACCGCAGGGGCACTGTGATGGGCAAGACTGCAGGGGCACTGTGATGGGCAAGACTGCAGGGACACTGTGATGGACAGACTGCAGGGACAGCGTGATGGACAGACTGCAGGGACAGCGTGATGGGCAGACTGCAGGGGCACTGTGTTGGAGGAGGCTGTGATTGCTAGGGGCATTGTAATATAAAGGGCACTGCAATTATTACAGTGCCCCTTTACAGTGCAGTCCCCTTTATATCAAAGTCCCCCCTTTACAATGCAGTCCCCCTTTACATATTTTTTTTTACTGTAAAGGGGGGTTGAGGACCCCCCCCCCCCCCGGGTCCCTGGGAAAACTGGCTGCTGTGAAACCGGTCTCTGGTGCCAAAAAGGTTTTGGACCGCTATGGTAAAGGATCCCTGTTAAATAGTCCAAGTTTAGACTGTAATCATTGATATGCTTTAAGAATAGTCCAACAGTGCCACACTTCTTCTAACAGAAAGGAGACAGTAAAAACTACTGAGCGCAGATACATGTCACAATGTAAGGAAATTGCTTTTAATAATGTTTAATTAGCCCAATTGATTATGTACACACTCATCTAGTCATTAGACTACAAAAACGTGAATAGAGGGCATTAGAGGGTTAAGATCCCATGCACGGGATGAAATGAAGTAGTGTAAGAAACTGGTTTTGTAATGAGCATCCTGTAAGAAATCGATAATTTGGCTGCTCCACTTTTTGAGCGAAATACCTGGAAAATGTATGCTTTAAATGTTGCTGGTTTGACCTTTGCTAGCTCTGCTCTCCATAACATCCTCAAGAAAAAGATGTTTTATGGATATTTTGACATTTACTTGAGAAGATTTGTAGTTAGACTTTCAAGCCCTGAAAGCTTCATTACACACCCTAAATTATATGCAGCAGAGAAATGTAACACATGGCAGCCAAGGTGTCACTTATTTGATTGCTGTAGTTCAGTGTGTGTGTGTGTTGCTAAGCCACGTGTAGCTGTAATTATATCTGGTATTCCCAGGTCAACAAGTGTCCAGCAGGAGGTCAAGCAGTCAGTTTAAGGTCAAGGAAGTTTTTTTTTCAGGTTCCAACCCATCTGCCTGGTGCTGGACAGCTTGCACAAAGAAGATCTGTACTGATCAGTCTGACCGCAGCCTTTCCTCCTCCTCCCACCTCAGACAGCAGCAATTAACATAATCAAGCAGTTGACTCCAATTAAGGCTTCCTCTTATTACTGTCGATGGAAGGGCCGCGGCAGGACTGAGAGAAAATTAGCAGCTGACTTGGTTTTGCATATCTTAATTTAAAATGACAGGGTGTGTCACAGGGGGACGGTGACCCTGCCAGCGCTGAGTAGCTCTCGTGTGGCAACAATTTCCAAAACTGAAATTACTCGACGCAGCTTTCCGCTGGAGGATGGAGGCCATCAGAGACAGCCAATAGTGGGCTGAGACTTGCCTCACCTCCCACCACAACCTCATCTGCATGACGACCCCCTTCTCATTTCTTCATAATTAAAAATGATATTATCATTCGCCTGTGTATTTATAAGATTACCCAGGACACATTTCTGCTCATCTCATTGTGAGAATCTGGAGATTTATAACTGACAGAAATGTATCTCACAGCAATCACAATGGTAGGAAAAAAAACTTCCCTGTGTCTAAAACATCTAGTTAGAAGATTAGATATTCTGTCATTGAATGAATATCTACCTAGTAATTGTGTGTCGATTAGCTAAGTGAACGTGGACCATTTTTACAAGAAAAACAAAAAAAACAATGGGATACTTTAGCAATTCTAAGGGATGCAATGAAAATGACAGCAAGCCAGCAACCATGATACTATTACTTAAATTGATACCATAGTATTCTAATAGGAAATTACACGTGGGAACCCAGAAGTTTAAGGGGGGTAATATATGCAGGAGAGGAGGGCAGAAGCCATGACAGGTGGCTCTGTGTGCAGGCGAGAAGTACAAGAAATAGGACAGTGGCCAATATGAGAAATGTACAGAGGGAATTGTAGCAGGAAGTATGTACAGTACAGAAGTGTGGAGGCTTTGATAGTGGCAATATGTGCATGAGACGAGTGAGAGGGCATGAGAACAGGCAGAACACCTAAAACATAGCTAAACCTAAGAACACAACTTTAATATATGCTGCAGTATACCAATCCTTAGAAGTTTATTTAAATTTTTTTAGGCTAAGAATATAGGAAATACCTGTTGATCTTGCCAGGAATGCAGCGTCCTTGCCACTTTTTTTTAAGGTGAACTGAAAGGACAAACAATGTTATTTTTCTTTTGTAAACTAATAATCTCCACATCACCCATGTAAAAGAGATTAGTTGGGCGAACAGTTCGAGCTGAGCAAAAGTTCATCCACTTGGCGAACACCCGTATTTGTGGGACTGGTATGGATTTTAAGGGGCGTGGGGTCCCCCCAAAATCCATACCAGAGCCTTAGGTCTGGTATAGATTTTGAGGCAAACCCCCACACCAAATATTTTTTTTTTTAAATGGTGTGTGGCCCCCCAAAATCCATACTTGACTCTTATCCAAGCATGCAGCCTGGCAGGTCAAAAAAAAGGGGGGCAAGTGGGCCCCCCCTATCCTTAACCATACCAGGCCACATGCCCTCAACATGGGGGGATGCTTTGGGCCAGGGAAGACTCTGCCCCCCCACCCCAAAGCACCTTGTCCTCATGTTGATAGTTTCATCCTTGTTAACTAAGCAGCTTTCAGAGAGTTACTAGGCTTTGTTACTGAAAAGAAATGTACGGAGCTGGAATGAAATATAAGCGCAGGGCATACATGACAGGGTGGAAGGAACGAGCATACCGCAAGGGGTTAAAGAGGGGTTGGTACAGTTTCAGAGAAAAAAATTTCACCCTTGCCTGATTGGAGGAATTAGTGCAGGATAAGGAGGAGCTGGAGTGTTAGGAAGGAAGGAAGTAGGAGGCTCAGTGGCAGAAGTCAGTGTGGAAAGTCTGGCCCTCCTGTCCCAGAGGAAAAGTTTGGAGGTGCTTCAGGCAAAAGACTTGATGAAGGCACAAAAATGAGGTATTGTTGATAAATACGGTTGGACCTGTCTCAGGTATGGAGTCCTCCTAGTTCAGTCTAGACTACCGGGTAGTAAGGTGGTAGGGGTCTGTGGTCAGTTAGTCCCCGAGGAGGTGGTGCAGCTGGGGACAGAATCTAACTTAGAGTTACCACAGATTCCAAAAAGTTTGGATTGGTGTTGTCAAGGATCTGCAATCATCTTTCATATAAAGTTGATAGTTAAATATGTTTTTGAGTTAATAAAAGGCCAAGCAGCCATTTAAATCCAACACAGTGTCCGTGTCATTAATGGAAAAGGAAGGCAAAGGTTGGGTAGGTACATAATTGAGTTGGGGCAGTAAGTTATCTGAACTACCCTAGTCATGCTTTTTCATCTGCAAAAAATACCCAGAAAATAATCTTTTTAAAGTGCCCAGCATGATTAAGCTACATGGCTGCTGAGAAATATAGGCTCATTTGTGACCAACTCATAAACCAATACCTTGCCCATCCAAAAAACACTGATGCTGATTAAGTTGGAAGTAGGGCATGGCCTCAGCTTTATTGGACTTTACAAATGTACCAAACAATAACGACAGTCACAGTTATACTGTGAGCACCCATAAAACATAAACTCACACAGTCTAAGAGGCCTGTCCTTACCATCGGTGCTAGACAGGCATTAGATTGACCCCAGAATTTAACTTGAGGGCATAGCCCATAGAGCAACATCGGTTGCTGGCAACCGTCAAAACCACCACATGCAAGTCAGTGGTACACTGACGAGCACCCCAATGCAGTCAGCACCCACTTGACTGTAGGTTGAGATTAAACATATCGAGGCCAGTCATTAAACCACTTGCCCACTGTGCACTAATACCCCCTTCCTAACCAGGCCAATTTTCAGCTTTCAGCACTCTCACACTTTGAATGACAATTACTCATGCAACACTGTACCCATATTAAAAATGTAAAATGTAAATGTAAAAAAAAAGTCTTCATTTCGGTTATAAAATTTAGCAAATCAGTAATTTTTCTTTATAAGTTTTGGCCAAAAGTTGCACTGCTACGTATCTTTAGTAAAAATAACCCAAATAGGGGCGTGACCAGGCAGCGGATGTAGCCGAACGCATCTTCAGCTCTCTCCGCCAAGACTCCGATCTACTATCCTGAGGACACAGTCTTTACTGGACCGATTGTTTTACAAACGGTTGTGGCAGCCCCAAAATTTCTGGTACTACCTTCGCCTTACCGAAACAGGCCTGATGGCAGACCTCCAGAAACAAAGAGCTAAATTCACAGATGTGAAACATCGCCTCAGGGATCTGGAAATAAAATACGCCACGTTATATCCTGCTCGACTACGGGTGGAGGCTCTGGGATCGATTCATTTCTTTGATAAACCGTTGGCGGCTGTGCAATGGTTAGAGAAGAAAACTCTCTCCGTGAAAACTGCAACAGAAGGCCTGCTCCATCCTGAATGGTACTCTTCCCATGCTAAGTTCAAGATCCATTTTGCTCTCGGATATCCATGCTAAGGCGGAGTGCTCTGTTTTTTACAATGGTTCACATTATAGAATTACGGCTACTGCTGTTGAGAAGCTGTGTGACATTCGAGTGCGCTTCCACTGTTGCCCCCTAAATGGTCTGGAACAGACCTCCAACTAACTTGAATCATGGTTCTAGGGCCCAGTTGGCCAGGAACCTAAAATTTTGTTTTCTACCATGGCCTTTTTTTACCTATTCAGATGCACTATTCACCGCTCCACTGGAAAAAATTTTGAACTGGGGGGTTTTCCCTGCTTGTTTCTATCATTATCTAACTGTATGTTATTCCACTGTTCTGGAACTGGATCCTATGACAACTAAGTATCCTGCTCCTGATCTTACTATATTGCAAAGAGTTAAAAAATAATAAAGTGCAGCGCTAGAAGTATCTAGTATGTACAAGAAACATAAATGCACATTAACCGGTTCCCGACCGGCTCCTGTACATTTACGTCGGCAGAATGGCACGGCTGTGCAAAGTAACGTACCCGTACATTACTTTGAATTTGCCACCGTGTGTGCGCCTGCCGCGAGCTCTGTGAGTCGGGTCACAGGTCCCGCGATCGCCTCACGGAGACAACGAACAGGGAGATGCTGATGTAAACAGCATCTCCCCGTTCTGCCTAGTGACAGTGTCACTGGATCTCTGCTCCCTGTCATCGGAGCAGAGATCAGTGACGTCACATACACAGCCCATCCCCCCTACAGTTAGTAATCACTCCCAGTACTGATTTAACCCCTCCCCACCCCCTAGTGGTTAACCCCTTCACTGCCAGTGTCATTTATACAGGAATCAATGCATTTTATAGCACTGATTGCTGTATAAATGACGATGGACCCAAAAATGTCCGACATGTCCACCATAACGTCGCAGTCACAATAAAAATCGCTGATCGCCACCATTACTAGTAAAAAAAAAAAATATTAATAAAAATTCCATAAAACTATCCCCTATTTTGTAAACGCTATAACTTTTGCGCAAGCGCTTATTGCGTTTTTTTTTAACCAAAAATATGTAGAAGAATACGTATCGGCCTAAACTGAGGGAAAAAATGTTTTTTATATTTTTTTGGGGATATTTATTATAGCAAAATGTAAAAAATAATGCGATTTTTTTCAAAATTGTCGCTATTTTTTTGTTTATAGTGCAAAAAATAAAAATCGCAGAGATGATCAAATACCACCAAAAGAAAGCTCTATTTGTGGGAAAAAAAGGACGTCAATTTTGTTTTGGAGCCACGTCGCACGACCGCGCAATTGTCAGTTAAAGCGACGCGTGCCGAATCGCAAAAAGTGCTCTGGTCAGGAAGGGGGTAAATCCTTCTGGGTCTGAAGTGGTTAAATGCTAAAAATAACAAATTGTGATCAAAATGTCTTCAAGTAAAATATGGAACAGCAAAATCCTGAAAGTCCATATAGGAAGAAATAGTGAAAAAATATCTCCTCCAATTAGAAAGCAACAGTAAACACAAATGGGTACCCTTACCGGATCCGTAGGATGCACATACCTTATAGCAGTGCATCAAAAAGGCATAGGGAAGATCTCCCGTGATGTCCAACCAGACGGTATCTGCTAGGCTCCAGGCACTGGTGGGTGGTCGTGGTCACAGGCGAAGTTGAAGGGCTGTCACTCACGTTCTCCGTTTCCAAAGCGGAATAGTCCAAGGATGGTGGTTTAGTATGGGGACATGGAAAAGTAAAAAGGGGAACTCCACATGGTGTAGGTCAAACAAATGGGATTTTTTGTACTAAACACCATACACGATAAAAAGTGATCACAAAAGAATAAAAATGGCAATGTGGGAAGCTGAGAATGCTATCCCTACGCGTTTCGACTAAACAGTCTTCAACAGGGACATAAATCAGCCTCCCCACAATGCTCTTACTTATAGACTGTACAAGAAATTAAAATCAAACAGATCCGCCCCCATCATGGCAGAACCGGAAGTAAGATCAGTAGGTATAACATAGTAAAATACAAAACTTATGCAGTCCTGACACTCAAATCCCAAAGATTACAAAACACTGTGACAGGCAGTATTATCTAAACTTTAAAATATGATGGGACAAGGCTATAAACCTCAGAGAAATGTGAAGATGTAATATCACACGAACGGCTTGCGTTCCAAGCCTCGTATGAGTGAAAACCATCAAGGACGGGATGACGCTTCATCTACCAATCGGCGCCCGGTGTCTAATTCACTCCCACATAGGAGGCTTGCGTTCCAAGCTGCGTGTGCGCAGAGGGGACAGTCTGGCCAGAAGCAGCGCCACCCCCAGCGTCTGATGATTGGTTTCTCACTCGAGAGTGAATGACCAAACCCCGCCCAGCTGTGTCCAGCGCCGACGCTGTAAACACAGAGCGAGATACTGAAGGTATACCTCGAACAGGCTGATGTATAGTATAATAAAGTGAGGTACAGCAATCTGGGCACAAGGAACTATAATATAGCAGCAACAAGAAACAAAACCAAATACAAATGAATAAACACTTAGGTTCCATTATCTATATACAGGTGATCCGTGTGGCAAGGAACAAGTAAGTAATACGTGCCCAAGCACCCAAATAAGTACAAGGCCACGCCACAATGTTTTTCACATTTTTTGGGTTCAGCGCAGCATTTTTCACTCCCTACACTTACTATATTACAACCTGAATGTCTAGAATAACCAGGGTTATGTCATGGAATGGTCGGGGCCTGAACAACCCAGTTAAACGGTTGGCAGTGCTCCGCACGATCAAGCGTTTAAATGCAGATGTGATTTGTTTACAGGAGACCTCTACCCCTTCCTTCAAACAAAGGCAGTTTTGTAATTAATTCCACGCCACCTATTCGGTATACTCGAGGGGAGTGAGTATCCTTATCCGAGGGGTACCCAATTCTCATGTATTGAGATTTACATCGACCCAGATGGTCGCTATGTACTATTGTGTTCTCTTTACGGGACAAGGTATATACATGCAGGAATGTACATTCCTCCACCATTTTCAGCCCCTCTTCTTAAAATATTAGCTAATTTTATGGCCCGCTATCCTTGTATACCAGTCCTTGTCCTGGGGGACTTTAATAACTATATTGATTATGAGAAAGACAAACTCTCCACCCAAATAGTAAAAAGCGGAGGACCTACAGCCTTAGCACGTCTTCTCTCAGGGATGGGCCTTACAGATGTGTGGAGAATGCACAACCCAGATGCCCAGGTACACTCATGTAAGTCTGCTTCGATTGGGGGGCTGTCTCGAATTGACTTAGGACTGGGGAATGAGCTAATGTTGCCAATGATAGTTTCTTCGCAATACTCTGCTAGACTTGTTTCTGATCACTCTCCACTCTTGGTAGATATCAGAGTGGGGGGCCGAACAGAGTCAAACATTGTGGAAGCTAAACTCTCTTTGGCTGTCTCTCCTACCAGACAATGATCCGACACTGACACTATTGACCTCCTTTTTAAGATATAATGTAGAAACTACGGATATAGCCAATGTATGGTACACAGCTAAGGCCTACTTATGTGGTCAGTATATCAGAATAATATCTCACATAAAAACTAAGACTAAGGAATGGGAAATGATTGTTATATCTGAGGCGCAGAGAACAGAAGCAACTTATGTTGCTGACCCCTCTGATGACTCCAAAAGAGCATGGTTGGCTTCACAATCGATGCTCAGACAATTAACCTTACACATAGTGGAAAATTAACATTTTTCTTTTGCAATAGCAACATTTTGAAGAAGGGGAAAATACGAGACATGTTAGCTCTCCTTGCAAAATCACAACAACCTCCCTAACATATAGTGGCAGTAAATGATGCACACGGTATACCTTGTTACTCCACTCCAGCTATCATCGACATATTTAGGGATTTTTTTTAAAGATGTCTATACATCCAAAGTTCAACCCTCCCCTGCTAATCTCCAATCCTTCCTAGATAAAAATCCTACACTATGTTTGTTCTCTGCGGATGCAAACCAGCTCAATGCCCCATTGACTGAAGATGAGATCCTCACAGCTTTGGCTCAAACACACAATGGGTGGGCACCAGGAGCATACGGTTTGCCCTCTCGTCAGATTCTTATAGACCTATCTCGCTACTCACATTTGATGTTAAGCTTTTGACTAGAGTACTGGCTAATAGGTTAACCAAATGTATTCAAAAAGTGATTCATAGAGTCCAGATTCATACCAACAAGGTCCACGGCTCAAAATGCAGATTATTTTTAAACATGCAATTGCCTACTGACAACCCTGGTAATAGAGCCATCTTTTCTTTAGACGCTGCCAAAGCATTCGACAGCATTGAATGGACATATTTGTGGGAAGTACTGTCACTGGGGTGGGCAACACTTTCCTCAGATGGATACAGCTGTTATACGCATCCCCCTCCGCGAGGATGCGGGCTAATGATGACGTATCAGAACCTTTCCAGCTGTTCAGGGGCACTGTTTGCCATGACCTTGGAGCCACTAGCCATTCATGTACGAGCTTTGCAGAATATTACAGGTTTCCTCCGGGGTATCCAAAAAGATGTCATCTCTTTATATGCAGATGACACGCTGATTTATTTGGGAGACATGGATAGATCTCTGAGGAATGTGATGCAACTGATCCCTGACTTCGAAGTTCTATAGGGGTTCACTATCAACTGGAACAAATCAGTACTCATGCCCCTAGACCCACCCACCCCAGACTGTGCAAGAGATGTCCAAGTGGTCACTGAATTCCGATATCTCGGAATCCAGATGACTCAAGACCCTACTCAATATATCACACTGAATCTGGTTCCTTTATTACGAAGATTTTGTGCTAAAAGTGGATGTAAACCCGAATTTTTTTATCATACTGTAGAGTAGAAGATTTCCTATCTTTTGAGCCCAGTCTTGCCACACAGAGTTAATCCATCTCTGAGCAATCCTCTTTTATTGTTCAGTGAGAGAAATCTTGACAAACTGACAAAAACTTTGTCAAATACTCCCCCGTGCTGTGAGTGACAGCCTAAGACACAGGCATGAATTTTTAATTCCCTCCCCCACTCCCTTCTTCAGCAGCTCTGCAAGGATTGGCTGTTCCACACCTCAGCATGATTTGGCATGCTGAAGTAATGTGGTTACTTTCCTGTCTTTTCACTGGATGTTAGAGATCATAGCAGAAGTTCAGTTAGAAATACACAGGAGAAAATGTATATTGACAAGGGGAGTGTAGAGGAGGGTGGGGAGTCTACTGACATCACGACTCCACCCACCGAGCTCCAGACAACAGACCCACCCACAGAATCTGCAGTTTTTCGGCTATCATAACAGACAGAGGGGAGACATTTGACAGGTAAAGATACATGCAGGAGGCATGTATATCCTTATAGATAACCCCTATGGCAGTAGTTTAGAAAGGATGACATTGGGTTTACATCCACTTAAATGTTCAGCATGGACCAAACTTCCGTTACCAGTTACTGGTAGAGCCAATCTAATTAAAATGGTGTGGGCCCCTCAACTTTTTTACACATTCCATAATGCGCCCGTATGGATCCCCCATTAATGGTTTTCCCAAAAAGACTCACAGTTTAGAGCTCTAGGGGTGATAGATTAGCACGTATCAGCCTATCCAAAGACCAGGGCGGTATGGCAGTCCCCCATTCTAGATTCTACTTTGTAGCCTCACAAGTAAAACAGTTAGGAGACTGGGGACGTGAGGATGCTGCAGACCCCATTAGGAATTTACTATACTAATACCAAGCAGCTCTCTGACCCCAGCGTTATCCCATCTGGAAGCAGGGTTCTCACATCTATCCCAAAAAATCCCCACTATACTTCTCTTAAACACTCTATGGAAATATATCAGAACTGTTCTGCATATCTGCGGTTACTGTCTTTATACCCCCATATGGCGTAATCTATATTATAAAGAATTGTCCAAACTCCAGGATTTCCAATTGTGGGAGAAGGCAGGAGCTCTATATAGACATGTGCACAACAAAAAAATAGTTTTGTTTTGTTTCTTTACGTTTCCGTTGATTCATAACGATTCCTTATTTTCGTAAGATACGAGTTTTCATATTTGGACTCGTTCGTATTTTCGTAACAGATATATGTTCGTTGATACGAAATATTCGTAATTCCGTTAGTCTAATAATTCGTAATTTCGTAAGTATAGTGAGTCGCAATTTCGTAAGACGTGAAGTCTCATATTCGGACTTGTTTGTATTTTCGTAAGTTATATTTTCTTTGATACTAAATGATTCGTAATTCCATTAGTCTAATGTTCTTTGATTCAAAATTCGTAATTTTGTTAGATAATCATTTTCGTATTCTGTACACTACTCGTAATTTAGTAATTGTTATTTTTGTGAGATTACCTTTTTCGTTGATTCATACTTTCTTAGGAAATGAAGAATAATAATCCTATGCTTACTTTTCTAATAAGTCTTGTGCTTACTCCAGTCCACTCCCTCAGTCACGAGACCTGTCTCAGTCTCCTCCTAAACTGAATCTAAAAAGATTCAGGAATTCAGTGTGACTCCAACACAAAAGGGATAAGCTGATTGGCTAAAGATATTAAGTAAGATACATCACTCACTAATACACTGCCCATTCGAAAGAACGATTTGAGAACACGAAATTACAAACATACATATTAAGATACACTTATGCTGCCTACACACGACCGAACTTTCCGACAGAAAAGGTCAGACGGTCTTCCCGACTGAGCTCCGACAGTGTTCCGACGAAGTTCCGACGGTCTTCCCGACAAAGTTCCGACGGAGTTCCGACGGACTTCCGACTGAATGGACTTGCCCACACATGAACAGACCGAAGTCCATTTGTTTTGAACATGATGACGTACAACGTAACCAGAAAAGGAGGTTCAATAGCCAGTAGCCAATAGCTGCCCTTGCGTCGTATTTGGTCCGTCGGACCAGCATACAGACGAACGGTTTTCCCGATAGAAATTGATTCCGTCGGACAGATTTGAAACATGTTCTATTTCTAGGTCTGTCGGAATTTTTGAAGAAAAAAGTCAGATGAAGCCCATACACGATCGTAATATCCGACGTAAGGATGAGCCGAACACCCCCCGGTACGGTTTGCACCAGAACTTGCGAACAGACCAAAACTTTGCACGAACGTTAGAACCCCATTGAAGTCTATGGGACTTGAACGTTCTAAATCAAAAGTGCTCATTTTAAAGGCTAATTTGCATGGTATTGTCCTAAAAAGTGTTTGGAGACCCGGGTCCTGCCCCAGGGGACATGTATCAATGCAAAAAAAAGTTTTAAAAAGGGCCGTCAAACAATAAAAGTGTAATATTTCTTTAAATTTCGTACCTGGGGGGTGTCTATAGTATGCCTGTAAAGGGGCGCATGTTTCCCGTGTTTAGAACAGTCTGACAGAAAAATGACATTTCAAAGGAAAAAAGTCATTTAAAACTACTCGCGGCTATACTGAATTGCCGGCCCGACAATACACATAAAAGTTCATTGATAATAACGGCATGGGAATTCCCCACAGGGGAACCCCAAACCAAAATTTAAAAAAAAAATGACGTGGGGGTCCCCCTAAATTCCATAAAAGTCACTGTCCATTCAAAAGAATGTTTCGAGAACACAAACAAAAGAAATTATGAACAGACGAAGAAACAAAATTACGAACACACAAATGAAAATACGAACATACGAAATTATGAACAGACAAAGGATTGAAAATACAAAATGTAAAACATTCGCTATAGATGTTATTTTCTTTCTTATACTTTTTCGGAGTTTCGTATTTTCGAAAGTTTGTCCGTTCATAAGTTCATATTTACGCGTGTTCGTTATTTTTGCTTATTCATAATTTTGGTATTTTGGTTCTTTCAGCTATTCGCATGTTCAAATACATCTGAATGTAAGAATACTAAAAAATTTGTATGAATATCTATTCGTTACGAACCGAATCGCACATGTCTAATTCAATATATCTCTCAGTTATATAATAGAACTACACTCAAATCCTTTATGGAGATGCAGGCAGAGTTCGCCTTCCCCAGAAATCAATTTTACAAATACCTACAACTTAGGCATGCTATTCAGAGTGAGACTAAAACCAACCCATCCCTTCATGTCTGACGTCTTCTTGATGGCAGACAGGAAGGGGATGATCTCGAGAGTATATTCTAAGCTGTTGCAATCCACACATGATGCTACCAAACTCCCCTGCAGAAAAGGATGGGAAAAGGATCCGGGACATATAGATGGAGAAACCTGGGACCTATGCCTGACCTCCGCTCCTATGGTATTGGTTTCAGCATCACACAAACTATCTCACCTGTTCCTACTACACAGATTGTACAGAACACCAGTTCATCTTCATAAATGGGGGATTAGGAAATCGCCAATATGCCCAAAATGCAGTAGAACAAATGATCTGCTACATATGATGTGGAAATGCCCAGAAACTGTTTCGCTATTGGTACTATGTAGTCTCTACTATCTCACAAGTCTTTCAATTCCCACTGGCACATTATCCAATCATTTGCTTGCTAGGTGCTCTGGAAGTACCCTCACTTTCTCCGAATGATACTACTGCAGTGCTACGTCTATTGTATGTAGCTCGTAAATTGATTGCTCGGTACTTGATATCTCAAGTACCAAAGGGAAAACAATAGGTGGATACAGTAAATAGTACAGGCAGACCCCGAGTTATGAACATCCGACTTGCGAACGACTCCTACTTACGAACGGAGTCAGCGTGACATCACTGCCGGCCACTTGCGTTCCATGTTGGTCCTGGAAACTGCCAAGTAGACATCTTGCAGAACGGGACACATCTCACACTGCAAATGTACTGCACCCCCCACATGCAGTACAGGACTGCATGCCCAGAAGCGCCCAGAAAAACACCCCCTGTGGACGTATAATGTCACGTGGTAACCAGCGCAACAGACCCTCCCATGTATACAACGCTGATAGAAGGACTAGCACACTAGCGTGCGGCATCAAATGATGCCGCACGTTCAGCGTGTTGGGCACGGCGCCGATGTGCAGCAGGTTCCCACCCACCACCCCAATGCCATAGGGAGGAGGAGGAGGGAGGGGCCTATGCCGCACAACGCAGCTCCCGAGAATGCAAGGCTCGGGCATCCCCAGTGACAAAACATCACAGGGCTCTGTTCAGTGCTATCAGTTACTTAGTGTGCTATACTGTGCTATTTGGGTTCAGTTGTCAGTGTAGAATATTAGTTTAGTGTCAGTCTAGGGATAGTGTGAGTGTAGTGAGGAGGACCATCATTCAGCTTTGTATAATGTGCAGCTAGAGTAGGGACAGCTCAGATAGTTTCACTATAGTGTAGTGAGACCGTGTCATTCATACATACATACATTATTGTGGAGTAGGGACAGCTCATATAGTTTCAGAGTAGTGTAGTGAGACCGTGTCAGTAGTCTCGACATTAGTGTATAGCTAGAGTAGGGACAGTTCAGATAGCATCAGTGTAGTTGAACACGTCTTTGATTGCGTTACTGCCAGTTTAACGCCATTTACTTCTGTGTGCGTTAATGCCAGTTTAACATAATTTACTTCTGTGTGCGTTACTGCCAGTTTAACGCCATGTTGTTTTGTGTGCGTTACTGCCAGTTTAACGCCATAAAGTTTTGTATGCATTACTGCCAGTTTAACTCCATATAGTTCTGTGTGCGTTACTGCCAGTTTAACGCCATATAGTTCTGTGTGTGTTACTGCCAGTTTAACGCCATTTAATTCTGTGTGCGTTCTTGCCAGTTTAACGCCATATCGTTTTGCATGCGTTATTGCCAGTTTAACGCCATATAGTTCTGTGTGTCACTGTACGTTAGGCGCATTATATTGCAGTATAGCATAGTGTATCCATGGAGTGTGTCTGTGTAGCTCGAGTACTCAAATCAAAGTGCACCAAACACCTTTTTACATTAAGTGCATCTACGTACAGATTTCAACTTCTTTACATTTGCTTATAAGCACCGCCTCCTCCTTCCCAATAATGTCTGGAAGGACAACAAGGAGAGGCAGACGTTCCCTTGGCACTGTAAGGGGGCCAGCAACAAATGTGTCCACAGGCAAAGGTGGATGTGGTGGTCACTCCTCAGGCAGGGCATCAGGTGGACATGGTGGTCACTCCTCAGGCAGGGCATCATTTCCTCTGTTTAGTGAGTTTGCCTGTGTTATCCAGCCACAGCATGCAGAGGAGGTGGTGGACTGGCTTACTAAACCTTCCTCATCCTCCTCATCCTCTGTCACGCAAGCAGAGACAAGTGTGCAGTCCCCTGCAGTTGCCAGAGTGGATAAACCTGCCTCGTTGTCCACACCTATTCCTGCCATAGCCCAAACATCAGTCATTGAGGAGTCAGCTGAGTTATTTGACCACAGCGTCACCCACTTGCTCCTTGATGATGCCCAGCCATTACTGGATTCAGATGTTCTGAGATTGATAATGACAGGAACATGAGCCTAGAGAGAGGGAGGAACACTGGTAAACAAATTGGCATTCATGTTCCCCAAGCCGCAGTGTTTTGCCAAGTTGTCTCCAGTGGTAATGATGAAGATGGAGGAGATGGAGATGATGATGATGATGATGATGATGATGAGGTCACTGATGTGGGTGCCAGATAGAGCAGAAGAGGAAACTGAAGGTGAGGCGCCACAACCCCAAGGAGGCCGACATCAAGAAAGACTAGAGAGCAACCCTATTCCATCACATTCTGCAGCTGTTATCTCCCGGCCCACTCCCCAAATCTCAACTGTCTGGGCCTTTTTCAGCACACCTGCAGCAGATTGCACTGTTGCTATCTGCAAGGCATTTAACGTCCAACCACTCAGCCCGTTGGCAAGAACACCTAAAAGCCACACTAAAGAGGCACAAATCTGTTCCTCCTCTTTACCCACTTCAGTCTGCCCCTGCTATACCGAGTCATTACCTCTCGGCAGCCTCCTGACAGGGATGATGGTATAGCACAGGTATAGCACAGGGTGTCTCAGGTCCTAGCAGCACATCTGCCAGCAGCACACCACCAGCTGTAGACTGTACCCGGCAAATTTCTCTGCACCATCTGCTGCAGCTCTGCAGAGACAGGCCCAAATGTGGTTCACACCACGCCAGCTGGAGCCAAGAATGGTGGTGTCCGATAATGGCTCAAACCCCCCGTCAGTCCTTAGACAGGGAAAGTTGACACATGTGGCATGCTTAGCACATGTGCTCAATTTGGTGGTGCAGCATTTCTTAAGTACATACCCAAGGTTGCAAGAAAACAGGTACTAAAAAAGGCCAGAAAAGTATGTAGCCATTTCAGGTGGTCATACACAGCCAGTGCTCGGTTGGCTGAAATTCAGTGGGAATTCCACCTGCCCATAAACCGCCTGATTTGTGACATGCCCACTAGGTGGAACTCGACTTTGGCAATGCTGCTGCGGCTATACATGCAGCAGAGGGCCGTCAACAAGTACTTGTGCCAGTATCGCATGATGACGGGCTCAGGCCGCCTCTGCTTTTTTCCCCACGCCATTGACTGATCATTAAGGATGCATGTACTGTATTGTCACCATTTGAGGAGGCCACAAGGATGGTGAGCAGTGACAGTGCATGTATCAGTGACACAATCCCTGTTGTGTTCCTGCTGGAGCAGACTCTGCATGGCATTATGGACAGGGCACTGGAGGCAAAGCAGCAAGAGGAAGAGGAGGACTTCCTTTCCTCTCAAGGCCCACTTTATCCAGACACCATCATTCCTATGTCACAGAACACACAGGAGGAGAGAGGGGAGGAGGATGAGGAGAGGATTCTGGCACTTTTGTAGGCTTCGAAGAAGAGGAAGACATGCGTCAATCTATAAGTGATGGCTTTTCAACCCCAGGACCCTTGGGAGTAGTACGTGGCTGGGAGGAGGAAGTTCCAGATACTGTCATCCTGAGTGACCTCGAGGAGTCTGCTTCTCATGCCTCGGCAAATTTGAGGCAACCTCATGCTTCAAAGCCTGCGAAAGGACCCAAGAATATGTGGCATAAAGGAGAAGGATGATTACTGGTTGGCAATCCTCCTTGACCACCGTTATAAGGGGAAGGTCTCAGAACTCATCCTGTCCCCACAGAGAGTGCAGAAGATAAAATCTCTTGAGGACACGTCACGTTAAAGAGGATTTTATTGAACATTTTTCCTGATTCCAGTAGATTACAGTGTGGTGGAAAATGTTGTTTTGAGTCTTCTGTTGATCAAGAGAGGAGCGTTGGAGAAGGCGTCTGCCTAAGTGAGGCATTTTGGAATTTTTTTAGTCCTCGCTGCCCAGGGCTGTCAGCTTCCACATCCCATCGACAGCGTCTGCATCACATGGTGGATGATTACCTCGGGGCCAAAACAGAGATGGAGAGCTTTCCAGCTGATGATCCACTTACTGGTTCATGAGAATAGATTACTGGCCAGAACTTGCCCAGTATGCTATTGAGTTGTTGGGCTGCCCTGCATCCAGCGTGCTTTCAGAACGGGCATTCAGTGCTGCAGGAGGTTTCGTTACTGATCATAGAACGCGTCTGTCCGTGGACTGTTTGACTTTTATAAGAATGAATCAGTCCTGGGTTACCAGCTATGAAGCCCCTGATGCCGATGTCACTGATTAAGTCTTTTTGGGATGTGGAAACTCTGTAGGACTTTGAGGCTGCCTAGCTTTGAGGGTGTTTAATCATCTCATCAGGAATAATGTTTTTGGTATAGGTTTCATGGGCACAATTAACCCCCAAAGACTAATTTTTCTGCACCTGTTTGACAGGTGCATATCATTGCAATTTTTTTACAGCAAGGCCAGTTCTCGCTTTTATCAAGAGTACCTCTATAGGGTTACGGTGGGAATACACCACCAACACCCAAAGACCAATTTTTCTGCACCTGTTTGACAGGTGCATACTATTGCATTTTTTTACAGCAAGGCCAATTCTTGCTTTCATCAAGAGTACCTCTATAGGGTTACGGTGGGAAGGCGCCACTGACACCCAAAGACCAATTTTTACACATCTGTTACTATTATCCAAAGTCAACGTGATGCCAGAATGTATCCAAATAATCTCTAACCTTGTTCCCAGTGCACTACATTGTGGCCTTGTCATTCACACTGGCTCCCCAGCTGTTGCTGAGCAAAATAAAGGCAGCTTCCAGGGAAAATGTCATTTTTTTGCTTTATAAATGCAATTATTGCTGCAGCAGATTCTAGACATGGTACAGATCTGCCACTTTACATGTAGACTAGGGGGACCCCCCAGGCACTATATTGGAAGGAATTTTTTATGTTTGTGCCTTCACTTTAAAAATCAAAAATTCACTGCTCATTTAAAAATGAAGTTTTTTACAAACTTTTTTTTATTGCTAAATATCCCCCAGGGTAGGACCCGGACCCCTATAACCATTATGTGCCCAATTACTTGCATATAAGCCTTCAAAATGGGCACTTTTGATTTTTGATGTTCGGGTCCCATTGACTTTAATGGGGTTCGTTATTCGGGTCCGAACTCTCGCGGTGTTCGGAAGTTTTGGTGTAAACCGAACAGGGGTCTGTTCGGCCCATCCCTACTTAATACATTGTTGTATATGAGATAGATGTAATTCTGCTTTGTTCTTCAATAAACCTTTTTTTCTGATTTAAAAAAAAATAAAAAAATAACCCAAATAAGTGTATATTATTTTGTCTTTGCGAAAGTTATAGCGTCTACAAGCTATGGTGGCAATCATTGAAAATTGATCACACCTGATGTACCGACGGTCTATCTCATTTCTTGAGACACTAACAAGCCAGGAAAGTTCAACTACCCCCCAAATTACCCCTATTTGGAGAGTAGACATTCCAAGGTATTTAGTAAGAGGCATGGCGAGTTTTTTGTAAGTTGTAATTTTTTCCCACAATTCTTTGCAAAATTAAGATTTTTATTTTATTTTTTTTCAGAAAATTGTCATATTACCAAGTTATTTCTCATACACTGCATATGCATACTTGCAACTACACCCCAAAACACATTCTGCTACTTCCGAGTATGGCGACACCATGTGTGAGACTTTTACACAGCCTGACCACATACAGAGGCCCAACATGCAAGTAGCACCTCCAGGCGTTCCAGGAGCATAAATTATACATATAATTTCCTGACAACCTATCCGACTTTTGAAAACGCCCACAAAATGACCCCATTTTGGAAAGCAAACACCCCAACGTATATTCTATGAGGCATTATGAGTCTTTTGAACGTCATTTTTTTCTACAAGTTTTTGGAAAGAAAATGAAAACGCATTTTTTTTTTACAAAGATGTCCATTCATAAGATATTTCTAACACATAGCATGTACATACCCAGTAGCAGCAGGTGTTTTTTAATGGAGGGGGGCGGGGCAGCAAACAACCACCTATCCCCCCAGAGCGTCACCCACCTCCCCGCTGTTTGCCGGTCGGTCTGACACTTCCCCCCATCGTGGCAGGTGGCAGGCAGGGTGGTGCAGCTGCTCGGAGTGTCCTCTCTTCCATGGTGGCTTCCAGCTCCTCCCCTCCTCCTCCTAGGCGTCCAATAGGGTTGCCTGTTGTAACACACCTGGATGGGAGAGCACTCTCTGTGACCCAAGCCCACCCTACTGTATATTGAGGCCTATTAGAGCCTCTGGCTCTAATCGGTGCTTCAAAAAAACAGCCCCTCCACATTGGAATCCATGCGCCGGTGTCCTGAAAGAGGCCAGATGCATCTATAGGGAAGGCCGCGATGGACGGGGGGGGGCGGCACATGTGCACCCTTAATGGATGGGTTGCCCCTGTACTTCCTGCAAATTACGCCCCAAAATACATTCTGCTACTCTTCCTGAGTATGGTGATACCACATGTGTGAGACTTTTACACAGCCTGGCCACATACAGAGTCCCAACACTCAGGGGGTACCGTCAGGTGCTCTAGGGAGATAAAATTACAAACCAAATTCTATCACTACCTATTACACTTTTGTGAGGCACTGTAGGGTGCTGATAAGCACTGTAGTGGCACTGATGTGGCATGGAAGAGCAATGATGTGGCCCAGATGAGGCATGGCTATGGCATCGATGAGGCACAGATGAGCACTGATGTGGCATGGACGAGGCACAGATGGGCATGAATGAGGCATGGATGAGTCACAGATGGGCATGGATGAAGCACAGGTGGGCATGAATGAGGCACAGATGGGCATGAATGAGGCACAGATGAGCATGAATGAAGCACAGATGAGCATGAATGAGGCACAGATGGGCATGAATGAGGCACAGATGAGGCACATATGAGTATGAATGAGGAACATATGGGCATGGATGAGGCACAAATGGGCATGAATGAGGCACAGATGGGTATGAATGAGGCACAGATGGGCATGAATGAGATACATATGGGCATGAATAAGGCATAGATGAGGCATGAATGAGGCACAGATGGGCATGAATTAGGCACATATGGGCATAAATGAGGCACAGATGGGTATGAATGAGGCACAGATGGGCATGAATGAGACACATATGGGCATGAATGAGGCATAGATGAGGCATGAATGAGGCACATATAGGCATGAATGAGGCACATATGGGCATAAATGAGGCACAGATGAGGCATGAATGAGCACAGATGAGGCACAAATGAGCATGAATGAAGGACATATTAGGCACGGGTGAGCACTGCTGTGGTCTCCCTCCTCTCCTCGCATGTTGTACCGATCGGTGTGTACAGCATGTGAGGAGAGGAGAGAGCTGAACCGGACATGCGCCAGTTAGTTGACAAGTGATCGCTCCATCATTGGACGGAGAGATCACGTGGTAAAGAGCCACTGTCATTGGCCCTTTACCCCAATCTGTGATCCGCCAGGTCCGGTTGAGCCGACGGCCATGGACATTCCTATGTGCAAACCTCAAGGGGCGTGCGGAAAGCGCGATTCTGGGAGGATGTCATTGTACGTCCTCCCAGAATAAGCCGACAGCGATGTAGCGGTCATTCGGCTATGGCCCGATCAGCAAGTGGTTAAATAAACCCTATAAAATACTGTTACCTTGTGGCAGAAAACAATGCCACCAATCCTGCGGACAAAGCTGGAAACCTGGGCATAACAGCTCAGGTAACAGCAGCAAACAGTGGAGGCTACGAAAACTGCAACTCGCATTCTGCAAACTGCAATTGAAAACCCAAACTGCTCCCTGCAGTGTCAAAGTTTGGCATGGGAAGAGGCCCAATAAACAAAGGAGTCACCAAATGATCCAAAGTAATGTTGGGGCAGAACGTGAAAACAGAACAAAAGGTAAGGACCAACAGATAGCGAAAAATTAGATGATCTACCTAAATGCAAAATCTCTCATACAAAAAAACCCATCCAACAGACAGCAATGGCTGTGCCAATGTGGAAAGCGTGCATAGGAAAAATCAGATGCAGGTAGAACTAGTGGAGAAAGGAAAAGGAAGAAGACCCATTTTTGTTTTGTTTTCAGGTTCCTCCCCAGCGTTACTTTGGATCCTCAGTGACTCCTTCAGCTGAATCTCCTCAGAGCAGTTGGACGTATTGTTAGAGTTCAGGATCCACCCAGTCACCTCAGGTCTTTGTAGCCAATCTTATGGAAGCCACTTACGGTAACTTCCCTTTAAGGTTCATGCCCACAGTGATGCCATGCTTCCAGCAGTCAGGGCTTCCGTGCGGGGGTTTAGGGGGCCTTCATTATGCTTTGGATTTTTCTTGGTGATTTGACACTGCCCTTGGATCTGTTTGAGTCAGCAAGTTGCTTTACTATCCATACAGACTGGCTCTCATAAATTATGTCTTTTGCACAAAATGACATTTGAGACAGAACAGATATCCTGGGACAATCGAGGTGGTGGTTAGCAGTACTGAGAATTGTGCAGGTGGTAGGGAGCATAATGAAACTAAAACAGGAGTGTGTCAGTGGATGTGGATATGGACAATGGAGGTTGAAAGGAGACTCAAAAACTTAAGCAAGTTATCTGTTACTAGGCCTGTTATGACTGGCAGAAGTTGTGACCCTAAAATCCATTTTTTTTCTTAATCTCAGAAGCAAAATATATTTTTTTTTTTGTCATTTGACATGCATGTTTGCAAGAAAGGACCACTAGAACTAAATGCAGAGTAGGAAGCCACAGGAAGGAGTCTTCCTACAAAAATAGAGCTACATCCCTCAGTTACTTTAACCGCTTGCAGACCCTCCACATTAATATCACTGTGGCAGGGCAGCACGTGCAGGCAAAATCATGTACATGTACTGCTCCAGGTTGCTCCAGGTCACCTCCTGTGACTGGTAACCTGCGTATCACATGATCCAGGGGCGTAACTGGAAATCACAGGGCTCCATAGCAAAATGTTGTATGCCCCCCCCCCCACACCCACAAAAATAGCAAAACAGTGCAAAACAGATGACAGTCTCCAACTCCCTTCCTACCTCCTGTACAAACGCCAGAGCCTCCTCATGTGCCGAAAATGATGTCCCTTCACAGGCGCGAACGAGCGTTGTGCCCCGCCCACTCTGCTCCGGCCCACTCTGTTCTCTGCTCCTGCTGTATGCGGCTGCGTGTGTCAGGACATGGCCGGACTCGCAGGGCCGGGAGGCTTAACAGTAAACTTACATTCCTCATCCTCACCGGGCCCCAGGGGCGAATCTAGAGCATTTGGCACCCGGGGCGGATCCCATATCTGGCACCCCCCCAACTTTAAAATGTAAAAACACCCCACTGTGCCCCCTGCATACTACTTTGTACCCCCTCGCCACAACTGGACCCCTTTATATTACACAGCCCCCCGCACCTCTGGACCCCTTTACATTACACAACCCCCTGCACATCTGTACCCCTTTACATTACACAACCCCCTGTACCACTAGGCCCCTTTACATTACACAACCCCCTGCACCACTGGACCCCTTTACATTACACAACCCCCTGCACCTCTGGACCCCTTTACATTACACAACCCCCTGCACCACTGGACCCCTTTACATTACACAGCACCTTGCACCTCTGGACCCCTTTACATTACACAACCCCCTGCACATCTGGACCCATTTACATTACACAACCCCCTGCACATCTGGACCCCTTTACATTACACAGCACCCTGCATCCTGAAGCCTTTGGGTTCACACTGGTGTCCTGGAGTTTTTTTGCAGTGCTGGGGTATACACAGTTTTTCTGCATTTTATCCCCATTTTTAGCTGCAGTCCCACAGTCTTCAATTAGTTTGTATAATGTTACTGTGTTTTCTGAAAGCACACCAAAGTTGCAGTATAGAGGACATTTGGTGTGCTTTCAGAAAATGTTGCAAAAATGTGTAACCTAATAGAAGTCTGTGGGACTGTTGTAAAAACGGAGTTAAATGCAGGAAAACTGTGTATACACCTGTACTGCAACTGAACCACAGTGCATCAGTGTGAACCCACTTGAGTCCTGGTTCACATATATACGATGCAGGAATTAGCGTAATTCTACTGCGGATTCCTGCATTGCATGTCGCTTGCCGGCAATCACACTGCCCTTTGCAAACTGCTACGGGTGTCAATGTAAAGTTAATGACATCCCCAGATCAGTTTGCAGATCGCAGTGCGAACTGTATAATGGTGCAGGAATGGGATCGCATAGGTGTGAACACCCACGTGATTCGATTCCAGTGCGGACGAAAAAAAGGGTCCTGCACCATTTTGGAGTGAATGCAATGTGATTTCAGCCAGTTTGTATGGCTGAACTTGCATTGCACAGACACCGCATGTGATTTGCACAGCAATGCGGTGCGAATCACATGCATTGTTTGTGATCGCACTAGTGAAAACCCTGGCTAAAGAAACATGATGTGGCCATTTATTAGTATGGGCTGGTTAAAAGAAAATGCTTTGGATAGAGTTAATTCTGCTGGAGGACAACAGAGGAAAGAGGGGAAGAGAAAGAGATTTGGGAGAGAGAGAGGGCAGAGTCTGGACACTGACAGTGCTGCTAACTCACTTGGATGTTCCCAGGATACTCACACTAGCTTCTGTAGCTGTCGGCTACTTGTGTAAACATTCCCACCCCCACATTCCTTTCAGACACAGCACACGGGCTGCACGAAGCTTGGGCGGACACAGGAACAGAGGGGAGGGAGGGGGCAGAGCAGATGCAGCCTCTTCCATTTCTGTGGAGGGGGGGAGGAGTTGAACTCGCTGGGCTGTTAGAACGTAATGTACAATGCACAGCAGCGTGTCAAGTACAGCCGACATCCCTATATTTATGCCCAGTGGGTCAGTCCACCGGAGCTGGGATCTCCCTGCGCACATCGCTACTGCCGCTACCAAACCTGCCCATTGTCACTGTTTCATACTTCGCCTGACATCCCCCCAGCATGTGCCACCTGGTGCGGACCGCCCCCCAGTTAGTACACCACTGCCGGGCCCCACTCGGCTGCGGGCCCCATAGCGCCCGCATGGGTCGCTATGGCGGGTGTTCCGCCACTGATATGATCGGTATGATTGACACTGAGCTATTTTGATGACAGTATGTAAAAAAAAGAAAAAAAAGTAAAAAAAAAAAAAAAAAAAGTTTAAAAACCTTACTATCACACTATTACAGTCAGTATACCTGATAATCGCCACACCAGTCATATGATGACTGCACTAGTGACAGGTTAGAAAAATAAACTAATTTATTTAATCTCTTCCTTTTCCCAAAAATTTTACAAGAAATTACAACTCCAAAAAAAACAACTCACCATGTCTCTTACTAAATGCCTCAGACTGTCTACCTTCCAAAAAGGGGTTATTTGTACTGTCCTGGCATTTTGGGGCCTCAAGAAATGAGTCAGTACATCAGGATTGATCAATTTTCAAATATATATATATATACCAACATTTTTAGACGCTATAACTTTCACACAAAACAATTAATATATACTTATTTTTATTTTTATCAAAGACATGTAGCAGAATACATTTTGGCCTAAATTTATGAAGAATTGATTTATTGGATATGTTTTATAACAGAAAGTGTTTTTATTGTTTAAATTTTTGGTCTTTTTTCGTTTATATAATAAAAAAAAAAAAAAAAAACAATGGAAAAAAAAACAATGGTGAACAAATACCACCAAAAGAAAGCTCTATTTGTGTAAAATAAATTATATACATTTCATTTGTGTACAGTGTTGCATGACTGCATAATTGGCAGTTAAAATAGTGCAGTGCTGAATAGCAAAAAGTGCCCTGGTCATGGAGGGGGTAAAACTTTTCAGAGCTCAAGTGGTTAAAGCAGTACCAAGAGTTCTAATGTGGAGACACTAGCTGAACAGTATGTCTTAATAAAAAGAGCTACCTCCCTCAGATATTGGTACAAATGTGAAAATTGGCCAGAAACACAGGTAGTGAGCATTTCAATTCAAAGAAAATATATATATATATATATATATATATATATATATATATATATATATATATATATATATATATATATATATATATATATATAATAGCTGAAGCCTTTAGGTAAGCGTAGGCAACAATTGTTCAGTAGCACCACAGTCCGATGAAAGCACCAACAGGCCTTAAAGTATAACTAAAGGCAACAATTTTTGAATGTTTTGGATGGAATGGAGAGGGAACACCTGTCAAGTTTTTATTGCTGTCTGTACCCCCATTAAGGAGATTAACCCTCTCTATTTGTCCAGTTTACCATTATTATTGAAAGTGAAAGTAAAAGAAAATCCCAAATTTTGGGTTGTCCCCAGAAAAATAATAGGGGGAAACTAGTTCTGGTGACTTGGGGGTCCTCAAGGAATTCCCTTAAATGTTCAGGGATTTCCTACCAGTTCCTGTTTGGCTATGGGAAAGAATGAAGGGAAATATCCACAATAGGGCAGATGGTGAAAAAAAAATCTGATAGGAGTTATAATCCTCCCTTGCTCTATCCAAAAATGAAAAAAAAAAAGTTTTGATATAGTTCTACTTTAATGCAGAAGCACAAGCAGCTATCTTCCTAAAACAGCTATAGCCTTACTACCTGCACAGAGTTTGCATGTTTTTGCTGTGCCTGTGTGGGTTTCCTCCAGGTACTCCAGTTTCCTCACACACTCCAAAGACATGCTGGTAGGTTAATTGGCTCCTCTCTAAATTGTCCCTACTATATGTACAAATGTGAGTTAGGGATCCTTATATTGACCTATTGACCTGTGGCTACAGGGCATAGGAAGCTGTTCTTCATTTAGAGCTACAGCACTCAAGAATGTAGGTTGGGGAGGGAAAAAAGTGGAAAGTTTTACCATAATTTGATGGCACAGTTTGTGCGCTCACTTTTTCACAGCACTGTGCTGCATTATTTTAGAAGGTAAAAAAAATTAAAAACTTTGTGCACCAAAACACTTCACATCATCACATTCCCTGCACACCCCTTTATCAATATCTCATCTTTATTTAAAACAATAATGCTGCAACCCTCAGGCATGGGTCAGTAAAATTGGACTCCAGCACCACAGTTTGATGGCAGAGCAAACAAGCCTAAATGCAGAGGCACAGGCAGCTATTTTCCTAAAAATATTAGAACTACTGCCCCCATGTTTGGGTGGGTAAGAATTAGCCTGTGGCACCACAGCTTGAAGGCAGCACCAACAGGCCTAAATGTAGAGACTAGGGATGAGCTTCGAGTTCGAGTCGAACTCATGTTCTACTCGAACATTGGCTGTTCGCAAGTTCGCCGAACAGCGAACAATTTGGGGTGTTCGCGGCAAATTCGAATGCCGCGGAACACCCTTTAAAAGTCTATGGGAGAAATCAAAAGTGCTAATTTTAAAGGCTTATATGCAAGTTATTGTCATAAAAAGTGTTTGGGGACCCGGGTCCTGCCCCAGGGGACATGGATCAATGCAAAAAAAAGTTTTAAAAACTGACGTTTTTTCAGGAGCAGTGATTTTATTAATGCTTAAAGTCAAACAATAAAAGTGTAATATCCCTTTAAATTTCGTACCTGGGGGGTGTCTATAGTATGCCTGTAAAGGGGCGCATGTTTCCCGTGTTTAGAACAGTCTGACAGCAAAATGACATTTGGAAGGAAAAAACTCATTTAAAACTACCCGCGGCTATTGCATTGCCGACAATACACATAGAAGTTCATTGATAAAAACGGCATGGGAATTCCCCACAGGGGAACCCCGAACCAAAATAAAAAAAAAAAAAAATGATGTGGGGGTCCCCCTAAATTCCATACAAGGCCCTTCAGGTCTGGTATGGATATTAAGGGGAACCCCAGCCAAAATTAAAAAAAAAATTGACGTGGGGTTCCCCCTAAATTCCATACCAGACCCTTCAGGTCTGGTATGGATTTTAAGGGGAACCCCGCGCCAAAAAAAAAAAAAAAAACGGCGTGGGGTCCCCCTAAAAATCCATACCAGACCCTTATCCGAGCACGCAACCTGGCAGGCCGCAGGAAAAGAGGGGGGACGAGAGTGCGGCCCCCCCCCCCTCCTGAACCGTACCAGGCCACATGCCCTCAACATTGGGAGGGTGCTTTGGGGTAGCCCCCCAAAACACCTTGTCCCCATGTTGATGAGGACAAGGGCCTCATCCTCACAACCGTGGCCGGTGGTTGTGAGGGTCTGCGGGCGGGGGGCTTATCGGAATCTGGAAGCCCCCTTTAACAAGGGGACCCCCAGATCCCGGCCCCCCCCCTGTGTGAAATGGTAAGGGGGTACTTACCCCTACCATTTCACTAAAAAACTGTCAAAAATGTTAAAAATGACAAGAGACAGTTTTTGACAATTCCTTTATTTAAATGCTTCTTCTTTCTTCTTTCTTCCTTCATCTTCTTCTTCTTCTGGTTCTTCTGGCTCTTCTGGTTCTTCCTCCGGCGTTCTCGTCCAGCATCTTCTCCGCGGCGTCTTCTATCTTCTTCTCCTCGGGCCGCTCCGCACCCATGGCATGAGGGGAGGCTCCCGCTCTTCTCTTCATCTTCTTCTCTTCTTCATCTTCTTCTTCATCTTCTTCTTCTTCTTCCTTCTTCTCTTCTTCTCTTCTTCCTGTCTTCTCCGGGCCGCTCCGCAATCCATGCTGTGGCATGGAGGGAGGCTCCCGCTGTGTGACGGCGTCTCTTCGTCTGACGGTTCTTAAATAACGGGGGGCGGGGCCATCCGGTGACCCCGCCCCCCTCTGACGCACGGTGACATGAGGGACTTCCCTGTGACGTCACGGGGAATGCCACAGGGAAGTCCCGTCATGTCACCGTGCGTCAGAGGGGGGCGGGGTCACCGGGTGGCCCCGCCCCCCGTTATTTAAGAACCGTCAGACGAAGAGACGCCGTCACACAGCGGGAGCCTCCCTCCATGCCACAGCATGGATTGCGGAGCGGCCCGGAGAAGACAGGAAGAAGAGAAGAAGAGAAGAAGGAAGAAGAAGAAGAAGAAGAAGAAGATGAAGAAGAAGATGAAGAAGAGAAGAAGATGAAGAGAAGAGCGGGAGCCTCCCCCCTCATGCCATGGGTGCGGAGCGGCCCGAGGAGAAGATAGAAGACGCCGCGGAGAAGATGCTGGACGAGAACGCCGGAGGAAGAACCAGAAGAGCCAGAAGAACCAGAAGAAGAAGAAGATGAAGGAAGAAAGAAGAAGCATTTAAATAAAGGAATTGTCAAAAACTGTCTCTTGTCATTTTTAACATTTTTGACAGTTTTTTAGTGAAATGGTAGGGGTAAGTACCCCCTTACCATTTCACACAGGGGGGGGGCCGGGATCTGGGGGTCCCCTTGTTAAAGGGGGCTTCCAGATTCCGATAAGCCCCCCGCCCGCAGACCCTCACAACCACCGGCCACGGTTGTGAGGATGAGGCCCTTGTCCTCATCAACATGGGGACAAGGTGTTTTGGGGGGCTACCCCAAAGCACCCTCCCAATGTTGAGGGCATGTGGCCTGGTACGGTTCAGGAGGGGGGGGGGGCCGCACTCTCGTCCCCCCCTCTTTTCCTGCGGCCTGCCAGGTTGCGTGCTCGGATAAGGGTCTGGTATGGATTTTTAGGGGGACCCCACGCCGTTTTTTTTTTTTTTTTTGGCGCGGGGTTCCCCTTAAAATCCATACCAGACCTGAAGGGTCTGGTATGGAATTTAGGGGGAACCCCACGTCAATTTTTTTTTTAAATTTTGGCTGGGGTTCCCCTTAATATCCATACCAGACCTGAAGGGCCTTGTATGGAATTTAGGGGGACTCCCACATCATTTTTTTTTTTTTTATTTTGGTTCGGGGTTCCCCTGTGGGGAATTCCCATGCCGTTTTTATCAATGAACTTCTATGTGTATTGTCGGCAATGCAATAGCCGCGGTAGTTTTAAATGTGTTTTTTCCTTCAAAATGTCACTTTGCTGTCAGACTGTTCTAAACACGGGAAACATGCGCCCTTTTACAGGCATACTATAGACACCCCCCAGGTATGAAATTTAAAGGGATATTACACTTTTATTGTTTGACTTTAAGCATTATTAAAATCACTGCTCCTGAAAAAACGGCCGTTTTTAAAACTTTTTTTTGCATTGATTCATGTCCCCTGGGGGAGGACCCAGGTCCCCAAACACTTTTTATGACAATAACTTGCATATTAGCCTTTAAAATTAGCACTTTTGATTATTCATGTTCGTGTCCCATAGACTTTAACGGCGTTCGCGTGTTCGAACGAATTTTTTTCCTGTTCGCATGTTCTGGTGCGAACCGAACAGGGGGGTGTTCGGCTCATCCCTAGTAGAGACACAAGGTATATTCAGCTGCCCTCCTACAAATATTCTAACTACAGTTCACAGGTATGAGATGTTAAAAATTGGCCAGTAGCATCATAATTTGACAGCAGCTCCAACAGTATTGAATGTGGAGGCAGTCACAGGGAGGTTGCTTTCTAAAAAAATAAATGAATAAATAAATAGCTCTTCACCCCTAGTGTATTGCTGTATACCATACATTATTATGACAGAAAGAACCAAAGAAGAACTTTAAGGTTGTTAGAATAGTGTACATGTAGTGTAGCAATAACAACTCGACGGAGCTGCTGGTTTAAAGCGGGCCTGTCCTCTTATCTCTTTACCCCTCTTAAATTGTTCAATTCCCTTGGCACAGCTGTAGTGCAGTGTTGTAATGATATGAGTATTGACTTTAACCCACAATATACACTTATATTTATATTTACCTCTACCTGGGTGTCTGTAGCTCCACCTGCAGGAGAAATATCAACAAACACAAACTTCAATTATAACCAGAAAAAACTTCTTTCTTTGAGTAAGTAGTATATTTATATAAAGGGTTATTACAATGACTACACTATCACACCAAGGTAGTGCAATAGTATAGTAAATAGTTATGACAATTGGTAACATACACAAATATACCTAATTGTATATATCTATACCAGGGGAGCTCCCCCTGCTCTAAACTTTAAAGTCACTATACTTAGTAAATAAATGCAGAGCCCTGCAATAAAAAAACATAGTCTTGACGTCTTCAGTCTTCGCTAGCTGAGAACTTGTAATTGTAATCCACAAGGGCTTCCTCTTGGGTGTTGCGCAGTGTAAGGTAATACACTAAGGCAGTTAGAATCCGGCAGACTGACTAAGTGTTCTCATATGAAGAAGACAAACATCCAGCATCTGCTCTTGAATACTGAAGTCTATGCAGATGTACTGTTTTCAACCTTAACTTGTTCTGTGGGACTATCAGTCCCAGCAACACTCTGTAACAGTTCTAAGTGTGTGTAGTATTAAACAAACTTCCGGGTGTTAACCCTCTCACCACATGGGATCCAGGCAGATGGATGTCTCAGTTTCAGCAGTTCTCAGTCCGTATGGAGGCACCACCACCCTGTTCCATTCACTAACGACCAGGAGTCCTCGGTTACCTCCCCACGGGTCTCCGGAACGATCACTTCTGCTGCTCCAGCACACTGTGATACGACGGCAGGATCCTTGCAGCTGCTCCGCTCCTTCCCAAAGTAGGCCGCAACCCTGTGGGACACACACACCCACAGAGTCCTGCTGGCAGGCCAAGCGTCACAGGAACAAGAGACCTAAGATGGCCGCTCCTTCTCCTTTTATACCCTCCCACAATGCAGTTCAGTTCTCCTCTTGTCCAGGAGCATTGTGGGTGGGTCACAGCTAAAGTTCCGAAGTAAACAATCAATCACTTCCATGTCACTTCACTTAATCATGAAACGTAAAAGTATTGTACCTTTTTAATTATCGACAAGATGGCACTATAACAACTTATGTACTGCATAACACACATATGACTAAAAACAACAGTTGTCAGCGCTACATACTCCCCCTGCTTTAAATCTTTGGTCCCCAAAGATATGTAAGACCTTGTTCCTGCTACACATCTTAGCTTCTAAACGAGTGCACAGGACCGAAAGAGGAGCCTCCCACCAATTCTCAGGTGTTGAAACGCTACTCTGTGTACCCACAACTGTCACCTTAGTATCAGATACAGGTGTGCCAAGGGGTGAAACAGGGCTCTCATTGTCCAGATTAACTGAGGAGGAACAAGGCTCATCCACATTCCTTTTGCTGGTAACCTTTGTTGTCTCAGAACACTCGCCCAAAGTACCATAGGTTAGTCTCTTGGGTGGGCGAATGTTCCTCTTTCCCCTTTGTTCTTTTGGTGTGTCCTCTATTTCTGGATGGACACTATTCTCTTCTACTTCAGTGGGAGATAAACACTTCTCAACGCTTTCGGACAATGGTACAAACTCTGAAGCTTCTGGCCTAAGGGCCTCACTACCCTCTTTCGTTGTTGGTGATGAAACACTCTCTTCAGCTTTGGGTATATTGGATGAGCACAACCAGCTAATGTCCATCTCTCTCTCCTCACTGTCTGCAGTTGTCAAAGGCCCAGACTGGGACCTAGTTACAGGCTGTTGTGCAACTTCTGATGTAGATGATAACTCCTCCTCGGGGATAATCCTGACTGCATCAGTAAGGGGCAAAAGGTGATTCCGATGCCAAGTCTTGATTGGTCCAGCACTTCCTTCTGGCCTAATTTCAAATACTGGAAGTCTTGGGAGCTGTTTACAAACAATGTATGGCTGTGACCTCCAGCGATTCGCTAGCTTATGTTTCCCAGGAATGCCTAAATTCCTTAATAGAACTCGGTCACCAGGTTGTAGATCTTGAATCCTCACTTTGAGGTCAAAGTTTCTTTCTTTCTTTTATTTCTACTCCCTCTTCTGTCTGACATAGTCCGAGCCTTCTCATAAGCAATCTTCAGACTCTTTCTCAGCCTATTTGTATATCCTCGATGAGAAGCCTCTGAGGTGTGGTCCAGGGAAGTTCCGAAAGCCAGGTCCACTGGTAACCTAGCCTCTCGCCCAAACATCAGCCGATAAGGTGAATATCCTGTGACGTCACTCTTGATGCTGTTATATGCATGTACTAAAGTGGCAATATGCTTACTCCAGTTGGGCTTTTGCTCAGAGGTTAGTGTCCCCAACATATTAAGAAGCGTTCTATTAAATCTTTCCGGCTGAGGGTCTTCTTGTGGATGATAGGGTGTAGTTCTGGACTTTTGAATTCCCAGTAGATCCAGCAATCTCCTGATGAGTGTACTCTCAAAGTCCCTTCCTTGATCTGCAAAAAGGGGGTTCTAGTTACTTTAGTACCTCAAACCAGGGTGACACTTTAGGTACTCTCAAAGAAATATGCCAACGTCCCTATGATTTGTGTATGGAAATTGGAAACTAATGAAAAATGGGACTTTGAGGGCACATGGGTAATTAAACTATGGAAAAGTAAAAAAATGTTTTTTAAATTTTATTAGCTTGAAGTTACAAAAATAGACATATTTGTTTTAAAACAATACAGAATACGTATAGCAACAATGTTACAAACATATCAAGTGGGCTCTTCCCTGCATATATTGTCTGAAACCCTACTAAGTGATACATACAATCCAACATTCAGTTAGAAAAAGGAAAGAAAACTTCCCCGATAGGTAACAGTTATGAATGTGGAGACAGAGATGGGTTGAATTGCAAGTATGATGGTCCACTTATGAATGTTCTCTATGTGCTCAACATGTTTTGCATTATGGAACGCTTCTTCAGGAGCTAGAGGTAGTTCTGCTGAATGTATATAGAAGAGAATATGACAATAAGAACATATACATTGTATATCAAATGATCAAAATGAGGTATACATTGATAAAATACGCATGGTAATAAGATCTCAACCCCCTGTGATGATCCATGGAAAAACCCCCCCATACAGGAACATGATCTCCCAGGTGCCAACGGTACAACCCGGTGACTGGGGAGGCCATTCAAGTAACACATATAGTGCCTATATAGATATATATAAAGGATTATAAAAATAGTAAATTTATGGAATATGTAAATATCAGCGGAGGTTACCACCTCCATATGAAATATCTGAAAAAGGTCAGTCTCCTAGCATCTTGCAATAAATATCAAAAATCTAGCCGGTAACTGCCTTCTGATCTTTTGTGGAGAAAGCTTGAGCATATCTGGTAAAATGGTCTGTGACTACTAGGATATTTCCTTGCCCACTCAAGTCAGATTCTAAACACAGGAAATCTATGCAAACTAGATCCATGGGACCTTGGCTTGATAAATGTCCCATTGGGGTTGCTCGCCGTGGCAGAGTCTTTCTTTGGATACACATATGGCAGGAGTGACAGTAGCTTTCCACTTCTTCCCTCATGTAAGGCCAGAAGAATCTATCTCTTATCAATTGAAAAGTTCTTTCTGACCCCAGATGTCCATGACAATCATGTAGAGCGATTAACACTGTCTCTCTGTGCTTTTCTGGCAGAAACAGCTGCCACTTCTCTTCCGGATCTTCAGAGGGGCCCCTTCGGTAGACCACCCCTTGCAACAACTGAAACCGATCCCACTCTCTGTGCAACAACAGAGCTTCTTTTCGGGCGCTTCTCAAAAGTAAATCGAAAGTAAATCAGGGTGTTTTCTCTCCAGAGCTTCCAATACCAGGCTGCAGTGGATATTCTTGTTGATCTTTCCTAAGATCTTTCCTTGATAACTTAGGTAAACCCTCTTCAGCAATCTGGGAGACATTACAGTAATACCTGGGTACTCCTGCTGTAGTCACTCCAATCTCTTCAGCTCTGGCTCCACCTTTCTCCTGCCTAACTGCTCCTTCACAAAGGGCTCTTACCCCTTCGGGGGCAAGTTTAGTCCAATTCTCTTGGGAGCTCAAGGGACTGTGGGGTCTTCTTGACAGCGCATCTGCATCTCTGTTGCCCGCTCCCGGTCTATATTTCAGGCTGAAGGAGAATGTTGAGAGAGCAGCCAACCACCTATGGCCTGTGGCATCCGATTTTGCGGTGGTGAGTAAGTATGTGAGGGGATTATTATCTGTTTTAACTACAAATTCGGCACTATACAGATAAATTCTCAGATTGTCTACCACAACCCACTTCAAGGCCAGAAACTCAAGCTTATGAGTTGGGTAGTTCTTCTTGGCAGGAGACAGGCTCCGGCTCACATAAGCAACAGGCCTTAAATATCCACTATGATCCTGATAGAGTACTCCGCCCAGCCCATCTTGGCTGGCATCCACATGCAGTTCATAGGGCTTGGTAGGATCCGCATAAGCTAACACTGGAGCAGTTGTAAGACTTTTCTTCAGTTGACTGAATGTCTCTTCACATTCTTGAGTCCACTGATCCAGGATAGATTCCCTTTTCTTCCGGGGCCCTTCTTTTTGTCTCCCAGGTTTCTCCGAATCCACATCAGCCCCCTCCTGATTCTTCAGTAGTTCTGTAAGTGGGTGGGCTATCTTTGCGAACCCCTACACAAACCTCCGGTAGTAGGAGCAGAATCCTAGGAATGACCTGAGCTCAGTCACATTCGTGGGCCTTGGCCAAGAGGTAACAGCTTCCAATTTCTCAGGGTCAGTTGCTATCCCTTCTTCAGACAAAATGTGCCCCAGATAGTTCACTGAAGATTGATAGAACTGACATTTCTCCATTGAAAGTTTGAAACCCTCTTCATGTAGCCTCTTTAGAACCTTTTCCAGTCGCTCTTCATGTACTTCAACAGTTCGGCCAAATACAATGATATCGTCTAAGTATACTAAGACCTCAATCAAATTCATGTCGCCTACTGTCTTCTCCATGAGCCGTTGGAAAGTTGCTGGGGCCCCAGACAGACCTTGTGGCATCCGGTTGAATTCATAGAACCCCACGGGGGTGATGAAAGCAGTCTTCTCTTTATCCTCAGGACTCATGGGGATCTGATAATAGCCACTCTTCAGATCTAATACACTGAACCACTTTGCCCCTGACAGGCTCTGTAGGGAATCTTCTATACGGGGGGTAGTGTATTAATCAGGGATGGTCCGTCGGTTCAGAGTCCTGTAGTCAATACACAGCGGGAGTGACCCATTTTTCTTCCTCACCACCACTATTGGAGAGGCGTATGGACTCCTGGACTCCTTCATAATCCCAGTCCTTTTCAGCTCAGCCAGCTGTTCTTGGAGATCTTCAAGATCTCCCAATGGGATCCTCCTGACCCTTTCCCGAAAAGGTTTGTCTTCTTCCAGCCGGATCTTGTGCTCTGCACTCTTGGCATACCCCACATCAAACTCACTCTTTGAGAAGACTTCTTTCCATCTCATGAGCTGGGCTTTGGCCCTCTCCATCCATGCAGGCGTAAGGGAGGTGTTTTTCGGGTAAAAATTCTCTATGGGAATCTCCTCTTCTGGCCCCCTTTTCACATCTCTTGGCGAAACTGAGGTTGCTTGATTCGCCTGCCCAAGTAGCATTCTTGCTGGTATTTTCACAGGCAAAGCTGTCATGTTCCGAACACTGACTGAGACTCTCCCCCTGCTTCTCTTAAGTGCCTTAGTAGATAACACTTTTGGGAGTATCTCCAGACCCACATCTTCTCCCTGAGTGTCCGTCTCCAAGACAATGAAAGGACCAGGTTTTCTCCAACTCAACTTGACAGAGTCCCTCATGCATACCACTTCACCCGGTTGTAACAGTTCTTCACCTCGGTCTAAACGCCAAACTTTTCCCACCCCTTCTGGTGTGGCCTTCTGTTCGTGTACTATATTCCTGTACACTTGGGTTAGCATGGGATGCACCTTAATGGCCGGGGCACTTTCCTTCTGTACAAGCGGTGTCAGGAGTCTTCTGACCAGATCAGTATTCGTTCCGATGATAAGGGAACTTTTATGAGCCCCAAGGGGTCGGGGACACACAACCGCCAGGGTGTCGAAAGTCTCCGCCTTCCCAGCCACACTTGGTTTCAAAGGTGAGTTTGATAGGAATATATCCCTCATAAGGAAAGTTCTGGGTACCTAGACCCCATATCTCCAATTCTTCCAACTTTTGCAGGGGCAGATGCTTGAGATGCTTCATGTAGAAATCTTTGTATAATAAGGTCACTTGGGCTCCAGTATCCAATAGTGCCTTAGCGTAGATTCCTTCTACCTGAATTGGGATAATCGGAGAGGGTCCCACTAAGTTGCGGGGAAATTCACCCTGAGTATTCGGCTTCTTCTGCCTACTAGAACGCATCTTGACTCCTCGCTTCCATGGACGCTCACTCAACTTCATTCCTCCCCTTACTCTCAAAACTTTAGGAACTTGGGTTTCGTTGGAGTTGACAACAGTTACAGGGCGCTCAGCTGACTCTTTCACTGGGGCCCTTTGAAGTTTTCCTCCAGCTTTTGACGTTGTACTGCTGCCCTTGGACTTGGGCACATGTTCCCAAAGTGTCCAACCCCTCCACAGTTGAAACAAAGTCCAGTTAGGCTTCTGAAGGTGGAGTCTGATACTCTCTTCAAATTTTTTGTCCCTCCATTGGGCGGACTTGGGGGTCTCGTGGTCAGCAAAGCCATCATCTCCATTAACTGAGCCACCTGAGTCTTAAGAAGCTCAATCTGGGGATCATCCTCCATCACACTAACTGTTCGGACTCCAACAGTGTGCTTTGGTTCTTGAATGTTCTCCTTTTTCCTTTCTAGGATAGCCTCTTCCTCCCTTACAATCCGAATTAGATCTGGGTACTTCAGTATGCCTCCATCTTGGCAAGTTCCTAACTGGAGGGTGATGGGGTCCAAAGGCTGGGCACACCTTAAGGCTTGTTTGGCTTAAATTTCATCCACCTTACAAGGATCTAATCCCTTCTTCAGTAATATCTGGTGAATAACCTTGTCTAGCCGTCTCATATATTCTGACAACTTCTCTCCAGTTTCCTGATAGGTGTGTTCTAATTGGTAAATTAAGTCAGAAACTTTTTCAGTACGTCCAAACACATCTTGCAGGATATATAAGTAGTCTTGGGCTACACAGTTCTGTTTGCTGAGCTTTAAATTTCGAATGGCCTTGGAAGCAGGCCCTTTGAGACTCTCAGTAATCCGCTGTTTCTTTTGTGTTTCAGGGATGTCCCACTGATCCAGCACCTGCATTGTCTGTTCCAACCATTCTTCAAAGGTGTCTTCTCCTTTGGGTACAGGCCTTTGGCCCGAGAAAATGCCCAGTTTTCGGTACCCAGTCCCTGAATATGCTGGGTTCCCTTTTTGACATTGGGACACCAAATTTCCCAGAGCTGTGATGAGTTCTGGCTCAATTACAGCCGGTGCTGACTGTGGTGGAGCCTTGATTTCTGCTGGACTCATCTGGGGGAAGGTAGCAGGATTCTCCCCTTCTTCCTTTGGGTGGGTCAGATAAAATTTGGTCTTGTCAGCGAGTTCAACACTTGAAATTTTCCGGAACTCCCTTCCTCCACTCCAATAATGCATAGGTGCGGAATGTCTCATGATTGGGTCTTACTGCGACCACCTTGGCTCTTTGTTCTGGGGATAGTGTTTTTACCACTCGATTAATGTGTTCTTTCTCCCAGATATCTCCCCAGAGTTCCATGGCCACGCTCGCTTCTGACCGGGTGCCTTCCGCCTCACACCACTGTGCCACAGTGGGGGGATCCATTCTATGGTTCTTAAGGGGGTGCTTGATTTCAGAGTGACAGTTATCCCGGACGAGCCCCCACATGTAGCAATAACTCTCGACGGAGCTGCTGGTTTAAAGTGTGCCTGTCCTCTTATCTCTTTAATCCTCTTAAATTGTTCAATCACCTTGGCACAGCTGTAGTGCAGTGTTGTAATGATATGAGTATTGACTTTAACCCACAATATACACTTATATTTATATTTACCTCTACCTGGGTGTCTATAGCTCCACCTGCAGGAGAAATAACAACACTGCACACAAACTTCAATAATAACCAAAAATAACTTCTTTCTTTGAGTAAGTAGTATATTTATATAAAGGGTTATTACAATGACTACACTATCACACCAAGGTAGTACAATAGTATAGTAAATAGTTATGACAATTGGTAACATACACAAATATACCTAATTGTATATATCTATACCAGTGGAGCTCCCCCTGCTCTAAACTGTAAAGTCACTATACTTAGTAAATAAATGCAGAGCCCTGCAATAAAAAAATATAGTCTTGACGTCTTCAGTCTTCGCTAGCTGAGAACTTGTAATTGTAATCCACAAGGGGTTCCTCTTGGGTGTTGCGCAGTGTAAGGTAATACACTAAGGCAGTTATAATCCGGCAGACTGACTAAGTGTTCTCATATGAAGAAGACAAACATCCAGCATCTGCTCTTGAATACTGAAGTCTATGCAGATGTACTGTTTTCAACCTTAACTTGTTCTGTGGGACTATCAGTCCCAGCAACGCTCTGTAACAGTTCTAAGTGTGTGTAGTATTAAACAAACTTCCGGGTGTTAACCCTCTCACCACACGGGATCCAGGCAGATGGATGTCTCCATTTCAGCAGTTCTCAGTCACTTCCACGCCGTCACACTGTTCCGTTCACTAACGAGTCCTCAGTTACCTCCCCACGGGTCTCCGGAACGATCACTTCTGCTGCTCCAGCACACTGTGATACGAAGGCAGGATCCTTGCAGCTGCTCCGCTCCTTCCCAAAGTAGGCCGCAACCCTGTGGGACACACACACCCACAGAGTCCTGCTGGCAGGCCACGCATCCCAGGAACAAGAGACCTAAGATGGCCGCTCCTTCTCCTTTTATACCCTCCCACAATGCAGTTCAGTTCTCCTCTTGTTTAGGAGCATTGTGGGTGGGTCACAGCTAAAGTTCTGAAGTAAACAATCAATCATTTCCATGTCACTTCACTTAATCATGAAACGTAAAAGTATTGTACCTTTACAATTATCCACAAGATGGCACTATAACAACTTATGTACTGCATAACACACATATGACTAAAAACAACAGTTGTCAGCGCTACATAAAATTAAGCATAAAAAACTAACTTCAGTTTCTTAGCATGCAAAGCAATGCAGTTGGTTACTGGACAAGTATAAAAGCAAAGTGGGTTAAAGTGGAACTTTAGTCAGAAACTTAAGTCCTGCTAGATCACTTCATGCTGGCCCCTTTTGCAGGTATAGCTAAGTAAAACATTAAAAATAAGTGCCTATAGTGTTTAGAATCCAGTAATACACTGTCTCACCCTGCTCTGTACATGTTTAGTTGCTCTTTATTTTTGGCATTGTGCAGAAAACCAGAGCTACTAGAGGCCGATCTGCTGACAGCCTAAAGATTTACTTGCTCTGGGGCTCTGAGCTTCAGCAAAATGGCAGCCTCTGACACATTACATTTGATGGCATACTTATTAATATGAAATGTACTGTATGTCCCTTGCTAAAGAACAATATTTTTTATAAAGTTGTTATGGGTAAAGTTCCACTTTAAGAAAGAGGGTGAGGGGAAGGTGAAGAGAAAGGCTTCAGTATTTTTTTTTATTTTATGGGAAAGATAAGGAGTAGGTGGCATTTTGCAGCACTACTAATTGTTAAAGTGGTTGTAACCATAAAAAAAGAGCTCCTGTTCCCTTTATAGCAGATTAAACAGCACAGTGCTTGTGCTGTCCAATCTGCCACTTTCTAAGATGTAAAAAACCTGGTAGATTCTGCCTGTTCCTGTGTCCTCCTCTGTGTGCTGACCAGGGTAATCATGGCTGCTGATCCCTGCTTACCATGGTCAGTTTACGTGCCTTTGTCATCCCGCTGCTTTCCTTTCTCACTCTCCTTCCCTGCCTGTCATCTCCTGTGTGTCACTCCCCCTCAGCTGCTAATAGTAGCTGGTAGTAAAATTTTAGAACAAAAAACAGCCAGCTCCTCTGTTCTATAAATTTCTCTTACACAGAAATACCTTATCTTTGATGTCTTCTGGCTAGTCACATGACCCCTGCCGTCTCTACTCCCCCATCTAAGAGCTACAGTGGGAGGGGCTGACCAGCCAGCACAGCAATCACGTGACCTCCCTTGCTGACGTCAGAGGGGGATCTCAGTCCCTTCCGCTGTAGCCCGTAAATCAGAGGAATGGAGCAGCCGGAAGTTACGTGACTGGCCAGAAGAGACCAAAGATAAGGTATTTACAGGCATCATTTAAAAAAAAAATGTTTACACAGTGTAGGATATATTAATAGAACAGAGGAGCTGGCTGTAATAGTTCTTAACCTTTACAACCACTTTAAGGCCCCATTCACGCTTTGCATAGCAAGAACGTATGTTCCCACTTGTGGGTTTTGTTTGCATGTTTTCATGCATTTCCGTGTGTCCTGCATAGGGCAGCACCACACGATTCTGCCCGCGTTTTCAGAACACGCAGGTGTTATTGCAGCCTAAATGGGGGTAAACAGCAGTAGCACAAGAAAAAAAGTTTGGTCTATTTCTTGTCAAATGGAGCAAAAATGTATAAAATGTATAAAATGTTTGCGGTTTTTAGTGTAGGAGACATGCTTGCTGATTTTCTGTCCCAACTCCCACTATGCTGAAGACCCTCCCTTAGATTACACCTGCAGCAAGGCAAGAAAAAATCTTAAGTGTGTTTTAGATCAGTTCAGGCCATTGGTCCATCCTGGACACCCATTAGTCATAAAATTGCCTGTGCCTAGAGACCCAGAGTTTTATCTTTAACTTAGCACAACATGGTCCTCTCTCTTTGTTTACCCCAGCTCTGTCTGTTAACAATTTACAATGGCTTGTGTTTGCAATGCATAAAATGTTCTTCAAAGCCTTTCCATCTCCCCCCTCTTGCCTTTAGCCTCCAACCTTCCTCCTCTTTCTCAGCTTCCTGCTGCCTCTGCATATCCAGGGTGGAACAAGTGGACAGCTTTTCATACTTGATCCTTCTTAATTTCCTGCTGCCTATCCCTCCACCTGTTAGATTACACTGGCAACAGAGCAAGTTAACACTTCAAGCATATTTTGAGCCATCTCAGGCCATTGGTCAATCATTAGTCATAAAGTTACTTTTGTTTAGGGACCCAGAGTCTTCTCTGTAACTCAGCAAAACATGATCCCCTTTTTGATTACCTTATCTCTGTCTGCTTACTAGGGATGAGCTTCGAGTTCGACTCGAACATCGCCTGTTCAGTTGTTCGTCGAATTGCGAACGATATGGGCCGTTCGTGACAAATTCGAGTGGCGCGTCACGGCCCATAATTCACTGCGGCATCGCAGTGCATTGCTGGCTGATGATTGGCCAAGCATGCACTATGACCCGCATGCTTGGCCAATCACAGAGCTGTCTGTACAGAGAGCCGTAATTGGTCAAAGCCAGAGTGGCTTTGGCCACTTATGGCTCAGGGGGTTTAGTACACACCCAACACTATATAAGGCCGCGGCAGTGTCATTTGATTTAGGTTAGATAGAGTAGGCAGACGAGTCAGTTAGCTGCACTTACAGTGTATTGTGTATATATATGCATCCTAGGTGTTGTATGTATATATATATATATATATATATATATATATATATATATACAGTGGGGACGGAAAGTATTCAGACCCCCTTAAATGTTTCACTCTTTGTTATTTTGCAGCCATTTGCTAAAATCAATTAGGTTCATTTTTTTCCTCATTAATGTACACACAGCACCCCATATTGACAGAAAAACACAGAATTGTTGACATTTTTGCAGATTTATTAAAAAAGAAAAACTGAAATATCACATGGTCCTAAGTATTCAGACCCTTTGTTCAGTATTTAGTGAAAGCACCCTTTTGATCTAATACAGCCATGAGTGTTTTTGGGAAAGCTGCAACAAGGTTGGTTTCACACCTTGATTTGGGGATCTTTTGCCATTCCTCCTTGCAGATCCTCTCCAGTTCTGTCAGGTTGTATGGTAAACGTTGGTGGACAGCCATTTTTAGGTAACTCCAGAGATGCTCAATTGGGTTTAAGTCAGGGCTCTGGCTGGGCCATTCAAGAACAGTCACTGAGTTGTTGTGAAGCCACTCCTCCGTTATTTTAGCTGTGTGCTCAGGGTCATTGTCTTGTTGGAAGGTAAACCTTCAGCCCAGTCTGAGGTCCTGAGCACTCTGGAGAAGGTTTTCGTCCAGGATATCCCTGTACTTGGCCACATTCATCTTTCCCTCGACTTCAATCAGTCGTCCTGTCCCTGCAGCTGAAAAACACCCCCACGGCATGATGCTGCCACCACCATGCTTCACTGTTGGGACTGTATTGGACAGGTGATGAGCAGTGCCTGGTTTTCTCCACACATACCACTTAAAATTAAGACCAAAAAGTTCTATCTTGGTTTCATCAGACCAGAGAATCTTATTTCTCACCATCTTGGAGTCCTTCAGGTGTTTTTTAGCAAACTCCATGCAGGCTTTCATGTGTCTTGCACTGAGGAGAGGCTTCCGTCGGGCTACTCTGCCATACAGCTCTGACTGGTGGAGGGCTGCAGTGATGGTTGACTTTCTACAACTTTCTCCCATCTCCCGACTGCATCTCTGGAGCTCAGCCACAGTGATCTTTTGGTTCTTCTTTACATCTCTTGCCAAGGCTCTTCTCCCCCGATAGCTCAGTTTGGCCGGACAGCCAGCTCTAGGAAGGGTTCTGGTCGTCCCAAATGTCTTCCATTTAAGGATTATGGAGGCCACTGTGCTCTTAGGAACCCTAAGTGCAGCAGAATTTTTTTGTAACCTTGGCCAGATCTGTGCCTTGCCACAATTCTGGCTCTGAGCTCTTTAGGCAGTTCCTTTGACCTCATGATTCTCATTTGCTCTGACATGCACTGTGAGCTGTAAGGTCTTATATAGACAGGTGTGTGGCTTTCCTAATCAAGTCCAATCAGTATAACCAAACACAGCTGGACTCAAATGAAGGTGTAGAACCATCTCAAGGATGATCAGAAGAAATGAACAGCACCTGATTTAAATATATGAGTGTCACAGCAAAGGGTCTGAATACTTAGGACCATGTGATATTTCAGTTTTTCTTATTTAATAAATCTGCAAAAATGTCAACAATTCTGTGTTTTTCTGTCAATATGGGGTGCTGTGTGTACATTAATGAGGGAAAAAAATGAACTTAAATGATTTTAGCAAATGGCTGCAATATAACAAAGATTGAAAAATTTAAGGGGGTCTGAATACTTTCCGCCCCCACTGTATATATATATATATATATATATATATATATATATACACTGTATTCAGTTTAGCTAGATCCGTTCCTGTTATTCTCTTCCTAAAATACTGTCAGGCAGGCAGGTGTTTTTACAGTATTTACAGTTATAGGGCGGATGGTCGGACTTTGTTCGGACATTCCGACAACAAAATCCTAGGATTTTTTCCGACGGATGTTGGCTCAAACTTGTTTTGTCTACACATGGTCGCACAAAGTTGTCGGAAAATCCGATCGTTCTAAACGCGGTGACGTAAAACACGTACGTCGGGACTATAAACGGGGCAGTGGCCAATAGCTTTCATCTCTTTATTTATTCTGAGCATGCGTGGCACTTTGTCCGTCGGATTTGTGTACACACGATTGGAATTTCCGACAACGGATTTTGTTGTCTGAAAATTTTATCTCCTGCTCTCTACCTTTGTGTGTCGGAAAATCCGATGGAAAATGTCCGATGGAGCCCACACATGGTCGGAATTTCCGACAACACGCTCCGATCGGACATTTTCCATCGGAAAATCCGACCGTGTGTACGGGGCATTAGTGTACTGTGTCCTCTGCACAGTGTGCACCTAAAGCTACCTGAAGACAATTGCTGGTGTTCTTCTGATCCTATTAATACCACAGGCAGGCAGCTACAGTATTTACAGTTAGTGTACTGTGTCCTCTGCACAGTGTGCACCTAAAGCTACCTGAAGACAATTGCTGGTGTTCTTCTGATCCTATTAGTACCACAGACAGGCAGCTACAGTATTTACAGTTAGTGTACTGTGTCCTCTGCACAGTGTGCACCTAAAGCTACCTGAAGACAATTGCTGGTGTTCTTCTGATCCTATTAATACCACAGGCAGCTGCAGTATTTACAGTTAGTGTACTGTGTCCTCTGCACAGTGTGCACCTAAAGCTACCTGAAGACAATTGCTGGTGTTCATCTGATCCTATTATTACCACAGACAGGCAGCTGCAGTATTTACAGTTAGTGTACTGTGTTCTCTGCACAGTGTGCACCTAAAGCTACCTGAAGACAATTGCTGGTGTTCTTCTGATCCTATTAATACCACAGGCAGGCAGCTGCAGTATTTACAGTTAGTGAACTGTGTCCTCTGCACAGTGTGCATCTAAAGCTACCTGAAGACAATTACTGGTGTTCTTCTGATCCTATTAGTACCACAGACAGGCAGCTGCACTATTTACAGTTAGTGTACTGTGTCCTCTGCACAGTGTGCACCTAAAGCTACCTATAGACAATTACTGGTGTTCTTCTGATCCTATTAGTACCACAGGCAGGCAGCTGCAGTATTTACAGTTAGTGTGCTGTGTGCACCTAAAGTGTGCACCTAAAGCTACCTGAAGACAATTGCTGGTGTTCTCATACTAATAATACTACAGGCAGGCAGCTGATTCTGCTAGCTGCAGTATCAGTATATATATAAATCCCAGCTTTGTGCTACATCTCACTGCAGGCCATTAGTATGTCTGGAAGACCAACAAGGAGAGGCAGACAGTCACAAGCCAAGAAAAGAGGGCAAGCAGGCTCTGTGTCTAGAGGCAACAGTGCTGGTCATGGAGACGGTGCATCCTCATCAGCACGTGGCTCTGGGACACGCTTGTCCTTTTTTTGGCAGCTGGCCGTGTTGAGCCGCAACATGCCGAAGTCTTGGTAGAGTGGATGACCAAGCCGTCCTCATCCTCCTCATCCTCTCTCACCCAGGCTCAGGGTACTTTGTCTGGTAAAGCAGCTGCCAATGCGGCCTCTTCCCTTGGCTCAATGGCATCAGTCACTCCTTTACTAGCCACACCATGTCCTCCTGAGAGGTCCCCTGAACTGTTTGACCACAGTGTTGGGTACATGCTCCAGGAGGATGCCCAGCGTTTTGAAGCACCGATGATGGTACCCAGGTAGAGGAAGGCAGTAACGTGAGCCCAGAGAGAGGGGGTTCCCAAGAAAGACAGCAATCTGGCAGTCATGTTCCCCCAGCTGCAGCATACTGCCAGGTTTGCTCCAGTGATGAGGAGGGAGGGGATGATGAGGAAGTCACTGACTCCACGTGAGTGCCTGATAGGAAGGAGGAGGAGGCACATCTCCAATGAGGCAGGATGCCCTCCAGGGGCGAGCTTAAGGGCAGCACACTGCATCGAAACCGCAGAGCTCCGCATGTGCAGGGCACTGCTATCTCTGCGTGTTATTCCAAAAGTTCTTTGGTGTGGGCCTTTTTTGAGACAAGTGCATCAGATCGCACCGCTGCTATTTGCAACATATGTCTCAAGTGTATCTAGCGTGGCCAAAACATTACCCGCTTGGGCACCACATGCTTGACCAGACATATGTCGACCTGCCATGCAGTTCGTTGGCAAGCATATCTAAAAGACCCACACCAAAGAACAAAGAGGACCTCTCCTTGCTCCTCATCAGCTGGGATCTCCAACCCCACTATACCTTCAGTCCTCTCTGAAACCTGCACTGAGAGGAATAAAGGTGTAGAATTAGGTGTGTCACAGCCAAGTACTTTCGGGCAATCTGCTATCGGTACACAGACGTCAGATTGTACCAGGCAAATTTCCCTGCCCCAGCTGCTGCACCGCCAAAAGAAGTTCGCTCCCAGCCATTCACATGCCAGGGGTTGAATGCTAACTTGGCTAAATTGCTAGCACTTCAACTGCTGTGTTTTCAGTTGGTAGACTCTGCCCCTTCCGTGAGTTTGTGGAATGTGCGGTTCCTCAGTGGCAGGTTCCCAAACGGCACTTTTTCTCATGGAAGGCGATTCCGGCTCTCTACTGGCATGTGGAAGGCAATGTCTTGGCCTCGCTGGACAGGGCAGTCAGTGGTAAGGTGCATATTACCGCTGACTCATGGTCCAGCAGGCATGGACTGGGATGTTACCTATCTTTCACGGCACATTGGGTGACTCTGCTGGCAGCTGGGAAGGATGCAGGACAGGGTGCAGTAGTGTTGGAGGTTATTCTGCCACCACGCCTCCAAAATGCTACTACTGGCGATTCTGACACACCTCTCTCCTCCACCCCTTCCTCTTCTTCTTCCTCCATGGCCTCTTCCTGTGCTTTGTCCTCGGAACCAGCGGTGCTCCATAGGCGTTCAAGGAAATACGCAAGTACACAGGCAAAAAGATGCCATGTGGTGCTTGAGCTGGTGTGCTTGGAGGACAGGTGCCAGACTGGGGCAGAGATTCTGTCAGCTCTGCAGGGGCAGGCTCAGAGGTGGTTGATGCCACGCCAGCTTAAGCCAGGAATGGTGGTTTGCGACAATGGCACCAACCTCCTCTCTGCCCTCCGACAGGGACAACTGATCCATGTGCCCTGTTTAGCTTACGTCCTACGTTCTTGGGCAGGTACCCGGGCTTACAGGATGTCCTGAGGCATGGCCAGTGCTCGGCTGGCTGACCTCCAAAAGGAATTTAACCTGCCCAAGAACCGCCTAATCTGTGACATGCCCACCAGGTGGAACTCAACATTGGCCATGCTGCAGCGACTGCACACACAGCAGAGGGCCATCAAGTACCTGTGCGACTATAGCACCAGGACAGGGTCAGGGGAGCTTGTTTTTTGTTTTGTTTTTTTTTCCCGCGCCAGTGGGCTATGATCAGGGATGCATGCACATGCCTGTAACCATTTGAGGAGGCCACGAGGATGGTGAGCAGTGACAGTGCATGTATCAGTGACACTGTCCCTCTTGTCCACCTGTTGGAGCACACGCTGCGTGGAATAATGGACAGGGCACTTGAGGCAGAACAGTGGGAGGAAGAGGAGGACTTCCTTACCTCTCAAAGCCCCTTTTATCCAGAAAGTGTTCCTGTGTGCCCGCTTATCACACAGGAAGAGGATGAGGAGGAGGAGGAGGATTGTGTCAGCATGGAGGTGGAGCCTGGCACTCAGCATCAGCAGCGGTCTTCAAGGGATCATTTACAGTCCGAAGAATCCCATGGACTTGTACGTGGCTGAGAGGAGGTGGCTGTGGATCATGTCGTCCTTAGTGACCCAGTGGACTCTGGACCGAATGCCTCAGCAAACCTACGCTGCATGGCCTCCCTGATCCTGCAAAGCATGAGGAAGGATCCTCGTATTCGTGGTATCAAGGGGAGGGATAATTACTGGCTGGCAACCCTCCTTGATCCACATTACAAGGGTAAGGTTGCGGACCTTATTTTGCCATCACAGAGGGAGCAGAGGATGAAACATCTTCGGGAGGCCTTGCAGAAAGGTTTGTGCAACGCGTTTCCAGAGCCTGGGAGGTTACAATTTCCTGGTCCTCCTGGACAACGTGCTGCTGAGGCTTCGGTCAGGCACAGAAGGAGCAGTGGAGAAGGTGGCCGTCTGACCGATGCGTTCAATTTTTTAGTCCGCAGCCCCAAGGTATGATCAGTTCCAGCAACCATCGCCAGTGTCTGAATCACATGGTGCAGGAATACCTAGGGGTTAGATCAGACTTGGACACCTTTCCCACCGAAAATCCTCTGGGTTACTGGGTCTTGAGGATGGATCACTGGCCAGAGCTTGCACAGTATGCAATTGAGCTACTGGCCTGTCCTGCATCCAGCGTTCTTTCGTAACGCACATTCAGTGCTGCTGGAGGTTTTGTAACCGATCACAGGGTGCGCCTGTCCACCGAATAGGTTGATCGGCTGACCTTCATAAAAATGAATCAGTCCTGGATCACCAGCTACCAAGCACCTGATGCTGATGTAACCAAATAATTTTTTTTTTTAATGTGAGTAGGGATGAGCCGAACACCCCCCTGTTCGGTTTGCATCAGAACTTGCGAACAGGCAAAAAATTTGTTCAAACACGCGAACATCGTTAAAGTCTATGGGAAACGAACATGAATAATCAAAAGTGCTAATTTTAAAGGCTTATATGCAAGTTATTGTCATAAAAAGTGTTTGGGGACCTGGGACCTGCCTGAAGGGAACATGTATCAATGCAAAAAAAAGTTTTAAAAACTGCCATTTTTTCGGGTGCAGTGATTTTAATAATGCTTAAAGTGAAACAATAAAAGTGTAATATTCCTTTAAATTTCGTACCTGGGGGCTGTCTATAGTATGCCTGTAAAGGGGCGCATGTTTCCCTGTGTTTAGAACAGTCTGACAGCAAAATGACATTTCAAAGGAAAAAAAGTAATTTAAAACTACTCGCGGCTAATAATGAATTGCCGGTCCGACAATACACATAAAAGTTCATTGATAAAAAACGGCATGGGAATTCCCCACAGGGGAACCCCGAACCAAATTTTTTTTTTTAAATGACGTGGGGGGTCCCCCTAAATTTCATACCAGGCCCTTCAGGTCTGGTATGGATATTAAGGGGAACCCCGGCCAAAATTTTTTTTAAAAAATGGCGTGGGGTCCCCCTCAAAATCTATACCAGACCCTTCAGGTCTGGTATGGATTTTAAGGGGAACCCGCACCAGAATTATAAAAAAAATGGCGTGGGGTCCCCCCAAAAATCCATACTAGACCCTTATCCGAGCACGCAACCTGGCAGGCCGCAGGAAAAGAGGGGGGGACGAGAGAGAGCACCCCCCCTCCTGAACCGTACCAGGCCACATGCCCTCAACATTGGGAGGGTGCTTTGGGGTAGCCCCCCAAAACACCTTGTCCCAATGTTGATGAGGACAAGGGCCTCATCCCCACAACCCTTGCCCAGTGGTTGTGGGGGTCTGCGGGCAGGGGGCTTATCGGAATCTGGAAACCCCCTTTAACAAGGGGACCCCCAGATCCCGGCCCTCCCCCCTGTGTGAAATGGTAAGGGGGTACAAAAGTACCCCTACCATTTCACAAAAAAACTGTCAAAAATGTTAAAAATGACAAGAGACAGTTTTTGACAATTCCTTTATTTAAATGCTTTTTTTTGCATTGATCCTTGTCCCCTGGGGCAGGACCCGGGTCCCCAAACACTTTTTATGACAATACCATGCATATAAGCCTTTAAAATTAGCACTTTTGATTTCTCCCATAGATTTTTAAAGGGTATTTCGCGGCTTTCGAATTTGCCGCGAACACCCCGAATTGTTCGCAGTCGAACATGAGTGACTCGAACTTGAAGCTCATCCCTAAATGTGAGATCCCTTCAAGACTGCCTATGCTGATGCTGAGTGACTATCCTGTTATGCTGAGTGACAATTCTCTTCCTCCACAATTTTCATGCTGATAGCTTGTAAGAACATTTTTGGTTCTGGGCACCGCCACCAGTGGCTAAGGCCCAATTTTTATGTCCCTGTTTAACAGGGGCGTATAATTATAAATTTTGATGAAATACTTTGCAGCAGGGCTCATTCCTGCGCTACAACTATAGTATCTGTGAGGGGTTGCAGTGTTGTGGCACCAGAATCAGTGCCCAAGGACCAATTTTTCAGCCCCTGTATAACAGGGGTGTATAATTACAATTTTTGATGCAATACTTTGCAGCAGGGCTCATTCCTGCGCTCCAACTATAGTATCTGTGAGGGGTTGCAGTGTTGTGGCAGCAGTGGCTAAGGCCCAATTTTTCTGCCCCTGTTTAACAGGGGCCGTATAATTGCAATTTTTGATGCAATACTTTGCAGCAGGGCTCATTCCTGCACTCCAACTAGAGTATCTGTGAGGGGTTGCAGTGTTTTGGCACCAGCACCAGTGCCCAAGGCCGAATTTTTTAGTCCCTGTTTAACAGGGGCGTATAATTAAAAATTACAGTGTTGTGGCAACACCACCACCACAACCACCAAAGGCCCAATTTTTCTGCCCCTGTTCAACAGGTGCATGTAATTACAATTCTTGATATAATATTTCACAGCAGGGCCCGTTCCAGCGCCCACCAAGAGTAACTGTGAGGACTTACAGTGTTGTGGCACCAGCACCACCAACACCACCAAAGGCCCAATTTTTCTACCACTGTTCAACAATGGCATGCAATTACAATTCTTGATCTAATATTTCACAGCAGGGCCTGTTCCTGCACCCACCAAGAGAAATTGTGAGGGCTTACAGTGTTGTGGCAACACCAATACCTAAGGCCCCAATTTCTGCAGAGTATATAGGGCAGGCCCCTACTTTCAAACATCCAACTTACAAATGACTCCTACTTGCAAACGGAAGGAGACAACAGGAAGCGAGATGAAATCTACCCCTAGGAAGGGAAATTCTCTCCTGTAAGTGTTAATATGGGAAAAAACTTGTCTCCTCTCCACTGATGCTTTATCACCAATCCTTGTTTCACTAAAAACCCCAAATTTTCAAAAAACATTTGTCATTGGGACAGAAAGTGAGGTGAAATCTTCTGAAGAGGTGCACAGACAGCAAAACAAATGTCACAGGGGTGATAATCCTTCCCTATGTTTTCCAAAAAGCTTAAAAATAGATTTTTTGGCTGGAGCTACACTTTAAAAATGTACCAGTTCAAAATTACAAACAGATTCTACTTAACAACAAACCTACAGTCCCTGTCGTGTTTGCACCGCCTGTATACTGCTGTTCAGAGTATATAGGGCCTGGGGGCCCACACCTTTCCCTTTTGTAATTTTTTAATCCCCTTGATATCCATACAAGACCCAAAGGGCCTGGTAATGGACTGGGGGGGGGGGGTACCCGCCATTTCACTCACTGATTTTCATCCATATTGCCAGGACCCGACATTACATTAAAGCCGCAAGCAGTTTTAAATTACTTTTATTCCTTTACAAATGCCATTTTGTGCAGGGACTGTTCTAAGCATTTGAAACACACGCCACCTTACAGGCATACTATAGACACCCCCCAGGTAGGATATTTAAAGGAATATTTCACTTTTTTTTTTCACTTTAAGCATCATTAAAATCACTGCTCCTGAAAAAACAGCAGTTTTTAAAACTTTTTTTGCATTGATACATATCCCCTGGGGCAGGACCCGGGTCCCCAAACCCTTTTTAGGACAATAACTTGCATATTAGCCTTTAAAATTAGCACTTTTGATTTTGAATGTTCGAGTCCCATAGACTTTAACGGGGTTCTAAAGTTCATGCAAACTTTTGGTCCGTTCACAGGTTCTGTTGTGAACCGAACCGGGGGGTGTTCAGCTCATCCGTACTGCTTACCCACCTACAATAGCTGGGGCTTGCAATTAATAAAATTGTCCCCTGCAAAGCCTTTCCATCTCTCTCCTCTTCCCACTAGCCGCCAACCCTCCTCCTCTTCAGACTACTCAGACTACTGCTGTCTCTTCTCCATTTCTTGCTGCCTACCCCCTCACCACCATTGGCAGACTGGCATCAAGTCCCCTTGCTCCTGGAGTCCCCCTGCTGCTATGCTTTGAGTGCCTGGTCTATAAAGTCATGTAGCCCAGCAGAAAGATGAAGGAATACAAAATTGAGCAACCATCCCATATCAGCTAGCACTGCAGAGGGTAAAAAAACCAAGCTCCCCAGAGTCAGTCCATATGTGGTAATTACACATGTAATTGTTTAATTCTCACATTTGCTGGCACAGGCTCTGCAAAATGGGCAACCTAAAATTTGTAGGGGTTTCTCACACTAATTCATTGGTGGACAGCTGGTCTTGTATCTCCAATTCTACCAGACAAGCAGTATCCAAGTAGGATCAGTGAAAATGTCCTCAAACCTTCCTGGACTGGCTTATTGTATACTATAATATTGACTCCTTGCCCAGGAAGTGCTCAAATAGCAAGCAGGCAAGGCACATGCTTGCTATTTGCCATGTGAAAGGTGACTAACACGTGTGCAGTTAACAGACAACTTTGCCCTTTTGCTGGTGCTGAGGCATCAGCCACCTTTCAACTTGGGCCTAAAAAGCTACAATCAGGTCTAGCCCAATGTGTCTCCATTCCCATGGCAGACAAGCTAAAGCGGTTCATGGCAGCATTTGGCCTGAGCGGTGGCATAGCCCCTGCGATGCTTGGAAGGATCTGGTGTTGACAGAGGAGGTGTTACAGGATGAGCACAAGGAGGAGGGGCTAGAAGTGACAGAGCTGGCAGCCCTCCCCAGCAAACATTGTGGTGCCACAATGCATAACATTTATGCCCATTTTTCTTTACTGGGTGCTATGGTCATTGCCACTGACCGCATGGTTCAGTGACAAGGAAATGTTTCATTTCATGTAATTGTGAAAAGCAGGGATTAACTTTTGAAAGAATAGAAACTGGTTATCTATCTCTGTGGGGCCAGGCAGGCCAGGAACTGGTAGAAGGAAAGTGCTTCCATTAGCGGTTATGGGAGAAGTTGCATTGACAAGAGATTTCCAAACTCAAAATCATGGGGGTGGTTATGGGTGAGTCTGTGGGGTCTTCTCTCTGGCTGTCCTAACCTGCCTCTCACTGGATGCAAAATAGGTACTTGCGGATGCACTAGGGGAATGTGGGGAGTTTTCTTTGTCTGTGATTTATTCCACTGCAGACAGATGCTACAGATGACAAGGGAAAAAGGCCCAGATTGCCAAGCTCTGCTGACCCACATTAGAGATAAAACTGTGCCCCTCCTGTTCCACCAGATGACTTGATTAATGTTTCCTTCTGTCCACTGCAAAGTGCCCCTGCCTTTGGACAAAGTTCCCTTTTGTGTCTTGGTATATTCCACAATTTTCCCCTAGTGTTTTTTATGTAAGTTAGTGCAGCCTTCTAATTAGATACTCCCTAGTGCCAATTACATTCATTTTCTCCCTCACTGTGTTTAAGGTGGTTTTCTAGATGTATAAAGCTACCAGAAGGAAATGTCTTTCTACCTCTAAGAAAGACAAATCACATCCTTTATATTTTCAAGCCTGAACAAACTACATTAGATTCTTCTTGGTGAGATGTAAACTGCCTGTGGATTCTACAATCTCAACAGATTGCCACTCTGTCCATATAGACTGGGTCACGAATTATGTTTAATTGCATAAAGTGGCATTTAAGACAGAACAGCGGAAAGATGGAATTCTAAAGCATTTCTATACACTTTGCATTATCTGCTGTGAGATTTTACATGTGTAAAAAGCACATGATCTCTGCCGACACTCAGAGTGGACACATGACAGATTACAGTTTACTGTATTATAGAGCTGCATGACTCTGAATAAAATGAGAGTCACAATTTTTTTGCTTAGAATAAAGATCACAATTCTCAGTGTAAAATCATCTTTCACATTATACAAAAAATTGGGCTAACTTTACTGTTTATTTTTTTTTTAATTCATTGAAGTGTATTTTTTCCCCAAAAACTGCGTTTGAAAGACCGCTGCGCAAATACAGTGTGACATAAAATATTGCAACGACCGTCATTTTTTTTCTCTAGGGTCTCTACTAAAAACATATATATAATGTTTGGGAACATATATATAATGTTTGGGGATTTCTAAGTAATTTTCTAGCAAAAAATACTGATTTTAACTTGTAAGCAACAAGTGTCAGAAAAAACTGACCTCATTTGCAGACTGAAGTTCATCCCTTTGATCTGAAAGAACCAAATGATACAATGTTTCTTTTTATCTCTCAGCACTAAGCAATGTTGTGATAAACTTTTCCAGCTGCTTTTTTTTGACAGCTGTGAGTGAGCAGAGAACGGCTCTGCACTGTTTACATTAATTGTGGAAGTGTTGGATTAAGATGGTGAGGGTATTGAATCTAGATTGCAATTTTCTTAACAATTAATTGCGCAGCTCTACTGTATTATGACATCCATATGGAGAAAAGCTTCTACAGTATGGAAAGCTGTGCAGGTACTGGAAGTTCTGTGTATTCAACTCACTTGCAGAACTACAAGAACTGTTTTTTCTAAAATATTTCCTGCTGCCTTTGCTCACAGATACAGCCACACTGCTCCCATTAGCAGCAACATATCCAAACTGGTTTCTGGGCACCTTTCTATAATTTAAAACTGGCCTTACACTGATTGAAAGCAGCCAAATTTCAGTGTGTGGCAGTCCCTGCTCAACAAAAGTCAATTGTTTGATTGACTTTTGTTGAAGGGACATATTGGAAAACTTTTCTCGATCAGCAGGTGCCCCTGTCAGAATATATTGCCCTGGCGGGGAGTTACACCATCTACCTCACTTTTGCTAGTCAGCCAATAGGAAGAACAAAAAAAAAAGAACGGTGTATGGCCAGCTAGGGTGAGTACATGGATTGAAAACTGGCTACAGGGTCAAGTTCAGAGGGTAGTGATAAATGGGGAGTACTCGGATTGGTCCAGGGTGGAAAGTGGGGTCCCCCGGGGTTCTGTTCTGGGACCAATCCTATTTAATGTATTCATAAATGACCTGGAGGATGGAAAAAACAGCTCAATCTCTGTATTTGTAGACGATACTAAGCTAAGCAGGTCAATAACTTCTCTGCAGGATGTGGAAACCTTGCAAGAAGATCTGAACATATTAATGGGGTGGGCAACTACATGGCAAACAAGGTTTCATGTAGAAAAATGTAAATGTTTGCTGCAAGCAAAGCAAACAGAATATTGGCATGCATTAAAAAGATGATTAACTCCGGAGATAAAACAATAATTCTCCCACTCTACAAGACTCTGGTCCGGCCGCACCTGGAGTATGCTGTCCAGTTCTGGTCACCAGTCCTCAGGAAGGATGTGCTGGAGCGAGTCCAGAGAAGGGCAACAAAACTAATAAAGAGACTGGAGGACCTTAGTTATGAGGATAGGTTACGAGCACTGAATTTGTTCTCTCTGGAGAGGAGACGCTTGAGAAGGGATATGATTTCAATGTACAAATATTGTACTGTTGACCAAACGATAGGGATAAAACTTTTCCGCAAAAGGGAATTTAATTAGACATGCGGCCATTCACTAAAACTAGAAGAAAAGTGGTTTAACCTTAAACTGCGTAGAGGGTTCTTTACCGTAATAGAGGTTAGGATGTGAAATTCTCAGCGGGGAGCATAGATAATTTTAAAAAACTATTAGATAAGCCCCTGAACGACCACAACATGCAGGGCTATACAATGTAATACTGACATAAAATCACACACATAGGTTGGACTTGATGGACTTGTGTCTTTTTTCAACCTCGCCTACTATGTAACTATGTAACCGTCTCTTCCTCAATATGAAAATTATTTGCAACAGGTAGAGTTATCTGCTAGACTGAAATGTACAGTTAATCTTTGAAACCAATAGAGAGTTATGGAGCAAGCAAGTCAGAAATTATTGACAACCTACGGTATTTGATCTTTGAAATAAAAATTTGCAATGTACAGTATAACTGTTGCTGATGAAACCTGTAATGATCTAGTGCATCTTTTGCAAAGCTGAAAAGTACAACTGTACTTATGAAAGCTATAAGCGCCTATCTGACAACTATTTTCTTATATCAAGTATAATTACATAAGAATCTCCTCAAGTGTTAAATAGTTTTACTGCCCTTAACAAAGAAAGACATTTTTTAGAGGACAAGTCACTGATGGCCAAGATATTTAAATTGCATAAGACTGCATACTCTATGCCATCAAAGCACTCCAGGGGGGTCCTATAGATCACTAAGGTCCCATGCAATTGCCACTAAGATCTTGCTCACAGCATCATCTCTTAGTACCCCCTTGGTATTAACCTATGCAAAGATTGCAGCAAGGGCACAAGCCCACCGCATAAAGAAGGAAACAGCCATCAAAACACAAGCTACTAAAGCTCATGCACAGGCACAAGCAAAGACAGAAACACAAGCTAATTAGACAAAAGCCCAACTAGAAGTTCTTCAGCAAGAAAGGGAGGAATCCTCAGCAATAGATGAACTGCAGAGTAAGGAGGTCCATCGTTCTGTCTTCAACACAGCTGATGATCCTGCAAGACAGACTCTGTAATTTGTTCTAAGCCAGAATAGTTTCTAATCTTAAGCCTCGTACACATGATCGGATTTTCCGATGGGAATTGTGTGATGACAGGCTGTTGGGGGAAAATCCGACCGTTTTTATGCTCCATTGGACAATTGTTGTCTGATTTTTCCGCAGACAAATGTTGGATGGCAGGCTTTAAAATTTTCTGCGGACAGATGTCTGTTGTCAGATTTTCCGAGCATGTGTACACAAGTCCGTCGGACAAAAGTCCAAAGCACAAACACGCATGCTCAGAAACAAGGACGAGCCGGAAGCTGTTGGTCTTGTAAAATTAGCGTTCGTAATGGAGAATTTACATTTGTGACGTGGCAAATTATGAAATATAGAAATGCAGCGCACATTCTCTTCTTCTTTATAATGGGATAATAATGAAGCTGCTTTGCTGGTGATACTGAAGGAGTTCTGCCAAACCTATTTTAAAAGGCTTTTTTTTTCTAGTGATATCAAGAAGAATTTTTTTTTTTTTTGGGGGTCAAGTTACCACAACACTATTATCCCATAGTTTTTCAGATCAAAGAAACACATTTTTGGTGTCCCTTGTTAATTTTACATATTTTTTTTGTATTTTTTAAATGTACCTGCCTACTCCCAAACTGTCATTTTTAGTAAAACACATAGCCAAGTATTTTTCAAATTATTATTTTTTTATTTAATAAGGATCACAAGAAGGTCCTATAAACATCAAGAGGAAGGCAGCTATGGAGAAACTGTTGGAATTGGTGAAGCCTTTGTACCCCAGGAACAGACCTCAATTCTGTGAAGAGCAAAATTGGGAACCTGAGGAGTACATTTAAAGGGAGCACAAGAATGTCCTGGACTCTGGGAGATCGGGAGCAGCAGCAGATGACTGGTATGTCCCCAGGCTGTGGTATTACAACAGCCTGCAGTTTTTGACAGACCAGACCGAACCCAGGCCATCGCTGTCAACGCTTCCACATCGGCTGAGGCCATTTTTTTCTTGTGCATTATTCCAAAAATAAACTCAAATAAATTAGACATGTTATCTGCCATCAAAATCAAAATTCATTAACTTAAACAAAAACTGCATTCTCTGCATACAAAAACAAATGAAGTATAACACTCAAAATCATACTTTAAAAACAAAAAGAAATCAATAATTGTATGGCTAAAAATCTCCAGCCCAGCAGGCTTTTGGGGGTCTTGGGGCTGGAACTGCCAATGTCAGGCATGCTACTGTGATGGGTGGGGCTGCTGTGGTGGGTGGGGTTGCTGTGGTGGCTGGGGAGGTGGTGGAGATGGGGCATCCAAATCTGAGATATGGGTTTTTGAGGAAATTTGTCCCCTCCCTCCTAGTTGAGGAGCTGCAGAATTAATTCCTCGCACATCCTCCTTTGCTCCACATCCATATCTCTTAACTTATTAGCTGTCAGACAGCTAATTACCTCAGCTGCATCTGGGGCCATACTGATGGCAGTTGTTGCGTGGCTGAGGAAGGAAGCTGTGGCCTCGTCTAGGTTCCTGCTCTTCCTGGCCCTTTTAACAGGAGGGCGTAGGGGAGGGATCTGGGACTCTGTGTGGCTGCTGGCCACTGGCTCCTCCAAACTGCCACTTTCCTATATATGAAAATGGGACATAATTAGTATTTATTTTATTTTTCTTGGTCATCAATCACACACAATTTTGAGCTCATGACTGTTGCAAATTGAATGTTGAGAAATAGAAAAGACTATCATTCTGACCCCAACATTTTTCCTTCTTGTCCCAATAATTTTTGGCCACTACTGTCTATTGATATGGAAACCACTTTGTTAAGACAGAAATTTTTGAACAATAACGTCTAGTTATCATCATTCTATTTTTGGATACAAATATGTTCAATGATGCTATACCTGGGTCAAGCTGGGCTCCTCCACATCTTCAACCTGTGTCAAAGGACCAGAGTGGACCTCAGGAGCTGTGGCCACATCCGATGTGGAAGGGAATATTGAGAGTGATGGCCTGGGTTGGGTTTGGTTAGACAAAAAACACAGGCTGTTGTAATACCACAGCCTGGGGACATATATGTCATCTGCTTATGCTCTCGATCTCTGTGATTCCTGGACCTTCTTGTGCTCCCTATTAAACGTACTCCTCAGGTTCCCAATTTTGCTCTTCACAAAACTGATGCCTGCCCTGGGGTACAGAGGCTTCACCAATACCAGAAGTTTCTCCATCGCTTTCTTCCTCTTTGATTTTATTATAGTAATCCCTACTTTTCACCTTCCACAGACAGGGCAGCTCCCGGTACTGGTCGATAAATTGAGGCAAAAAATCGGGCACAGTAAATTTTTTCCACCATGATTAATTATTTATCTGATGCCTGCAAGACAGAACACAAGACAAACCATAATGTGAGGCTTAAACTCATAATCTGGTCCCAATATAGGCCTCAATCTAAGCAGTTTAGGCCACTAACCACCGATGCCCTAATTGCATACAATTTACAATTGTACCTTCGTTTTATGGCTCCTTTTGTGTGTTGGCGATGGTGATCATTCGTCCTTCACTCCCAGATCATTCCTATGGCCGTTACATCGATTGCCATTATGGCTTTATCTACACTGCGCATGCATGAAACTCCGCCCCTGTCCATCTTTCTAGTGTATTCCCACTTCTTCTCTTTTGGGGCAGTGGGAGAGCAAATGACAGAGAGACAGCAGGTGTGTGGTGAGAGCAGTAATAATGAAAACCCGGAGAAAGCGACTTCCAGATCCAGGAGGAGCTATAAGGCCACAAATATGTCGTTTGAAGAAATGGTGGAGATGGTGGACATCTTAGTGAGGACAGACTATGGGAAGCATGGACCTTACAGAACTCCAAATGCCAGAAAGGCAGAGAAGTCTGCACAGGCATCTTGGGGTATGACGAAACAAGGATCAGTTGAGAAAATGCTGGTCAGACCTTAAATTGAGAGAGGAAGATCAGTATAGAAAGATCTGGAAAGTGCTGCGAAAAAGTAAGTATTTGTCCTGTGTTCCTATTTTTAATTTTGTGTTGGTCCATGTTCTTTTCTTTACTGTTCTACCATTTAAAATGCCAAATTTTAGTTTTGTGGGCACAGGAATCTTTCACGGGACATGAAACATCGTTTTGATCGACCACTAACACTTCGTTATTGGGAGATGCACGTTAAATGCATTTGTTTTGGTCTATTTTGATGTAACATAAGTTCATTAGATTGCTGTCTAGATGTGTTCGTAACTAATGTCAGTGTCAGTAGAGACCACTCAGCAGCTGTTACGCAGCTGGACGCAGAAGCACCAGTGTGGGACACCCTAACACCCTTGTTAGGGTGTCCCACACAGGTGCTCCATTGGATACTAGGGTTATCTCCATGAAAGAAAACATGCATGATCTCCAAAACAGAATTATCAACATCATCGATATTTTAGCTAAAATTTAGAAAGCAAACATGTTTTGTTTTTTTTTTCCGTTCTGTTGTACATGTGTTTGTACAGTTTGAAATTGAATAACCTTTGCACAATTTTGTAATAGTTGCAGTTGTTATATTTGAATGTACGATTTCACTTTAGCAAAAGATTGACATATGAACCTGCAACTCCATGACTTGTCATTATCTTTTTTTGTTGCCTACATCAAGTTAAACGGGATCAAACTGATGCGTTTCAGCACTTGCAGCCTTCCTCAGATGAGTACCGTATATACTCGAGTATAAGTCGAATTTTTCAGCACATTTTTTTGTGCTGAAAGTGCCCCCCTCGACTTATACTGGAGTCAAGCACTTTTCTGCAGCAAAAAATGTCATTTTCCGAACCGACTTTGGGGCCCCGTATCTAAGGACCACTTGGTGCTAGGAACCCCAAATTTGGTGTGCAAACCCAGTGGAACTGGTATCACAACATATCCAAAGATGAAGTTCCTAGCACTAAGTGGCCCCGAGATACGGGGCCCCAAAATCGGTTCGGAAAATGTCATTCTCTGCTGAAGAAAAGTGCTTGACATTTTCTGAACCGACTTTGGGGCCCCATATCTCAGGGCCACTTAGTGCTAAGAACCCCAAATTTAGTGTGCAAACCCAGTGGTACCATAACATATCCAAAGCTAGGGTTCCTAGCACCAATTGGCCCTGAGATACAGGGCCCCAAAACCGGTTCGTAAAATGTCATTCTCTGCTGCAGAAAAGTCAGTGTCTGATTTTTGGGGCCCTGTATCTTGGGGCCTCTTGGTGCTAGAAACCCCAGCTTTGGAAATTTTATGGTGCTAGTTCCACCGGGTTTGCACACCAAATTTGGGGTTCCTAGCACTAAGTGGCTCTGAGATACAGGGCCCCAAATTCGGTCAACTGTGTCCATCTGCAGCAATGTCATTTCAGGACCCTTTGGGTTCAGAGACCCCAAATTTTGGCTGCAGCTAGGGGGCATCTAGGAACCCTTAACTACCGAGTTTGAAGTTCAGGGGACCTATGGCTGCAAATGGGCACAGTGATGCTGCAAATGGGCATTGTTGACCCTCTTTTCCACTTACAGTAGCTGTGCATTTCTCACCCTCGTCTTATACTCGGGTCAATAAGTTTTTCCCATTTTTTTGTAGTAAATTAGGGCCTCGACTTATACTCGGAACGACTTATACTCGAGTATATACGGTAATTATGCTTTAGATGAAATACATCAGCTTGTTTCCTATTTACATTTTTTGGTGAGAAAAAGAGGAATCATCAAGTTGCCAGCTCCTATTTTAACTTTGCCCATTTCTCAGGGTGGTTTGCTTCCCCAGCTACAGCACCAAATTGGACACAGCACATTGTTGAAGATGGTGGAGTAGCTTGTCCAAAAGTATTGTCATTTACAAAACGCTTGAAGGTGTGCTTTCACACATTGTACAAATATCTGTGTTATGTATATTACTATTTCACCCAAAAACTTGAATACCTTCACCAGTTTTAGTTACACGTTTACCTGTAATTTTTGTAGTTTTCTAAGAAACTTTTATAAGAAATGTGGCTGTTAGCCAAGTTACATCTAAAAAAGTAGGAACCAACTTTGTGTCTGTCCTTGCTTCTTTAGGAATGCTGTATTTTGTTTGCAGGAAAGTACAAATACATATTTTGTTAATTTAGGATGCAAATTGGTTTGGGCAACAAAGCCTTATGTGGCGAGTGCAAAAATCAATGCAAGCCCTGGTGTCAGGTCACCTGTTTTCAGGTGACAGATGCACCCCGTTGGGGTCAGGAGTGCACCGCTATGATAGTGGACCCCAAGGCTGACTGCTGCAGATGGAACTCGGGGTGCTTCAAGAAGGCAGGTCCCCTGAAGCACCAACACGGATCCCACAGTGAGTTAGAGCAAAGATTCCCCAGGGCGCGGAGTCTAAGAGCCAGTAGGTGTTCACCAGAACCTCTAGTGGTGAGGATGGACTGGGCTGCAACTGGCTCCAGGTCGCGGCCCCCAGGGTCTCCCAGCTCACGCTCACAGTAGGCTACAAGAGGATGGAGAGGAAACAGCAGCCCAGGACAGCAAGGAATAGTAAGGAGGTAGCCAAATGTCGGGGCGACTAGCAGACAAGGATAACAGAGAACACGCCAAAAGTCAGGGTCACAGGCAAACAAGGATAGTCGAGAACGCGCCAAAGGTTAGGGTCACAAGCAGACAGGGATAGTCGGGAACACGCCAAGATCGGTAACAGAGACAGAGACAAACTTAGAGCACACGGCAAACAGGAAGCCAAACACACAATATTGCACGGCAAGGCAGGCTTGGAGTATACGGTGTTAAATAGTGGTTCCTGTTGAGGCTAGGGTGGAGCCACACAGAGGGAAGATTACTTAAGCATGCAGGTGTGAGAGTACAAGCCTCAAGGCTGATACACAGACCAGGTAAGAGACAGACAGGTCATGAATGTATTACTGCAAGGTCATGACACCTGGTTCACACCGATGCTACTTGGAAATTAGGCTACTTTACTTGAAGTTGCGCGATTTCTAAGTAGCAAGGTCAGAGCAATTTCAGGTGCTACTTGATAGACATTGGTGTGGCTTCATGCCGAGATGTCTATTGAAGTCGCACCTGAAATCGGCAAAAGTAGTGCAGGAACTACTTTTGCAAATTGGTGCGGCGCTGCTAATTCTGTGTCACACAGATTGGAACAGTGCCATTGCCTCCAATAGGCTGCGACTTGACATGCAATTTTATCTCTCAAATCGCATGACAAACCTCTCCAATGTGAACCTAGGCTTTAGTGTCGGAGGTCAGTGTTTCGCCACTCCACTTCTCTAGGTGCACCACCAGGTCCTGTTTTCTGTATTTTCCTCAGTATAAAAATGACTGTGTGAATTACTAACCTTAAAAATGACATCCTCACCTGTGACAAAAGCAAAAAATATAGAAAACATGACCTGGGAATGCATCTGAAGAAGGAGAGTTGGGAAACACTGCCCTAAGTAATGTTAATTATAATCTTTATGTGTTTTTAAGAATCGCAAAGCTAAAATATGAAGATGCCCACAAATGGTGCCAAAAGATTCTTATTTCCCTCATGATCCCATGCCTAAAATGTATGTCTTTCCCTACATCTAGTTTGCTAAAGCCCCAAAACACACAGTGGGTCAACATGTGCTAGCTCCCATCATGGGGTATCAATGCATGCGTTTTGGGGGTACAACCCCTTCCTCTTACCTACTTTAATGAGAAAGGGGTTGCACCCCCAAAACGCGTCCATTGATATCCTGTGATGGGAGATAGCACATGTTAGCAATGGGTGAGTTTTGAGAGTGCAACCCCTTCCTCTTACCTACTTTAGTTATGAGGAAGGGGTTGTACCCCCAAAACACATCCATTTGTATTCTGTGATGGGAGATAGCACATGTTGACACACTGTGTGCTTTGGGGCTTTAGCAAATAACCTGTTTGTACCTACACACATTTTAGGCAGGGGATCATAAAGGACATTTAACCGTTGTGCCTCTACATGGACGTGGCTTCAAATTTTGGCTTTTAGAGGGGTGAGATCACCCCATCTGAGGAAGGCAACATTAACACAGTCTTGGGCTACTAATGTCTCATATGGCCTTCACATTAACAAACTTGAACTTTGTAAGTTCCTGAGTTGGAGATGTTTATGTTATGTTTTCAAACACTCCTGTTTAGCCTAGAAAAAGGCAAAATAATGGCAAACATACATGTTTATACACCAAGATGTTGGTTTGTTCTAAAACCTTAAAACGCAAATGTGAATGTGCTTTGAGTAAAATGTTTTCTCCTATACCATGTGTGGTTTATTATTTCAATGCTCAATACCAGTGTATTTTTTAAGTTGATGTAGTTACAGTGACAATGTGCTCTAAAATGTGCCCAACTCAGGCAATTTTATGGCCTCAAAGAAATTAAAGGAGTTGAAAAAGCATAATGTTTTCAAACTTAATGCATTAGATACATTAAGAAACAAAACATTGTGTGTGTGTAGCAGACCCACAACAGCACAACATAATAGTTAGCTGAAGAAGAGATTGTCACCACATATAGCAAATAAGGTACATTTGCACTATTGTATAAAATGGACCAAAAAAAAGGCCATTTGACAACCTATTATACAGATAAGAAACACAGACAACAGTAGTTCAAATGAAATAGTAGTTTATGATTAAAAAAAATTATGATTCTGGATCAGGTACAGTTTGCTGCCAAGCCACTGCTCCTCTACCCACAAAATATTCCATGTATTTTTGCTGGATATCTCGGGCATTTTGGCATGGCAACCCAGCACGGCCAGGTTCGAGAGCCGTCATAATGGACACCAACAGACGAGCTGCAGCCTCTTCAGCTGGGCCTGACACTGCAGGGTCCACATCAGTTGGCACTGAGGAAAGGTAGCTGCTAGCATTCCTCCGTTAAAAAATTTTGGACGATGCAACAGCACAAAACAACATTTATATTTATTAATTTTATATTGTGCCAGGTTGATAGGTGTTAAAACAACCTGAAGTGACTTGAGAGGATGCCAAAGGCGTTTTCAACCACCCTTCTGGCATGAGAGAGCCTGTAATTAAAAATTCTCTGCTCTGGGATGAGGTTCCTCACAGGAAAGGGCTTCATAAGATGTTCACAAAAATAAAATTGAGGCCCTCAACATTGTCCTGAGCAGGGGGCAAATTTAAGGTGCCATTCTGGAGTTGATGGTAGAACTCAGTCTGCATTATGACACTTCCAGCCGAGTTGCGGCCGTTCTTTCCAACATCCAAAAAAAGAAACTCGTAGTTTGCAGACACTACAGCTAACAGGACTGCAAAAGCCCTTGTAATTAAAGTAATATAATCCCAAGTTGGGTGGTGGGACAACCCTGACATGTTTCCCATCAATAGCACCACCACAGTTGGGAAAATGCCAATGATGCTGGAACTGACCTGCAACATCCTGCCATTGCTGTGGGTTGAAAAGAAACTGTGGAGTCAAAAATGAAAGAAGAAATTACTACTTCTGCTCATAACATTGCAAGCAGATTTGACACAAACATTCTTGGCCAACATAAGTAAAGAATGTAAATGAGTATTTAAAGATAAACATGTAAGGTCAACTTATCAGATTCCTCACCCCCTCTGGTGGCCCATTATAAAAATGTTATTGTGGGGGGAGGTAATGGGTAGATGTTTTGGACAGTTAACCCTCTCCACTTCCATGAGAGCTGAATGCATAAATAATGCGTGAAACTTTGGCCAGCCCCTCCTTACTTACACTATTGGCAGCCCAGTGGACAGGTAAGAAGTGTCCTAATCTAAAAATATGGATACACACTGTCCAAATTGAAGCACGTTTTGCCATTCATAAATTACCTATCAAGATAATAGGAGACAAAAACTTTCTATGTTACAATTTGAAGGTAATCAGGCAGGCCCTTGCACTACATGTTTTGGTAAATTCATCCAGAAATATGACCACCAAAAAGGAATAGTGTGTATGGGTTTTGAAGAGTCAGCAGATGGAGTATTTGTATCGGTTGACTTAGCTTTTTTAGGGGGGGAGGGTTCCAAATGAGCTTGTGCCCCAAAAAATGGCCGCTTGTACTCTGCCTAAATTTGAGGACAACAATATTATTTGGACACATTTTAGGGGGTGTTTAGGGTAAGCACAAAAATGTAGCTGACAAAGAACATTGTTAAGTTACTAGGCTAGGTGTGTAAGGGCCCAGGATAGCATACTGGGGAGGTTAGTGAAGGAAAATATGCATGAAGGACAAAAAAGGCGCATAAAAAGCTTACAGCATGTATAAGGACAAAGAAGACATTCACAGCATATTACAATAATAGTAATTATAGAATCAAAAATTAATACAATACATTAGCAAACATTAAATACATAGAATGTGATGTTAAAGGCTAAAACTTACCCGAATATAGTCCTTCTGCAGGACTTGAATAATGGCAGAACAGGTCTATGGTTTAATGAATCCCAAAATCTGGGGGGAGATCCCAGTCGTAAACTTATGGTCCTGGAGACTTTTCACCATCGCCAAGTAACACAAGGTGGCTATGAGCCTTTGTTCAGGAGTAATGGCAAGCCGCATGCATGTCTCCTGCTTCTTAATATAGGGGGTCAACAATGCCAAGAGACGGTGAAAGCAGGGGTCCGTTATCCAGAGATAATTCCTAAAATCATCAGGATTATTCTCCAGGAGCTCCCGCGGCAAAGGCATATGACAGAATTGGTCACGATTAAGCAACCAATTCCTGGTCCAAGAACTCTTCCTCCTCCTGTTCCTGGACTGGACTTGGGTCAAAGCAATAACTCTAAGCCCTATGGTAGCACAATCTCTCCTCCAATAACGCAACATTGCTGGTTGACGAACGGCCGTTCAGAAACGAACTGACAAGCACGAACTGAAAAGCACAAATCGACACTCACCAAACTTCTACTAACACGAAATTAGCATAAGGAGCCCAAAGGGTGGTGCATGACAATTGAACTTCCTCTTTATCAGCTCGTAGTACGTCTAGTACGTCACTACGTTCGTGTTTGTTGGCCGACAATTGTGTGCAGTTTATATGTAAGACAAGTTTGGGGCCAATGCCCTTCGGACAAAAGTCAGAGTTTTTGTCTGTGAAAAATCCAAAGCTTTACACACAACACTGCAGAACATCCACCAGTGCAAGACACTGCACAAATCACATATATGGGTCAGCTTAGCCATTTGAATACTCCTCTGTCTCACTAGTTATTAACACCATGCAGTGATTTATGTGCCAGCACTGATCCTCCTGAGCTCTAATTACCAAGTTGTCCTAAAACCTCCCAAGACTAAACACAAGCTTCTTGAACCTCACACTTTGAGACCACTAGATCTGAAAGCTCCACCTGGACTGAACACATATGCTACTACATTTTCTCCTCAGGCCTCTGCTTTGCTACCTACAGCAACAAAATACCTATGGCCATAAGGCCAGAGAGAACAAACACAACAGACCTTGCAAGGTACATGACTAGAGAACTTATTAACACCGGCCTCATTAAGTTCGATAACTATAGGAGCTGGACATCCACATTTAAGTCAGTAGTTCAGGAGATCAGCAACCCGCCCATACAAGAACTTGATCTTCTAGACAGATGGATTGGTCTGTGCCAAAAGACATATTCAATTGCATAAAGCAGTATTTGAAACAGAACAGTGAGAAAACTGGATAAATGGAAGGCAACCTCCCCATCCATCCAAAAGCAAAACAAAACTTAATTTTGGCAGCAGTCCAGCACAAAACACTCACAAGAAGGGAAGGAGTTATGCCTTGCAGTGCAATACTGAGGAAAATTAGTTACCAGTGAAAACACCTTTTTTCCCCTTCCTGCTCTAGGACAGTCAACCAATAGACTGCTCTTCCCATCTGAAAGGGACAGGGAATACATAGAGAAGATTGAGGATAGGACAGAAAATAATCTCTCCTGCACTTATGTTGTTTACCCAGTCCCTAGGCTGAATCTCAGGGTTTTATTTTTTTAAATGAACCTACATCTGAACTGCAGTATGGTTTCTTCCAGAAGTAAAGGCTCAGTGTGACAACTACCCAAGTTCTGTATCAGAAACACAGAGAGCTCCCAATACACAGAGCCAGGGCCGTCTTTAATGCAGGGCAAAAGGGGCAGCTGCCCTGGGCCCTGTCATGGTTGGGGGCCCGCCAAAGCATGCCCCTTGAGCCCGCGCTGCCCACAAATTGGGGTCCCCTGATAACCCTGCCAAGTGCAGAAAAACATTGCTGTGATCCCCGGCCAGCAGGGTGGGGGCGGGGCAGGGAGCTCCACTGCAGCTCTGACCCCACCCCATGCAGCCTGCATACTCGGAGCTGAGATCAGAGTAGAAACGCTGAGAGCCCCGCCTCCGGACCGCTTCGAAACCCGCCCCCAGACCTTTGCGAGTCCCACTCCCAGACCTTTTCAAGCCCTGCCTTTGGACCCCTGAGGGCCCCACTTCTTGATGTCTGAGGGCCCCGTACCTGGACCCCTGAAGGCCCCGAACCTGGACCTCTGAGGGCCCTGCACCTGGACCTGAGGGCCCTGCACCTGGGCCTCTGAGAGCACTGTCCCTGAATTAATGAGAGTGGGTGGTGAGCCTGGCTGGCTAGGTAGGTCCTTCTCCCATAGACTGCTTGTTGACTGTTATCCTAGCCCTGACCTGTTTATGAACAGTATAGCTGTACACTGCTGATAGGTAAAATTTTTAAATGATTACTTAGATGATCACCTCCTGTACTCTGGTCTCTGGTCATCTCCTGTGCTAGATTTGCAGTCTCTGGTCATCTCCTGTACTAGATTTGCAGTCTCTGGTTATCTCTTGTATTAGATTTGCAGTCTCTGGCTATCTCTTGTCCTAGATTTGCAGTCTCTGGTCATTTCCTGTAATACATCTCTCAGTGAGCAGTAATGATATGCAGTAACCTCTAGCAATGAAAGAGGAAGCAGAAATTATGTGTTGTAACCCCTAACAACCAGTCAGTGATTGCTAATAATATGCTGTATCCTCTGGCAACCAATTGCAATTGCTGCCTGATCTGCTGAAGTAAACAGATTTTATTAGTTGCAAACATTGTAAAAAACATTTTAGGGACACTTTTTTGGCTGTAGGCAGAGTCGCATTATAATTAGGGGGTGGGGCATGCATTTGTAGGCATGGCATAGAAAAATTTTAAATTGGGGAGTGCGAAGCGCGTCGCACCAAAAAATGGGCATGGTTTACATGAAATAGTGGGTATGGCTTACATAGACATGGCTCAAAGGGGGTGTGGTTAGAGTCTGAGATGAATGAGGGATGGAGAGGGAAAGGGGGAAAAGGGGGAGAGGGATGGAGGGACAGCAGCCCCAGATCCTACACCACAATAGCAATATGTGCATTCCAAAGTTTATCAATCAGCAGATAAAGATACTCCAAACACCTGGTGTTAGCGCTTCAATAATCCCGGCACCACGGTTGTTGTGGTGTCAGGATGATTGAAGCGCATTATTTCTATTATTACGTTGTAATATAAAATTAAATCATTAAACTCACCATAATGCAGAATCAGTTGGAGCCCTGAGCGTGTCACCTGCCACATCGCCTTCCACCAGATGCCATCAGGTACCCCCAGCAGAGTCCGTGATTACATCAAGTGCCCCCAGCGGAGTCCCTCCTTACATCAGGTGCCCCCATCAGTGGAGCCTTCCTCACATCTGTGTCCCCATCAGCAGAGGCCCTCCTTACATCTGGTGTCCCCATCAGTGGAGCCCCTCCTTACATCTGGTGTCCCCATCAGCGGAGCCCTCCTTACATCTGTGTCCCCATCAGCTGAGTCCTCCTTACATCTGTGTCCCCATTAGTTCTCCTTACATCTGTGTCCCCATCAATCCTCCTTACATGTGGTGTCCCCATCAGTCCTCTTTACATGTCATGGTGTCCATATCAGTCCTCCTTACATGTTGTGGTGTCCCCATCAGTCCTCCTTACATGTCGTGGTGTCCCCATCAGTCCTCCTTACATGTCATGGTGTCCCCGTCAGTCCTATTTACATATCGTGGTGTCCCCATCAGTCCTCCTTACATCTGGTGTCCCCATCAGTCCTCCTTACATGTTGTGGTGTCCCCATCCATTAGTCCTCCTTACATCTGGTGTCCCCATCAGTCCTCCTTTCATGTCGTGGTGTCCCCATTAGTCCTCCTTACATGTCGTGGTGTCCCCATCCATCAGTCCTCCTTACATCTGGTGTCCCTATCAGTCCACCTTACATGTCGTGGTGTCCCCATCCATCAGTCCTCCTTACATCTGGTGTCCCCATCAGTCCTCCTTACATTTGGTGTCCCCATCAAACATGCAGACTGCCCCCCCTGTGACATGCAGACTGCCCCCCCGTGACATCCAGACTGGCCCCCCGTGACATGCAGACTGCCCCCCTCTGTGACATGCAGACTGGCCCCCCTGTGACATGCAGACTGGCCCCCCTGTGACATGCAGACTGGCCCCCCTGTGACATGCAGAGTGCACCCCCATGACATGCAAACTCCCCCTGTGACATGCAGACTGCCCCCCCGTGACATGCAGACTGCCCCTCATGTGACATCCAGACTGGCACCCCCCTGTGACATCCAGATTGGCCCACCCTGTGACATCCAGACTTGTTACTGTTTCCTCCTCGCAACCAGCCTGTGTCCCCTCATCCCGTACCCCGCTGTCATCCAGATGGAGCCAGGTGTCTCGCTATGTCTTCATGATGCAGCCGATCAAGTTAATGTAACTCAGCTGTGTTAGTCGGCAGTAGCTCTGCGCTCCGTTTCTCTTGTCTGAAATCGGCACATGCTCAGTAGTAGCAGAGGATATTCTCAGTGTGTTCAGTGGAGAGGGGAGGGGCCTCCCCCCTCCACTGAACACAAGGGGATTAATCCTCAGAACGGCGGCCATCTTTTTGTAGCCTGCCGGCTGTTTTTGCTAAAACATTCCTGATTTTCCTGGGACAAAGAGCAAAATCCCGGGAATTTAATCGGGACGAGCTCTGATCGGGACGAGGGTCCCAAAAGTATGGATTTTGAGTCTTACTGCTTTATGTTATTTGTCTAAGAGCGGTTGGGGGGGCCCAAGAAAATGTTTGCCCAGGGCCCAATCAATATTAAAGATGGCCCTGCACAGAACACAGTGCTCCGGCCATCAAAGTAACAGCAGGCTGTGATGATTATTCTGGGAGAGCAGCTCTTCAGTGTCTTGAGGCGATTTAGTTTGCATTTGTAGCGCTATACAAACCATTCATTCATTCATTCATTCAGTGTAAGCGTAATCTGCAGGGCTGAGCTGTCAGCGTGACCACTCAGTCCTGCTCTTTATTTATTTAGCAAATATTAGTGCTCTGTATGCATGGTTAACAATTTTTTAAATTACAGTTTAAACCCTTGTTACCACCTACCTAAAACCAAATGATTGTATTAACCCCTTCATTCTCATTACCTTTTTTATTGTTCATATGTAAATTTGTGTCTGTTTTGTAGTGCTACATTAAAAATGTCTTTGTATCAGAAACATTTCTTTGTATCAGAAACATTAATGCCAGTATAAAGGGACAAATCACAAAATACCACTTACAGTGCCTTGAAAAAGTACATTTTTCACGTTTTGTCATGTTACAACCAAAAATGTAACTGTATTTTGTTGGGATTTTATGAGATAGACCAACACAATGTGAAACATAATTATAAAGTGGAAAGAAAATTATAAATGGTTTTCTAAATTTTTTGCAAATAAATATGTGAAAAAAGTGTGGAGTGCATTTGTATTCAGCCCCCCTGAGTCAATACTTTGTAGAACCACCTTTCACTGCAATTACAGCTGCAAGTCATTTTGGGTATGTCTCTACCAACTTTGCACATCTAGAGAGTGAAATTTTTGCCCATTCTTCTTTGTAAAATAGCTCAAACTCTGTCAGATTGGATGGAGAGCATATGTGAACAGCAATTTTCAAGTCTTGCCACATATTCTCAATTGGATTTAGGTCTGGACTTTGACTGAGCCATTATACATGAATATGCTTTGATCTAAACCCTTGCATTGTAGTTCTGGCTGTATGTTTAGAGTCATTGTCCTGATGGAAGATGAACCTCTGCCCCAGTCTCAAGTCTTTTGCAGACCCTAACAGGTTTTCTTTTAAGATTGCCCTGTATTTGGCTCCATCCATCTTCCCATCAACTCTGAACAGCTTACCTCTCCCTGCTGAAGAAAAGCATTCCCACAACATTATGCTGCCACCACCATGTTTCACGGTGGGGATGGTGTGTTCAGGGTGATGTGCATTGTTAGTTTTCTGCCACACATAGCGTTGTGCTTTTAGGCCAAAAGTTAATTTTTGGTCTTATCTGACCAGAGCACCTTCTTCCACATGTTTGCTGTGTCCCCCACATGCATTCTCACAAACTGCAAATGGGACTTCTTATGGCTTTCTTTCAACAATGGCTTGCCATTCTTCCATAAAGGCCAGATTTGTGAAGTGCACGACTAATAGATGTCCTGTGGACAGATTCTCCTACCTGAGCTGTGGATCTCTGCAGCTCCTCCAGAGTTACCACGGGTCTCTTGGCTGTTTCTTTGATGAATGCTATCCTTGCCCGGTCTGTCAGTTTAAGTGGACGGCCATGTCTTTGTAGGTTTGCAAATGTGCCAAACTCTTTCCATTTTCACATGATGGATTGAACAGTGCTCCATGAGATGTTCAAAGCTTGGGATCATTTTTTATAACCTAACCCTGCTTTAAACTTCTCCACAACTTTATCCCTGACCTGTCTGGTGTGTTCTTAGCCTTCATGATGCTGTTTTTTCACTAAGATTCTCTAACAAGCCTCTGAGGGCTTCGCAGAACAGCTGTATTTATACTGAGATTAAATTACACACCGGTAGGCTCTATTTACTAATTAGGTGACTTCTGAAGGCAATTGGTTCCACTAAATTTTAGTTAGGGGTTTCAGAGTAAAGGAGGCTGAATACAAATGCACAACACACTTTTAAGATATGTATTTGTAAAAAAATGTGAAAACCATTTTCCTTCCACTTCACAATTATGTACCACTTTTTGTTGGTCTACCAAAAAATTTCAATAACATACATTTACATTTTTTCATTGTAACTCTGTGCTGTTTGGTTTTCCATGGACCAAAGAGTGATAATCTATGAGCTGTTACCTCTGCTGGCCCAGTCACTGTATGTGCAGACATGCAAGCTCCATCCATCTCAGCTTGGTTGGAGTGGAGAGAAAACTTTGACATCTTTGCCTTGAATGCCAGACAAGTTTGTTCCAGCATGGCTTACCACATCATGCGTGTGCAAGGTGACCATCTTCTGATAAAGTGATGGACCATAGGAAGGGAGGAAATCCCACCTTAACTTGTTGTGGACATTCTGCACAGGCCCAAAAACCTTTATTGAAGTAAACAAGGGGGGCTAGATGTCCAGTCCTTGACTTCTGCTGCGCTGTTTCCCTCTCACATTTGCCCGCAATTTCCAGCTGTCAATCACAGCCGATCACATGGCAATTGTACACAATGAATGGCTTTTAATCATACCATTCATTGTGTACTATCATGTTGGTCTCTGTGATTGGTCACAATGATCACATAGTACAGACAGGGTCAATATCAGTGCATCAGTATCATATGATAGCTGTGGACAATCACAGATTCACAATAGTACACACTGGATAAATGGATGGCATTCATAAAAAAATGATTGCTTATAACAGATAACAGTTATTATCAGATTTTTATTTGGCATCACCACACCAGTTATATGATGATGCTGTACTGCACTACTGATAGTATGTATGTGTATATATATATATATATATATATATATATATATATATATATATATATATATATATGTAGCACCCTCTACTAGAAGAAGGTAGGTGCTAGAATAGGATTTTTCTGGGTTTAGGATATCAGTGTAGGCAAATTTAGATGGGCCTGTGCTGTAAGATAGGCCTGTTTGTTTTGATTTGAGATTGGGAGTGTTTAGTGTAGTGGTGGGTGTGACCACCTGTGCTCTGACTCAGAAGCGCCTCCCCTGCTTTCAGGAAGATTGTTCTGGAACAGAGGTTGGACCTGAGGTTTGAGTGGCAGGCAGCTCATGTGAGGAGCTCTGACCAATTACCATGCGGTATTGGCAGGGGGCAGGCCTCCCATATGAGCTGGGGTCACATGCTGCCCGGGAGTTCTGATGGTGCAGGAGAAAAGGAGAATGGAGTATTAGGCAGCTGCGGCAGGGCGTCCCCACGTAGGGGGTGCGCCGAGCTTGGAGGAGGGATGGAGGAGCCACTAGGATGTATTCCTTGATAAAGATCTTCACCATGGAGTTGGTGTCAAGCTGCTGTGACCGGGGAACACAGGACTTGCACACAGGAGAAGATCGGTGAAGGAGAAGTAACAGTAGGACTGAGAAGAGCAGATTTCTGTGATCGGGGAACACAGAGCTTGCCCATTGGATAAGGTCAGTGTACAAGAAGCAAGAGGAGAAGTGTTGAGAGTAGTGCGGAATGCTGTGGCCGGGGATTGCAGCATTTGCAGTTATGGACTGGCTGGGAACAGTAGTCTGCTCATTACCGTGTGCTAGGCTGTCGGGGAGAGGTACCGAGTATCTCTGGCCCGGTAAAGCACTCCGGTAATATCTTCCAAGAGACTGTGTAGCTACCAAATTCACGAGCCACTGGGGAGAGGTAATTGCATGCCTCTAGCTTATTGATTTGCTGAAGCAACACCATTCAAGTACAGCCAGCAAATTGGGATTATTCAGAGTGGTCCTTTTTGTCTTACTGGAAGTGAAGCATTAGGAATCTAACAGTTTTGCAGTAGAGGATTTGTACAAGAGGAGTGATAATCTGCAGGAGTGAGTGCAGATGAAGAGGAGCAATAGTCTGCAGTGGAGATATGCAGTGGAAGTAGACTGTGAATGTTAGAAGTGCATCATTTTCAGGGCTAAAACTGCTAATCAATGTTCTACAAATGTGATGACAATTCAATAAGTGCTATGGGCATCCCATACCTTCCTTTACCCTAACCAAGTTGTATCCCGCAATAAACGCAACAAAACTACACAAATGTCTGCTCATTGTCTCAGAGGTGATAGATGGGGGTCTGGCAGCAGGGTGATTTGGTGGATGTTAGCAACTAGTGGTAACCAACCGCTACATATATATATATATATATATATATATATATATATATATATATATATATATATATATATATATATATATATATATATATATACACAGTTGTGCTCATAAGTTTACATACCCTGGCAGAATTTATGATTTCTTGGCCATTTTTCAGAGAATATGAATGATAACACAAAAAGTTTCTTTCACTCATGGTTAGTGTTTGGGTGAAGCCATTTATTATCAATCAACTGTGTTTACTCTTTTGAAATCATAATGACAACAGAAACCGCCTAAATGACCCTGATCAAAAGTTTACATACCCTGGTGATTTTGGCCTGATAACATGCACACAAGTTGACACAAAGGGGTTGGCTATTAAAGGTTACCATCCTCACCTGTGATCTATTTGCTTGTAATTAATGTGTGTGTATAAAAGGTCAATGGACTCCTGACAGACCCTTGCATCTTTCATCCAGTGCTGCACTGACGTTTCTTGAGTCATGGGGAAAGCAAAAGAATTGTCAAAAGATATGCGGGAAAAGGTAGGTGAACTGTATAAAACAGGAAAGGGATGTAAAAGGATATCCAAGGAATTGAGAATGCCAATCAGCAGTGTTCAAACTCTAATCAAGAAGTGGAAAATGAGGGGTTCTGTTAAAACCAAACCACGGTCAATTAGACCAATTAAAATTCCAGCCACAACTGCCAGGAAAATTATTCACGATGCAAATAAAAACCCACAAATAACTTCAGGTGAAATACAGGACTTTCTGAACGCATGTGGTGTGGCTGTTTCAAGATGCACAATAAGGAGGCACTTGAAAGATGATAGATGGGCTGCATGGTTGAGTCGCCAGAAGAAAGCCATTACTAAGCAAATGCCACAAAGTATCCCATTTACAATACGCCAAACAGTACAGAGACAAGCTTCAAACCTTCTGGCACAAAGTCATTTGGAGTGATGAGACCAACATTGAGCTTTTTGGCCACAACCATAAACCACAACCATTTGGAGAGGAGTAAACAAGGCCTATGATGAAAGGTACACCATTCCTACTATGAAACACAGAGGTGGATCGCTGATGTTTTGGGGATGTGTGAACTACAAAGGCACAGGAAATTTGGTCAAAATTGATGGCAAGACGAATGCAGTATGTTATAAAAAATACTGGAGGAACATTTGCATTCATCAGCCAGGAAGCTGCACATGGGACATAATTGGACATTCCGACATGACAATGATCAAAAACACAAGGCCACAAGGCCTGTCATTGGCTACAGCAGAATAAAGTGAAGGTTCTGGAGTGGCCATCTCAGTCTCCTGACCTCAATATCATTGAGCCACTCTGGGGGGATATCAAACGTGCAGTTCATGCAAGACAGCCCAAGAATTTACAGGAACTGGAGGCTTTTTGCCAAGAGGAATGGGCAGTTTTACCATCTGAGAAGATAAAGAGCCTCATCCACAAATACCACAAAAGACTTCAAGCTGTAATTGATGTTAAAGGAGGCAACACACGGTATTAAGAACTGGGGTATGTAAACTTTTAAACAGGGTCATGTGAGTAGTTTCTGTTGCCATTATGATTTAAAAAGAGTAAACACAGTTGATTGATAATAAATTACTTCAGCCAAACACTAACCATGAGTGAAAGAAAAGTTTTTGTGCTATCATTCATATCCTCTGAAAAATGGACAAGAAATCATAAATTCTGCCAGGGTAGGTAAACTTATGAGCACAACTGTATGTATGAGATATATATATATATAATCGTTTTACCAAAGAAATGTAGCAGTATACATTTTGGCCTAAATTTATGAAGAAAGATGATTATTTGCAAAGTTTTATAACAGAAACAAAATGCATTTTTCCATCAAATTTTCGGTCTTTTTTCAATTTTTTAGCTAAAAATAAAAAAACCCAGTAGTGATTAAATACCATCAAAAGAAAGCTCTATTTGTGTGAAAAAATGCTAACAATTTCTAATCGGTACAGAGTAAGATGAACAGATTGTCCTGCTTGGGCCTCTCATGACGTCATCAACCGATGAATGCTGGGCCACTGACGCCACAGGGGGCGGTGCCAGCAGGTGACGTTGCCAGGTGACCCCGCTCCTTACCTATTTAAGAACTGTCAGACAGAGGAGCAGGCAGTTGGTTCGTCATGAAAAGGGGACTTCCAGATTCCGATAAGCCCCCTGCTCACAGATCCTCACAACCACTGCCCAGGGTTGTGGGGAAGGTGCTTAGGGGTAGAGGGCAAAGCCCCTTGCCCTAAAGCACACCCCTATGTTGAGGGCATGTGGCCTAGTATGGTTCAGGAGGGGGGGTGCTTGCTCGTCCTGTCTTCTCCCTTTCCTGACCTGCTGGGCTGCATGTTCGGATAAGGGTCTGGTATGGATTTTGGGGGAGACCCCACACTATTGTTTTTTACATTTTGGTGTGGGGTTCCCCTCCAAATCGGGGACAACCCCACATCATTTTTTACCCAAATTTTTTTTGCTGGCAATTCTTTGTTTTACATTCAGCAGTGCAAAATGCGCCTGAAAACACGCATCAAACGCAACCGCATAGAAGTGAACCTATCCTTAGCAGGAAAAAACTTTTGCAGGCACCTCATCTAAGGACTAATAAACTTCAATATATTACAGAAAGCAAGGGGGTTGTGGGACTTTAAATGAGGTGCATGATAACATGTACCTCCATCCCGAAATCAGAAATAAGAAAGGAGTTTTTGGGACTTTTAGTGAGGCAAAAGACAGGTAGGGGAAAGTGTAAAATTGTTTATTCAGCATATAAACAAAGCATTAAACATGGCTATTTTTATCTATATACACAAGGAAATTGCATACAAAAAAAGGAATCCATGTATGCACGCATCTGAAATCGCATAGTATCCCATGGAAGTAACTAGTATAAAAAGCCAATGCTTATAGAGTAATGGACACAAATGGAATGCAATGAATCACAGTTGAGGTCAAGCTATGTGTTGGGAACATGATAACATTGATAGGCTTGACGTGTTTCGTGGCCAGTTGCCACTCATCAGGAGCAAAAAAAGGAAAAAAGGTGCCAAATAGGATCTAATGTTTTGCCCACATAATGAAAAAAAAGGTAGGGGCAAGGGAAAACATGATGTATATCTCCCTGGAATACTTAGGCATAAATAATTATAAATAAGCAGTGTTGCAGATCCTGGCTTGCAACACTGCTTATTTAGAACTATTTAGAACTATTTATACGTAAGTATTCCAGAGAGATATACATCATGTTTTCCCTTGCCCCTACCTTTTTTCTCATTATCTGGGCGGAACATTAGATCCTATTTGGTACCTTTTTTTCCTTTTTTTCAGATACGCTATGCGTTTGCTCCTGATGAGTGGCAACTGGCTACGACCAAGCCTATCAATGTCATCATGTTCCTAACACATAGCTTGACCTCAACTGTGATTAATTTGCATTCTATAATCCATTTGTATCCATTACTCTATAAGCATTTGCTTTTATACTGGTTACTTCCATGGGATACAATGCAATTTCAGATGCGTGCATGTACATACATGAATTCCTCTTTTTTGTATGCAATCGCCTTGTGTATATAGATAAAAATACTCATGTTTAATGCTTTGTTTATATGCTAATTAAACAATTTTACAATTTCTCCTACCACGTATCTTGTGCCTCACTCAAATTTCAAAAAAACCCTCTTCAATATATTAAATTTATGTCTTTGGATTTCAATACACTTTAATTTGGTGGTTAGTAGAGGAGTTGCCCCTTACATTGGTGGTCACCGTAGTGCCCTGATTTTTAAAAAAAATTGAACGGTATTTGTGGTTAGAAAGAAATTGCCTACAGACAGCGTGAGAAAAATATGACAGCATAAGAGAAATTAAAAAATTGTCCCATTGTCAGTGGTCAAAAAAAATACTCTGGTGTTAACAAAACAAAAAAATCCCCAAGTGTCAGTGGCCAGAATAAATGCCTGGATGTCAGTGGTCAAAAACAATGCCCGGAAGTCATTGATCAGAAAAAAATGCTCTGCATTAATGGACAGAAAAAATGCCCTATAATCAGTGTAAATAGTTGAAAGACTATGATCTGCTCTGGGTTTGTTAGTGGTTAGAAAAAAATCACCCACTGGTGCCTGTGGAAGATGTGTATAAATATTTTATTAGTAGCTCCCTGCTGTGACTGAATCATTTCAGTTCCTGGCTGGTTTGCAACCTCGAAAAAAAATAAAAAAACATAAAAAAATAAAAAATAAATGACTGGTTGTGTCCTCTCAAAATCATAAATATCATTTTGCTGCGGTACTGTAAAACACATCACACAGATGGGATGATGGCCAGTGGGACAAAATGCATTGGGTGACGTTCGTGGCAATCGCTTTTTACCTCCTATAGAACAAGCTTGTTTTTATCTGAAATCCTATTTTGGAGTTCGTCCTTTTGAAGCGTGATCACTTGTCCCTTGGGGTCTACCTTCCATCCACTGCTCCATCCACAGATTACTTCATTGAGGCTTATCCCCCACCATGCCTGTTTGACCCATGTACTATACGGTACATGCGTCCACCTTATCTGCTACTGAGTGCAGATTGCCTTAAAGAGGTGCCCGATTTTCGATCCAAGATTCCATCTATAGCCACTTCTCGTGGTGAATGCCTGTGTGACCCATCTGTTAGCTCAGGGGTCCATTTTACAAGGTGAGCGGTTTGGCTGGCAGGTGGTGGGAGCACGGAATAAGGAGCACTTCAGTATCTGCATGAAGCACCCTTATTACCGCAGATGATTTGCCTCTCTATGAAATCTACGTTCACTTTCTTCCTAACAGAAGATTATATGGACTTATGTCATGCATTTATAGTTTTAGTTTACAAATCATTTTATTAGCGCTGCAATGTTTTTATTTTTTACATGTTTGAAAGGGTTTATATATTTGTCTTTAGTGTTCAGCTGCTTAGATTATCTTGGGTGGTGTTTTTGCGCTGACTGTTTTTTCTCTATATTTAGCTCCCTGCTGTGACCTTAAAATTCTGGCAGATCATTCTGTGGCTCTCATGTGAGTTGTCAGCGCAAAAAAGAATTGAGTAGCGTAAGACTTCTTTGCTAGAGCTTTAGTTACAGGTGATATCAGGAAGCGTCTGAGATATGTTATCTGTCTGAGGTCTGTTTCTGTGATTTAGAATCAGAACAGGCACACCATCAGGACCAGGTGCCGCTCTGCTTGCTGCCACAGTCTGCTGTTGTGTACTTTTAGAGTGCTATAGTTGTGCCAGTGGTGGAATTTTTGCTAATATTTTAGCCCCAGTATGCTCCCCCTTGCATTGGCCCTGTCTTAGCTCAATGGCAATTTTTTTTAAATTAAAATCTCCCAGCCTCCCCCTCCTAGCACCCTATACATACACAAGCTAGCCATCCCTTGCCCAAGTGCTTACTTACCTTCTCAAGCAACACCAGTGACCTCCTGCAATGCCAGGCCAGTACAAATCTAGTGCCACTCCTTCAATAGACTTGAATGGGATGTGCCCGTATGGCAGAAGCAACATTCCTTTCAAGTAATATTTACCTGCCAGGCTGCAGACAATGCAGGAGGCCACCAGAACAGTAACCAAGCACTTGTGGTAGTGGTGGGGGTAGAGATTGGCCAGGCTGTATAGTTTTAGGGGTGGGAAAACATGGATGCTGGGAAGTTTTTGTAGAATATCTGAACTTGTCCTTTAACCACTTAAGGACTGAGCCCCTTTTTTAGATGTGTTGTTTATTATTATTATTATTCAGGATTTATATAGCGCCAACAGTTTACGCAGCGCTTTACAATATAAAAGGGAGACAATACAGTTATAATATAATAAAATACAAGAGGATTAAGAGGGGCCTGCTCAGAAGAGCTTACAATCTAATAATTGTTTACAAGTTAAAAACATTTTTTTTTGCTAGAAAATTACGTAAAACCCCCAAACATTATACATTTTTCTTCTAACACCCTAGAGAATAAAATGGTGGTCATTGCAATACTTTCTGTCACACCGTATTTGCGCAGTGGTCTTACAAGCGCACTTCTTTGGAAGAAATACATTTTTTGAATTAAAAAATAAGACAACAGTAAAGTTAGCCCAATTTTTTTTAATATTGTGAAAGATAATGTTACGCCGAGTAAATTGATACCCAACATGTCACGCTTCAAAATTGCGCCCGCTCGTGGAATGGCGACAAACTTTTACCCTTAAAAACCTCCATAGGCGATGTTTAAAAAATTCTACCTGTTATGTTGCATGTTTTGAGTTACAGAGGAGGTCTAGGGCTACAATTGTTGCTCTCGCTCTACTGATCGAAAAAAAAAAAAAATTGTTTATTTTACCTTTTGTTTTTTATTTTTGCACTGTTTTTTTTTTTTTTTTAATTGTGTCACTTTTATTCCTATTACAAGGAATGTAAACATCCCTTGTAATAGAAAAAAAAGCATGACAGGACCTCTTAAATATGAGATCTGGGGTCAACAAGTCCTCAGATCTCATATTTACATTAAAATGCAAAAAAAAATTTTTTTTTAAATTGTCATTTAAAAAAAAAAATTAAAAAAATGGCCCTTTAAGAGCTATGTTCGGAAGCGACGTCAAAATTTCACTTCCACCCATAGCTCTTAAAGGGCCATTTAAAAAAAAATTTTTTTGGGCGGAAGTGAAATTTTGACGTCGCTTCCGCCCTGCAATGTCATGGAGAAGGGTGGGGGCCATCTTCCCCTCACTCATCTCCATGCGAAGGAAGGCACAGCATCTGATCACCTTCGCAGTTGCTGGCGGCTCCGGTAAGCGGCGGAAGGCACCAGAGAACGGCGAGAGGGGGGCCCCTCTCCCACTGCCGATAAAAGTGATCTTGCAGTGAATCCGCCACAGAGACCACTTTTATCTTGAAGTGGACCACCAGCCGAACAAGAGGATACCGGGGTTATGGCAGCTAGCTGCTGCCATAACAACGATATCCCCCGTCAAACTCAGGACATATGTCGGCGTGCGGCGGTCCGGAATTGGTTAAAGTGTAATTACACTGCATCGGAGCACCACAAACAAATTGTTATTCAATTAATTTTTAATATTCAAAATTTAATATGCAAACTCACCCATCCTTCCATGTCTCCATGCTTTAGTTTGCTGAGAAATCACTTTGAACCCCCCCCCTAGCATTTCTAGCCAGGGTCATCTTCAGTAAGGGCAGGTAATTTATGTAGCAGTTACTTCTTGGAATCCATCTGCCCTTAGCTCAGGCATGCAAGCAGGAATGTGTGTTCAACTGAGAAAACCCCTCCTCCCCTCTTGAAGACTCCTAGGATGTATGACATCATTTTCCTAGGCCTGGGGACCAGAAAGTAACTCAATAAATGTAAAAAAAAATGGCTAGTGTAGTCTGTTCAGTGTGCTCTGGTGCTGCTCAAGCTGTCTTGAAGTTTTCCTGTATCCAAGCAACTAAGGAATGTGCTGGATAATAGGCAGAAACTATGCAAGTGGGAGTATGAATATTCATATAGCCCTGGCCAATTGCAAAAGGATTTATATTTTAGAAACACATGGGCTCTTGGTCTTTCCTAGCTGAGGATTGCACCAAGCTTGGGGAGAGGCACTGCCTCCCCTAGGATTTGATGCCTAGTGGGTAACTTGAGGGCCTGAATCAAGAGTTTGGGCTGCCATGCGGCCTCAGCTGGGAGTCCTGAGGGCCTGACGTTAGTGAGAGAGACCCTGGTTCTGCCGAGAGTTGGCTGGAGGGGTTGTCTACAGTATTCAAGATCTGGTCTGGTATCACTGATATAGAGTGTCATATGGAAGTTGGAAGGAGGCTACCAGCTATCCCAGGACATTTTGTGAGTACAGACAACCTAAAGGTTCCATAGACTTGTGCTTTATGCCCTTCTGGTGTGCTATATAGTCAGCTGAGGGTCTGAACAAAGGGAACACTGGCTAGTATTCTGAAGAGCTTGTCCAACCGCTACTCCATAGGACTTTGCTCAGTTCTACTACTTTTGGACTGCCACAGTCTGCCGTTACTGGCTTGTACCTGAGGAGCTTTGCCCTGTTACTACTTCTACTACTGAGAGACTTTATTCACTTCGGAAACTAGTTTGTGCTACTTTGAAGGAGAAGTCTGCTATCAGCAAGGACTTCACCAGAGCTTAGTTGAGAGATCAGTTAGATGTCCTCAATTGTAAATAGCTCTATTTCTTGGAGTATCCCACTAAATTCCCTTCTCTATCCAAGTTCTCCAAAAATAAAACACAAAAACAAAACCCCTAGACTGGTCATTAAAGACAAGGAGGGGAAGTGTGTGCACCTGGCTGTGTGAATCTACCTTGTGCCTGGCTGAGGGGTAAAAAGGGGGAAGACCTGGGCAAAATACCAACGGCTCCTACGGGGGTAGCGCTACATACAGCTAAACTACATTCTCTCCTGGGACTAGTTTACAAATCTTTGTATTTTATACAATAACCAAAATATGAAAGCAAAAGCCCAGCATTTAATAACAGTAAGTCACATGAAAAAAATTATTTAGCTTGCAAATTTTATCCCTGTCTACCCGCCAAATTGTTTCTGAGGATACTTACAAGTGGGAATGACACATATCTGGTGGTCGTGCCCAAGGGTGTGCAGACTTTTGATCAGGGTTTATGCCTTACTTCGCTTCATACCGACCTCAAACGGAACCCATACAAAGCCCTTCTCTGCAAACCGATTGAAGAATTACTTTGCCCAGAGCGACAATTGGCATTACACCTTTTTATTGCAACTAAACTGACCATAGCAAGGGCTTGGAAAAACCCCAATTCTTCGTTTGGAAGCTGCTAAAAGCTGAATAACTGACACTATGGTCAATGAAAAAGTAACAGCCATATTGTCAGACAATTAGGATTGGGAAATTTCTCCGGGTGTGGCAACCCTGGATTGCCCATGCCTAGCCGTCTTGGTTTGATAGTGCTCCTCTGTTGCTTTAACAGTCCTGCGTTGCAATTCCCTGGGGCTCCTTCTTTTTCTAGCTCCTGCTCTCTTTCTTTTTTGTTTCCTCTGTTTTTTGATCATTGACCAGTTACTAAGAATACTCGGCCGCGAAGGATAGGCCTGGCTTACATGGTTACGATAAGTACAATCTTTATTTTTGGTACTGAAACAAGCCTTATGCCGCGTACACACGGTCGGACTTTTCGGCTACAAAAGTCCGCCAGCCCATCCGACAGACTTTCGACGGACTTTTGGCAAACTTTTAGCGGACTTGCGGCAGACTTTCTAACAAACGGACTTGCCTTCATACGATCACACAAAAGTCCGACGGATTCGTATGTGATGACGTACACCGGACTAAAATAAGGAACTTGATAGCCAGTAGCCAATAGCTGCCCTAGCGTGAGTTTTGTTGTTTGTTGTTGTTTGTCGGACTAGCATACAGACGAGCGGATTTCTGGGTCCGGCGGAGTTACGAGGTAAAGATTTGAAGCATGTTCCAAATCTAAAGTCCGTCAGATTTGTGGCTGGAAAAGTCTGTCGAAAGTCCGGGGAAGCACACACAGGATCGGGTTGTCAGCCGGTGTCTTGCCGAGAATGTTCCCTCGGCCGATAAGTTCCCCCCTGTACTGCGCAGGCGCAGCGCCTGCGCAGTACGGACTACTGTCAGCCGCCGGAGATAGACGAAGTTCAAACGCTTCAATCAGCTGTACACGGCACCTGCGCTCTGGGTCCAGGTTCCTTCCCCACCATCCAAGTGGACCTAGAGGGGGAATCTAAAAGAGCCGAGCGAAGCGAGGCCGTGCCCGAAGTGTGGCGAGCGAAGCGAGCCCGCGAGGGGCCCTCTTACAGGCGCCGTGTACAGCTGATTTTCAGCTATTCCGCTTCGGCTATTTCCGCCGGATCCTATTGCGCAGGCGCCTGCGCAGTAGAGGGGGGAACTTAGCCGCCGAGCGGAACTTTCTCGGCAGAACACCGGCTTTTGTCCGTCGGCGTCCGTCGGCCTTTTGTAGATGAAAAGTCCGACCGTGTGTACGCGGCATTAGACATTGCACTTCAAAGTCTATATATTTGTATAATGGGATATACTGTTTAATACTGATGTTGCTGACATTTATATGTTAACTTAAATTTCCTATATTCTATACTCTATGATTGTGTACATTGGCTATGTGAGCTTTTAATGCTCACATTTATTCATTGTTGAATGAAACTGAATTGTTGGCTCTGTCTATTTGACTGATTAATAATAAAAACCCCTTGTAAAAGAAATAAATCATTTAAGGTAAATACTTCAATAATAACTGATACTGTGGGGGAGATTTACTAAAATTGGTGCACACAGAATCTGGTGCAGCTTTGCATAATAACCAATCAGCTTCCAGGTTTTATTCTCCAAAATTCTCCAAATTCTCCAAAATTCTCCAAATTCTCCAAAATTCTCCAAATTCTCCAAAATTAATTGAACAAACTGAAGTTAAAAGCTGATTGGCTACTATGCACCAGATTTGGTCTGCTCCAATTATAGTATAGTAATAAAGTAAAGAGAAGGGCCTCCATAGTGTAGTAGTTGAAAAACTATTACACTATGAAGACTCTTCTCTTCTACCCTATGGTCTTGGAGATAATGTTTCAAAGGAGGTGGTCGTGGAACTTGGATTCTATGGAGAAACAGCCTTGATACTGCAGTGATCATCTGTCCAGGATATACCCACGGAGGAGGAAAAAAACACATCGGTGGTATACGTCTGTTGATGCAGGACTAGACCCATTGGGGTCTATTTTTAAGGTGAGAGGCTAGCACACACAGGATGTGGCTTGGAGAAGGATATCTACAAGCTATCATTTTACCTGCAATTGGACACTGTTTCCTTTCCCTCTCCCTTTTGTTTCACCTTTTTGCACATATTTTTATTTCCAAAGAGACTATTTTATATCACCTTTAGATGCTTTGGATACATTTTGGATCTCTTGTCCTCGTATTTTTTTGTTGACTTATAATTTTTTTGATGCCATTGTATTTCATCGTTTTGCACATTGGTAAGTAAGAATCTTATCAGCACTTTATACCTAAGGATGGGTGGGTTTAGAGTTATTTCATGAACATTATTAGCACTTTACCATTAGCACTTTATACTTAAGGATTGGTTTAGAGTTATTTAGCGCTGCTTCACTAAATTTTACATTTATTCATTGGTGCTGGCAACACTATAGAAGTTTAGCAGCTTTGTATTTATCTCTTGCATTAAGCACTTTATTACTCATATCGTGAACACTTCTAGTAGCGAATTAGTACTTCACATTTATATTAAAATATTCTCTTTCCCTTTCTCTCGCTCTCTTATCCAGAAACCAAAAGGTTAGTTCCAAGTATGATAGAAACCTAATTACTGAGGTCCTCCATGGGTTACTAGCCTTTATCAGTATGAGCTTGTAATCAAGTGTAGTGCCAAAGTTTGACTGACATCATTAAGGTTTACTAAGATTTTTAGGATAAAGCATATTATAAACACAAGAATAGTGGACTTCCAGATAGCTGCTATTCAAAGAAAAAAAAAAACTTTTTTTCACATTTAAAATTTACATTTTAACAAATAATACATGTAAGTTGTCAATAAATGGCAGTTGTGTTGGACAGTAGGATGCAAAGACAAAAATAAAAATATGTAAAAGGATGATCTATGCCTCCAGGAGGACAGGGTTGGTGGGGATCAGTATACATAAGTACTTTTCCAGATGAAAAAATAATTTAGTGACATTAATAGAGGAGAAACTTTCCCAGGAATGTCAGGCGGCCTCTTAGACACAGGTGGGTTCTTTCACTGGCAGGATGGAGAGAGAGAGAGGTAACATGACTCCAGGAGAAAGAAATGAGAGCGTGACAGCAGCAACAAACCAAAGGAAAATATGCATTGTGTAAACATTGCAGAGAGACTGATCTCAATCTGATTTATTCTAGAATGTAAGTCTCAAAACAAAGCTTGACTTTATAGGCTCTGACATCCAGTGAAGAATAGAAAAACACACACCAGAGCAGTCTTAAGACAGTACTTGAGATCAGAAACTATTTTAAATTTGCTGGTGATATTAAAGCTCTAGATGCGTTCTTTAACATTTTAGCAATCTAACTAAACATCACAACATCTGTCTTGTAGATGCAAATATCCCTGAGATACTGAAACAGACTTAGATTCTGAAAAAACAGTTCTTCCTAATGTTTTGTTCCAGGATAAGTCCCCTATATTCAACGCTGATTGATTATTTAAATCTTTGTCCGGAAGATTTATCATAATCAGGAATGTAGAAATTGACATAGCTTAGCTAAACGACCAAGGTATAAAAAATACTCTGAAAATAATTTTAGGATATAAACACAGAAAAAAATGTGTGCTCAGTGCAAAAAGAAGTAATGCAGCAACTTATATTCCGGAAACAAAGGATTTACAAAAATAATTAATCTAGAAGGTGCGCAAAACCAATATCTCTGTAGTGATCGATACAAAAATGTGTTTGTGTGGAGAAATAAAGTTAACTCATATTAAACCATATGAACAATGTGCATCAAAGAAAAAGTGAAATAGCAGTCCCATAACATATTATTCACTTGAGCATAACAAAGAAGTAAACCTCAAAGGGAAATATATAAAAGTCCAAATGTGAAATCTTGAAAATGTTGAAAGTCCATGTGCAAGAATTCCAAACCACCTCACAGACAAGTGTGCCAGTTCATTTTACTGGTTGTCCAAAGCCAGCACCTCAAAGTAAAAAGGGGTAGGAGAAGGTACAAAGGACCATATAGTATTCTAAAACTACAGGAAATATTAAAAGTAAATATACTCACAAGAGTAACACAGGCAAAACACACCACACTAGAGATCAACAGCGGGTGTACAACATCATATGCCACTGGCCTCGCCCTACATGCGTTTCTTCTGGTGCAACGGACTAATAGAGTTACCCTTTAAACTTGTATGTTTGTTCTTCAGTCCCTGATAGGGTTACGCTAAGTTTCTCTGTTTTGCTTGTCCTTTCATTGTTCTGCTTGAAGCTTATGTCTTTGATATGAAAGGAAATAACTAAAGCGCAAACCCCCACTGCTAAAAAAGGTCAATAAGTAGCTGCCAACATGGAAGGTGTTCATACACGGTAAGCAATATGATAAAGGGTAATGTGGAGCTAACTCAACCAAAATAAATAAATAAGTAAAATCAATCAATAGAAAATTTATATAAATGTGAAAGTGCAATACTCAGACTTCACGGGAACACTTTTGTGATAACGTCTAACTAATGATGAATAATAAAGTGCAATAATCAAGAAAATTTCATCAACATGTGCAAAAATAGCAATCACATCATAATGATCTCTTTCAAGGTGCAAAAAACAGTCTTATGCCCCGTACACACGGTCGGACTTTGTTCGGACATTCCGACAACAAAATCCTAGAATTTTTTCTGTCGGATGTTGGCTCAAACTTGTCTTGCATACACACGGTCACACAAAGTTGTCAGAAAATCCGATCGTTCTAAACGCGGTGACGTAAAACACGTACGTCGGGACTATAAACGGGGCAGTGGCCAATAGCTTTCATCTCTTTATTTATTCTGAGCATGCGTGGCACTTTGTCCGTCGGATTTGTGTACACACGATCGGAATTTCCGACAACGGATTTTGTTGTCGGAAAATTTTATCTCCTGCTGTCCAACTTTGTGTGTCGGAAAATCCGATGGAAAATGTCCGATGGAGCCCACACACGGTCGGAATTTCCGACAACACGCTCCGATCGGACATTTTCCATCGGAAAATCCGACCGTGTGTAGCATTAGAACATATAAAAAGTGCAACAAATACTCCAAAGTGGCAGTAGTGCAATAATAATGTCCAATAGAAAAACATCCAGGTAAATAGTTCATAGAAAAAAGTGAACATGCAAACAGCAAGGAAAATCTTCATCCGAATATTTTACCATCCGATGTGCGCCACTCATTTGCCCCAGCCTCTCACCTCATAGGAGGACTCCTACAGGTCAAGTCAAGCCCTTATATGGATACAGAGATGGATCCTCAGCAGTCAATCCCAAGCCTTTGGTAATCGATCGATTGCTATGATGTGATTGCTATTTTTGCACATGTTGATGAAATTTTCTTGATTATTGCACTTTATTATTCATCATTAGTTAGACGTTATCACAAAAGTGTTCCCGTGAAGTCTGAGTATTGCACTTTCACATTTATATACATTTTCTATTGATTGATTTTACTTATTTATTTATTTATTTTGGTTGAGTTAGCTCCACATTACCCTTTATCATATTGCTTACCGTGTATGAACACCTTCCATGTTGGCAGCTACTTATTGACCTTTTTTAGCAGTGGGGGTTTGCGCTTTAGTTATTTCCTTTCATATCAAAGACATAAGCTTCAAGCAGAACAATGCTTGAATGCTTGTGATTGCTATTTTTGCACATGTTGATGACATTTTCTTGATTATTGCACTTTATTATTCATCATTAGTTAGACATTATCACAGAGGTGTTCCCGTGAAGTCTGAGTATTGCACTTTCACATTTATATCATTTTCTATTGATTGATTTTACTTATTTATTTATTTTGGTTGAGTTAGCGCCAGATTACCCTTTATCATATGTCCTTGGTTAATGCAACTAGATGAGAACATTGGAAGGGTGTTCTATAAGCCAAACTATGCAACTAATTTCGGATAAGACACAATTTGGCTGAAAACACTTTTTCCCATAGAAAGGTCAGAAGAATAGCTAGTGTTTTAAATGAGTTATTCATAACTTATGAATATGCTAAACATGTATACTCCTTTTGTTGATTTATTGATTAAAGGTCATATTATACCTGCCCACTTGCTTTCACATATACTGTAAGTTTGAAACCAATGAATAAAGCTTTGAATAGATTTGGGAATACAACGGTGTATGTTCAGATCTGTTCACGAGTATTCGTCTTAGAACCCCCAGAGTGAGTGGATCCTGAATAAAATTAACCCTTACAGTCTTGGTGTCAGAAGTGGGATGTGACCTACCACAGCAGTAAGTGATTTTTGTTTCTTGCCACCTGTTGTGGGACACATCCTGTAACAAACTCGTGCTTTGGGAGCAATGGTAACCCATGCTTTGGGAGCAAGGGTAAGACACAAACTCGTGCTTTGTTAGTAAGGGTCATAGGGAGCTGTGGCAGCTTCCCAGATCAGGGAAACTAATGGCCTAGGCCACAATTTGTTGTAAGTGTAATCCTCTCCAACTGGGGTCTTGCCTATAGAAGTTAAGATTCATTGTTGTTGATTTTTGTATGTTGTATTTGTGTATGTGTATTGCTGCAGTTCTATAGCATGGTTAGAAGCCCTGATATCTCAGTGAAGTGAAAGCTAATGACCTAAGACTGTTGAACGCAAGAGGCGGTGTGTAGGATATTGTGGTAATAAGTGAATAACAAGGGAATTGACTAGTTAAGTAACAACTCCCAAAAGGAGGTTGAGAGGATTTGTTGAAAGTTCTACGTGAGAGAGCCCATCCTTCAGCCCCTGTACAAGCCTCTGCTCCTTCACTTAGTCCACAGGGAACATCTGTACTGTAGAGGCAGGATGAGGAAGGAATGTCCCTAACCTGTTTTTAATATGGCAAGACACCATAATGGAGTAGTTGTCAGGAGTCCCAAAGAAGTTGTGGGCAGAGGACAAATTAGATGCTGGAACCATACCCTGTACACCATACAAAGCCACACTAAAGCCATATGCAACCCATTTTTCAAAAACAATATCCTCTGAGCAAGGAAAAAACTGATGGTATTCGCCCAGTAATAGCTAAATGCTTACAACTTGGTAGTATCTGCCCTGTAGTGTCACTATACAACACACCCATCAATCCAGTTAAGAAACCCGACAGCTCATACAGGTTTACACAGGATCTTAGGGCCATAAACAGCCTCATAGTGCCCATCACACCCATTTGCGCTGATTTATCATCACTAATGACTGATTCCTCATGACACACAGTACTATGCTGTCATTTTAACAAATGCATTTTTTTCTGTGCCAATAGACTAGGAGACACAACTACTACTGGCCTTCATGTTTAAAGGGAATGAATGCCACAAGGCTATATTGATTTACCTGCAGTGTAGTCAATGGCACTCAGGGCTTCCCTTAAAGTCCGGTCTCCCCCCTCTGGTTCAATGTTGTTCCACTATCAATTACTGTACTTGTTGTGCAGCCCAACTCTGAAACAAGGCACACGTACCCTAAGCGATCAGCGTATCCAAGCCACCTTGGGGTTGCCCCATCCCTACACCAAAAAGGATATGCTGTCCTTTCTTGGCATGGCCAATTACTGTAGGTAATGGGTACCTGACTGCTTGTACGATGACAACATCTTACGTCAATGTACAAAGGTTGAGGCACCCAATACCATGGAAATCAGAGGTGAAACATGCTTACAAGATGTGTATGCTAGGGACAATTTGTAAAATCATGGTAGTTGTCATAGACATGGAGAAAACATGAGACCAATTGCTCTCTTTTCCAGAGTAGTTCCTCTCCCGTTACAGGGCATGCCAGCTTGTTTAAGGGCATTGGCTGTGTGTGCAATGGCCGTAGAGGCAGCAATGATGATAACCCTAGGACATGAGACAGTCTTACACACCACACTATGTATTACATGTGTTAAAAAAAAACACTACATAAACTTGCCCAAGTTGCAGAATTAATTGCCCTCACAAGAGCTTGTAAACTTTTTGAAAGTCAAAATATGAACATCTATACTGATTCAAAATATGACTTTGGGGTAGTTCATGATTTTGGAAAAATCTGACAGAGAAGAGGTTTTTTAATGGCAGATGGCAAGAAGATATCCCATGGAGATTTAATCACTGATTTACTAGAAGCTATCCATTTGCCTGCTCAACGGCAGTGAATAAATGCAAAGGTCACACAAACTTGGACAATTATGTTGCAAGAGGCAATTCACTGGCAGATCAGGTGGCTAAAGAGGCCACCCAACTGCCCCTGGCTGATACTGCTCCGCTTGATTCAATGACCCTCATTGTACCATCGTCTCTTCCTGAGCACACCCTCTTGACAGATTTACAAATAACTGCTTCACAGGAGGATGTAGAATTCTGAAAGGAGAAAAGGTTGTCATAGACCAAAATAGTCTCATGACAAAAGGAGTGGTAGTAGGTTTACCGGAACAAGTGCCCCATTAAAAATAACTCAGTAATTGTGGGAGATCAAGAAAAGGTTTTGCATTTAAAAAAATATGGAATAAAGAATAGAAGGACAACTGAGCAGGTGCATGATCTAAGTTAGGAAAAACGTAGAAAGACCAAGACTTGGTAAGCATAAACATTTACCACCCCCAAGCGGTACATTTCAGGAACTCCAAATTGATTTTACTCACATGCCTAAAGGACAAACAAGTAAAAGTAAGTATCTATTAATAGTAGTGGATACGTTTAGCAAATGGCCTGAAGCATTTGAAACAAAGGAAGACACCAAAACAGTTGCCAAGATTCTGTGCAAGGAAATCATCCCAAGATGGGAATGCCCAGTGGGTATTGACTTGGACAAAGGGTCCAGCCTTTGTTACAGCAGTTACTCAGCAGACAGTAAAACGAATCACTATAGAATGGAAGTTTCATATGCCATATCACCCCCAAAGTTCAGGGGTCATTGAACAGATGAACTGAACCGTTAAGGACAAACTGGGAAAGGCCACAGGAGGTACGTATGTAAAATGGGAAAGGTATCTCCCTGCGATTCTTGCAGAGAACAGAATGAATCCAAACAAAACTACCAACTTGTCATCCTTTGGGATTTTGATGGGTAGACCATTCCACACCCCTTGGACCAGACAACCCATTGTCCTAATGCCTGGCGATCTGGAATTGATATAAGAGGAATATGTGGTACATTTATTACGTGTGTGGAACAGCATCTACGGTGATGTATTTGTCTCCTTTTCTTTACCTTCCCAGGAACCTACACACCCATTCGAACCAGGATACAGAGTGGTAGTGAAAGCCCTGGACAAGCACAAGTCTATAGACTCCCCTTATGGAAAACCAACAACAGTGACCGCAGTGACCAGAACTGTGTTAATAGCGGATTTACATTCCTGGACACACGCATCAAGTGTCAAGAAAGCTCCAGGTGGGCCCCATCCATTAGGCCAAGAAGATGTTGCTTCTTTCGGACTATGCCTACAAGAACTTTGTACTGATTACAGTGAGCTCAGTGACCGTTTTTTTATAGTATGGATTAGCTCTATATGCTGGTACCGCCCACAGAAACTGTCTTTCTGTCTAGGTCATGTACCACATAATGAGACACGACACAGACATGCCAGAGACTTTATGCCAGTGGACACAGTATCTCTTACTGATAAAATGTTGTTGCTACAGTTTAAATATGGGTATGCACAAAAGGTCAGGATATGACAAATGCTGGACTTTGCAGTAAATTACATCCAAGTAAAACGAGGTGAACATCATTCCCTTTTTGAATGGCACCCCCGCAGTAAGTATACAAAACATATCAGGAGTCCAGGGAAATGAACCAATATCCTTTACCATAATAACCCAAGTATTTTTTCTTTTCTTGTATATGGACATAAAGGTATGTCAATGTATATGTAAGAAAACTATTCTAGCAGCAGAGGATGATTATAATGACATTATCAACCCTCATTTTGGTCATAAATTGTTCCTTTGGAACAAAAGAAGGGAATGATAGAGTTACCCTTTAAACTGATAGAGGTACTATTTAAGTTTCTCTGTTTTGCTTTGTTTCTCATCCTCTCATGTTCTGCTTATGTCCTTGATAAATGTAACTAGACGAGAACCTTGGCAGGGTATTAATAAGCCAAAGTACGCAACAAATTTCTGATAAGGCACATAATTTGGCTGAAAACACTATTTTCCACAGGTTTCACAGGAGAGCGAGTGTATCCTGAATGAAATTAACCTTTACAATGGATTGTGACACACCTAGCCGGGACAGGGGCTTTTGGAGAGAACTGGGAAACCTTTGTTTCAGCCCCCTATGTCCCTCTTATGTCTAAGTTACCCTGTGTCTATTAGGGGCACAGGGTGACTGAGAAAAATTATTATCTCCTAAAGGCGACAGTTGCACCAGATGAAATGCGCGTAAGGTGAGGTCAGTAATATATGATTTTGTACACCCGCTGTTTATCCCTGATTTAGGCAATTATGGAATGTGCACATCAAAGGTACACATATGTTTTTAATGCACAAGATGTTCTCAGGGTCCTTCGTTAGGTTGGTGTTAGGGCTGGCTCAGCCCTTCCTTCCGCTCTCATCTCTCTCCACAGTTAACCAGTTGTTGTGGATCTGCTCGTCAGTCCCGCCTACTTAAAGATCTCCAGCTCACTTCATTCCTGCCTTCGCCTTGGTCGCATCACAAGAAACCATCTCCTGCTTTCCTGTTTAAAGACTGGCTTTGCTGACATCCCTTCTGGCTCCTTATCCTGCTTGCTGTTCCTCTACTTGGATCATTCTAGACTCTAGAGAGAGAGATATAATTTTGCCCCTGTTCAAATCATTAGTAAGACCTCATCTGGAATATGCAGTTCAGTTTTGGGCACCAGTTCTCAAAAAGGATATCTGGGATTTGGAGAAAGTGCAGAGAAGGGCAACCAAACTGATAAGAGGCATGGAGGAGCTCAGCTATGAGGAAAGATTAGAGGAACTGAATTTATTCACTCTCGAGCAGAGGAGAATAAGGGGGGATATGATCAACATGTTCAAATATATAAGGGGTCCATATAGTGAACTTGGTGTTGAGTTATTCTCTGTACGGTCAACCCAGAGAACAAGGGGGCACGGAAAGGTTTCTTCGAAGTAAGAGCTGTGAAAATGTGGAATAGACTCCCGCCAGAGGTGGTTTTGGCCAGCTCAGTAGATTGCTTTAAAAAAAGGCCTGGATACTTTCCTAAATGTACATAATATAACTGGGTACTAACATTTATAGCTAAAGTTGATCCAGGGAAAATCCGATTGCCTCTTGGGGGATCAGGAAGGAATTTTTCCCCCTGCTGTAGCAAATTGGAGCATGCTCTGCTGGGGTTTTTTGCCTTCCTCTGGATCAACTGAGAGTATAAAATTGGGTATATTGGATTGTACGATATTTTTTTTTTTATTCATTGTTTTTAAGGTTGAACTGGATGGACTTGTGTCTTTTTTAGACCTGACTAACTATGTAACTATCACTGACTTTTGGCTTGGCTGATTACCCGATCTGGCTACTGAACCCTGGCTTGACTGAGTACCCGATCCGGTTACTGCACTCTGGCTATGCTTTGACTACGCTTACTCAATTTACCTTTTTATTTTTATTAATAAACAAGTGTGATTTTACTGTACTTCTGTCTCGATCTGGTTCATGGTTTCTGACAGTTGGAGGGAATATCACCCTGGCTAAAAGCTTGCTAAGAAACCATAGATCAGTAGTCTTTTGTTCTCCATTTTCAATAAAGATTTGAAGATGGTGCACATTATACATTTCCCTCATGGCTAACAGAGGACAGAATTAGAATTAGACTTGGGAAACTTAACATTAATAAATCACCGGGACCGAATGGCTTGCACCCGAGGGTACTTAGGGAACTCAGTCAAGTAATTGCCAGACCATTGTTCCTAATTTTTACTGACAGTCTACTGACTGGAATGGTACCAGTGGATTGGAGAAAAGCCAAGGTAGCACCAATATTTAAAAAGGGCCCAAAATACATCCCTGGGAATTACAGACCAGTTAGCCTAACATCAATAGTATGCAAGCTCTTGGAGGGGATGAGAAGGCACTATATACAAGATTTTAGTAACGAGAATGGTATCATTAACAGTAATCAGCAAGGATTCATGAAGAATCGTTCTTGCCAAACCAATCTATTAACCTTCTATGAGGAGGTGAGTTGCCATCTAGATAAAGGAAGGCCCGTAGATGTGGTGTATCTGGATTTTGCAAAAGCATTTGACACAGTTCCCCATAAACGTTTAATGTACAAAGCAAGGTCCGTTGGCATGGACCATAGGGTGCATACATGGATTGAAAAATGGCTACAAGGACGAGTTCAGAAGGTGGTGATACATGGGAAATACTTGGAATGGTCAGGGGTGGGTAGTGGGGTCCCACAGGTTTCTGTGCTGGGACCAATCCTATTTAATTTGTTCATAAACGACCGGGAGGATGGGGTAAACAGTTCAATCTCTGTATTTGCGGATGATACTAAGTTAAGCAGTGCAATAACTTCTCCGCAGAATGTGGAAACCTTGCAAGAAGATCTGCACAAGCTAATGGGGTGGCCAACTACATGGCAAATTAGGTTTAATTTAAAAAAATGTAAAATAATGCAGTTGGGTTGCAAAAATATGAATACAATCTATACACTAGGGGGAGAACCTCTGGGGGATCTAGGATGGAAAGGGACCTGGGGGTCCTAGTGGATGATAGGCTCAGCAATGGCATGCAATGCCAAGCTGCTGCTAACAAAGCAAACAGAATATTGGCATGCATTAAAAAAGGGATTAACTCCAGGGATAAAGCGATAATTCTCCCACTCTACAAGACTCTGTTCCGGCCGCACCTGGAGTATGCTGTCCAATTCTGGACACCAGTCTGTCACGGTCCCTACCGTACCATGCAAACGGCCAGGCGTGGCCACGCCCCAAGTGGTTTAAGGAGGTATTGAACTCATGACTTTCTGTTTAATGCTCCTGTTGTTTTGCCTCTGAGCCACACCTCAGTTCATTATTCAGCCTGGTTTCCAGCTATGCCTTGTTTTGCATGCGGCACTGAGGGCTATACTCTGGATCTTGCTTTGCAATTAGTATCTGTCACTCCTGGTTCAGATGAGGCAGTTTATCTAATCAGCTGGGAATAAAACACTGCCTCACTCTGAGGGCTTTGTCAGTTCATTGTCTCTTGTATTGCCAAAGGTTCCTGTGTTCCTGTTTTCAAGTTGCAGTGTTCCAAGACTGACCCGGCTTCTGACCCTGGCTCTGTTCATTGTTAACTCTGACTTCTGGAATCTCTTCACCTCGACAATCCTTTGGACCGAAAAAAAAAGTCCTGCAAGCAGCGTCTTTAGACGTATACACTGCTCCTTCACCGTCCCTGCCATTGAAATCAATGGGCAGCGCTGCCAAAGCGCCTGCAAAACGATTCGGCAGTGACGCTTTTATCCCTTTCCTAGGCCACCAGTGGGGTTAAAAGTGCCCTGCTAGTGGATGAAAAGTACCGCTAAAACTACGGTAAAGCACCGCTAAAACTATCAGGGCTTTACCGCTAACGCGCCCGTGCTAGCAGTGTGAAAGGGGTCTTAGTGAAAATGTCCAAATTGGGCCAATTAGCCATTTTCCCTCCCCAGTGTCATGTGACTCATTAGTGCTTTAAGGTCTCAGGTGTGAATGGGGAGCAGGTGTGTTAAATTTGGTGTTATTGCTCTCACTCTCTCATACGGGTCACTGGAAGTGTAACATGGCACCTCATGGCAAAGAACTCTCTGAGGAGCTGAAAAAAAAGAATTGTTGCTCTGCATAAAGATGGACTAGGCTATAAGAAGATTGCCAAGACCCTGAAACTGAGCTGCAGCACGGTGGCCAAGTCCATACAGCGGTTTAGCAGGACAGGTTCCACTCAGAACAGGCCTCGCATAATCGACCAAAGAAGTTGAGTGCATCTGCTTAGCATCATATCCAGAGGTTGTCTTTGGGAAATATACATATGAGTGCTGCCAGCATTGCTGCAGAGTTTGAAGGGCTGGGGGGTCAGCCTGTCAGTGCTTAGACCATATACTGCACACTGCATCAAATTGGTCTGCATGGCTGTCGTCCCAGAAGGAAGCCTCTTCTAAAGATGATGCACAAGAAAGCCTACAAACAGTTTGCTGAAGACAAGCAGACTAATGACTAGGGATGGTCCCGATTTTCGAGTTGAACGTAAGTTCGATTTGAACATTGGGTGTTCGCCTGTTCACAGAATAGCGAACAATTTGGGGTGTTTGTGGCAAATTCGAAAGCCACGGAACACCCTTTAAAAGTTTATGGGAGAAATCAAAAGTGCTAATTGCAAAGGCTTATATGCATGGAATTGTCATAAAAAGTGTTTGGGGACTTAGGTCCTGCCCCAGGGGACATGTATCAATGCAAAAAAAGTTTTAAAAACTGGCGTTTTTTCGGGAGCAGTGATTTTAATAATGCTTAAAGTGAAACAATAAAAGTGTAATATTCCTTTAAATTTCGTACCTGGGGGTGTCTATAGTATACCTGTAAAGTGGCGCATGTTTCCCGTGTTTACAACAGTCCGAGAGCAAAATGACATTTCCAAAAGAAAAAAAGTCATTTAAAAGTACTCGTGGCTATAATGATTTGTAAGTCCCGGCAATACACATAAAAGTTCATTGATAAAAACGGTATGGGATCCCCCACAGGGGAACCCCGAACCGAAATTTAAAACAAAAATTGCGTAGGGGTTCCCCCAAATTCCATACCAGGCCTTCAGGTCTGGTATGGAAATTAAGGGGAACCTTGCGCCAAAATGTAAAAAAAAATGGCGTTGGTCTCCCCAAAAATCCATACCAGACCTTTTTTGAGCATGCAACCTGGCAGGCTGCAGGAAAAGAGGGGGGAAGAGAGAGTGCCCCCCCTCCTGAACCATACCAGGCCACATGCCCTCAACATTGGGAGGGTGCTTTGGGGTAGCCCCCCGAAGCACCTTTTCCCCATGTTGTTGGGGAGAAGGGCCTCATCCCCACAACCCTTGCCCGGTAGTTGTGGGGGTCTGCGGGCAGGGGGCTTATCAGAATTTGGAAGCCCCTTTTAACAAGGGGACCCCCAGATCCCTGTGTGAAATGGTAACAAGGTACAAATGTACTCCTACCATTTCACAAAAAATGTGTGAAAATGGTAAAAAAACACAATACACGCCTTGGGACAAGTCCTTTATTAAAAAAGAATTAAAAATTAAACTGTCCCACGCAGTCTTCTTCTTCTTCTCGCGCTCCGACGGACCGAAAAAAACAAAACAAAAAAAGCCACACGCCACCTACGATCTGCCTCCATGGGAGGCACCCACCGTAATGACCGGCCGCTCTCAGGTGACAGCTCTTTTATTACTGAGGGCGGGCCACCCGATGACGTCGCCAGGTGACCCCGCCCCCCTCTAACACACGGGGACTTCCCTATGGCTTCCCTGTAGCGTCAGCGGGGGGTGGGGTCACTCGGTTACCATAGGGATGTCCATGTGCATCAGAGGGGGGCGGACCGGGTGGCCCCGCCCCCTCTGATGCTAAGGGAAAGCCATAGGTATGTCCCCGTGCATCAGAGGGGGGCGGGGTCACCCGGCTATGTCATTGGGTGGCCCCACCCTCAGTTATAAAAGAGCTGTCACCTGAGAGCGGCCAGTTATTACGGCAAGTGCCTCCCACCGAGGCAGATCGTAGGCGATGGGCGGCTTTTTTTTTTTTTTCGGTCCATCGGAGCGCGGGAAGAAGAAAAAGACTCCGTGGGACAGTTTTATTTTTTAATTTTTTTAATAAAGGACTTGTCCCAAGGCGTGTATTGTGTTTTTTTTACTATTTTCACACATTTTTTGTGAAATGGTAGGGGTACATTTGTACCCCGTTACCATTTCACACAGGGGGGGTCAGGTTCTGGGGGTCCCCTTGTTAAAGGGGGCTTCCAGATTCCGATAAGCCTCCCTCCTGAAGACCTCCACAACCACCAGGCAAGGGTTGTGGGGATGAGGCCCTTCTCCCCATCAACATGGGGACAAAGTGCTTTGGGGGCTACCCCAAAGCACCCTCCCAATGTTGAGGACATGTGGCCTGGTACGCTCTCTCACCCCCCTCTTTTCCTGTGGCCTGCCAGGTTGCGTGCTCGGATAAGGGTCTGGTATGGATTTTTGGGGGTACCCCACACCATTTTTTTAAATTTTGGCATGGGGTTCCCCTTAAAATCCATACCAGACCTGAAGATTCTGGTATGGATTATGAGGGTGACCCCCATGCCATTTTTTTTTTATTTTGGCACGGGGTTCCCCTTAATATCCATACCAGACCTTAAGGGCCTGGTATGGAATTTGGGGGGACCCCCACGTATTTTTTTTTAAATTTTGGTTCGGGGTTCCCCTGTGGGGGAATCCCATACAGTTTTTATTAATGAACTTTTATGTGTATTGCCGGGACTGACAATTTATTATAGCCGCGAGTACTTTTAAATTTAAATTTTTTCCTTTAGAAATGTCATTTTGCTCTAGGACTGTTGTAAATACGGGAAACATGTGCCCGTGCAAGGGCATTGAAGATGAAACATGGCTGGGTCTTTCAGCATGACAATGATCCCAAACACACTGCCCGGGCAACGAAGGAGTGGCTTCGTAAGAAGCATTTCAAGGTCCTGGAGTGGCCTAGCCAGTCTCCAGATCTCAACCCCATAGAAAACCTTTGGAGGGAGTTGAAAGTCCGTGTTGACCAGCGACAGCCCCAAAACATCACTGCTCTAGAGGAGATCTGCATGGAGGAATGGGCCAACATACCAGCAACAGTGTGTGACAACCTTGTGAAGACTTACAGAAAACGTTTGACCTCTGTCATTGCCAACAAAGGGTATATAACAAAGTATTGAGATGAACTTTTTATATTGACCAAATACTTATTTTCCACCATAATTTGCAAATAAATTCTTTCAAAAATCAGACAATGTGATTGTCTGGATTTGTTTCCACATTTTGTCTCTCATAGTTGAGGTATACCTATGATGACAATTACAGGCCTCTCTCATCTTTTTAAGTGGGAGAACTTGCACAATTGGTGGCTGACTAAATACTTTTTTGCCCCACTGTATATAAGGCCGCCTGCGTCGGAGAGATAGACAGAGAGACAGTGTCATTTGATTTAAGTTAGATTAGGCAGGCGAGTCAGTTAGCTGCACTTACAGTGTATTGTGTATATATATGCATCCTAGGTGTTTATATATATATATATATATATATATATATATATATATATACTGTATTCAGTTTAGCTAGATCCGTTCCTGTTATTCTCTTCCTACTGACAGCCAGGCAGGTGTTTTTACGGTATTTACAGCTACCTGAAGAAAATTGCTGGTGTTCTTCTGATCCTATTAGTACCACAGGCAGGCAGCTACAGTACTTACAGTTAGTGTAGTGCGTCCTCTGCACAGTGTGCACCTAAAGCTACCTGAAGAAAATTGGTGGTGTTCTTCTGATCCTATTAGTACCACAGGCAGGCAGCTGAAGTATTTACAGTTAGTGTAGTGCGTCCTCTGCACAGTGTGCACCTAAAGCTACCTGAAGAAAATGGGTGGTGTTCTTCTGATCTATGAGACACTTCTTACTCTATGAGATACTTTACCACTTGTGCTACCCAATTTATTGTCCATTTGCTTACTTGTCCTTGCAAGAAGCAATATGTGGGCCAGACCATCAGGACATTCTCCACCAGAGTGAACGAACACGTTGCAGGGATTAAAAGTGGGAAAAAAGTGGGCTTTTCATCACGATGTCCTACCTGCGGTCACGTGTCTTAGTAACGGTCACGTAACTCCAGAGCCTGTTTTTCGTGGGCTTTTGTAGGTATGTCTCTTGTGCGATCATGTGCCATAATCTCCTTGTGTCACGTGACCTCATACCCCTGTTTTCATGGACTTTTCAACATGATGCTCCTCATTTTGTTTGCCATATGACCATCCAGTTGTGATGACATGCTCTTCCGGTCCACCTTCTGGTTGGTAATTTAGCTCATGTGCCTCGAATTTTCTTCATACCATTGGACTCCACAGCGAGGCTTGAATTTTAGTGACCAGATGACTGCTATACTCCAATTGGAAGTCTCTATGGGGTTTTCCTTGATGATTAGTCTTTTATCATTTATGGTTATTTCAGTAATATTTATATATATATTGGCAGTATGGAAGAGGTGTTTCATGCCCCTGTTGAAGACCCATCGGTCGAAACGCGTAGGGCCGTTTCATTACTCTCCACATTGCCTTCATTTTATTTGTGATCACTTTTATTTTAAGTCAGTTTTTAGAAATAAAATACCTCCTTTTACTTGCACCTGTGGAAGCTTTTATTTCCTCCACATATGCTCTGGATGTGAATGGATATGTCTTCCTGGTGAATCTACCATCAAAATCCTACCCTGACAGTTCTTGGATTGGAGTTCATTTTGGAAGTCACCTTTGGTCCCCCCGGATCCCATCCTTGAGGTCTGAACCATCCGGATATCTGTACATCTGCCTCGTGTGGCATACTGCTTATATGACTCTATGTCACTAACATTAGAGTCCACCAGTTCCAGTAAAAGCATTTATATGGCATTCAATTGTTGATGGTTTTTCAATTTGGGGTTGCCTCTACAGATGGAGTAGTATACCTATTTACACCGCTTTTGGTCTCTGTTCATTTGGTGTTGGATCATTGTGTTGGACATTTATTTTCCAGTCCATTCCACATCACTTATTATTAGAGGTTTATTATTGTTTTACAGATGGACTTTTTTCTGTATATGGAGTTTGAGTTTATTATTCACTTGACACATTTATCACGATTTTGTGTTTATTTATTAGAGCTACATTTTTACCATTTTTTTTTCACGTTTGTCACATTTTATGTAGCTGCTTATTTATTTATTTTTTTCTTTTTTGGGGTCAGCGCAGTAATTTATTTTCCTTTTCGTGCACCTAAAGCTACCTGAAGACAATTGCTGTTGTTCTGATCCTATTAATACCATAGGCAGGCCACTGCAGTATTTACAGTTAGTGTACTGTGTTCTCTGCACAGTGTGCACCTAAAGCTACCTGAAGAAAATTGCTGATGTTCTTCTGATCCTATTAGTACCACAGGCAGGCAGCTACAGCATTTACAGTTAGTGTAGTGCGTCCTCTGCACAGTGTGCACCTAAAGCTACCTGAAGAAAATTGGTGGTGTTCTGATTCTATTAATACCACAGGTAGGCAGCTGCAGTATTTACAGTTAGTGTACTGTGTTCTCTGCACAGTGTGCACCTAAAGCTACCTGAAGAAAATTGCTGATGTTCTTCTGATCCTATTAGTACCACAGGCAGGCAGCTACAGCATTTACAGTTAGTGTAGTGCATCCTCTGCACAGTGTGCACCTAAAGCTACCTTAAGAAAATTGGTGGTGTTCTTCTGATCCTATTAGTACCACAGGCAGGCAGCTGCAGTATTTACAGTTAGTGTAGTGCGTCCTCTGCACAGTGTGCACCTAAAGCTACCTGAAGACAATTGCTGTTGCTCTGATCCTATTAATACCACAGGCAGGCAGCTGCAGTAATTACAGTTAGTGTACTGTGTGCACCTAAAGCTACCTGAAGAAAATTGGTGGTGTTCTGATTCTATTAATACCACAGGCAGGCAGCTGAAGTATTTACAGTTAGTGTACTGTGTCCTCTGCACAGTGTGCACCTAAAGCTACCTGAAGAAAATTGGTGGTGTTCTTCTGATCCTATTAGTACCACAGGCAGGCAGCTGCAGTATTTACAGTTATGCCCTGTACACACGGTCGGACATTTATCGGACATTCCGACAACAAAATTCATGGATTTTTTCCGATGGACGTTGGCTCAAACTTGTCTTGCATACACACGGTCGCACAAAGCTGTCGGAAAATCCGATCGTTCTGAACGCGGTGACGTAAAACATGTACGTCGGGACTATAAACGGGGCAGTAGCCAATAGCTTTCGTTTCTTAATTTATTCTGAGCATGCGTGGCACTTTGTTCGTCGGATTTGTGTACACACGATCGGAATTTCCGACAATGGATTTTGTTGTCGGAAAATTTTATAGCCAGCTCTCAAACTTTGTGTGTTGGAAATTCCTATGGAAAATGTGTGATGGAGCCTACACACGGTCGGAATTTCCGACAACAAGGTCCTATCACACATTTTCCATTGGAAAATCCCAAAATCCGTGTGTACAGGGCATAAGTTAACTTCGTCCTCTGCACAGTGTGCACCTAAAGCTACCTGAAGACAATTGCTGTTGTTCTGATCCTATTAATACCACAGGCAGGCGGCTGCAGTATTTACAGTTAGTGTACTGTATCCTCTGCACAGTGTGCACCTAAAGCAACCTGAAGACAATTGCTGGTGTTCTCATACTAATAATACTACAGGCGGACAGTTGATTCTACTAGCTGCAGTATCAGTATATATATACATCCCAGCTTTGTGCAGCTACATCTCACTGCAGGCTATTAGTATGTCTGAAAGGCCAACAAGGAGAGGCAGACAGTCACAAGCCAATAAAAGAGGGCAAGCAGGCTCTGTGTCTAGAGGCAACAGTGCTGGTCATGGAGACGGTGCATCCTCATCAGCATGTGGCCATGGGACACGCTTGTCCTTTTTTCGGCAGCTGGCCATGTTGAGCCGCAACATGCCGAAGACTTGGTAGAGTTGATGACCAAGCCGTCCTCATCCTCCTCATCCTCTCTCACCCAGGCTCAGGGTACTTTGTCTGGCAAATCAGCTGCCAACGCAGCCTCTTCCCTCGGCTCAATGGCATCAGTCACTCCTTCCCTAGCCCCACCATGTCCTCCTGAGGAGTCCCCCGAACTGTTTGATCACAGTGTTGGGTACATGCTCCAGGAGGATGCCCAGTGTTTTGAAGGCTTCGATGATGGTACTCCGATGAGGAAGACAGTAACGTGAGCCCAGAGAGAGGGGGTGCCCAAGAAGGACATCAAACTGGCAGTCATGTTCCCCCAGCTGCAGCATACTGCCAGCTTTGCTCCAGTGATGAGGAGGGAGGGGTTGATGAGGTCACTGACTCCTGGTGGGTGCCTGATAGGAGAAAGGAGGAGGCACATCTCCAACAGGGCAGGATGCCCTCCAGGGGCCAGCTTAAGGGCAGCACACCGACTATATCACACCGCAGAGCTCTGCATGTGCAGGGCGCTGCTGTCTGTTATTGTTATTCCAAAAGTTCTTTGGTGTGGGCCTTTTTTGGGATGAGTGCATCAGATCCCACCGCTGCTATTTGCAACATATGTCTCAAGCGTATCTCGCGTGGCCAAAACATCACCCACTTGGGCACCACATGCTTGACCAGACATATGTCGACCTGCCTTGCAGTTCGTTGGCAAGTGTACCTAAAAGACCCACACCAAAGAACAAAGTGGACCTCTCCTTGCTTCTCATCAGCTGGGATCTCCAACCCCACTATACCTTCAGTCCTCTCTGAAACCTGCACTGAGAGGAATGAAGTTGTAGAATTAGGTGTGTCACAGCTAAGTACTTGCGGGCAATCTGCTATTGGTACACCGACGTCAGATTGTACTAGGCAAATTTCCCTGACCCAGCCGCTGCACTGCCGAAAGAAGTTCACTCCCAGCCATCCACATACCCAGCGGTTGAATGCTAACTTGGCTAAATTGCTAGCACTTCAACTGCTGCCTTTTCAGTTAGTAGACTCAGCCCCCTTCCATGAGTTTGTGGAATGTGCGGTTCCTCAGTGGCAGGTTCCCAAACGCCACTTTTTCTCACGGAATACGATTCCGGCTCTCTACCGGCATGTAGAAGGCAATGTCTTGGCCTCGCTGGACAGGGCGGTCAGCGGTAAGGTGCATATTACCACTGACTCATGGTCCAGCAGGCATGGACAGGGACGTTACCTATCTTTCACTGTGCACTGGGTGACTCTTCTGGCAGCTGGGAAGGATGCAGGACAGGGTGCGGTAGTGTTGGAGGTTGTTCCACCACCACGCCTCCAAAATTCTACTAGTGGTGATTCTGCCACACCTCTCTCCTCCACCCCCTCCTCTTCTTCCTCCATGGCCTCTTACTGTGCTGATCAGAACCAGCGGTACTCCGTAGGCATTCAAGGGGCTTCGCAAGCACGCAGGCAAAAAGATGCCATGCGGTGCTTGAGCTGGTGTGCTTGGGGGACAGGAGCCACACTGGGGCAGAGATTCTGTCAGCTCTGCAGGGGCAGGTTCAGAGGTGGTTGACGGCACGCCAGCTTAAGCCAGGTATGGTGGTTTGCGACAATGGCACCAACCTCCTCTCCACCCTCCGATAGGGACAACTGACCCATGTGCCCTGTTTGGCTCACATCCTTAACTTGGAGGTGCAGTGGTTCTTGGGCAGGTACCCGGGCTTACAGGATGTCCTGAGGCAGGCCAGGAAAGTCTGTGTGCATTTCCACAGGTCATATAATGCCAGTGCTCGGCTGGCTGACCTCCAAAAGAAATTTAACCTGCCCAAGAACTGCCTAATCTGTGAAATGCCCACCAGGTGGAACTTTGGCCATGCTGCAGCGGCTGCACATGCAGCAGAGGGCCATCAATGAGCACCTATGCGACTATGGCACCAGGACAGGGTCAGGGGACCTTGGTTTTTTCCCCATGCCAGTTAGGATCAGGGATGCATGCACTGTCCTGTCATCATTTGAGGAAGCCACTAGGATGGTGAGCAGTGACAGTGCATGCATCAGTGACACTGTCCCTCTTGTCCACCTGTTGGAGCACACGCTGTGTGGAATAATAGACAGGGCACTTGAGGTAGAACAGAGGGAGGAAGAGGAGGACTTCCTTACCTCTCAAGGCCTCCTTTATCTAGACAGTGTCCCCGCCGATCACACAGGAAGAGGACAAGGAGGAGCAGGAGGAGGAGGATTGTGTCAGCATGGAGGTGGAGCCTAGCACTCAGCATCAGCAGCAGTCTTCAAGGAATCATTTACAGTCCCAAGAAACCCATGGACTTGTACGTGGCTGGGAGGAGGTGGCTGCAGATCAGGTCGTCCTTAGTTACCCAGAGGACTCTGGACCGAATGCCTCAGCAAACCTACGCTGCATGGCCTCCCTGATCCTGCAAAGCCTGCGGAAGGATCCTCGCATTTGTGGTATCAAGGGGAGGGATGATTACTGGCTGGCAACCCTCCTTGATCCACATTACAAGGGTAAGGTTGCGGACCTTAACTTGCCGTCGCAGAGGGAGCAGAGGATGAAACATCTTCGGGAGGCCTTGCAGAAAGGTTTGCGCAACGCATTTCCAGAGCCTGGGAGGTTACAATTTCCTGGTCCTCCTTGACAACGTGTTGCTGAGGCTTCGGTCAGTCACAGAAGGAGCGGTGGAGAATGTGGCTATCTGACCGATGCGTTCAGGCAGTTTTTTAGTCCGCAGCCCCAAGGTCTGATCGGTTCCAGCAACCATCACCAGCGTCTGATTCACATGGTGCAGGATTACCTAGGGGCAAGATCAGACTTGGACACCTTTCCCACCGAAAATCCTCTGGGTTACTGGGTCTTGAGGATGGATCACTGGCCAGAGCTTGCACAGTATGCAATTGAGCTACTGGCCTGTCCTGCATCCAGCGTTCTTTCGGAATGCACATTCAGTGCTGCTGGAGGCTTTGTAACCGATCACAGGGTGCACCTGTCCACCGAATCGGTCGATCGGCTGACCTTCATAAAAATGAATCAGTCTTGGATCACTAGCTACCAAGCACCTGATGCTGATGTAACCGATTGATTTTTTCTTTAATGTGAGATCCCTTCAAGACTGCCTATGCTGATGGTGAGTGACTATCCTGTTATGCTGAGTGACAATCCTCTTCCTCCTCAATTTTCATGCTGATAGCTAGTAAGAACATTTTTGGTTCTGGGCACCGCCACCAGTGGCCAAGGCCCAATTTTTCAGGGGCGTATAATTACAATTTTTGATGCAATACTTTGCAGCAAGGCTCATTCCTGCCCTCCAACTAGAGTATCTGTGAGTGGTTGCAGTGTTGTGGCACCAGCACCAGTGCCCAAGGCCCAATTTTTCAGCCCCTGTTTAACAGGGGCGTGTAATTACAATTTTTGATGCAATACTTTGCAGCATGGCTCCTTCCTGCGCTCCAACTATAGCATCTGTGAGGGGTTACAGTGTTGTGGCACCAGTGCCTAAGGCCCAATTTTTCTGCCCCTGTTCAACAGGGACATGTAATTACAATTTTGTATCTAATATTTCACAGCAGGGCCCATTCCTGCGCCCACCAAGAGTAACTGTGAGGGCTTACAGTGTTGTGGCAACACCACCACCAAAGCCCAATTTTTCTGCCCCTGTTCAACAGGTGCATGTAATTACAATTCTTGATCTAATATTTCCTGCGCCCATCAAGAGTAACTGTGAGGGCTTACAGTGTTGTGGCAACACCAACACCTAAGGCCCCAATTTCTGCAGAGTATATAGGGCAGGCCCCTACTTTCAAACATCCAACTTACAAACGACTCCTACTTGCAAACGGAAGGAGTCAACAGGAAGTAAGATGAAATCTACCCCTAGGAAGGGAAATTCTCTCCTGTAAGAGTTAATATGGGAAAAACGTGTCTCCTCCTCACTGATGCTTTATCACCAATCCTTGTTTCACTAAAAACCCCAAATTTTCAAAAAACATTTGTCATTGGGACAGAAAGTGAGGTGAAATCTTCTGAAGAGGTGCACAGACAGCAAAACAAATGTTACAGGGGTGATAACCCTTCCCTATGTTTTCTAAAAAGCTTAAAAATAGATTTTTTGGCTGGAGCTACACTTTAAAAATGTACCAGTTCAAAATTACAAACAGATTCTACTTAACAACAAATCTACAGTCCCTGTCTTGTTTGCACTGCCTGTTTACTGCTGTTCAGAGTATATAGGGCCTGGGGGGCCCCACGCCTTTCCTTTTTTTAATTTGGGTGCGGGTTCCCCTTAATATCCATACAAGACCCAAAGGGCCTGGTAATGGGCTTGGGGGTACCCATGCCGTTTGTCTCACTGATTTTCATCCATATTGCCGGGACCCGACATTACATTAAAGCCGCAAGCAGTTTTAAATGACTTTTATTCCTTTAAAAATGTCATTTTGTGCAGGGACTGTTCTAAGCACAGGAAACACGCGCCACTTTACAGGCATACTATAGACACCCCCCAGGTACAATATTTAAAGGAATATTTCACTTTTATTTTTTCACTTTAAGCATCATTAAAATCACTGCTCCCGAAAAAAGGGCAGTTTTTAAAACTTTTTTTGCATTGATACATGTCCCCTGGGGCAGGACTTGGGTCCCCAAACCCTTTTTAGGACAATAACTTGCATATTAGCCTTTAAAATTAGCACTTTTGATTTTGAACGTTCGAGTCCCATAGACTTTAATCGGGTTCTAAAGGTTGTGAGAACTTTTGGTCCGTTCGCAGGGTCTGGTGCAAACCGAACCGGGGGATTTTCGGCTCATCCCTACTAAGGACATGGATTACTGGAACTATGTCCTGTGGTCTGATGAGACCAAGATAAACTTATTTGGTTCAGATGGTGTCAAGCATGTGTGGTGGCAACCAGTGAGGAGTACAAAGACAAGTGTGTCTTGCCTACAGTCAAGCGTGGTGGTGGGAGTGTCATGATCTGGGGCTGCATGAGTGCTGCCGGCACTGGGGAGCTACAGTTCATTGAGGGAACAATGAATGCCAACATTTACTGTGACATACTGAAGCAGAGCATTATTATTTATTATATATATATTATACATATATATTTTTATTAGAGCATTATCCCCTCCCTTCAGGGGACTGGGCCGCAGGGCAGTAATCCAACATGATAATGACCCCAAACATACCTCCAAGACAACCACTACCTTGCTAAAGAAGCTGAGGGTAAAGGTGATGGACTGGCCAAGCATTTCTCTAGACCTAAACCCTATTGGGCATCTGTGGGGCATCCTCAAACGGAAGGTGGAAGAGCGCAAGGTCTCTAACATCCACCAGCTCTGTGATGTTGTCATGGAGGAGTGGAAGAGGACTCCAGTGGCAACCTGTGAAGGTCTGGTGAACTCCATGCCCAAGAGGGTTAAGGCAGTGCTGAAAAATAATGATGGCCACACAAAATATTGACACTTTGGGCTCAATTTGGACATTTTTACTTAGGGGTGTACTTACTTTTGTTGCCAGCAGTTTAGACATTAATGTCTGTGTGTTGAGTTATTTTGAGGGGACAGCAAATTTACACTGTTATACCAGCTGTACACTCACTACTTTACATTGTAGCAAAGTGTAATTTTTTAAGTGTTGTAACATGAAAAGATATAATAACATATTTACAAAAATGTGAGGGGTGTACTCACTTTTGTGAGATACTGTAAGTAATTTCAAACAAATGATGGATAAAAAGTGCAAATGTTTGCATTATTGGTGCACGAATGAAAAATGTGCATGGAGTACTGTAAAATATTAATTAGTATATGGGTGATGCTGTAACCAGACGTGAACAATAACACCCGCTCAGATCACCATGCCTAGTGAATTCTGTTTTCAGGATGTCCTTTGAACAAGTTCAAATGCCATAAAAGGACAAAATAAATTTCTGGTTTATAAACCGAACAGTGAAGGCTCTGTTCTACTCTTCTAGGGAGAAAAAAAAAAGAATATATATACACGTGTAAGAAAAAAAACACAGTTGGAAATGCACTTTTCATTTTTGACCGATTTTTAAGAAAAATAAAATGCATTCCAGGAAAAGGGCTGCAGCTAAAAAAACGAAGACCAGAAAATGTTTAAAGATGTTTTAACGACTTAAACACAGGCCAGATTGTGTCTAAAAATTTCCACATTTAAAGAAGAAAATTTTATATTAAATAGACTTTCCTCTGAGCTGCTGGATATAAACATTTTTGTTCTTAGTTTTGCCTGAACTTTCATTTTTACTATTTAGTTCAAAGTAAGTCTCTGAATTTTTTTTATGCATTTTTGAAACTTCACCCACATTTGACATTTTGTCACATACAGATCTTCCTCTTGGGTTTAATCATTTTTTTGCTATTCTTCTTAAAACCACCTCATTACCAAAATGTTTCACCCAGGGGCGTTGGGAGGGGGTCGCTAGGGGGGCTGAAGCCCCGAATGTGACCCAGAAAAGCCTAGAGTCTATTGAATGCTGCATTCTATTGTTAGCCCCGAGCACCGGGACCGATCTTATCGCGAGCGCGGCCGAAAGTGGCCGAGTAAGGCTGCAGCTGAAAGTGACCGAGTATGGTCGAGGGTGTCTGAGTGCTATAGCAGTCAAAAGTGGCCGAGTGCGACCGAAAGTGGCCGAGTGCCATAGCGTCCGAAAGTGGCCGAGTACGGCCAAAAGTGGCTGAGTGCCATAGCGGCCGAAAGTGGCTGAGTGTGGCAGAGTGCCATAGCAGATCCCACCTTCTGCTATGCAGCGCCAATGCCAGGACCGCAGGACGCGTGAGTGACGTCCATCTTAGCCTGCAGGCTCTAAAAGGCAGGAACAACACATCCCCGCTCCCCACTCAGGTGGGCGGGCGGGCGGCTCTCTTCTCCTCCTCGGCTCTGCTTCTCTCTGATGAGTGACTGACTGCCTGCAGTGACCGCACACCATGGCTGAGCTGAGGTAGGTCAGGCAGTGTGTGTATGTATGTCATTGTCAGTGTATGTAGGTCAGTGTGTGTAGGTCAGGCAGGTCACTGGTCAGCGTATGTAGGTCAGGTAGGTCAGTGTATGTAGGTCAGGTAGGTTAGTGTATGTAGGTCAGGAAGGTCAGTGTATGTAGGTCAGGCAGGTCAGTGTATGTAGGTCAGGAAGGTCAGTGTATGTAGGTCAGGCAGGTCAGTGTATGTAGGTCAGGCAGGTCAGTGTATGTAGGTCAGGAAGGTCAGTGTATGTAGGTCAGGTAGCTCAGTGTATGTAGGTAAGGCAGGTCAGTGTATGTAGGTCAGGAAGGTTAGTGTATGTAGGTCAGGTAGGTCAGTGTATGTAGGTCAGGTAGGTCAGTGTATGTAGGGCAGGAAGGTCAGTGTATGTAGGTCAGGAAGGTCAGTGTATATAGGTCAGTGTATGTAGGTCAAGAAGGTCAGTGTATGTAGGTCAGTGTATGTAGGTCAGGCAGGACAGTGTATGTAGGTCAGGTAGGTCAGTGTATGTAGGTCAGGAAGGTCAGTGTATGTAGGTCAGTGTATGTAGGTCAGGAAGGTCAGTGTATGTAGGTCAGGAAGGTCAGTGTATGTAGGTCAGGAAGGTCAGTGTTTGTAGGTCAGTGTATGTAGGTCAGGCAGGTCAGTGTATGTAGGTCAGGAAGGTCAGTGTTTGTAGGTCAGTGTATGTAGGTCAGGCAGGTCAGTGGCGTCACTAGGGTTGGTGTCACCCGGTGCGGTAAAACATGGTGTCACCCCCTCCAACTATAGTCACCCCTCAATATAGACCCCCCTCCTTCAGTACATTTCCCCTTCCAAGTATAGTCCACCCTCAGTAGAGACCCCCCCCCCTTAGTACAGACCCCCCTGCCTCAGTATAGACCCCTCACTAAATATAAACCCCCTCCATCAGTACAGCCCCCCAGGAAAAACCACCCCAATCCATTAATACAGCCCCCCAGGACAAACCACCCCCTCCAACAGTACAGACCCCCCAGGAATAACTACCCCCTCTATCAGTACACCCCTCCCCCAGGACAAACCACCCCCTCCATCAGTACAGCCTCCCCAGGGCAAACCACCCCCTCCATCAGTACAGCCCCCCCAGGGCAAACCACCCCCTCCATCAGTACAGCCCCCCCAGGGCAAACCACCCCCTCCATTAGTACAGCCCCCCAGGGCAAACCACCCCCTCCATCAGTACAGCCCCCAGGGCAAACCACCCCCTCCATCAGTACAGCCCCCCCCCAGGGCAAACCACCCCCTCCATCAGTACAACCCCCCAAGACAAATAACCCGCTCCATCAGTACAGCCCCCCCAGGACAAATTACCCCCTCCATCAGTACAACCCCCCCCAGGACAAACCACCTACTCCATCAGTACAACCCCCGGGACAAACCACCCCCTCCATCAGTACAGCCCCCCCAGGACAAACCACCCCCTCCATCAGTACAACCCCCCCAGGACAAACCACCCCCTCCATCAGTACAGCCCCCCAGGACAAATTACCCCCTCCATCAGTACACCCCCCCAGGACAAACCACCTACTCCATCAGTACAACCCCCAGGACAAACCACCCCCTCCATCAGTACAGTCCCCCCAGGACAAACCACCCCCTCCATCAGTACAACCCCCAGGACAAACCACCCCCTCCATCAGTACAGCCCCCCAGGACAAACCACCCCCTCCATCAGTACAACCCCCCAGGACAAACCACCCCCTCCATCAGTACAACCCCCAGGACAAACCACCCCCTCCATCAGTACAGCCCCCCAGGACAAACCACCCCCTCCATCAGTACAACCCCCCAGGACAAATTACCCCCTCCATCAGTACAACCCCCCCAGGACAAACCACCCCCTCCATCAGTACAACCCCCAGGACAAACCACCCCCTCCATCAGTACAGCCCCCCCAGGACAAACTACCCCCTCCATCAGTACAGCCCCCCCAGGACAAACTACCCCCTTTATCAGTACAGTCCCTCCCAGGACAAACTACCCCCATCAGTACAGCCCCCCCAGGACAAACTATATCAGTAGTACAGCCCCCCCCACCTGTCAACACCACAGAGGACATCACTCCCCCCCTCATCGCAAGCCGACAACCCCTTCCCCCCGACCCTTACCGCACTAGCATGGGCGGCACACATGGAACACCCGGGCGGCAGCTGGAAAGGAAAGGACAGTGTGCAGCCACGCCGTGGAGAATGGATTGTCATGTGACAGGCAGCAGCGCCGTAGTGAGAGAGACAGAGGAGGAGGAGAACACTCACTGCCGCTGCGCTGCTCCGGATGGTGTCACCCCTGTAGCGGGTGGCACCCGGGTGCAGACCGCACCCCCCCCTCACCCCACTAGCAACGCCACTGAGGCAGGTCAGTGTATGTAGGTCAGGAAGGTCAGTGTATGTAGGTCAGGAAGATCAGTGTATGTAGGTCAGTGTATGTAGGTCAGGCAGGTCAGTTTATGTAGGTCAGGAGGGTCAGTGTATGTAGGTCAGTGTATGTAGGTCAGGAAGGTCAGTGTATGTAGGTCAGGAAGGTCAGTGTATGTAGGTCAGGAAGGTGTGTTTAGCGGTCAGCATTGATGGGCACTGGTAAGTCACACAACTCCACCACCCAGCCTGAAAAAAAAAAGGGCGCCACATACAACCTCCCCCCCCCCCCCCGGTTCTTGGACTTCGGGCTGAAGCCCCTGGTCTTTTTACCACCTAGCAAAACGCCCCTGATTTCACCCACTCTTTACCTCTTTACCAAGCCATTTTTCATTCAGTGATGTGACACTTTGACTGAAAATGACTTGTAAAACATTGTACCCAAATACATTCTATAACATTTTTTGAGACAGACAGAGCTTTCTTTTTTATATTTAAATGCCACTGATTATTTTTATTTTATATAAAGAAAAAAATGAAAAATAAACCATTTCCCTTACTTTTTGTTTCAAAATATAGCAAAGAGTGCCATCACAATACAAAAAAAAGCAAATGACCTGTTTTTGGAAAGGAGATACTTTTGGAAAGCAGATCTGATCTTTTGCCACAATTTTTTGGAAATGATTAAACATGCTGGTATTAAAGGGGGTTAAATCATGGAGCTTGGCAAGGGTGCGCCAGTTACATAAAAAGTACAGGTCATACATAGAGGAATCAGGAGGTGAGGGGGTTAATAGAGAGGTAGTATACAGTGGCAGGATGGTGATGAGAGGCTTAATATACCAATGTGCAGACTAAGGGAGGTTATGGGTTAATATACAGGTCAGATCAGACAGGAATGGACTGACATATACTGTACCAAGTGAAAGACAGAGGGGGGGATTTTTAATATTCTTGGCACTGTTATTGTATTAAACTGGTGCTGACTGGTGAAGTTCAAGAGTTCCTCCTGATCACCAGCCACTAAAAGAGACACAGCTGCTAACAGCAGCCTTTGTTTATACTATCTGATTCTGTGGTCACTTTAAGGTGTATTGATTCCCAACGTGAAGACAAAGATTGCTCCTAGTAAAATCCCAGTTCAGAAAAAATCCTTTATATCCAAACAACTTACCCTCATTCCACTAGTAGGTATGTACCGGTGCAAGAAGGCATTATGCCTCACCTGTTCTCATGTCACACATGGCAAAAAAACTTTTAACACCAATGGGAATCAATACACCTTAAAGTCATTTTTCAATTGTTCAACCACCTATGTCATATACTGTATCTCCTGTCCCTGTGGGCTGTAGTATGTAGGCAGAACCATCAGGATCCTGCGTGCCAGGTTCGGGGAACACAGAAGAGCAGTACAGGCGAACAATCCTTTATATAGTACCGCTCGGCATTTCACTACTCATCACCAACAAAATATTGCAGATTTAAATGTGTGGGTCATTGAATCTATATCAGACCATTTTACCCCTGCTGAAAGATTCCAACGCCTTTGCAGGCAAGAAACTTTCTGGATCTTTACCCTAAACAGTATGGCACCTAATGGTCTCAACGAAGATATAGAGATCAATACAGTTATATAGTACAGTATGCCTCTGGTTTAGGGCTAGATCAGTTCTATACATACAGCATATAATAATATTTTTGTAGGTCCATATCTTTTTTCCCTTTTTCATCATCTAATTATATTTTCCATTGTTCCCTCCCTCCTGTTTTTCTTTCTACTGTACCCCACCTGTATCTTATTAGTATTTTTTAATTTACATTTTCTTCTTGTTTCGAAACATCCAATCAGTTTACAGATATACTCACTTTTACCTATCTTTGGGCTAAACTTCTCTCACACACCATCTTAATTCATTTTGAATCCTGTGTGTATACATACATACGTATATGCATGGGTGTGTGTATGTTTGCTTACCTATATGTGTTACTGCATATAACCATTCCAACAATTATTTTAGGTGTTTTTCAGAATTCTCAACTTTAGGGTCACTAGATCCATTTATATGCATGTGTATATGTATGTTTTTTGCATGTATATTTATACATGTTGTTTTTTTACATATAAGTTTCTCTACCTATACGTTTTTTAAATAACAGTTATTCACATATATACCCTTCCTTTTCTATCCTTTTTTTTTTTCTTTTTTCTTTTTTTCGAATATATATATTTTTTATTTTTTATTTATATATTATTTATTATTTTTTTATTTTTTATTTTTTATTTTCTTATTTATATATATATATATATATATATATATATATATATATATATATATATATATATATATATATATATATATATATATATATTTATATATATTTTATATATTTTTATTATTTTTTATTTTTCATTATACATTTTATTTATTATTTTTAAATATTATTTTTTATTTTTTCTACTCTTTTATTTCTCTTGTATTTTTCTATTATTTTTCTGTTCTTTTCTTTTTATTATTTTTCTTTCATTTTCTTATTCAATATATCTTTTTCGCCATTCATTACAAACTATTCTTCATTTATCATCCATTACTCCCCTCATTTACATTCATTTATTTCCTTCAACATCTACCTTTCTTACATTCTATTCTTATATTTGCTTAGTGTTCCGAACTCAATTCCTATACTCCATTCCATCTTTTTATTGTACTCAGTATGTTGTGCTTGGTTCAATTAGTTGCCTAGCAACTGACTCCGCAGCTCCTATATAAAGGACACTTGTTGCATTAGCCTGTTAGATCTGAAGAAAATGCGGAAGCATTGAAACGCGTCATCTGACACGTCCACACGTCACTTCCGCCCTTTGGTTCCTGGAACAGTGTTTGCGTTCCACGCCTGTCTCCATCCGGTTCCTGTTTCCTGCTACAGTCCTGGCTCCTATGTCCTAGTAGATGCCGGCTCTCCTTGCGGACACTTCCATCTTCCCTGCAGCTCAGCACCCACAGCAGAGACCCCACAGACCACCGTTCATCAGAGCGCTGACAGCACCTCCACCGGAACCTGCACTGTGCACCTTTACAACATCTGAGGAGGACGTCACTGGACCCACTATATGTCCTTGCCTATATTAATCCTGTCCTTGTGAGTAGCCATTTGGCTGTTGTTGTTTTTATAATCTAAATTAAAGTTTTTAATGATACTGCACTTAGATTGGCGCTTCTTGCCTTTTTTCCTACATTATCTTTCAGAGTTGTTTGCTTCCACTCTCAAGTGAGCTGCCGCTGGTGCACAGTATCAGATTCCTTTGAACTATATATTTCATTGACTTTTATATATTTTTTTTTCATTGACCATTATCTTTACTCTCTGGACGTTTGTGGCAGAGTTTACATATATTTTTATATTTTTGATTTTGCATATCCAGGGTTATTAGTCACACTGCCCGTCCTATCCCGGACTTGTTTTATGTTTATGTGTATCATGTCCATTCATGTTTGATGTGTGTTCTTGCGCCATTTATCTTTTTTGTTTACTATAGAAACATTAGACAGGGATGTGTGGTTAACCACTTAAGGTTAAAAACATTTTTTTTGCTATAAATTTACTTCGAACCCCCAAACATTATACATTTTTTTCTAACACCCTAGAGAATAAAATGGTGGTTGTTGCAATACTTTCTGTCACATCGTATTTGCGCAGTGGTCTTACAAGCATACTTTTTTTGGAAAAAATACACTTTTTTGAATTAAGAAATAAGACAAGATTAAAGTTAGTGCAATTTTTTTAAAATTGTGAAAGATAATGTTATGTCGAGTAAATTTATACCCAACATGTCACACTACAAAATTGCGCCAGCTCGTGGAATGTCGACAAACTTTTACCCATTAAAATCTCCATAGGCGACGTTTAAAAAATTCTACAGGTTGTATGTTTTGAGTTACAGTGGAGGTCTAGGGCTAAAATTACTGCACTTGCTCTACCGATCGCAGCGATACCTCACATGTGTGGTTTGAACACAACTTTCATATGCGGACGCTACTTATGTATGCATTCGCTTCTGCACGCAAGCTCAGCAGGACGGGGCACGTTTAACATTTTTTAAAACATTTTCTTATATATTTTACCTTTCATTTTTTATTTTTACACTGTTCTTTTAAAAAAAAAAAAAATGTGTCACTTTTATTCCTATTACAAGGAATGTAAACATACCTTGTAATAGAAAAAAAGCATGACAGGAACTCTTAAATATGAGATCTGGGGTCAAAAAGACCTCAGATCTCATATTTACACTAAAATGCAATTTAAAAAATATGGCCCTTTAAGAGCTATGGGCGGAAGGGATGTTTTGACGTCCCTTTCCGCCCTGCAATGGTATAGAGACGGGTGGAGACATCTTCCCCTCACTTGTCTCCATACCCAGGAAGGAGAAGGATCCGATGGCTCCTGTAAGCGGCGGAGGGCACCGGAGAGCGGCGGTGGGGCCCTCTCCCGCCACCGATAAGAGTGATCTGGCAGCGAATCTGCCGCAGAGACCACTATTATCGGGAACGGGACTGCCCGCTGAAGAAGAGGTTACCAGGGTTATGGCAACTAGCTGCTGCCACAACAACGATATTCCTATTCAAAGACAGGACGTATATAGGCGTGCGACGGTCCGGAATTGGTGTAATAAAAACATCCATTAGTTACTTCTAAACCATTAAGGTGCAATACAGACACAAAAAGGAGGTGTTTGCCTGATATTTTCAATGCCTTCCAAGCACCTTCCATATGCCACATAGGAAAGGTTCTACTGGATTGATTGGACTATTTTATTGGGCTTCATTTTTGGGCCCATCTGAATGCTTTAGTCAACATTAAAGTGGTTCTAAACCCAATAAAAAAAAAACCTGCAAGACAAAGGCTTAATGAGCTAGTATGCATAGCATACTAGCTCATTATGGTAATACTCACCCAAGATCGAAGCCCCCCGCTGCAGTGCCCGTACACAGCACCGGCCGGCGACATTTCCCCCCGGAGTTACTTCCGGGTATCGCGGCTCCGGCGCTGTGATTGGCCGGATCCGCGATGACGTCACTCCCCCGCATGCTCGTGGGAGCCGCTGGCAACAGCACACTCACTGAAGCAAACGGCGTGTATGATTTGCTTCAGTGCGCATGTGTCGGTGACGTCGGCACATGCAGATACAGGGGATATCTCCTAAACCGTGCAGGTTTAGGAGATATCCATGGTAGCTACAGGTAAGCCTTAGTATAGGCTTACCTGTAGTCAAAAGTGGTCTGTAAGGGTTTACAACCACTTTAAATTAATACTAGACTTCGCAGATAGCACTCCAAATGCTAGCTGAAAAACACAGGAGCTAGATGATTTTGTATCTAGAGTCCATGTAAATGTAGCCTTAAAGAGATTCCCAAATAAAAGCCCTGGTGGTCCCAAAGCTGAGAAGAGCTGATTCAGTTGGGTTTAAGGTGGTCACTGGAAATTTCCTACTTGCTGACATTAGAACCTTACTTTGGGCAGTGCCATGTTTAAAAATTTTAGAAAAGCAGTCTCCACCATCCCTTTAGATGTGAATATATTTGCTGTTATTCATATGGTTGATCTATGAGAGCTATTTCGTTTACGCAGTATAACTAACTTGTATTGCTACTGCAATGACTATTGGCATTTTACAGCTTACTGTCAAAAAATAATATCAAGTTTAAAGTGTTACTAAATCCAGGAACCTGCATTCCCTATATCAGGTCTCCCACAGTACACAGAACATAAAAATGCAATTATTTTTGTAAATATAAACTGCTAAATACCTTTTCCCATCAGCAGTATATAGCAGTCTTGTGACTTCTATCCCTGTGTGGTAAAGCTTGTAGGAGGAGTTTTCATTCTGCTCTCAAAGTCCTAGAAAACTTCAGGACCTCTGATACTCTTGTCTGGACAGCGCTGATTGGCCTTCTGCTGATCACTTGCACCCTCCCAAGAACAGAAATAAAACTCTCTAGCAATACACACCAAACTGAGCATGTGCAACCTGACTCCTTCCATTTCTAATATTCAGAGAGGAGTTGGAGACACTGGAAGAAGGTGAAGATAAGAGGAGACAGGATCAAATAGCCTTTTTACACAATGCAGATGATTAACCCCTTAGGTTCCAGAGTATAACAAGCATGCTTTACTGCATATACAGATTAATTTTACTGTTGTGGGTTTAGTAACATTGTAAGGGCACGATTTCTGTCTAAAAGAAGTCTGAGAGAACTAATTAAGGCAGTTTAATTTTAATGGTGCCACAGCTCCTTTAAATCATTTAAAATAAAATGTATTTTTGTTTAAAGATGTTACTATAAAGACCATTTTATCCTCTAATTTGTTACTGTAGAACAAAACAGCAAAAAGACATTGTATTACAACTTCAAGATGATTGGAACATGTGCTGAAGGGAACCCCTTGCTGATTTTCTGCAAAGAGTGGCTATATATTTCCCAAAATGAAGGGAAGATCTCTGCATGCAACAGCAAACACCTTCAATGCATGCATGTCCCTAAAATGACTTGTGAAACAGCCCATGCACAATAAAGAATTTAGAAAGAAAGCTTGAATAGAAGTTAAAGCTGAGGGAAAGCTCTGCTTGTTTGCTTCCTCTCCCCTCTGCTGCCACATTTGGCACCTTTCGGGGGGGGGGGGGAGTAGATACCTGTCAAAACCAGGTACCCGCTCCCACTTCCGGGTAAGATCGCCGCAGTCATTGTGGCGATGTACGAAATTTCTGCCCCCCCCCACCTTCCTTCTGGGAGACACACAGGTCCCAGCGGGTTTATTTCCTGTTTCCCTTAGTGAAGATGTCGGCGCTTGCACATGGAGCCGATAGACAGATTGGCTTGAGGTGCCAACATCACGGGATCCCTGGACAGGTAAGTGTCCTTATATTAAAAGTCAGCAGCTATAGTATTTGTAGCTGCTGACTTTTATATATATATTTTTTTACAGGCTGGTACTCCTCTTTAATTCTTAAGGGAACACTTTATGACTCAGATTGTTATAGTGACTTATCTTTTCCTGAGACCTTTTGCCTGGCCTGAATAGAGGTGCAATAAGCATGGCGGACATTACACAATGGGGTTGATTTACTAAAGGCAAATCCACTATGCACTTCCAAGTGTAGATCTATGGGGACATGCAGGGAAAATAAAAAACAGCTTTTTTGCTTGTACATGATTGGATGATAGAAATCAGCAGAGCTTCCTCTCATTTCAAATCTTCTCCTCAGATCTACATCTACGGCACTTCCAAGTGCACTTGTAGTGCAAAGTGGATTTGCCTTTAGTAAATAAACCCCAATGCGCATTACATTACACAAAACAATGGAAAGATTTAGAAAGTAAGAGCACCTATCATAGTCTCCTTCTGCTATGTAGTAAGGAGTTTTTTCCCTTCCACTATTAAACCCACCTTGTATGTGGAAAGAGAAGTTCGCCCTAGTTTTTAAGGGATACGTGTGAACATGTATTGAGAGGTTGGAGCAGAAGAGAACTCAGAATATAGAAGAAGGGCTGTGTTCAGCTTCCTTACTTGAGGGGAGAGGCCTAACCTGGAGGGTTGTGGCCTTCTACTGAAAATTAAGAAGAAGCTGTGAAAATGTAATGTAGAATTTTGAGTGCTTGCATAGAACTGCTTGTCATTGCTTTGGACAGTTTTGAGGCCACTGCCTACCATAATCCATTGTACTGTATGCATCCTATTACTGTGGACCTTTTACAACTATTTAAAGTAAAGAAGTTAATTGCAGTAATCAGCCTCCAAGTAGTGCGATGTGATGAATAAGAATGTAATGTTAAGGACTTAAGATGTAGCCAATACCTAGGGAATCTATGTCTTTATGTAGCAAGTTCAAGCCTGATCGACCCAGGAGCTGGTTGTTAAGGTAAAGGGTCACCCTTCTGGTGGGGAAAGAACCTCTTAATGGCACATGCACCAGGTGACCTGAGCACCCCTATGTCGTGGGCCCCAGGTGTTCGTTTGGACTTATGGAGCCATAACCTATGTAGCGCTGGTAGATTTTTCAATCTACTGCTTCTAGGTAAATTTAGTGTATCATCTGTTTTGTATATAGTTCAGATTTATTTTAGTTAAATTAGCCTCTGTTCTAGTTTGGCTGTATTGTGTGCAGTTCCGCATTCTGTCTGTGGGTGTCGTTGTCACCATGGGTCGTTGTTGGAAAGCAACAAGCTGAAGTATATGAGTGTTCTTCTGTCCCATAGACAACTCGGCGGAGGTGGTCCTCCGGGTTGCATTCTAGGAGAGAGTATTTATGGGACAGACGCCATGTTTCAGAAAGCTTTACCCCGTGGCCCTCTTGGCCTAGAGGCATGTGTTAGTGAGTTCTACCTCGCGGCCCTCCAGCCTGGAGGGTTGCGTTGCGGCAGCCGAGCGGGTAGACCCAGAAGTCTGTCTGGGGCCTGCTCTTGCTGGGATGGTCCTGTGCTGTCTGTCCTGTGGGAAAAAGCCAGACAATCGGTAAGATCCAGGGGAGGACCCATCTGGGAAGGGACCAGGCAAGGCTGGTCTTAAGAAGGGCCTGGTGACTCGATTGGAGGACGCATCCTAAACTAATCTACCTAGTACTGCTGGGTCGGCTTAAAGGTTCTGGTACTGTGTTTTCTGTTCATCAAAAACTACTACATCCTGTGGCAGAGGATCGTACAGTTTTGTTTCACCCAAGCCTGTGGCAGAGACTTTTTGTTTCTTGCTGTGTTCCGGCTGCTAGGTTAGTGAGAGAAACCTATCCAGGCGGGCAAAGATTTAATCCTGAGCTGAGGATACATTCATCCCAAAGATTTCAATTCCTTAATGCTACGCCAAGAAAAGGTATTTGAACTTCCCTGCAACTCTTCTTCTACCTCTTTCCTGCTACTTCTTCCAGTTATCTCCCATTAAAGCATTGGAAAAGTACTCAAGTGATTGGTGCCTACATTGTTTGACAATAAGCTCAACGGGACCCTAGACCCGGTACTGGTGAAATTACAGGTAAAAAGGTGACGGTAACAGCCCGCTAAAAATCAACAGCTTCCCCGTGAGTTAGTACTACACCTATAAACCTGTGTGGAATACAGGGCCCTGTGTGAAAATGTGCTCCAGGGATATGGAAACAGATCAGGGAGATAGTGTGAAATAGGTTTCAAACCCACCATCAATGCAGTGTGTGCAGTGTTTTGTGTGTGCTTTCAGGTAGATAAAGTAGGGGCCCCTGGAAAATCCTGCGCATATGATCTTGGCGTAGTCAGCAGCATTGGCTGTGGTAAGGAAGGAGGAAGGTTAACAGGAAGCTGTTAACAGAGGTTGGCGTTCTTAAGGAAGTGAGGAGAAATTGCCCTATTGACAGGAAGGAGGCAAACACATGGAGTAGGCATATTGGAAGGAGCATGTAATGCTGTAAGCATGAAGCCGCACAGAGTCTGTCTCTGATGGATAGAAGTCTGTGTTTCCAACCTGTGGCAAACTTGATTCTTTACCCGCATGTGGGTCATGATCTACTTTTACCCCTTTGCAGGATTTGCTCAACACCCTCTGAAGACGTCAGCACCTGGACACGGTACCTACTTTTCTTTTTGAGTTGCTCCCTGAATGAGAGGTTGTCAGGGACTTGTGTACAGTAAGTGTGCCAGTGTGCCACAGTGCTTCCACTGACTTTTATCTTCTTTTCTCTGAAGGTGACAGGCACCAACTATGTTCAGGTCTCTTTCTGAACTAGGATGCTGGTCCAGAGATGTAACTTTTTGTGCCTGCATGGTAGTCTTTATGTCTTTGGCTGCATGTATATATGTTGCCTCTTAGAAGTCAGCTGTCAGCCACTGCTTCTCTCCATGCAAGTTACCATACTGTTACAATAATTTCAAAGAGTGACCATGAGGGATGGGAAACGGGGGAAAAGCATTTTTCCTGCCTGCAGCAGACCGAAGATATCATTCTCCCAAGTTACTTCTTGTCCGTCCCAGGCACAGCCACTTCACTGGAGATCAGAATTCTTTATTAAAAACAGAATTACCTGCAAAACCGGTGTTAATTTTGTTTTTAAATTAAAAGCCTAAATTATTAAACTCTTTATTAACCTTGTTTTATAATTTAGCCTTCTTATGTTTATGAATATTTTTTGCATTCTCCTCTAGCTTGTTTAATGGAAAAGTAGTGTATTTCATCTTTTTTAACTTCTTATTGCCTTTAAATATATACACATTAAATAGATGTTTGAAAACAGTACCACCAAAATATGCTCTCTTTGTCCCCACAAAAAACAATACATAACAGTATTCTGTATCATAAGTAATACAGTGGGGACGGAAAGTATTCAGACCCCCTTAAATTTTTCACTCTTTGTTATATTGCAGCCATTTGCTAAAATCATTTAAGTTCATTTTTTCCTCATTAATGTACACACAGCACCCCATATTGACAGAAAAACACAGAAGTGTTGAAGTTTTTGCAGATTTATTAAAAAAAGAAAAACTGAAATATCACATGGTCCTAAGTATTCAGACCCTTTGCTGTGACACTCATATATTTAACTCAGGTGCTGTCCATTTCTTCTGATCATCCTTGAAATGGTTCTACACCTTCATTTGAGTCCAGCTGTGTTTGATTATACTGATTGGACTTGATTAGGAAAGCCACACACCTGTCTATATAAGACCTTACAGCTCACAGTGCATGTCAGAGCAAATGAGAATCATGAGGTCAAAGGAACTGCAGAATTGTGACAAGGCACAGATCTGTCCAAGGTTACAAAAAAATTTCTGCTGCACTTAAGGTTCCTAAGAGCACAGTGGCCTCCATAATCTTTAAATGGAAGACGTTTGGGGTGACCAGAACCCTTTCTAGAGCTGGCTGTCCGGCCAAACTGAGCTATCGGGGAGAAGAACCTTGGTGAGAGAGGTAAAGAAGAACCCAAAGATCACTGTGGCTGAGCTCCAGAGATGCAGTCGGGAGATGGGGGAAAGTTGTAGAAAGTCAACCATCACTGCACCAATCGGGGCTTTATGGCAGAGTGGCCCAATGGAAGCCTCTCCTCAGTGCAGGACACATGAAAGCCCCCATGGAGTTTGTTAAAAAACACCTGAAGGACTCCGAGATGGTGAGAAATAAGATTCTCTGGTCTGATGAGACCAAGATAGAACTTTTTGGCCTTAATTCTAAGTGGTATGTGTGGAGAAAACCAGGCACTGCTCATCATCTGCCCAATACAGTCCCAACAGTGAAGCATGGTGGTGGCAGCATCATGCTGTGGGGGTGTTTTTCAGCTGCAGGAACAGGACGACTGGTTGCAATCGAGGGAAAGATGAATGCGGCCAAGTACAGGGATATCCTGGACGAAAACCAGAGTGCTCAGGACCTCAGACTGGGCTGAAGGTTTACCTTCCAACAAGACAATGACCCTAAGCACACAGCTAAAATAATGAAGGAGTGGCTTCACAACAACTCCGTGACTGTTCATGAATGGCCCAGCCAGAGCCCGGATTTAAACCCAATTGAGCATCTCTGGAGAGACCTAAAAATGGCTGTCCACCAACGTTTACCATCCAACCTGACAGAACTGGAGAGTAGGGATGAGCTTCGAGTTCGAGGCGAACTCATGTTCTACTCGAACATTGGCTGTTCGCAAGTTCGCCGAACAGCGAACAATTTGGGGTGTTCGCAGCAAATTCGAATGCCGCGGAACACCCTTTAAAAGTCTATGGGGGAAATCAAAAGTGCTAATTTTAAAGGCTTATATGCAAGTTATTGTCATAAAAAGTGTTTGGGGACCCGGGTCCTGCCCCAGGGGACATGGATCAATGCAAAAAAAAGTTTTAAAAACGGACGTTTTTTCAGGAGCAGTGATTTTATTAATGCTTAAAGTCAAACAATAAAAGTGTAATATCCCTTTAAATTTCGTACCTGGGGGGTGTCTATAGTATGCCTGTAAAGGGGCGCATGTTTCCTGTGTTTAGAACAGTCTGACAGCAAAATGACATTTGGAAGGAAAAAACTCATTTAAAACTACCCGCGGCTATTGCATTGCCGACAATACACATAGAAGTTCATTGATAAAAACGGCATGGGAATTCCCCACAGGGCAACCCCGAACCAAAATAATAAAAAAAAAATGATGTGGGGGTCCCCCTAAATTCCATACAAGGCCCTTCAGGTCTGGTATGGATATTAAGGGGAACCCCAGCCAAAATTTTAAAAAAAAATTGACGTGGGGTTCCCCCTAAATTCCATACCAGACCCTTCAGGTCTGGTATGGATTTTAAGGGGAACCCCGCGCCAAAAAAAAAAAAAAAAAACGGCGTGGGGTCCCCCTAAAAATCCATACCAGACCCTTATCCGAGCACGCAACCTGGCAGGCCGCAGGAAAAGAGGGGGGGACGAGAGTGCGGCCCCCCCCCCTCCTGAACCGTACCAGGCCACATGCCCTCAACATTGGGAGGGTGCTTTGGGGTAGCCCCCCAAAACACCTTGTCCCCATGTTGATGAAGACAAGGGCCTCATCCCCACAACCGTGGCCGGTGGTTGTGGGGGTCTGCGGGCGGGGGGCTTATCGGAATCTGGAAGCCCCCTTTAACAAGTGGACCCCCAGATCCCGGCCCCCCCCCTGTGTGAAATGGTAAGGGGGTACCATTTCACTAAAAAACTGTCAAAAATGTTAAAAATGACAAGAGACAGTTTTTGACAATTCCTTTATTTAAATGCTTCTTCTTTCTTCCTTCATCTTCTTCTTCTTCTGGTTCTTCTGGCTCTTCTGGTTCTTCCTCCGGCGTTCTCGTCCAGCATCTCCTCCGCGGCGTCTTCTATCTTCTTCTCCTCGGGCCGCTCCGCACCCATGGCATGAGGGGGGAGGCTCCCGCTCTTCTCTTCATCTTCTTCTTCATCTTCATCTTCTTCTTCATCTTCTTCTTCTTCTTCTTCTTCTTCTTCTCTTCTTCATCTCTTCTTCCTTCTTCATTTCTTCTGCGGGCCGCTCCGCATCCATGCATGGAGGGAGGCTCCCGCTGTGTGACGGCGTCTCTTCGTCTGACGGTTCTTAAATAACGGGGGGCGGGGCCACCCGGTGACCCCGCCCCCCATCTGACGCACGGTGAATTGACGGGACTTCCCTGTGACGTCACGGGGAATGCCACAGGGAAGTCCCGTCATGTCCCGTGCGTCAGAGGGGGGCGGGGTCACCGGGTGGCCCTGCCCCCCGTTATTTAAGAACCGTCAGACGAAGAGACGCAGTCACACAGCGGGAGCCTCCCTCCATGCATGGATGCGGAGCGGCCCGCAGAAGAAATGAAGAAGGAAGAAGAGATGAAGAAGAGAAGAAGAAGAAGAAGAAGATGAAGAAGAAGATGAAGATGAAGAAGAAGATGAAGAGAAGAGCGGGAGCCTCCCCCCTCATGCCATGGGTGCGGAGCGGCCCGAGGAGAAGAAGATAGAAGACGCCGCGGAGGAGATGCTGGACGAGAACGCCGGAGGAAGAACCAGAAGAGCCAGAAGAACCAGAAGAAGAAGAAGATGAAGGAAGAAAGAAGAAGCATTTAAATAAAGGAATTGTCAAAAACTGTCTCCTGTCATTTTTAACATTTTTGACGGTTTTTTAGTGAAATGGTAGGGGTAAGTACCCCCTTACCATTTCACACAGGGGGGGGGGCCGGGATCTGGGGGTCCCCTTGTTAAAGGGGGCTTCCAGATTCCGATAAGCCCCCCGCCCGCAGACCCCCACAACCACCGGCCACGGTTGTGGGGATGAGGCCCTTGTCTTCATCAACATGGGGACAAGGTGCTTTGGGGGGCTACCCCAAAGCACCCTCCCAATGTTGAGGGCATGTGGCCTGGTATGGTTCAGGAGGGGGGGGGCCGCACTCTCGTCCCCCCCTCTTTTCCTGCGGCCTGCCAGGTTGCGTGCTCGGATAAGGGTCTGGTATGGATTTTTAGGGGGACCCCACGCTGTTTTTTTTTTTTTTTTGGGCGCGGGGTTCCCCTTAAAATCCATACCAGACCTGAAGGGTCTGGTATGGAATTTAGGGGGAACCCCACGTCAATTTTTTTTTTAAATTTTGGCTGGGGTTCCCCTTAATATCCATACCAGACCTGAAGGGCCTTGTATGGAATTTAGGGGGACTCCCACATCATTTTTTTTTTTTAATTTTGGTTCGGGGTTGCCCTGTGGGGAATTCCCATGCCGTTTTTATCAATGAACTTCTATGTGTATTGTCGGCAATGCAATAGCCGCGGTAGTTTTAAATGAGTTTTTTCCTTCAAAATGTCATTTTGCTGTCAGACTGTTCTAAACACGGGAAACATGCGCCCCTTTACAGGCATACTATAGACACCCCCCAGGTATGAAATTTAAAGGGATATTACACTTTTATTGTTTGACTTTAAGCATTATTAAAATCACTGCTCCTGAAAAAACGGCCGTTTTTAAAACTTTTTTTTGCATTGATCCATGTCCCCTGGGGCAGGACCCAGGTCCCCAAACACTTTTATTGACAATAACTTGCATATTAGCCTTTAAAATTAGCACTTTTGATTATTCATGTTCGTGTCCCATAGACTTTAACGGTGTTCGCGTGTTCGAACGAATTTTTTTCCTGTTCGCATGTTCTGGTGCGAACCGAACAGGGGGGTGTTCGGCTCATCCCTACTGGAGAGGATCTGCAAGGAGGAATGGCAGAGGATCCCCAAATCCAGGTGTGAAAAACTTGTTGCATCTTTCCCAAAAAGACTCATGGCTGTATTAGATCAAAAGGGTGCTTTTACTAAATACTGAGCAAAGGGTGTGAATACTTAGGATCATGTGAAATTTCAGTTTTTCTTTTTTAATAAATCTGCAAAAATGTCAACAATTCTGTGTTTTCCTGTCAATATGGGGTGCCGTGCGTGCATTAATGAGGAAAAAAATGAATTTAGCAAATGGCTGCAATATAACAAAGAGTGAAAAATTTAAGGGGGTCTGAATACTTTCCGTCCCCACTGTAGCAAGGTTATTGTTGAGTTAATAGGCCTGTATATAAAAAGAAAAAAATGTTTACCTGTAATATCCAGAGTATTAGAGCAGTAACACCTCATGCCCTAACTGAATTTAGTGCAGAATTTTTTGACTGAAGAATCAGGGCTTACCTGCCAAAATGTGTGATAGTTGATATACACACACTGGCACCCCTGCATTTAGCTTTTCTATAATCAGAAGTCTGTTAAGTATAAACAATGTTTATGCCATCTAGATTACCGTTTCCTGCGTTTAGTTGCATTTACATGTGTTTAGAGCAGTGGTCTCCAAACTGCGGCCTAGGGGCTGGATGCGGCCCTTTGCTTGCCTTTATTTGACCCTTGGGGCACTATTCCTCCAACTAATATGAGACACTATTCTGCCATCTGACACCAATAATGGGGCACTATTTCTTCCACTGACACCAATAATGGGGCACTATTCCTGCCTATGATACCAACGATGGCAATGTAGCAATGTTTACTCCTTTTGATGCCAGGAAACTCTCCACCCCTGCTGGCCACAATCTGGCCCTCCTAAAGTCTGAAGGACAATAAACCGGCTCTTTGTTTTGAAAGTTTGGAGACACCCTATTTAAGGCAAGGGTGTCCAACTTGTGGCCCAAGACAACCATGAATGCTGCCCAACACAAAATCGTAAACTTATTTCAGAATGTTGATTTTTAAAAAAAAAAATGTAAATTTGTATAAAGGTGTTTACACCTAGCGAACACATGCGGTGAACGAAGATTTGACAGTCTCTCTTTACTAGACTTTTATAAGTTTTATCTTCCCAAAGAAAAATATCTCAATCTTCACAATCGCGCCTTATTCATGTCATCAGTTTCGGCAGGACCTATCTCTGTGAGCAACTATTGTCAAGGATGAAGTACACACGGGGCAAAATGAGAACCAAAATATCTGATGAGCATCTTGAGAATTGCAACTTCATGCACCAAACCAGTTATTGCCACATTAGTTTATCAAAAACAGTGTCAAATATTACAAGGAACAGTTAGGTTTAATTACTCAGATAGGTACATTATCTATATCAGTAATGCTTAACTTGTTAGTGTATTTTATGTGTGGCCCAAGACAATTCCTCTTCTTCCAATGTGGCCCAGGAAAGCCAAAAGGTTGGACACACCTGGTTTAGAGTGCTTAATGAGATCCTAGACACATATAATTAAATGTTTTCTAAAAGCAGCCTAACTGACCGTACCTACAGGAAATACAGGTAAACACTTAGTGAAAGACATTAAAAAAATAACTACTTACTACTTAATAACTATCTAAAAGGATAAAGCTGCAGGTTTGACAGTGTTAGTGTGAATGAGGCCTAATATACAAAGAAAACCTTAAAATCAGTGGTCAATATAATCCCAGAAAAACATGACTGCTAAGGGGCAATGGGCCTAGGCACAAACAGACTGTAGACATAATGGAATAAACCACCCCTTGTCTTTACCCCATATAAGAAAACACTTACAACCATTAGGTTGGAAAGGGCAAGGCCACAGCTTTATTTAAATTCCAACACAGAACCTGTGAACACTTTAAACCAGTGCCAGTCACAGTTGTACTCTGAGCACGCTTTAACATGAACTATTTGAATTCCAAAAGGGGGCCTGTGCTTACCATAAGTGCTGGACAGACAGCCTACTTCCAATTTCCAATCGAGGGCATAGCCCATTACAGCAACTTTTAATGCTGGCAAGGTCAAGAAACCACAGCAAGCTGTGATATACCATCAAGAAAAAGGGGCTGAGAGGGTGGGCAGCTCTTCCAGCCATGTTTCTTCAAAAGGCCCAGAATTTCCTGGGGCAGTACGTTTACTGAGCTCAGGCCCAGCTCCTCCCCCATAACTTAACCAATCTTGAATGACCACTCATCAACTGCCTATGCCCAGCTGCTGGCCATGCCCCCATCAGTCAAAGCTCTCTTTCCCTATGGGGGCTCAAAGGCCTTCATTGTTGTTGGTATATTACAGCAGGTAAAATATTGAACACATCACAATTTTCTAAGTAAATATATTTCTAAAGGTGCTATTGACATGAAATTGTCACCACATGTTAATAACAACCCATGCAACCCATTCATACAAAGAAACCAAAACAAATAAATTTCAGAAAATAAGTTATGTATAATTAAATGTAATGACACAGGGTAAAAGTATTGAACACGCTAGCCAAAATGTATTTATTACTTCGTACAAAATCCATTGTTGATAATGACAGCTTCAAGATGCCTCCTGCATGCAGAAAGTAGTCGCATGCATTGCTCAGGTGTGATTTAGGCCCATTCCTCCACACAGTCTTCAAATCTTGGAGGTTCCGTGAGCCTCTTCTATGAACTCTGATCTTTAGTTTCTTATTTTCTTTCTTTGAAACCAATTTAGAGTTTCTTAGCTTTGTGTTTGGGATCATTGTCTTGCTGAAATGTCCACCCTTTTTAATCTCAGCATTATGGTAGATGGCAGCAGATTTTTATCAAGAATGTCTTTGTAAATTTTACCATTCATCCTTCCTTCAATGATATGAAGTTTGCCAGTACTGTATGCTGAACAACAGCCCCACACCATGATGTTCCCACCTCCAAACTTCACTGTTGGTATGGTGTTTTTGGGGTGATGTGCAGTGCCATTTGACCTCCAAACATGGTGTGTATTATGGCATCCAAATAATTCAATTTTGGTCTTATCTGACCAGACTATATTATCCCAGTATGTTACAGGCTTGTCTAAATGGTGTGCAGCAAACTTTAAAAGAACTTCAGTATGTTCTTTCTTTAGCAATGGAGTCTTGCATGGTGAGTGTGCATACAGGCCATGGCGGGTGAGTGCATTACTTATTGTTTACTTTGAAACAATTGTACCTGCTAGTTCCAGGTCTTTCTGAAGCTCTCCACAAGTGGTCCCTGGCTCTTGGACAACTCTTCTGATAATTCTTTTCACTCTGTCAGAAATCTTGCGAGGAGCACCTGGTCATGGCCTGTTTATGGTGAAATGATGTTCTTTCCACTTACGGATTATGACCCCAACAGTGCTCAGTGGAACATTCAGAAGTTTAGAAATCCTTCTGTAACCACTGCCATCAGTATGTTTTGGAACAATAAGGTTGAAAAGGTCTTGAGCTCTTTGCTGTTACCCATCATAAGATGTTTCTTGTGTGACACTTTGGTAATGAGACACCTTTTTATGTTCCATCAGTTGAGACTGAACCAGCTGATAATAACAATGGGCAGGATTTCTTTCTAATTACTGATAGATTTCAGCTGATGTCTTGGCTATTCATGCCTTTTTTTGCACCTCCATTTCTTCATGTGTTCAATACCTTTTCCCCTGTGTCATTCAATTTTATTACACAAAACTTAAGTTCTGAACTTATTTGTTTCGGTTTCTTTGTGTGTATGGATTGCATGGGTTGTTACCCATGTCAATAGCACCTTTACAAATATATTTACCTAGAAAAATGGTGACATGTTCAATACTTATTTTGGATTGAAACAGTAGTTGTGACGCTGTTCTAAAAAGCCAATCCTATACCAGGGATCTGAGTGCTCCAATGACACACTCTAACCAGTGATTTGTATATGAAACTGTGCCATCTAATGTGCAAAATTGAAGTAAATAATGTGACTGGGGATAAATACAGCAAATAGCTAACAATGTGATAATTCATAAATGTGACAAAAAATACAATCTTATTTAAAGTGACTAGTGCTATAGTGAACAAGTTGATAAACACAGTCCTTTTGTAAACACAAAGGGGGTTATTTATGAAAGGCAAATCCTCTTTCCACTGCAAGTGCACTTGAAAGTGCACTGAAAGTGTACTTCGAAGTGCAGTCGCTCTAAATCTAAAGGGGTAGATCTGAAATGAGTGGAAGCTCTGCTGATTTTATCATCCAATCATGTGCAAGCTAAAATGCTGTTTTTTATCTTCCTTGCATGTCCCCCTCGGGTCTACAGCGACTTTACTTCCAAGTGCACTTGCAGTGCACTTTCAAGTGCACTTGCAGTGCAAAGTGGATTTTCCTTTAGTAAATAACCCCCAAAGTCTTTTTTGCAAAAAGTGACAAGTGCTCTTCAATCATGTGTCCTTTGTGCTGGTGCTTCTTATAGTCCCCCCTATAGGTATTGCACTCACTGAAAATACTGACCCCTCGAAGGATTATTTCACATTCACAGTGTTTGCCACTGTGTGGCAGTTTCCAGATCCACTCCTTTAGAGAACGTTCTTTGCTTTGCTCTTTTAGGTATTCATCCGTGTCACTGGGTTATACCCAATCTGTAGGTGAATGGACACTTGTAGACTTGTAGTGTCACTTTATTTACTTCAATTTTGCAAATTAGATGGCACAGTTTCAGATATAAGTCACTGGTTAGAGTGCGTCATTGGAGCACTCAGATGCCTGGTATAGGATTGTCTTTTTAGAACAGCACCAAACCTATTGTTTCAATCAAATTAACTCTATGCTCCATTTAAGTGGCTGTATTAGCAGGGGCAGCAGTTTAAATTATATAGAGAAGGGTGTGTAAAATGAGGCCTATAACACACACGCTCAGCGCCAGATCAATCCTACGGTTCTATGTGCAGTATAAGATAAATAAACACTTAAGAATATTAAATCCCACAATTATATGTACAGTATTAAAAAATAAATATTCAAAAGTAGAAAGCAGCTGTTTAAAAAGGAAGAAATGGCATAAATACAGTAGTATAGTACTGTTTTTAGTATTTATGATCCATAGTTTCAATTATATATTCAGCCATCTGCGCGGGACCACCCACAATATCTTCTCAATACTTATTTTACCCACTGTATATGATTCCCTGTTTTGGGTTATTAGGATACTGTATATCACCCTCTGTGCGTGATCTGGGTATAATAATGCTTGTCCTGGTGTGCTATACTGTACATATTGCAAGCATTGCTTTGCAACACTTTGTTTTAAATGGGTAATTCAGTTTAGTTTAGAATCAACCCCCTTTAAAATAATCACATATTGTTGCTTTGCAAGATAGATACAGTTTTTGTTTTATCCAGTTGTATTTAGTCAGTGCAACTTATAACAGCCAAGTGAAATATTTAACACCAGCATGTCAGAAAACAATTCAAAAAATTCAAAAACAGAATCACTGAGTTGAAAAAAGGATCATTCCCTTGTGTCAGTATTTTTTTGAACCACCTTTTGCTTTAATTACGGCACATCTACACTTTGCAATATTTGCCCACTCTTCTTTGCAGAACTGCTCAAGTACAGTTTCCCTTAATTCCACAGATTTTCAATAGGGCTTAACCCCAGGTTCACATCTATGGGGCTGCGATTGATACGGTTTTCAGGAGCGCTTTGCAGTGTGTTTTAAACCTGCACTTTGATGGGTTTTGCATTTTTTTTCTTCTCTTTAGGCTCGGTTCACACTGGGGCGACTTGTCAGGCGACCTAGTCGCCTGACAAGTCGCCTCCCGTTCTGTGCTATGGAACCGTTCTAATCGGAGCGACGCAAGTCGCTCCGACTTAGAAAAAGGTTCTTGTATTACTTTGGGGGCGACTTGGGGCGACTTGCATAGACTTCTATGCAGAAGTCGTCTCGCAAGTCGCCCCGGCAGTCGTTTGCAGGTCGCCTCGCTGAGGCGACCTGCAAGTCGTGCCGCCCATGTGTGAACCGAGCCTTACCAAACTGTGAACAGCTGGTTGTTAAGGAAGAGGCCAGGAAGCCCAACAACCGATGAGTCATCAGGTGGTGGCAGCAGGCATTGTGATTGACAATGGACATCAGGGACATTGTTTTTAAATTAAAGGACTCAAAAATAGCCTACTGTCATTTTTTACACTACACTTTTTTTTTGGTGAATGAGTAGGGATACTATGTACCCCATACTCATGCACATAGGTGGGTTGGGATCTGGGGGCCCTCTTGTTAAACCACTAGCCAGGGTTGCAGGGAAGAGGCCCTTGTTCCCATCAACATGGGGACAAGGTGCTTTGGGGGGGCAGTGCCCCCCCGCCCCAAAGCACCCCCCCATGTTAAGGGAATGTGGCCTGGTATGATATGGTTCAGGAAGAGAGTGCTGGCTCATCTCCTCCCTTTCCTGACCTGCCAGGCTGCATGCTCAGATAGGGGTCTAATATGGATTTTGGGGGGGCACACCATTTTTTTTTTGTTTTGGTGTGGGGTTCCCCTCAAATTCCATACCAGACCTAAAGGGCCCTGTTTTACTGATGACTCACTGTTTTTTAGGGACACAGCGTCCGGCTTCCTGCGGTATTTACAAGCTTTTTACAGTTTGTTATGGAGAAATAAAACCCTAAAAAATGCATAAAACACACAACACACGTGTTTTTGGTGCGGGTCTATTGAAGTCTAATACTTGCAAAAAGCAATCTGCAACAGTAAAAAAAAGTCCCTGACCCTGTCCACAAACGCACCGGCTGAAAAACACATAGATATGAATGTGTGCCTTAGGAAACCCTGTAAAATGGACTGTAGTGTAGTGTAGTTTCTGAAAACTGAAAAATACATTAAAAAGCGCATAGGTGTGAACCTAGTGTTAGTCTGGGTTCTGACTTGGCCATTCACCTTTTTCACCTTTAACCACTGTGTGGTAATTTTTACTGTGTGCTTTGGGTCATTGCCATGTTGGAAAGTAAACCTTCTTCCCATTGACAACTTTCTGGCAGGGGGCAGCAGATTTTCCTCAAGAATTTGATGGTATTTTACCCCATCCATTTTTCCTTCTATCATGATGTGCTCCAGTCCCTGCTTCAGAGAAACACCCCCATAACAGGATATTACCACCTCTATGCTTTACTATAGGAATAGTGTTATTTGGATGGTGAGCTGTATTAGTTTTCCACAGACATATTATTTGGTGTTGAGGCCAAACAATTAAATTTTAGTCTCGTCTGATCATAACACCTTTTTCCATGTGGCCTCAGAATCTTCAAGGTGTATTTTGGCAAAGCTCAGTTGTGACTTCTTGTAGCCTATCTTGAGGAGTGGCTTTTCATTTAACCCTCCCATACAAGCCACATTTGTAGAAAATGTGTGATATTATTGTTACATGCACACAATGACCACTCTTTGTCATAAATTCCTGCAGCTGCTTCAGAGCTGCTGTAGACCTTTTGGTAGCCTTTCTGACCAGTTTCCTCCTGGATCCAAAGAGGGTCTCTGTTGTACCAAATACATTCCACTTCTTAATAATAGACTTCACGGTACTTCTAGGCATTGATTAAGCCTTTAACATTTTTTTGTATCCATCTCCTGACTTGCGCCTGTCCATAACTTTATCCTGGAGATCTTTTGACACTGCCTTGCCACCCATAGTTGATTGTTTGCTTCAGTTTCCCTATCAGGGACTGGAATGCTCCAGGAAAGCTCTTTTCATGCTGAGCTAATCAAAATTACCACAGCTGATCACAGTTGAAAGTCAAATGGCTTTGTGTGCCATCGAAAGGTGATTAGCTACACCTGTTTGAGTTTACAAGTAATTTTCAGGAGGGGGGTGATCCTTTTTTCCAACTCTGTGACTGGATTAAACAAAAACTGTGTCTGTATTCATTTCAGGAAGCAAAGCAACAAAATGTGATTATTTTTAAGGGCGATGATTATTTTCTATACCCACTGTATATATAGTTCTCTTTCACATAAAATACTGAAATTGATTTACAAAAATAACTTTGTGACCTAAATTGCTTGGTATGAATACATCTGTAGCATCTCGAATAAGCTGCCATGGCTATTTTTATGATACAGAATATAATAAAAGGGAACTATTGCTCAGCTATACATTGCTGTGTGGCTAGTACCACATGCTGCTTTTGGTGCTTGACTTGCAGTTCTTAAGGCCTAAATGTACACACCCAATGACCTCTAACACACAGACTGCAACCAGTCCAGATTATTGAGATCATATTTTAATGGGTTTTCTCACTTTACTCTTTCCAAAAGTGTAGGAGGAAGAGTCAGGAGACTTGCAAACACCAGACATTACACTCCAGACTAAATTTTCCAAAGGATTTTCCTCTGCAGCTGATCTTTGGAAAAATAAAGGAAAGTTTAAACGCCTCTCTTTTTTTTTCATTCATGGCATTTCTAAGTGAGAAAAGAGAAATTGGGCAGAAGGAGGGGGACCGAGGAGTCTTTAATCAGAGGCTTTGATAAATAGAAAATGTTCTAGTCATAATAGAGCGTAGTTTACATCTCTGGGGCAGACAAGGGGGGAGTGTGGAGGCACCGAATTGCACAGATTGCCTCAAAGTACAAACAATGAGGTTAAGAAACATAACTATAACACATTAGTAAATTGACAATGAAATTGCAGTTACTTCACTAGCTCTTTATTAAATAAACACAGGCTGAATTGGACCAGTCTGCCCAAGTTATTTGCAGAGGGTTCAGATTACTAATTCAACACTGCTGAATATCACAAGTTCTGAGGCTCCCTCAAGCCTCTGAATCTAAACACATTCCAAAGGATGCAGCCTACACCCCCAGGCCTAATCTGCCCCTGCTTTCTTTTGTGTTTTCCACTATATACCCTTTCTAAATGTGCACTTCCACTTCACTACTTAGATCCTATCGACAAATGTAACCACTTTCATAGACTTCGCAGTATGTCTGTAGTTATCATTGGAAAGAAAAGTTTCTATGCTCCATACCTCAGCAGCTCAGAGGGGCCACCCACACCTAATGAGGTAGAGGTAACTGGGCAGTTTATCTACAGCCAGGTGGGAGACCTTCTACTGTCAAGACTGGTTTGTGGGCAGCAGGTCAGAAGCCTAAAAACCAGCAGGTTCTCCAAAACACCCAACCGCTGTGAGGAGCTGTAGGGAAAAAAATCTGCACTCCGGTTGTTGCTCTTTAAAAAAATCGTAGTTTAATTGACATAAATATTCCAAATGCTAGAACACGTCACTCTAGAGAATATCATCAGGGCGATCTCTCCTCATTTCGCTTTAGAGGAATAGAACGGTTGTCTCATTTGCCCAGAGAAGGTCAGAGGGAGAGAAGGCTACTGGGGAGAGAAGCATGGTGGATCTTGGTGGAATAAATACTAGATCACCTAGGGGGTTAAAACTGAGGTGGGATCTGGATTTGCATTTACATTAGAATGCCTCTCCCCAGTACCTTTTTCTCTCTTCTCTTTTTCCTCTCTTCCGGGTTTTTTTTTCACATACCTGGATTGTTATTTTCATATCTGTTTTTATTTATGGTTTTTGTATTTTATGGTGTTTTCTCTTATGTATATGTGCATGGATATGTGCACGTTTGTGTACATATGCTTGTGTGTACATATATGTGCATATCATCACCCCAAGGTGTGTGAAAATTTAGTGGCATACACATGGATCACCCAGCATGTATTGCAGCTGATTCTCCTTTTTTTTGTTAATTGCCTGCGGTCAATTAAGACAATTAAAGGGGGGAGCCTATGATCTTTAAAGCTACTATTTATTTTGAAGATTTATGTCTGTAATGTGGTTATGACTAAGACCTTATAGGCTGAAACGCGTCAACTGCTTTCATTTGCGTTTGTTCACTGTGGCTTGTCAATAAAAACAAAGATTTTTTTAAAGAGCAACAAATGGAGTGTGGATCTTTTTTCTTGCATCACTTCACTCAGCCAGCAACTGTGGATTGAGCATCCGGGAGCTCTGCTATATATATGTTGTATAGGTAGTAGCACTGACTTTTCTGTTTATGCTGTGAAGAACACCTCATAGTTCGAATGGGGTAGCCCCACTGTGTCCTCGAGCCTGGGATCCCTCCAGCTGTTTGCCTGTGCTATCACTGTTTAGTTCACTAAAAGGGATGCAGTTGATAAGTATATTCACAAGTAACGGTTTGTGTTCTAAACTGTTTTTTGTGAGGTACTGCCACAAATGTCATAGCGAGAGCAGTACTTCCAGCACCTCCTATGTAACACTAAACTGGTAACCTGTAAAGGCTTATAAAGCGTTGCCTAAGAAGGTTTTTATATACCAAAGTTTGGCGCCATTTCACAAGCATGCATAATTTTAAAGAGTGACATGTTTTCTATCTATATACTCGGGGTAGCACCATATTATATATTTTACAAGAAATTGGCTATTATATTGTGTCTGTATGCATTAAAATTCAATAAAGTGTATTTTTGTGTTAGTGTGTAAAATAGTGTTAAAAAAAAACGCTGTGAAAATACTGTGTTACATAAAAATTTGCAAAACATACCATTTTATTCTTTAGGGCCTCTGATAAAAAATATATAATGTCAGCAGGCGCATGCGCGGCAGCCCGGCGAATGGAAGCCTAATCTGCCAGCTCCACACCGCTCTGGCCACATAAAGCCTCCAGCACCTTTTACAGCGCCGATCCCCGGCTACAAATAGGCCCCGCGGATAGGGGAAATGCTCAGGAACACCAGGATGGCGGGTATCACGGCCAGGAGAGACCTGACCCGAGTTCTGGACACCGGACCAGGACCCGCTGCCCTATCCAAGATGGCGCCGGATGCCGCAGCATGAGAAGTCACATAGGAGACGGTGGACTCCATAGCAGACCAGGATGTCTGCCCGGCAGGGCCGGCAGGCCCCCCAGTGAGTAGCTTCTCCCATGGCTGCTTGTCACCCACCTCCACAGAGTCACTAATTAGCAGGACCCTGGAAGATATGCCGCTCTCCCCCATGACAGACCTCCCAGCCAGCCCTGGGGGAGGAGAGCCTCCTTACAAGGCATACCCTCTTCTCCTCAGGACTTCCCCTCCATGATCTCAATCTTTGCCACCATGTTATCCAGGGGTCTCTCTCAAACAGCCAATCAAATTACCACTGCAATTCAGAATGACCTGCAGCATTTGGGCACTAGAATTGAGGCGATCGAGCACAAGACAGACCAAACAATAACCAGAGTAAATCAGAATACTGCCCGTATCCAAGATCTCCAAGAACAGCTTGAAACTGCTTTCTCCAAAATCGATGATCTTGAGAATCGTTCATGGAGATACAATTTCCGCCTTGCAACCCCCCACGCCAAGATGGTCTCCCGTGGGACATTATAGTCAAGCCGCATTTCTACAAAATCAAAGAGGAAGTGATGCAACGGTCCCGCGCAGAAGGGTCACTGATGTTCCAAGGCCACCCCATACAAGTTTTTGCAGACTTATCCCCCTTTACAATACAAAAAAGGAGAGCTATGAAAGGCTCCTGCTTGCATTAACCCAGAAATCGATCACCTACAGATGGTCCTTTCCTTTTCACCTAACCTTTTCTTACCACAACAAGCTATACGGTTTTTCTTCGCTTCTGGAAGGTGAAAAACTCCTACTCCAGCTGGGCCTCATCTCTCAAGACCCCGAATCAATGACGACAGCCAGGATCCCTAACTCGTCCTCCAAGAGGCCCCCACCTTCCAGCCCCATCGCCCCTGCATGGCAGCAGCAATTGAATAAAAAATCCAAGGACTCAAGGCCCCCGTAACCGAAGCCGAAGACCCGGGTACCATGCAGGCCCAATATGACCCTCTTTGATCCTGCCGGATCCTCCGATGAACACTTCAACACCTTCTCCCGGTTACTATGCTAGCATGCTAGCCGTAACACTCCTTTCCCTGTCCCTTTGGTTGGGAACTGCAAAACATTTTCCTACCTGATCATTTCCCTTTTTTATTTTTGTGTCTTACAACTCTAGCCCAAGAACCTGCTGGTTTCTCCATGATTTTTCCCTTTTTTTTTTCTTTCTTTCCTCCTCTTATATTGTTCTTCCACAGTTTTCAATTGATATGAAGTTTGTTTTTCTGTCGGTCTCCTTGTGTTCGCCTGTTACGAATATAGTATGTTTAAGACTATGATACATCTAAATGCGATTTTCTATCCCAGAGCCCAGGGACATAACCTACGGATGTCATTGGGGCCCTGGGCTTTATCTTGGGCCCATGGTTCTGCTGGCCATGGGGTGGGGTGCTCCCCCCTGTCCTCGGATCCATTCCGCGGTTGGCCCCCTACTGTGGGGGCTCCGGCCGGCTTGGTGGTCATAGGGGACATCTCTGCCCGGACTTCCTACACATTTTCTGTCTGGGGCTCGGCCTTCTCACATTGTTTAGTTTTGGTTGCTGGAGATGGCTGGAGCGGCTGTCCTGCTGCTCTTCCTGTCTCTGACTGGAGAAGGGGATTACTCCGCCTCTTTCCACTTAGAGACTACTAGCCCCACCGAATCCTGGAGGTGGCTCACTCAAGATTAATTTTGGGTAAGGGTATAATGGTGTTGGGATCTGGATCTCATACACCATCTGGGGTTGGGAATACTGTTTTCCAATCGTTGCTACCTATTAACATGATGCTTCTCTCATGCTTTTACCTAGAAAGGCCCCCTCTGCTCTCTTCTGTCTCCACTTCTTCATCTCTTCTTCCTCGAAGGTCCTCCAGAAATCTGCACCTACCCGAGTCGACGGTCTGCCCTAGCTACACACAAGGTAAGTCCCACTCTCATCAGGCAGATACCCCCCCTCTGATCCATATCCGTAACTAACACATCACCACCACATCTCCATATAATATCTCACAATGTGCAAGGCCTTAACTCCCCTGTCAAACGTAGAAAACTATTTACACTCTATCAATCCCATAAATCGGAGGTCCTCCTGCTCCAAGAGACCCACTTCCCCAAATCATACAACCCATCATTTATCCATCAACACTTTCCCCAATTCTATCTCTCCAATGCGGAGAATAAAACAAAAGGAGCCGCTGTCTGTTTTTCCAAACACTTAAATTTCACTATGTCTCATACGATTAGGGACCCCATGGGTAGATACATTCTGGTCAAGGGCACCTTGGATGGAACGTTATATTCGTTTGTCTCGTACTACACCCCAAATAAGGGTCAAGACAAATTTTTTATCTCAATGATGCAATCCCTGTCTCCCCAGCTGGAAGGTATCATTGTGCTAGGGGGGGACTCGAATATGGCGTTTGATCTAACCCTGGACAAGTCTGGATCAGGCCCACCGCACTCCAGGTGGCCCTCCAAACAAAGTATAAAATTTGCCAAGCTAAATTATGACTTTGGCCTGGTAGAGATTTGGAGGGAATTGAACCCTCACCCCAAGGATTACACACATTACTCGGCCCCCCACCACACCTATGCCAGGATAGATCATGTTTTCATCCAGACGAGACACGTTCCCCTTGCAATAAAGTCAATTATCAAAGACTCCCCTATATCAGATCATTCTATGATTTGTCTCTCCCTATGCCACTCCAATAACTCTAAAAAAGAATTTAAATGGTGACTCAATGAATTGCTCCTAAGTAACCCAGTCTACTGCACTCTGATAGGGAAGGATCTCCAGGAATACTTTCACATGAACGATACAGAAGCAATCTCCCCTACTATGCTATGGGCAGCCCACAAAGCTGTTATAAGGGGCAAAATTATTCAGCTTTCATCCCGTTTAAAAAAAGAACATCGGGCAGAAATAGACCGCCTCACTAAAGAGTACCAGGAATCATGTAAACGTAACAAACGGGAACACACCCAGTGTTCTCTACAAATACTAGAAACCGCCAGGCTGAAACTCAACCTGGCCCTTACTGCGGAGGCTGAAAAACACCTCCGCTGTTCAGGGGCGAGGTTCTACTCACAAAAAGATAAAATAGAATCCAAATTAGCCTCCAAACTCTCCCCCAAACCACGTCAACTAGCTTTTCCCAAAATCCGTATGCCTTCTGTCACGCTAACACAGAACCCGCAATGTATCATGGAATATTTCCATGAATATTATGCTGCCCTTTACAAGGACGATAAACCAAACCCTCCCTCCAACCTCACGGAGTTCCTCGATTCAGTTTCATTGCCTAAACTATCAACGGACCATACTGAGCTGCTGGACCAACCCATTACCCATATAGAGATCAAAGTGGCCATAAAGAATCTCAAACAAGGCTCTGCCCCTGACCCAGATGGCTTCTCGGTAGGCTATTATAAGAAATTTGCAGACATCCTTTCCCCGTACATGGCCAAATTTTTTAACTCCCTACAATCTGGTCCTCCCCTGGATAAATCCTTAAACCTAGCATACATCTCGGTCATTCCCAAACCGGGTAAAGACCCCTCGGTACCTTGCAATTATCGCCCAATCTCCCTAATTAACAACGATCTTAAATTGTTAACGAAAATACTAGCAAATCACTTATCATCATTCATATCACTATATGTTCACAAAGATCAAGCGGGGTTTATCCCAGGGAGACAGGGTCCAGACCAGGTTAGACGGGCTATAGATATAATTTCCCTACTAGGCTCACAGTGGGACGGGGGAACCCCTCAGGAGGGTTTTCTACTTTCTATTGATCTTCAGAAAGCGTTTGACACGGTTACTTGGCCATATATCTTTAGGGTCCTGGAAAGATGGGGGATGGGCCCCAACTTCCTAGGCACTCTACACTCCCTTTACTCAAATCCTAGTGCCCAAATACGAATGCAAGGGAGGTACTCCGACACGCTTAGGATAGAGAAAGGAGCATTATCACCCCTGATCTTTGCAATTGCCATTGAATCCCTAGCAATCGCAATCCGCAACCACCCTGACATTAAAGGAGTCTCCTGCGGTCCACAAGAGCATAAATGCACTCTTTTTGCAGATGACCTACTCCTTTTTGTTACATCCCCCCTCATTTCCACCCCCAACATTATTAAGCTCCTTGAGCAGTTTGGGGTAGCCTCAGGTCTCTGTGTCAATGTCTCCAAATCCGCTGCTCTGAATGTATCCGTCTCGCCAGACCTCCTTAAACATCTGTAGACGTATTTCCCTTTCTCATGGTGCTCGAAATCGATCCCTTATTTAGGTATCAACCTTACCCCTAGATTTGACCTATTATTTGCCAACAACTACCCCCCTTTGTTCAAAAAACTTGAAGCGGATATGTCCACTTGGGCTAAGCATGATCTATCCTGGCTGGGCAGGGTTAATTCATTTAAAATGACCCTCCTTCCCCGCCTCCTGTATCTCTTCAGATCCCTTCTAATCCCGATCACAAAAGCACAACTAACTCGGTTCCAATCTTCTATCCTGAAATTCATATGGGGTTCCAAAGGCAGACGATGCTCCAATGAAACACTTTTTAGACTCAAAACCCAGGGGGGACTAGCTCTACCCAATATTTGGTGGTATTACCAATCGGCGCAAATAGCTCAGATCTCAGTAGCCTACTCTAGAGGCCCTAAACCTGACTGGCTATTGATGGAAAGACTTGCGACTCCACGCCACACGATTGACTATGCACTCTGGACTCACACTCGTCTCAAACCAGTGATACTAGCCCCGACCCTTTCTCACTCACTGTCCCTTTGGGATAGACTGAAAAAACGCTCTGCGTTAACTTCCCCTATTCGTCCACTTGCCCACTTATTCCACAACCCAGATTTTCCTCCGTGCTTTCAAATGGTGGATAAACAAAGGCCTATACAGGATCGGACACTTCCTTAATTCCTCAGGACCCCTCTCTGTTGGATATTGTGTGAGTAAATTGGAAATGCCTGAAACCGAAAGATACAGACTATACCAAATTACTCACTTCTGGCGCTCCAAATGGTCGGAGGTATCAGGTCACCCTTCTTTAACAGCATACGAAATGTGGTGCACCAACATAAAGGATCAGAGGGGGGGGCATCTCCATTATCTACAATACCCTAGCCAGTTCCCTAAACAAACTGCTTTATGCCCGTCTTTGGGAACAGGACCTGGCGAGTGAGTGGGACTTGTGGTATCGGTGTTTCCATAGATCATTCAAAGGGATTATGAACACTTCTCTAATGGAGGCTAGTATTAAAATCATGACTCGGTGGTACCGAGTACCGGCTACCCTAGCCAAAATTTTCCCAGACACATCACCTCTGTGCTTTAGGGGATGCGGCCATCTGGGATCTTTACTCCATATTTGGTGGACGTGCCTACAGATCCGGAACTTCTGGAACAGCTTTTTTCACTTATTGCGCAAGATCACAGGAAGGGCAGTTCCACAGGTTCCGGAAATAGCACTTCACAACGTCCAGCTAGAGAAAATCCCCAAACATACACAATCTTTGATCTTTTATATGCTCTTGTGTGCCAAAATCACCATCGTCAGGAATTGGAAATGTCACACAGTACCGCTAGCTGGCATGAAATGTAAAATCTCATGGATCATGGCCCAAGAGAAGATGGCCAGCAAGTTACTGGATAAAACTGACAAATTCAAATTAATTTGGGAACCGTGGGCATACCGTTGACTCTGGGGGGGTAGATGACCCTGAATCCTTCATTTTCGTTTGGGTGACCTTCCTACCTTTTCTTTTTTCTTCTCTGCTCTTCTTCTATTAATTTCTCACAGTTTCTAATCCATCCTAAGATACTTTTTCTCATACCTCTGTCCCCCCTCGTTTCCAATCCCTATCTCCTTTCAATTGGAGATGAAACATACCTATGGCATGATTTGCTATAAGCGACTCTCGGCTGCTAAAGTCCAATTACGCTTTATTCTTTTTGTCATGCATTAAACTCGGTTATGTTATTAGGTAGCCAGAATCAAAATAGACAATAGTAACTAGTAGGTAAGGATCCAGGACCATGGTACTCATTTTGACACCTTTATCCTGTCACTATGAGCAGACCTGAATGGACACATTTCCCCTTTAGACAGACCAGGTGATTTCTCAGGAGGGGTTGCCCCGGTCAGTGTTCTCCACAGTATGATCCCATTGGGGTGGAGAGACTGCCAGATGTGAGCAATCGACCTCCCAAATTACAAAAGGTTACAAAAAGGGTTGGCTGAATGCAAATGCCTACATATTGCACTGGGAAGGTCTGACCGAATGATCTGAATCTCTTGTTCCGGTAACAGTCCCAGGTATAACTCTCCCTAAGGCAAGGTGTTCTCACTCATAATGTAGCTATTGCTAGTATTTTTTTGAATAATATGCAACTATTTATGATTTGAATATTGAACAACAATATGTTCTGCCTTGCCTACATTTGATTGTATTACGTTTCTATGTATTGAGATCTGTTAAAAATTTAATAAAACTATTGAAAAGAGATAATATATAATGTTTGGGGGTTCTAAGTAATTTTCAAGCAAAAATACAGATTTTTACTTCTAAACAAAAAGTGTCAGAAGAAGGTCTTCAAGTGGATAATTCCTGAAGGTGCTCCGTGGATGTTGGGCCTCTCTAAGTGGCTATAGTGGTAAAAGTGGTTAATGCGCTAATGCTTAAAAATTCAAAAAAGAGCTGCTACAAACAATGTGACAAACATAAATATATAAAGTAGGTGAATTGTAGCGCTAATAAAAAAACAGCATGAACACCATGTGAAATAGTGTATAAATGTCTCTCCAAATATGTGGGAGTACCCCACTAGAAGGGTGTGACAGACCTAGCCGAGAGAGAGACTTTTGGAGGGGACTGTATGCTAGCCTCTTGCCGATCGATCGTGGGCCCTGGCATTTGGGGGAACGGTGCTCTTTGTGAGCTGTATGCCTGGGGACCCTTGAGGCGTTATTACTGTGGATTCGGGTCCTGGTCCCCAAGGACACACAGACTCTGGGGACCCTGGATTCACTATATTGGAATAGTGACTGATAGATACCGTTGGGACTCCTACTGTTAAATGCTAATATCATCAATTCCAGCTACCTGTCTGTTGTCTGCTAAAATGTGTATTGTAAATAAGTCTCTAGTATGGGATCTAAGAGTCATTAGATCACCATTGTTGTTTGTGTTTAATTAACTCTGCTATTGTGATAATGTTGATTGGATTTTCTGAACTACAAGATGGCCAGTCTGGCCTAAAGGTCATGTCTGAGTCATCTAGGCTTTCTAAAGGGATTAGTTAATTAGCTCATGTTAATTAGGTTAATTAGGTTACAGCTGTATTGTTAGAGTAATATGAGCAGGAGGTCTGCACCTCCTCTTTTAGTGTATAAAAGAGCCTGTATATTGCAATAAAAGAGATTCCTGGTTGAACTTACATACAGCCTGTCTGGTGTTTGTTCTGAGCTATCACAACTGGGTTAGAACGGCACATAGCTGTAGTTCTAATCCCGGAGCACTGGATGACCGAGCAATCAGAAGGTGCGATCTGCAATCTGATTCTATAGCAGCAGAGGAGTGTCGGGAGAGTGGAACCGAGTGAGAAAGGGGCTCGTTACACAGGGCATACTCAAAAATTCAAAAAGTCTATGAAAATAGTGATGAGGTGAAGTGGGTCAGGAATAAAACTCCTTTAACATTCTAAATATCCAATCTCAGGTCATCAAAACAGTGGGTGGATGTGGGTACACTTACCAGAACCGGTGGACTCTAGTGCCGGCAGCATAGAGTCAATCGAGCAGTGTGCCACCACGGGCAGATGTAAAGATGGCCAAAAGCGGATGGATGGCTTCCGGACACGGACCACACGGCTGGATCCCAATGGCGAAAGCAGGAATGGATTCAAGGTTCGGACGTTTTCTCATATCCGGGAAGTATGTGGAAAAAAAGTGAAATGCCTCCACATAGTGCAAATCAAGGTTGTTTATTGCTAAAAAACCACTGTACATAAAAGTGATCACAAGAATAAAAACAGAGTGACAATGTAGAGAGTAGTAGCCGCCCTACGCATTTCGATCAATAGACCTTCAACAGGGGAATGAGAAAACCTCTGCTACACTGCCTAAATATATAAATGACCTTAAAAATAAAATTATACCACAAGACCAATCAGCTAAGAATAGACTAGATGAAGGAATGTCATTGGATAGAGGATGGTCACATGTTACATGTGGCCAAGCCTCACCGTGAGATCCAATCATCAGCCAGTCATTGGGCAAACCTGCCAGAATCGCCCGATCAGAAGAGCACACATGTGACGTGTGCTCTTCTGATTGGTCTGGCTTTGGAATCACGGTTATGAAAGCAGCGTTCATTTGCGGGTCCAGAGGCTTTCCCTTGGTTTTGAAGTTAATGAATCTAGCAAGATAAGGCGCTATGGTGTTTGCAAAAGTCTTATAGTATGGTACGGAGAAGCCATCTGGACCCGGTGCCGAACGCCTCTTTAGGTTTTTGATTACCGCTAGAACTTCAGCGGTGGAAACTGGGGCTTCGAGTCTGTCTCTGTGTTCCGCCGATAGGGTAGGATTCAGGAGATTATCTAGGAATTTAGTCAGAGATTGGGGATTATTTGCCTTATGTTCGCTATACAGATCTGCGTAGAAGCCATGAAAAGCTTCCATAACTTTCAGAGGGTTTGTGGTGGGGGGTTGGCCCGCTATTTTAATTTTAGGAAAGGTATAGGAATGAGGGCGCGGTGTGAGACGGGACACCAAGAGAGATCCAGCCCTGTCCTTCTGATAGTAATATTTCGCTCCTAGCCATGATAAACTTTTTTCAGCCTTTGCTGTAAGAGCTGAGTTTAGTTCTAGGCACGCCGCATCCAGTCGGGAAACGGGTACTACAGCCGGGTCTCTCTTGTGCTCCACACACAATTTTTGAAAGTTCTTTTCTAGGTTGACTATGTCTATCCCGTGTTATTTTTTAATTTTGGCTGCTATTTGTATTAATTTCCCTCTTATTGTGGCCTTATGAGCTGCCCATAAGGTTTCCGCAGAGACATCTGCAGTATCATTTTGATTAAAGTATTCAGTGATGGCCTTTTCAATTTCTACTTTCCAGGCGGGGTCAGAAAGAATATTTTCTTTTAGTCTCCAAAGGTTGTATTTGTGGTTTGGGGTTTGGTTAATTATCAGAACACTTAACAAGGAGTGATCTGACCAAACCGTGTCAATAATTTGTGATCTTTGGGCTGCCGGGATCAAGTTATTCGAGACTAGCAGATGGTCTAGACGGGCATAGGATTGGTGGGCATGGGAGAAATGAGTGTAATCCTTTTTGGTGGGATTTAACTCCCTCCAAATGTCTGTGAGTCCTTGTGCATATAACAACTTAGCTATTTTCAAACTGGTTTTAGTTGGACGGATGTTTTGGGCGTTGGGGGGTTTAGATCTGTCTAAGCCCTGGTCAAAGGCTACATTGGAGTCTCCCCCAAAAATTATGGAGCCTTCTAGCATTGGTCCAAGCGTCTTAAACATTGAGCTAAAAAAATTTTGCTGTCCTGTGTTAGAGGCATAGTAAGATAACAGGGAATAAAGTCTGCCCTCTACGGATCCCTTAACTAGGATATACCTACCCTCTGGGTCACGCTGTACCTTCTGTAGTGTGAATCTGCAATTTTTAGAGATAAGGATAGCGACTCCTCTGGTCTTATCTTCCGCATTAGCTAAATAAAATAATGGAAACTGAGCGTGGATAAAGTTAGGTTTGTACCGGATCGGGAAGTGGGTTTCTTGGAGAAACAAAAGATCAATCTTGCAGGCTTTCATAAAATCTAATACTTTCCTACGTTTAGAAGGTGAATTCAGCCCTTGGGTGTTATGTGTGGCCACCCTCAATAGGGAGATTAAATTGTCAGTGACAGCCATGGAGCAGAAGTAGAGGTCTAGCCCCCCAACCCTCAGCGCTTACCTGATCCAGTTGGAGAGTGGGCACCGGAGATAGAACCTCTAAAACATCCCTGCGCGTCTTATTGGAAGAGTGGGTATTTCCCAGCAGACAGCCAACTACAAGAGAATAAATTGTTAGTGAGGAGAGTAGAAAAGAGAAAAGAGGAGGAGGGGAAGAAGGGTAAATCAAGTCCTCGTGGAACTTGGGTGAGCAGTGATGGGAATGGAGCACATCACCCCTCACAGTAGTAGATGTGTCCGTACCGTGCGAGCAGGGTAGACACATAACCCAGGAGACCGGCATCACCTGGTCCTTGGGATTAGTGGAGGTGCAGCCTAACTGCCGCGACCTCGGCGCACCTTAATAAGATAAAGAACAATAAAACAACTGATCGGAGCAAATCCGAACTGGGGATCCGAAGGGCACCCCGCCAACCCTTTGTCCCACCTTCCACCCCTCCCACACAGGATACGGTTCCGGGTGGGTGGGGAAGACTGCCTAGGCTGTATCCCAGGCAAAATAAAACTCTTTCCTGCAACTAAAGCACTGCATTGGGAAGTGTCATGGAATAGAACTTTGTTACACTATGCTGCCTTGTATATCTGGATCTTAAAGTAGTGTAGAGGGTAAGATCCGCACATTAAAGTAATATAAGAAAACCACCTGAGGATCATGTCAGCTCACAGTGAAGTACGTAAACCTAAGCAAGGCCCGAAAGGGTTACCCCCACGGGACTTCCCTGTATCAGAGAGTTGAGCGTATGTCATTCTTACTAAGAGAAGGGAAAGAGAGACAGGGGGGAGAAGAAAGGGGGGGCCAGATGTCCCCTCCCCTCCCCCCCACCCAAATAAAGCTTCCAAAGCTGACCATCTAGTGTTGAGATACTTAATGACACTACTCTTTCTCCCCATATATTGGGGGAGAGAAAGAACAGGGGCTATCTCCCAAACCCTCCCCCGGAGTCCTAAATGCGTTCCGGGGAAAAAAGATCTCAGGTAGAATTCAAAAAGGAAAAAGCAGAAAAAATGAATAAAAAAAAAGTCAACTGAGTTCGTGTAGGTGCACAAAGGAGAAAAAAAGAGACAAGGGACAGTCATTCAACCATCTTCTTGACTCGTGGTCTCATGGAGGCCTGGCTTCTTTGGAGCGTTTGTATTTAGGTTTTTCCCACAGGGGCTGCAAAGGGCTTGCAGGAGATGGGCGTTTGTAGGACCCCACCGATGAATTGTTAAAGTTCATAGCTGACTCTTGAGAGATGAGACGGAGGTCTAACAGAATCTGTTCTCCTTCTGGGAGGCTGCGGAAAGAGTATGTTTTACCTTTGTGATCAAACTTGAGCGCAAATAGAAAGGCCCATTTGTATTTAATTTCATTTTGCGCCAACACGGCTAATAGGGGCTTCAGTGCCCCCTTTTTTGTATTGTGTTAGATGAAATATCTGCAAAGACTTGTATGGCATGTCCTCTGCACGTGAGGGGCTGTTGGTATCTGCACTTTTTCGTCACCTCTTCTTTAACCGAGAAGTAGTGTGGTTTGACCACGATATCTCTGGGGAGGCCATCTTTCCTCGGGGGTCCTAATGTCCTGTGAGCACGGTCAATTTCCAACTTATGTGGAGGAATGTCCGGGATAAGTTGTTTAATGAAGTCTTGAACCACCGTCGTGGAGTCGGTTATAGATTCTGGGAGTCCTCTCAGTCTAAAGTTTTCCCTTCTGGACCTGTTTTCAAGGTCATCAATGCGTGAGAGAGCAATGTCCAGTTGATCCTGTAGGACCTGTATGTGGTTAGAGTTCTGTCTGGTTTTAGATATGGTCTGGTCAAGTTTATCTTTGATTGCCTCCATTCTGGAGCCCAGGGCCTGGAAGTCCTCCCTAATATCGCCAGTTATTTTGGCTGCTGTTTGAGCCAGACCTTTATCCAGCAGGGCTGATAACTGGGAGAAGAGGTCAGGGGCTGTGAGGATAGTGTGGGCTGTAGTGAGCGCCATCTCAGGCCCTGTTGTAATGTGAGGAGAGGGAGGCTGTGATAGGTGTGTCAAGGGCTGTTCCGTGAGGTGCTCTGAGAGAGCCGTGAACTGTGCCATAAGTGGAGGGGTACTCACTGGGGTCCCAGAGGGAAGAGAGCGGGTCACTGCGGCGTAGGAAAGTTTGTTTCCTGAGCTCTCTGCAGCTGTCTGTGTATCTTGCAGCATGGCGCCCGCCATCTTGGATTCGGCCCGCTCCGCCGAGGCTCTGAATAACGGTTCTAGGTCCCTCCTGGACGATCCGACCGGCATATATCCGTTCCCCAGCACTTCCTATCGGTTTGTAGGTGGGAATTGTGGTCCCCAGGGTCCCGGTTCCCCCACTATGTGCGCCGGTTGGTCGGGGCAGTGCGGAGCTCCGGGCTTAAGCCGCCATCTTGGAGGAGTCCGCGCATGCGCCTGCCCTCTTGTCATTTTTTACATTTTTGACAGTTTTTTAGTGAAATGGTAGGGGTAAGTACCCCCTTACCATTTCACACAGGGGGGGGGATCTGGGGGTTCCAGATTCCGATAAGCCCCCCGCCCGCAGACCCCCACAACTACCGGCCAGGGTTGTGGGGATGAGGCCCTTGTCCTCATCAACATGGGGACAAGGTGTTTTGGGGGGCTACCCCAAAGCACCCTCCCAATGTTGAGGGCAAGTGGCCTGGTACGGTTCAGGAGGGGGGGGTCCGCACTCTCGTCCCCCCCTCTTTTCCTGTGGCCTGCCAGGTTGCGTGCTCGGACAAGGGTCTGGTATGGATTTTTGGGGGGACCCCACGCCGGTTTTTTTTTTTTTTGGCACGGGGTTCCCCTTAAAATCCATACCAGACCTAAAGGGTCTGGTATGGAATTTAGGGGGAACCCCACGTCATTTTTTTTTTAAATTTTGGCCGGGTTCCCCTTAATATCCATACCAGACCTGAAGGGCCTGGTATGGAATTTAGGGGGACTCCCACGTCATTTTTTTTTTTAAATTTTGGTTCGGGGTTTCCCTGTGTTGAATTCCCATGCCGTTTTTATCAATGAACTTCTATGTGTATTGTCGGTAATGCAATAGCCGCGGGTAGTTTTAAATGGAATTTTTCCTTCGAAATGTCATTTTGCTGTCAGACTGTTCTAAACACGGGAAACATACGCCCCTTTACAGGCATACTATAGACACCCCCCAGGTACGAAATTTAAAGGGATATTACACTTTTATTGTTTGACTTTAAGCATTATTAAAATCACTGCTCCTGAAAAAACGACCGTTTTTAAAACTTTTTTTTGCATTGATCCATGTCCCCTGGGGCAGGACCCGGGTCCCCAAACACTTTTTATGACAATAACTTGCATATAAGCCTTTAAAATTAGCACTTTTGATTTCTCCCATAGACTTTTAAAGGGTGTTCTGCGGCATTCGAATTTGCCGCAAACACCCCAAATTGTTCGCTGTTCGGCGAACTTGCGAACAGCCAATGTTCGAGTCGAACATGAGTTCGACTCGAACTCGAAGCTCATCCCTATTCAGGAGTAGCAGAATGTGTTTCGGGGTATAGTTACAAGTATGCCTATGGCATGTGTGAGAAATAACTTGTTAATATGATATTTTTGTGAAAATAACCCCAAATTTTATTTAATTTCTTTATTTTCAAAGAATTGTGGGAAAAATATACAACTTAAAAAACTCACCATGCCTCTTACTAAATACCTGTCTAATTTTCAAAAAAAGGTCATTTGGGGGTGTTTGTACTGTCCTGGCATGTTAGGGCCTACAAATGAGATAGGCAGTCAGTACATCAGGTGTGGTCAATTTCCAATGATTGGTACCATAGCTTGTAGACTCTATAACTTTTACACAGACCAAATAATATGCACTCCTTTGGGTTATTTTTACCAAAGAAATTTAGCAGTGTAAATTTTTATCAACTTTCTATATTAAGTTGCGCTAAGCCCTCATATAAGTGAATTCATGCAATAATCATTAATAATCCTACATTTTATATATAAAGTGACTCTGTGCGAAAATGGGAAAATTGATTGATTAATTATCACATAGTATCATGTTTTGAATAGTCCACTGTGTTAAGATGATTTTCAAGCATGAAACTGACACACGATGCACCCAAGAGTCGTGGTTGGGAAAGATAAAACCTCCACCTCTACACACACTGCCGCTTACTGACTCCAAATGATCTCCTATTATAGGAGATCACACTCGCTTGTGGCTTAATACCCAGCCCGGGCCTTTAACCACTTCAGCCCCGGAAGATTTGGCTGCTGAATGACCGGGCCATTTTTTGTGATTCAGCACTGCGTCGATCTAACTGACAATTGCTCGGTCGTGTGACGCTGCACCCAAACAAAATTGAGTACCTTTTTTTCCCACAAATAGAGCTTTCTTTTGGTGGTATTTGATTGCCTTTATTTTTTGAGCTATAAACAATAGAGGAGCGACAATTTTGAAAAAAAAAACACATTTTGTACTTTTTGCTATAATAAATATCCCCTTTTTTTTTAACCACTTGCCGCCCGCCATATAGCAGAATGACGGCGGCAAAGTGGTTTCAATACCCTGACTGGGCATCATATGATGTCCTCAAGTTATTAAGCCACTGCGCGCCCCCGGGGGAGCGCATCCCGGCGATTGTTGTTGCGGTGTGTCAGTGTGACACACCGCAACTCCGATCTAGGTAAAGAGTCTCTGACAGAGATTCTTTACCACATGATCAGTCGTGTCCAATCACTGCTGATCACGATGTAAATAGGAAGAACTGGTGATCGGCTCTTCCTCACTCGCGTCTGACAGACGCGAGTAGAGGAGAGCCGATTTGCTGCTCTCCTCACAGGGGGAGTCTGGGCTGATTGTTTATCAGCACAGCCCCCCTCGGATCCCGCCCAGGACCACCATCTTGCCGCCCAGGACCACCAGGATGGCCATCCACACTGGACCACCAGGTATGCCCCCCTAGACCCCCAGGGAAATACTAATCTGTGCCCAGGCAGCTGCCAATCAATGCCCAGGCAGCTGCCAGTGCCCACTCACAATGCCTACCACTGCCAGTGCCACCAGGGATGCCTATCAGTGCCTCATATCAGTTCCGCGTATCAGTGCCCATCAGTGCCACGTATCAATGCCCATCAGTGCCCATCAGTGCCACGTATCAATGCCCATCAGTGCCACCTATCAGTGCCCAGCAGTGCCACCCATAAGAACACATCTTTGCAGCCCATCAGTGTCACCTATCAGTGCCCATCAGTGCCCACCAGTGCCACCCATGAGTGCCCTTTAGTGCCGACTATCAATGCCCATCAGTGCTGCATATCAGTGCCACCCATCAGTGCCATCTACCAGTGCCCATCAGTGCCGGATATCAGTGCCCATCGTCAGTGCCCATCAGTGCCCGCTCATTGGTGCCACCTTATCAGTGCCTGTCAGTGCTGCCTTATCAGTGCCCATCAGTGAAAGAGAAAACGTACTTATTTACAAAATTTTATAACAGTAACAAAAGCAAAATTTTCGGTCTTTTTTTATTTGTTTAGCAAAAAGTAAAAACCGCAGAGGTGATCAAATACCACCAAAAGAAAGCTCTATTTGTGGGAACAAAATGATAAAAAAAGTTGGCTTGAGCTACCCTGAGTTTGTGGCTTTGTTTAAAAGGGTATTTGATGTTCCCGCACGCTCCGCTTCTGCTGCCAAGTGCCTCATGTCCATCGAACAGAGTACGAGAACTGTTGCCGACTACGCCATTGAATTAGGCCCTCATGGCTGCTTTTTCTCATGGTCTCTCGGATGCCATCAAGGATGAGATAGCAGCCCGAGATATACCCACTGAGCTGGAGAAGTTGAACACGTTTCCCATCCTCATTGACTCCAGACTCAGAGAAAGACTCTCTTTTGAAGGAGCGCTTGCGGAAGCCTCCTGTACGTTTGTCACCGAGCTTTGCAGTCCCACCCACGATTCCCTCACCTTCCATGCCTTCTGGTACTGAGTCGGTCAGTGAAGGTGAACCCACGCATTGGGTTTCACGCGATGAGAGAACCTTTAGGAGGAGGGAGAGATTGTGCCTTTATTGTGGCCAAGCAAGTCACTTTTTGAAGTCTTGTCCTACCCTTCCAGGGAACGCCCGAACCTTGAGGTCCTGTCACAGACAGACCTTAGGTGGCATTATTTCGCCCCCAGTTATCCAGAAGGATAAGCCCCTGGTTCCGGTTACCCTTTCTTGGGCTGAGTCATCCATCGAGATACAGGCTCTAATCGACTCTGGGGCTGCAGGCCTGTTCATTGATGCTACCTTTGTATTTTAAAGCACTCGATTCCGCTGCAGCTGTGTGACACTCCACTTGGCATTGAGGCTCTTGACGGGAGACCTCTACAGCCTGCCCATGTGACTCATGAGACGGTTCCGTTGTCCGTGGCGGTAGGGGCTCTTCACCACAAGATAATCAAATTCCAAGTTCTTTCCTCATCTAAGTTTCCGTTGGTTATTGGTTATCCTTGGTTACAGTGGCACAACCCCTCTTTTGATTGGCTCCGTGCTGAGGTTCTCTCCTGGTCCCCACAATGCAGTGAGACATGCTTCCAGAAGGTAACCAAGGTCCTGTGCACCTCTTCACTCTCCTCCCTGCGCGATTTTAGTGATGTCTTTGACAAAGGTGAAGCCAGTAGTTTTCCTCCACACCGGCCTTATGATTGCGCAATTGACCTTAAACATGTTGCCATACCCCCTTGTGGCCGGGTTTATCAGAAAGGACAGTAAATCACAGAGTTGGTCTCCGGAGTCCATTAAGGCCTTTGAGAGTCTCAAGGCTGCCTTTGTTTTTGCTCCTGTGTTGGCACATCCTGATCCTACGTTACCTTTTACCCTTAAGGTTGATGCTTCTGAGACTGGTATTGGCGCCCTTCTGTCTCAACGTCCTACCTCTGAGGGCACTATGCATCCTTGTGGCTACTTTTCCAAGAAATTGTCATCTGCAGAGTGCAATTATGAGATTGGTGACAGAGAGCTGTTGGCGATCATTTTAGCCCTGAAAGAATGGAGACATCTCCTCGAAGGTACCACTGTGCCGGTTCTAATTGTTATTGACCATAAGAATCTCACTTTCTTGTCTGAGGCTAAACGCCTCTCTCCCAGAAGGGCAGGATGGGCTCTTTTCTTGTTAGGTTTCAAATACATTGTCTCATTCTTACCCGGTGCTAAGAATATAGGGGCTGGCGACTTGTCGCAACAATTTTCCTCCACCTTCAAGTTGGAGTCGGTTCCGGTCCCTGTGATTCCTCCTGATCGTATTCTGGCTATGGTTCTCACCAGTCTCACTTCTCAAAATTCTCAAAATTCTTGCTGATCAGGTCCACGCTCCTCCTGAGAAACCTTGTGACCGCTGAGAGTCTATGTACTGCTGTGCTCCAGACTTACCATTCTCCCAAGGCTGCTGGTCACCCTGGGAAGAATCAACTCATTTGGGCCATTTCCCAACAATTCTGGTGGCCTAGTCTACGTGGTGATGTAACTGCCTTCGTAGCTGCCTATTCCGTGTGTGCTCAGAGTAAGACTCCAGTGGGCCTCCTACAACCCATACCCAATGGAGAGAGGCCCTGGACCCAACTGTCTATGGATTTCATTGTGGAGTTACCCAACTCCCAGCGCAACACAGTTATCCTTATAGTGGTTGACCAGTTCTCAAAGATGTGTCATTGTAATCCACTTAAGAAGTTGCTTCCATTTTTGCTCGGGAGATCTTTCGCTTACATGGGCTACCCAAGGTGATTGTCTCGGACAGGGGTAGTCAGTTTGTGTCCTGGTTCTGGCGAGCCTTTTGTGCACAGTTGGGAATTCAGCTTGCTTTCTTCTCTGCATATCACCCGCAGTCTAATGGGGCCGCAGAACGAGCCAATCAGTCATTGGAGCAATTCCTACGTTGCTACATTTCTGACCATCATAACAACTGGTCAGACCTATTACTATGGACAGAGTTTGCTCACAACAGTGCCTTGAATTCTGCTTCCTACGTTGCTACATTTCTGACCATCATAACAACTGGTCAGACCTATTACCATGGGCAGAGTTTGCTCATAACAGTGCCTTGAATTCTGCTTCCCGATTGTCCCCATTTATGGCGAATTATGGTTTCCAGCCTTTCATGTTGCCTGACTCGTTTGTTCTACAGAGTATTCCTGCGTTAGAGGAGCATCTCCGTGGTCTTCTTTCCACTTGGGCACAAGTCCAGGAGGCTTTGCAACATGCTAATGATAGGTACAAACTCCATGCTGACCGCAGACACCTGCCTGTGCCTTCCTACCAGGTTGGGGACAGGGTCTGGCTGTCATCTCGCAACCTCCGACTTCATGTTCCCTCACTGAAGTTCACACCTCGGTTTATTAGGCCTTTTCTTATTCCTTGCAGGATTAACCCAGTGGCTTACGCATTAGACCTTCCTTCTAATATGCGTATTTTGAATGTATTTCATGTCTCCTTATTAAAACCTTTGGTCTGCAACCGCTTTACCACCTTGTGCCACGTCCTCACCCTGAACAGGTTGAGAACCATGGAGAATATGAAGTACAGTCCATTGTTGACTCCCGTAGGTTCCATGGGCGCATAGAGTACCTGGTGCATTGGAAAGGGTACGGTCCAGAGGAACACTCTTGGGTCTCATGCCCCTTTGCTTCTCTGTGATTTCCATACATGTTTTCCCTTCAAGCCTGGTGGTTCTCTGAAGGGGAGGGGTCGTTGAGGAGGGGGTACTGTCAGGGCTGGGCTCAGCCCTTCCTTCGCTGAGCTGGCTGCTCAGCTGTCAGCTAGTTGCCAGCTTCTATCTCTCCACAGTTACTCAGCTGTTGATGATATCCTGCTGGTCAGTCCTGCCTACTTAAGCCGTCCAGTCCAGAGGATCTCTGTCTTCACCTTGGTCAACATCACAGAAACATCTCCTGCGATCCTGTTCAAGATTTGCTTAGCTGACATCCCTTCTGGCTCCAGATCCTGCTTGCTGTTCCACTACATTGATCCCTGACTACTGGCTGGGCTGACTATCCATACCGGTTACTGAACTTTGGCTATGTTTTGACTACGTTTGTTATTTTTTGTTTTATTATTAAACAAGTGTGATTTAACTGTACTTCTGTCTCGGCCTGATTTCATGGTTTCTGACACTCTCTCCTTAAATTCTCTCTCCTTCACCCATGTCCTCCACCCCACAGCTTATATATATCATCCTCAATCCTGTCCTCACCTTATTACTGCATGCATCAGCTCCTGCTATTTATGAACCCAAATATCAATAAAACCTCCAGGACACTGGGATGTGTCCCCCATATAAGTTGCACTTCCATATCACCTCTCTCACCCTTCTGTTTCTCCTTTCTGGAGATATTTCCCCAAATCATTTACCTACGGCCAACATACCCGGCACCCCCTATTCTCTGATAGCAGCCGCAATTCACACATCTCATTTCTATTCCTCTTCTGCCTAGAACCAGCCTCCCCTTCTTCTGTGCCCTTTGGTATGCCCGCTCTGTTTGTAACAAACTCACCACCTTTCATGACCTATTTATCACAAACTCCTTGAACCTACTTGCAATTACTGAGACCTGGATTCAAGAATTTGACTTTCCTTCTCCTGCTGCCTCTCCTATGATGGCCTCCTGTGGACTCACTCCCCCAGGCCTAGTGGACGGAAAGGAGGTGGTGTTGGAATCCTCCTATCCCCTCAAAGCACTTTTCAGGTTCTTCATCCACACCCATCTCTGTCCCTCTCCTCCTTTGAAGCTCACTGTATTCGTCTATTTTCTCCAGTTTCATTGAGAATTGCTGTGATCTACCGGCCTCATGGACCAGTTTCAAGCTTCCTTGACGACTTCTCTGCCTGGCTACCCTACTTTCTCTCTTCTGAAATTCCAACAATCATTCTTGGTGACTTCAACATCCCTGTCAATCTTAACACTCCCGCTACTTCTAAGCTGCTGCGCCTAACCTCCTCTTTTGACCTTAAACAATGGACACACGCTTCTACTTCCTCTGTTGGAAACTGCCTTGACCTCATATCCTCCTACCTATGCACTCCTCACAACCTCTCCAACATTCATTTTCCTCTCTCTGATCACCACCTTATTAGTTTCACTCTTTCCTTATCGTCCTCCTCCTTGCCTTCCAACTACCAAACTATTACTTGTATAAACCTTTGCCATCTTAACCCTTCTCTTCTTTTTTCTGCTACAGATTGTCTCTACGACAAAATCTAATCCTTGTCCTGCCCCAACCTGGCCACTTCTGTCTACAACAGTTCACTGTCATCCATCCTGGATACCTTGCCCCCCCCTCACAACACAGAATCAGGCCCCGATCTCTACAACCCTGGCAGACAGACAATACCAGAAGCCTCAAAAAACGTAGCTGGGCTCTTGAGCATCTGTGGCGTAAGACTAAGTCACAGCAAGATTTCAGCCAATATAAATCTGCCCTCCAAAAATACCATTCCTGCCTCCACATTGCCAAACAGACCTACTTTATCACTCTCATTAACACCCTCTCACGCAGTCCCCGTCAACTCTTTTCTACCTTTACCACTCTACTTCGTCCTCCATTACCTCCACCCACTAACTTACTCAGTGCCCAGGAGATTGCTAATCACTTCAAAAATAAGATTGAGACAATGTGTGTTGAGATCTCCACTCTACAGATATCTCCCTCACTTTACACTCCTTCTCCTCCTGCACAATCAATACTTCCCTCTTTTAACCCAGCTACTATAAAGGAAGTCATTAAACTTTTTTCTAACACCCACCTAACCTCCTGCCCCCTGGACCCTGTTCCTTCTCAAATACTACGGTCACCGTCTGGCTCTACCCTACACTCTAACTCATATCTTCAACCTCTCTACTGGCATCGTCCCCAACCCTCTAAATCATGTTACTCCCATAACATAAAAGGCCTCACTGGACCCCACCAATCTTAACAACCTAAGACCCATCTTTTTCCTACCTTTTGCCTCCAAACTCCTTGAACGTTTAGTGTACAACTGAACGACCACCTCATTGTGAATAACCTTCTTGATCCCCTTCAGTCTGGATTTCGCCCATAGCACTCCACAGAAACTGCTGTCCTAAAATTCACAAACAACTTATTAACAGACAAAACAAACTGTCATTATTTCGTACACTTATGCCGCGTACACACGAGAGGACTTTATGGCAGACTTTGCCCGGCGGACTTTTCTACGTACTTTACGACGGACTTTCTGAATGAACGGACTTGCCTACACACAATCCACCAAAGTCCGTCGAATTCCTACATGATGACGTACGACCGGACTAAAACAAGGAAGTTCATAGCCAGTACCCAATAGCTGCCCTAGCGTGGCTTTATGTCCATCGAACTAGCATACAGATGGCGGACTTTTCGACCGGACTCGATTTTGACGGATTAATTTAAAACATGTTCCAAATCTAAGTCCGTCCAACTTTTGAGAAAACAAAGTCCGCTGGAGCCCACACACGATCGAATTGTCCGACCAAATCCCGTCCGCCGGGCAAAGTCTGCCTTAAAGTCCGCTCGTGTGTACGTGGCATTACTCTTGGACCTTTCTGCTGCCTTTGATATAGTTGACAAATAAAAGAAAAAAATGCGCCTCTAAGTGCAGAATTAAAACTTTTAATATCCCCAAACAAGATTAAAAACACTTACAGAATCAAGGATAAGAAGAGGCATAACATGGATGTATGAAGCAGGTGATCCGGCATCAGGAGGTCCCAGTGTATCACAGCTTTCCAGGGATAACAATATGCAGCAGCAGAAGGTCCCAGGATAACCAGCAGGTGAACACCCAGGCTCTGGGAACATTGGTGAAGCAATTGTGTCGTCTGAGTCAGCATGGAGCATGAATCCTGGAAATTATGTCAGCGGGAGGGGACAACAACCAGCATGGACCGCAAACAGGAAATATGTCATCAAAATGGAACGCGTTTCAGAACTACTGATTGGTTCCGTCTTCAGGCCAATGACCATTGGCTTGGTCATTGGCTTGAAGAATTCCTTGGTCATTGGCTTGTAGAAGGAACCAATCAGTAGTTCCAAAACATGTCCCATTTTGATGACATATCAAAGCTGTGATACACCGGGACCTCCTGATGCCGGATCACCTGCTTCATACATCCATGTTATGCCTCTTCTTATCCTTGATTCTGTAAGTGTTTTTAATCCTGTTTGGGGATATTAAACGTTTTAATTCTGCACTTAGAGGCTCCTTTTTTTCTTTTATTTGTTTTCTATTAGAGATTGCTTCCCTCTTTGAGTGCAGCCCTAAGTGTTTGAAGACCACTTCATCCATCTAATAAAGACACTATCTGCCTGGTCCTGACATTCTGAGCACCCTTGACATACGTTTTATTTGATACAGTTGACCACCCCCTCCTCTTTAAAAAAATCTCAATTTGCTTGGTCTCTATGGCTGCGCTCTCCGTTGGTTCGAATCCTACCCATCTCACCGCACCTTCAGTGTCACTTACAACTCCACTTCCTCCTCTCCAACTCCTCTTACCGTTGGGGTCCCACAAGGTTCTGTCCTTGGACCTCTACTATTCTCGATCTACATGTCCTCCCTGGGTCAGCTGGGACTCCCATGGCTTCCACTACCATTTATATGCCTATGATGCCCAAATATATCTCTCTGCCCCTCAATTCACCCCATCAGTCTCCTCACACATCACTGATTTACTAACTGACATATCAGCCTGGGTGTCAAACCACTTTCTCAAACTGAATCTAAAACCAAGCTCTTAATATTTCCTTCCCCACGTGCCCCTTCCCCTGACTTCTCTGTCAAGATCAATTGCACATCTATTAGTCCGTCCCCACATGCCAGGGTGCTATGGGTAACCTTAGACTCCTAACTGTCCTTTCAGGCCCACATCCAAACCCTGTCCAAATCAGCCTTAGCCTCTACAACATTTCCAGAATACGCCCCTTTTTAACAAAGCTTCTAATTCACTCCCTGGTTATCTCTCGCCGACTACTGCAACTCCCTCCTCATTGGATTACCTTTTACATAGACTATTCCCCCTTTAGTCCATTATGAATGCCGCTGCAAGACTCATCCACCTTACCAACCATTCAGTGTCGTCCACCCCTCTCTGCCAACCCCTCCACTGGCTTCCACTCACCCAAAGAATGAAATTTAAAAGTACTAACAATAGCTTACAAAGCCATCCATACCTCTGCCCCCAGGTACATTACTAATCTAGTCCCAAAATACCAACCAAGCCACTCTCTTTGGTCCTCCCTAGACCTCCTGCTCTCTAGCTCCCTTGTCACCTCCTCCCATGTTCGCCTCCAGGATTTCTCAAGAGCTTTTCCCATCCTTTGGAACTCCCTACCCCAATCTGTCCGACTGTCCCCTAATCTATCCATCTTTAGACGATCCCTGAAAACCCTTATCTTTAAAGAAGCCTATCCTGCTTCTAACTAATACACTGTTTTACTTCCTCCATCAGGTCATCCCCCACAGCTATTACCCTTTGTATCAATTGACCCTCCCTTTTTAAAATTGTAAGCTCTAATGAGCAGGGCCCTCTGATTTCTCTTGTACCCAATTGTAATTTAACTGTAATGTCTGCCTTTATTTTGTTAAGTGCTACGCAAACTGTTGGCGCTATATAAATCCTGTATAATATTAATAATAAAAAAATAGATAGCAAAACAATTAAGTGGTAGGCTTAGCCGAATGTTTTGAAAGATTCTTGCACTCAAAAGGTGCATGAAATGACACCTAGTCAAAAAATTTTCTCTGCAGCTCCACTAAGGAAATCGTAAGCTTGGCTATCCTATAGAGACACAGCCATGAGAGAAATGTCATGTAATACATTATTTATGTATGTGAGGTCTTCAAGAAGACTGAAGTGCTATACATAAAGCACTATTGATAAAGGCAAGGATGGTGCTTTAGAGCATTGTGCTGTTCAAGTGTTTTGAATAAGACAAATTGACAGTGCAATGAACTAATAGTGCTTAAAAGTAGCATGATTTCATATATGATGTCAAAACAAAACAGAAGGTAGTATTTCTGACTTTACATTCCTTTAGATGTCAAATTCGTGAAAGACTAAGGCTGGGTTCTACACATATGCGAATTGGATGCAGATTTCCCTGCATCCAATTTGCATGACAGGCAAGTGTGACTGGCTCTTAATGGAGCTGGTTCACACATGTCCAGGGTGGCTGCAGTTCGGTCTGAAAAAGGGTCTGCTTTGGGACAGAGAGGGCTCGGCGCCACCCACCAAAAAGCTCCTTCTCCCTATGTTGATGGGGACAGGGGCCTCTTCTCGACAACCCTGGGTGGTGGTTTTGGGGGGGTTTGCGGGCAGGGGGCTTATTGGCCCCAAAATCCTGCCCCCCTACCCTATGTGAATGAGTATGGAGTACATTGTACCCCTACCCATTCATCCAAAAAAGAGGTGTAAATAAAAACAAGAGACGGTTTTGACAAGTCCTCGATTAAAAAACTTCCTCCGGTCTTCTCCCTCCAGTCTTCTTCCTCCGACTCCTGCACCATTTGGCAGTTCATGAACTGATCTGGGGGTGTCATTAATTTTGCATTAAGTATAAAATTGATGCGCTTTAAATAAATAGTGCACAATATGCTGCTGCGACTAAGCTTAAATCCAGGAATAAAAAATGCATACATGTGAATAAAATAAATTAATAATTATGGTGCTAATACATGTGTTAAAATTACCAAAATAAATCTTCAAATTGGTGATGTGACGGTGAGTATAAATAAAATAATAATGACACTCTAAATACAATGTCCAGGCAGAGATAAATAGTGGGAGAAAGTAAAAATAATTAAACAGTTCCTTCCCTTAATCCAGATTGATTGACTCACTGGGTTAGATTGTTTGTATCAGGATATTTAGTTTTTCTTGTATCCCACTTCAGCATTTACACTGCTGGTGATTCGGCTCTCAGGATAAAGGTTTTATGCAAAGCAAGCAAAGAAAAAATAGATCATTGTGCAGTGAACTTACTAGATAGTACATAAGCAAAACAGGGACAAAAGATACACTCACAAACTCCCGGTCTATTAGAAGCATTCAAATAAGCAGATTGCAGTCAGCCGCTGTGGACGAGGTTTCCCATAGAGAAACAGCTGCTGTTAACCTTCAGGTGTATTGCAGCACTGAACGTCCTAAGCTCCTCCCACGCGTTACATCACTGACACGTGACTTTTTCAAGGATAAAACCAGGAAGCCACGGCCTCTGTATTTAAGTCCCATGGCATTGTGGTTACCATGGAGACAGTGCTGTGTTCATTGGATCATCATACTGCTTTCTGCTACTAATGACATGTAAATATTTTGGCTTAAGCCTTATTTCATTGTTTTACAAATTATTAAAAGGGGAACATATATTTATAAATACAGGTTTGCAAACAAATATAGAACACTTCCAGATAAAAAATAAGAACATAAAAATGGACCTAATTAGTGTGGTCACGAAACTCCCTCCAGTGGTAAATAGTGTTACTACACATTCAATGTTAACACCTCAGATCGCATGTCATTACATACTGCGATAGATAGCAAAATCACTAATATGTATGTGTACTTCCGCAAGTAAAATACCAATTGATCCATATTGTGTAGTTACTAGCAACATATTGGATAGGCCCGTATTACACTCACATCCACTAGTGAAAATTATATAAAAATTAAAATAAAAGATTAAGGTTACATTGTTGCACCACTAGTTCGCCATTGCAACAATGTTTCAAAAAAAATTTTATATTGAAAAATTAAAATTAAAATACTAAATAAATTGATATACATAATTGACTAGATGCACAACCCAAATATTTGATACTATACATTCATTTACAGTAAAATCAAATATATGATCCCTATGATATTAAAAAATATATAATAAAAATTAATTTTATTTAAAATAAATACTATAATATAGACTATCGTTATTAAGTGTAAAGAGACAATAAATTTACGTACCAATTAATACCAACGAAATGAAATATAAATTAAAATTTAAAAATTTAAAATTTAATATATATGTAATAAATGCTTAAAATTAATAAGGCATGTCTTGAGAGTATCACGGAGTATTAAAAATCTGATATGAAGCAATTAAGATCAAATTCTATGTTTAGGCCATTTGGCGCAAGAGTCCCCATCTGGAATATTTCTTTGCTTGCTTTGCATAAAACCTTTATCCTGAGAGCCGAATCACCAGCAGTGTAAATGCTGAAGTGGGATACAAGAAAAACTAAATATCCTGATACAAACGATCTAACCCAGTGAGTCAATCAATCTGGATTAAGGGAAGGAACTGTTTAATTATTTTTACTTTCTCCCACTATTTATCTCTGCCTGGACATTGTATTTAGAGTGTCATTATTATTTTATTTATACTCACCGTCACATCACCAATTTGAAGATTTATTTTGGCAATTTTAACACATGTATTAGCACCATAATTATTAATTTATTTTATTCACATGTATGCATTTTTTATTCCTGGATTTAAGCTTAGTCGCAGCAGCATATTGTGCACTATTTTTTTTAACCACTTGAGCCCCGGACCATTATGCTGCCTAAGGACCAGAGGTCTTTTTCCAATTTGGCACTGCGTCGCTTTAACTGCTAATTGCGCGGTCATGCAATGCTGTACCCAAACGAAATTTGCGTCCTTTTCTTCCCACAAATAGAGCTTTCTTTTGATGGTATTTGATCACCTCTGCGGTTTTTATTTTTTGCGCTATAAACGGAAAAAGACCGAAAATTTTGAAAAAAAATGATATTTTCTACTTTTTGTTATAAAAAAAATCCAATAAACTAAATTTTAGTCATACATTTAGGCCAAAATGTATTCGGCCACATGTCTTTGGTAAAAAAAATGTCAATAAGTGTATATTTATTGGTTTGCGCAAAAGTTATAGCGTCTACAAACTAGGGTACATTTTCTGGAATTTACACAGCTTTTAGTTTATGACTGCCTATGTCATTTCTTGAGGTGCTAAAATGGCAGGGCAGTACAAAACCCCCCCAAATGACCCCATTTTGGAAAGTAGACACCCCAAGGAAATTGCTGAGAGGCATGTTGAACCCATTGAATATTTATTTTTTTTGTCCCAAGTGATTGAAAAATGACAAAAAAAAAAAAAAAAAAAATATTTACAAAAAGTCGTCACTAAATGATATATTGCTCACACAGGCCATGGGCCTATGTGGAATTGCACCCCAAAATACATTTAGCTGCTTCTCCTGAGTATGGGGATACCACATGTGTGGGACTTTTTGGGAGCCTAGCCGCGTACGGGGCCCCGAAAACCAATCACCGCCTTCAGGATTTCTAAGGGTGTAAATTTTTGCTTTCACTCTTCACTGCCTATCACAGTTTCGGAGGCCATGGAATGCCCAGGTGGCACAAAACCCCCCAAAATGACCCCATTTTGGAAAGTAGACACCCCAAGCTATTTGCTGAGAGGCATATTGAGTCCATGGAATATTTTATATTTTGACACAAGTTGCGGGAAAGTGACACTTTTTTTTTTTTTTTTTTTTTTTTTCATAAAGTTGTCACTAAATGATATATTGCTCACACAGGCCATGGGCATATGTGGAATTGCACCCCAAAATACATTTAGCTGCTTCTCCTGAGTATGGGGATACCACATGTGTGGGACTTTTTGGGAGCCTAGCCGCGTACTGGACCCCAAAAACCAATCACTGCCTTCAGGATTTCTAAGGGTGAAAATTTTTGATTTCACTCTTTACTGCCTATCACAGTTTCGGAGGCCATGGAATGCCCAGGTGGCACAAAACCCCCCCAAATGACCCCATTTTGGAAAGTAGACGCCCCAAGCTATTTGCTGAAAGGCATGGTGAGTATTTTGCAGCTCTCATTTGTTTTTGAAAATGAAGAAAGACAAGAAAAAACATTTTTTTTTTTCTTTTTTCAATTTTCAAAACTTTGTGACAAAAAGTGAGGTCTGCAAAATACTCACTATACCTCTCAGCAAATAGCTTGGGGTGTCTACTTTCCAAAATGGGGTCATTTGGGGGGGTTTTGTGCCACCTGGGCATTCCATGGCCTCCGAAACTGTGATAGGCAGTGAAGAGTGAAATCAAAAATTCACGCCCTTAGAAAGCCTGAAGGCGGTGCTTGGTTTTCGGGGTCCCGTACGCGGCTAGGCTCCCAAAAAGTCTCACACATGTGGTATCCCCGTACTCAGGAGAAGCAGCAGAATGTATTTTGGGGTGTAATTTCATATATTTCCATGGCATGTTTGAGCAATATATCATTTAGTGACAACTTTGTGCAAAAAAAAAAAAAAAAAAAAAAAATTTGTCTCTTTCCCGCAACTTGTGTCGCAATATAAAATATTCCATGGACTCGACATGCCTCTCAGCAAATAGCTTGGGGTGTCTACTTTCCAAAATGGGGTCATTTGGGGGGGTTTTGAACTGTCCTGGCATTTTATGCACAACATTTAGAAGCTTATGTCACACATCACCCACTCTTCTAACCACTTGAAGACAAAGCCCTTTCTGACACTTATTGTTTACATGAAAAAGTTTTTTTTTTTTGCAAAAAAATTACTTTGAACCCCCAAACATTATATATTTTTTTAAAGCAAATGCCCTACAGATTAAAATGGTGGGTGTTTCATTTTTTTTTTTCACACAGTAATTGCGCAGCGATTTTTCAAACGCATTTTTTGGGGAAAAAACACACTTTTTTTAATTTTAATGCACTAAAACACGCTATATTGCCCAAATGTTTGATGAAATAAAAAAGATGATCTCAGGCCGAGTACATGGATACCAAACATGACATGCTTTAAAATTGCGCACAAACGTGCAGTGGCAACAAAATAAATACATGTTTAAAAGCATTAAAAAGCCTTTACAGGTTACCACTTTAGATTTACAGAGGAGGTCTACTGGAAAAATTACTGCACTCGATCTGGCCTTCGCGGTGATACCTCACATGCATGGTGCAATTGCTGTTTACGTTTGACGACAGACCGCCGCTTGCGTTCGCCTTAGCGCGAGAGCAGGGGGCGACAGGGGTGTTTTTTTTTTTTTTTTTTTTTTTTCTTTATTATTTTTTTGCTTTTTTAATCTTACTTTTAAACTGTTCCTTTCATATTTTTTTTTTTAATCATTTTTATTGTTATCTCGGGGAATGTAAATATCCCCTATGATAGCAATAGGTAGTGACAGGTACTCTTTTTTGAAAAAATTGTGGTCTATTAGACCCTAGATCTCTCCTCTGCCCTCAAAGCAAATGACCACACCAAGATCGGTGTGATAAAATGCTTCCCCAATTTCCCAATGGCGCTATTTACATCCGGCGAAATCTAAGTCATGAAATACTCGTAGCTTCCGGTTTCTTAGGCCATAGAGATGTTTGGAGCCACTCTGGTCTCTGATCAGCTCTATGGTCAGCTGGCTGAATCACCGGCTGCATTCTCAGGTTCCCTGTTGAGACAGGAGAGCCAGAGAAAAACACGGAAGACGGTGGGGGGGGGGGGGATTCCCTCCCACGGCTTGTAAAAGCAGTCTAGAGGCTAATTAGCCGCTAGGATTGCTTTTACATGAAAGCCGACCGCTGGCTGAAAAGAATGATACCAAGATGATACCTAAACCTGCAGGCATTATTCTGGTATAACCACTCAAAGTCGTGAATGGCGTACCTGAAGACAAAAAAATGGTTAACAATGGTTAACAATAAAGCACAGTAAAGTGTAAATAATTACACACCTGAAAAACAAACATGATAAAACATAATAACAATAACAATAACAATCAATAACAATAACAATAACAATAAAACATTGCAGAATAGAATACAGTAAAAAAGAGCAGAACAATAGAGAGAGAGAATAGAGAGAGAGAGAACAATAAAACAACAACTATTTTTTTTTATTTCATATTTTTTTTTTTTTTACACTTTTTTTGTAACTAACTTTTATAACGGTAACCGGTTCCAGGTTCGGGTCTCTCAAAATGCGATGGCATCTTGGGAGACCCTGTGAAAGTGTGCCTAGTCTGTGGAATGCTGTACCCTACGCTAATACTCAACTAGTGAATGGTAGCGTTCAAAACATTCACCAATGCAAAGACCAGGATTGTCAGGACAGGAGGGACAATAATAGCGGGTGTCACGCCTATATCCTCGCTTGCTGCAGACACGACATCTTTTTTGGGGGGTTCGTTGGGTAGGGGTACTCGGGAGGACATAAAAATGCCTCTCATGCAGCCGACTGCATTTGGTTGGGGATGTGAATGGGGGAAGTACGGGCGCTGCAGAAGCGGTGGGTTCCCAATTAGGATTGGCGAATGCAGCAGGAAGGGCACTATGGGCACGACGGGCCTGTGTTTGTCTTTTTGGTGGCAGCGGGACACTACTTGTGCTTGCCACCTCACCAGCTTGAACTGCACTTATGGGACTCGCCACGTCACCAAGTGTTACTGCAGTGCTGGTTTGACTACGACCGGGGTGTACTAGGCCGCTGGCGCTTGCCAGTTCACCAAAACACTACCAAAAAACTGTTAGCGATCGCAGGGATCAGGCCTGACTCTGCGAACGCTGCAGTTATGCGTTTAGTGTTTTGTAAGTGACAGTGATCGATCGATACCGCACTTGGGTGGGCTGGGCTGGGCCGGGCGGAGGGGCAAAACGCAGGTGCTAGCAGGTATCTGGGCTGATCCCGCTAACACTGCGTTTTTGGGAACCCTAAACTGCTGGTGACGCTAGTATAGATCTGATCGGATCAGATATTGATGCGATCAGATACTATACCACTAAGGGAGGTGTACAGTGCGTGCGTGGGTGTTAGCGGTACTGGCGCTAATCTGACGCTGCCTGGGGCTGGTGCTTGCCAGTTCACCAAAACGCTACAAAAAAAACTGTTAGCGATCGCAGGGATCAGGCCTGACTCTGCGAACGCTGCAGTTATGCGTTTAGTGTTTTGTAAGTGTCAGTGATCGATCGATACTGCACTTGGGTGGGCTGGGCTGGGCCGGGCGGAGGGGCAAAACGCAGGTGCTAGCAGGTATCTGGGCTGATTCCGCTAACACTGCGTTTTTGGGAACCCTAAACTGCTGGGGACGCTAGTATAGATCTGATCGGATCAGATATTGATCCGTTCAGATACTATACCACTAAGGGAGGTGTATGGTGCGTGCGTGGGTGTTAGCGGTACTGGCGCTAACCTGACGCTGCCTGGGGCTGGTGCTTGCCAGTTCACCAAAATGCTACCAAAAAAACTGTTAGCGATCGCAGGGATCAGGCCTGACTCTGCGAACGCTGCAGTTATGCGTTTAGTGCCTTGTAAGTGACAGTGATCGATCGATACTGCACTTGGGTGGGCCGGGCGGAGGGACAAAACGCAGGTGCTAGCGGGTATCTGGGCTGATCCCGCTAACACTGCGTTTTTGGGAACCCTAAACTGCTGGGGACGCTAGTATAGATCTGATCGGATCAGATATTGATCCGTTCAGATACTATACCACTAAGGGAGGCGCATGCTGCGTGCGTGGGTGTTAGCGGTACTGGCGCTAATTTGACGCTGCCTGGGGCGACGCATATCACCGCCGGGCGATCGGGGGGCTAAACCTTTATTCGGTAATAAACGGCGGGTGCCCTGACACTATAAAAAATAAACGAACTAACCAGCGTCAACCGTAACGGTTATACGGTGATCAGTGGTGAAAGGGTTAACTAGGGGGCAATCAAGGGGTTAAAACATTTATTAGGTAGTATATGGGGGTCCCTGACGCTATAAAACGCTGACGGCGAACCTAAATATTTACCTCACTAACTAGCGTCACCAGCGACACTAATACAGCGATCAGAAAAATGATCGCTTAGCGACACTGGTGACAGGGGGTGATCAAGGGGTTAAAACTTTATTAGGGGGGGTTAGGGGGGTACCCTAGACCTAAAGGGGGGTAATATACACTGTCCCAACACAGTAACTGTCACAAACTGACACTATGCAGTAATCAGAAAAAAAAACAAAAACAAAAAAAAAAACCTGCTGGTGTCAGTTTGTGACAGGGGGGGGGGGGGGGGTGATTGGGGGGGGATCGGGGGGCGATCGGGGGGGGGATCGGGGTGATTTGTGTGCCTGGCATGTTCTACTGTGTGTGTAGTGTTTGTGCACTCACATACTTGTCGTCTCTCCTCGGGCCGGAACGGAAAATACCGACCCGAGGGGAGATGACATCACTTCCTTTGCTGCTGTTTAGCATACAGCAGCAAAGGAGTGTTCTCATTGGCCGGCGGCGATCGCGAGGGGGGGGCCACGAACGGATGGTCTCCCCCTCATCACCGATCGCCGCTGGACAAACGACGACCGCCTCGGGCACCGGGGGGGGGTCCGATCGGACCCCCCACCCGCGGAAGGCAAATCACGTACCCTGTACGTGATTTTGCCTGTCCGTGCCACTTTGCCGACGTACATCGGCGTGAGGCGGTCGTCAAGTGGTTAAAGCGCATCAATTTTATACTTAGTACTATTTGTTTGGTTATCTGATCACCCTATATTGATAGCAGCTTTAATTTACTGATTTTTTCATAGCACTAACTATATTGGTATATACCGTATTTATCGGCGTATAACACGCACCGGCGTATAACACGCACCCCAATTTAGGAGGGAATTTTAAGGAAAAAAAACTTTTAGGCGGGAAGTTGAAGGGAAAAAAACTTACATTTAAATGCCCTTCATTGCAGCCATGTCAGTGCAGCCTTGTCAGTGCAGCCATGTCAGTGCAGCCTTGTCAGTGCAGCCTTGTCAGTGCAGCCTTCCTCAGTGCAGCCTTCGTCAGTGCAGCCATGTCAGTGCAGCCTTGTCAGTGCAGCCTTGTCAGTGCAGCCATGTCAGTGCAGCCTTGTCAGTGCAGCCATGTCAGTGCAGCCATGTTAGTGCAGCCTTGTCAGTGCAGCCTTCCCCAGTGCAGCCTTCCCCAGTGCAGCCTTCCCCAGTGCAGCCTTCCCCCCTGCAGCCTTCCCCCCGTGCAGCCTTCCCCCCTGCAGCCTTCCCCCCGTGCAGCCTTCCCCCCGTGCAGCCTTCCCCCCGTGCAGCCTGGGATCCCCTGTCCCTGCTGTCACATCTTCAAAATCGCGGACCGCGATTTGAAAATGGCGCCGCCGGCGCCGAAGTACACAGAGCCGGTCCTCGGCTCTTTCCGGCGGCTCTCGTTTACTTTCGGCTCCACTCGTAGTCCCGAGCGGAGCTATCCGAGTAGGTTCGGATAGCTCCGCTCGGGACTACGAGTGGAGCCGAAAGTAAACGAGAGCCGCCGGAAAGAGCCGAGGACCGGCTCTGTGTACTTCGGCGCCGGCGGCGCCATTTTCAAATCGCGGTCCGCGATTTTGAAGAAGTGACAGCTCCGGATCAGCAGGGATCGGCGTATAACACGCACCTGCAACTTTCCCCTGATTTTAAGGGGAAAAAAGTGCGTGTTATACGCCGATAAATACGGTATATATTTTTAAGCACAATTTATTTATATCACACATATCTTTCCACATCAGCGCTTGGTTTTTATTCATTTTTTTTAGCATTAATTTTGCATTGACACCAGCGGTTCGCAGATGTCAGTGTGAACTGCTGGCAGGTGATATTCAATGTGGGAACCTGCACTGGAATCACGCTGGTTGCAGCATCGCATATAGGTGAACCGGGCCTTAGCGTTACCATTGGTATACATGCATGATAAACAAAAAGGTGCCATCGCTACATGGAAAATCTCCCATAGGTTTACCCTATACCACAAGGGAATGTTAGGACAGTAATAGTGCCACTCCCTTTAGAAAGAACTATTGAGGCTTAAAGAAGTATGCAAAGTGGTTTACAAGTGTTACTGGATTATATCTATACAGTAGATTAAACTCCTAAATGATTCATAGAATGTGAGAATAGCCACCTCCACAGTGGTAACAGCATTGGTAGTTTCATGAAAAAACTACACTGGGTGATACAAACGTTTATGGCAATACGCAACCAGTGATGAATGCCCAGAATGGCCATCCACCTAACAACTGTACTTTTATTTTCTCCATCAGCTCAACCCCCAAGTTGTATCACTTAACCCTCCCTTTTAGATTGTAAGCTCTAACGAGCAGGGCCCTCTGGTTCCTTCTGTTTTGAATTGTATTGTAACTGTACTGTCGGCCCCTATGTTGTAAAGTCCTGTTTAACCACTTCAATACAAGGCACTTTCACCCCCTTCCTGCCCAGGCCAATTTTCAGCGCTGTCGCGCCTTGAATGACATTTGCACGGTCATTCAACACTGCACCCATATGAAATTTTTATCATTTTTCACACAAATAGAGCTTTCTTTTGGTGGTATTTATTCAACACTGGGTTTTTTTACCCTTTGCTAAATAAACCAAAACAGACCGAAAATCGTGAAAATAGAAACACGTTTTTCTTAGTTTCTGTTATAATATTTTGCAAATAATCTTTCTACATAAATTTAGGCTAAACTATATTCTGCTAAATTTCTTTGGTGAAAATAACCCAAATCCGTGTTTATCCCTTTCATGACTAAGCCTATTTTAGAAATTTAGTGTTTACAAGTTAAAATCCGTATTTTTTGCTAGAAAATTACTTAGAACCCCCAAACATTATGTATATTTTTTAGCAGAGAATCTAGAGAATAAAATGGAGATCATTGCAATATTTTATATCACACGGTATTTGTGCAGCGGTGTTTTAAACGCAAATTTTTGGAAAAGGGACATTTTCATGAATTTTAAAAAATCCAAACAGTAAAGTTACCCCAATTTTTTTGTATAATGTGAAAGATGATGTTACGCCGAGTAAATAGATACCAAACATGTCATGCTTTATAATTGCACGCACTCGTGGAATGGCGACAAACTACGGTACCTAAGAATTTCCATATGCAACGCTTTAAAAATTTTTTACGGTTACCAGGTTAGAGTTACAGAGGAGGTCTAGTGCTAGAATTATTGCTCTCACTCTGACGATCGCAGCGATACCTCACATGTGTGATTTGAACACCGTTTACATATGCGTGCGTGACTTCCGTATGCGTTTTCTTTGCTGCGCGAGCTCGTGGGGACGGGGCGCTTTAAAAATTTTTTAATTTTTTTTCTTATTTATTTTTAAATTCATAAATGTAAACATCCCTTGTGACAGTAGTAGGTGGTGACAAATACTCTTTATGGAGAGATCGGGGGTCTAAAAGACCCCCCATCCCTCCTTTACACTTCAAAGCATTCAGATCGCCGAAAACGGCGATTCTGAATACTGTGTACTTTTTAAAAACCGGCGCCATTGGCAGCCGAGTAAATGGGAAGTGACGTCATGACGTCGCTTCCGCGTTTACAATTTGTAGGCTGGAACGAAGCCACCCACAGCTTGGTTCCAGCCCGCCCCCAGCCGCCGAAGGCATCCGATTGGTCACTGAGCCTCCGGATCAAACGGGAGGCCCAGTAAGAGCGATGGGAGGCGGCGGGAAGGGGGGACGGCTGTTAGCCGCATTGGTTGTTATACACGAATAGCCAATCGCCGGCTCTAAACAACGGTACCGGGATGATGCCTGCAGCTGCGGGCATCATCCCGGTATAACCCCCGAAAGCCGGGTATGCACATCTGCGTACGGTCGGCGGGAAGGGGTTAATATTTAGTTATAGAGTCCACAAAATATAGTATATACTGTATACAGTATCTGAAAAATCGATCAATCCTGATGTACTGGCTGCCTTTCTTGAGACCCGAAAAGACCAGCACAGTACAAATACCTCCCAAATGACACCTTTATGGAAAGTAGACAGTTCAAGGTATTTAGTAAGAGGCATGGCGAGTTTGTTTTTTGAAGCTGTGGTTTTTGTCTTGTTTTGGAAAATAATGAAATAAAAAAAAAAAATTGCCACTAGTGTGGCAGTGGTCAAGGACACTGACTGGTGACAGTATGTAAAAAAAAATTAATAAATAAATTTAATAATTTCTTTTTTTTTTTTATTTCTTTTTTTACCATTTTTTTTTAACTCAGAGCAATACAGTGATACTATAGTAAAACTGTACTACTCTGGAAAAGTGATAAGATTTTTTTTTTTTTTTTTTTACATATTATGATGGCTTATACCAGTGAATTTCACTGATATAAGCCACCATTTTTACTGAATGAAACTGATTCATTCTGTGTTTACTATTGTGATTAGCTGTGATTGGCCACAGCTAATCACATGGTACAGATAGGCTGCGATTGGCCCTGTCTGTACCATGCCATTGCTGTGACCAATCACAGCTAGCAACACAATTGTACACAATGAATGGGATGAAAGGAAGCCATTTATTGTGTACAATTGTCATGTGATCTGCTGTGATTGGTCACAATGATCAAATGGTACCGGCAGTGGGGCGGTATGCTGATTGGTGACAAATCGCACTGGAGCGTGGCCCAACAAATCTCTTGCCCAGCCTATTTTAATGTAGAAAGTTTAGAATAATAAATATAATAATGCAGGCTGCTTGCATTTCGGCATTCATCCTGAGTGCATATTCTTGATAGTTCCACTAACACCTCTAACCATAAAATTGTGTTCTTTTGAAACATATAAACAAACAAAAGTGAATATTAGGCTCCATTCACACCTGGGAATAGGAGCACGGGCAGAAATGTGTGTATTTCTTCAAATGTGCGTAAAAAGCGCTAAAACACGAAATGTGCTTGCAGTGCCATTATTTCCTAATGGCACCCCAAATGTGGGTAAGAGTCACACAGTTTGAAAACATGCTAAAAACAAGCTTGGTCGTAAAACAAGCTTGGTTCAGTGTCAAAATTTGTTACATGAGCTTCTTCAGCACGTTTTTGGAGCGGAGGGAGGAGAAGAGTCGCTCAGATGTGAACAGGCATTAAGATATGTTGCTGCCCTTAAGACCCCTTTCACACTGAGGCATTTTTCAGGCGCTACAGTGCTAAAAATAGTGCCTGTAAAGGGCCTGAAAAAAGCCTCAGCTGCAAACCCAATGTGAAACCCCGAGTGCTTTCACACTGGGGGCGCTGCACTGGCAGGGTGTCATAAAAAGTCCTGCCAGTAGCTTCTTTACAAAGGTGTAGGAGCGGTGAATACACCGCTCCTCCCCATTGGAAACAATGGGGCAGCGCTGTTATACCGCCGACAAAGCACTGCTGCAGCAGCGTTTTGCGGGCGGATTTAACCCCTTTTCGGCCGCTAGCGGGGGTTAAAACTGCCCCGCTAGCGAGCGAATAGTGCTACTAAAACGACGGTAAAGCGACGCTAAAAATAGCTCTGCTTTACCGCTGATGCCTGGGGCGGCTCAGTGTGAAAGGGGTCAAAAGGTATGCACTTCTTTCCTAAATATGGATATGATTGGTCTGGTCTGAGCACAGTTTATGTAGGATTAAATGAGTTACAATTTTTGCTTTTACAAATATGGAAAGTTTGGCCCACTGGAGTTCTAGAACAACTAGCATTCCATCTGTGTACACTTTATTGTTATTTCTACATTCCCATTTTTTTTTATTTGACCCATCTCCTACTTTCCAAAATATACTAGTAAATAAATTGGCTCCTGACTAATTGATGTGACCAGTAGTCATAGGAAATTGTCAGCACCACAACATACATTGTTACAATACTTTGTTATTTGCAAAGCACTATAAAAAGTACCATAAGGACACTAGGCACTTACTTATGAGTGCCAGTGTGCAAGACATCATGGTTGTTCCCAGTGCTTTTTTTCAGCTGGAACTGAACATCTGGCTCCGGCCCTCTGCTCCTTGCTCACCACAAGTACTTGAAAATACAAAAGTGCAGCTTCTATGCTTACAAGTGACGGCTTGTCTCCCAACATCTCCCACAGAGATGGCTCCCACTAAGTAGGATGGGGACAAGGGAGATGAAGGTGCCCGGTGTGCGGTGCAAATGCCAACATCACCACTGGATGATCTCCCCACAAGTGAGAAAGGCGGAGCCAACTACAGTATGTGGGGAGGTATTAGAGCTGACTGGGTGCTTCAGCTTAATACAGCAACAAAAATAAGACATGTGGAAGATGGTGAAGCTTTCAAGGAAGTGGGGAGAAGATGGGGGCAGTGGAAGGGGGTTGCATGCAGAGGTAGGAGCTGAAGAGGGGTGAAAGTGAGATGTGGATGGGGGAAGCAGAGGTAATCAGCTATGGAAGAAGGCTGAACTTTGCAGTCTGTGTGTAACCCCCTCCCCGAACTCTGCACTCTGTACATTATGCACTCCTGGTATTTAATGGCCCTGTTAAGACCCTCCCACTGTTAGTAAAATTTGACCACACTCACTATTTGATGCGGTTTGGAGAGTGTGTGTAAGGGGGGAGGGGGGTTGTAATTGAGTTCCTGTACCTATTTTCTGAGCAAAAAATCCCTGGTTGTGCCTCTAATCTCAAGCTGTAGAAGTCTCAAGTTGTTGAACCTGAGGTTTATGAAGCAGCAGAGGGAGCTAGTGATAGATGAGGAGGTGGACATGACAAGGGATGGACTACAGGATGGACCAATTTTAATGGCCTAGCTTTTTTGCTGTAGGCAGAGCAAGCTGTGGGAGGGTGTGTCGTTATTGATATTTTTGGGTGATTTTATAGCTAAGGTATGTAAATTATTCGATTTTAAGACCATGTGCTGTTTTTTTTTAACCTAAGCCTCCCCTACTGATATGCTAACAACCCAGGTTAATAATTTTGTTGAAGCTCCTTTCAGGATATGATGTACAGGAAGTTAGGGGAGGGGAGGACTTTGACCAAGCCATGTGGTCAGACAAAGAATAGTGTTGTTTTGGAGACAAAGAAGAAGAAACCTGGACTCTGAGTGAGGAAGGAGCCATGAGAAGATTCCATCAATGGAAATTAACTAGCTGTTTAGCATACTTATTGCATACATATTGTACATGCTTATTTGCTAGAAATGATAAATGACTTGTGCATATTGTAGGCATATTTTGTAATACTTTGCATGCTATGAATTGTGTTTCCTGCAGTTGTGCAGCCCCTTTTAGTAAAGCATTTTAATACTACAGAGATTTAAAAGCTTCTTTGGCTTATACCACTAATAACCTAAATAACCTTAAATAGGCACCAAGCAAAACAGTGAGCCAAGCCAGTACATCACTGCATGGTGCATAGGATACACACTGGGTTGATTTACTTATGGAGAGTGCAAAATCTGGAGCAGCTCTTCATCAAATCAGCTCCCAGTTTTTTTTTTGTCAAAGCTTAATTGAACAAGCTGAAGTTAGAAGCCGATTGGCTACCACGCACAGCTGCACCAAATTTTGCACTCTCAGTGTCTCACATATGCTGTCCACACAAGTTTTTTGAGCTGGCATCTTAAATTGAAGCATCTATTTATACTTTTAGTAAATGTGAGAATACTTTTTTTTTCTAACCTGCAATAAACTACATGATGAGGCCTTTTTATAGGCAACAGTGGATAATGCTATCCACTCTCCTGTGGCCTCATGTGCCCTTCATAAAATGTAGGCTGCATTGTCGAATCTGCAATATCCCACAGAGTTGCTTAATAGTGCATAAAGCTCTGGGGCTGGAGGAGAGGCTAGTCGCATAATTCTGTCATGTGATCAGGCTGTTCCCTTCTACCAGGTTTTTGTTTTTTCATTTATTAGAATGGTGGTCCTGAAGCAAGTAAAGCACATTTTAAAAAAAACATTTCTGTGCTTTCTAAATGTGATAGTTTTCTAAAGTAGCAGCATGCCATGAGAAGGCCATACAGCTACTTTATAAAATGGGGCCCTATGTCTCATATGCCCAGCAGCCCTTGCTGAGAAATGAATAATGAACAAGCAATGCTCAGAAATTTCTAATATGCTTACCATTACCACTGGATCCCTTATGTCTTTTGTATAGCTAAGGCTGCATTCACACCTGAGCGTTTTCAGCTCATAAAACGCCCGAAAAAACACCCGAAAAAACACTTGAAAGATGCCCAACAAGCAAAATCCCATTCATCTCAATGGCACCTGTTCACATCTGAGCGTTTTGTTTTCAAGCAAAATGCCTGAAAAATGCCCTAAGCTCAAAAAAGAACATGAGCTTCTTTGGGGCAGATTACAGACGTTTTTCTGCCTTTTAAATTGGTGACCTGAACAAAATTGAGGCAAAAATGCGCAATTTTGAAACACTCAGGTGTGAATGCAGCTTAAAAGAGAAAATAGCAGTCTCTCGGTCAATGTAGAACTAGCCAAGAGCACTGCACACAGGTGAACAATTCTCAATGAATTAACAAGACAAAAGCACCAAGCATCTAATGTCTCGTACACACGATCGGACTTTCCGACAACAAAACCGTGGAATTTTGTCCGAAGGGCGTTGTCTCAAACTTGTCTTGCATATACACGGTCACATAAATATTGGCCAACAATTATGAACGTAGTGACTTACTAGACGTACTACGAGCCGATAAAAAGGAAGTTCACTAGTCATGCGCCACCCTTTGGGCTCCTTCTGCTAATCTCGTGTTAGTAGAAGTTTGGTGAGTGTCAATTTGCGCTTTTCAGTTAGTTTCTGTTTTTCAGGTTGTGCTTGTCTGTTCGTTTCTGTTTTTCAGTGCGTGCTTGTTAGATTGTTTCTGTTTTTCAGTGCGTTCTGCTTGGTTCGCTTCTGATTTTCAGTGCGTGCTTGTAAGGTTGTTTCTGATTTTCAGCTCGTTCTTGTCAGGTCCTTTCTGATTTTCAGTGCATTCTGTCAATTCGTTTTGAATGGCCATTCGTATACTAGCCTTGGCGGCGGGGAGAAGTCTCCAGGATCTGAGGTTTCACGACTGGGATCTCCCCCCAGGCTCTGGGAATCATTATTCCAGAGACCAGTTCTGCCATCATCCAAGTCCTGCAGAAGGACTATATTCGGGTAAGTTTTGGCCTGTAACATCACATTCTATGTATTTAATGTTTGCTAATGTATTGTATTAATTTCTTCATTTTATAATTACCATTATTGTAATATGCTGTGAATGTCCTCTTTGTCCTCGTGCATGCTGTAAGCTTTTAATGCTCCTTTTTTGTCCTTCATGCATATTTGCCTTCACTAACCTCCCCAGCATGCTATTCTGGGCCCATACACACCTAGCCTAGTAACTGAACAATGTATTTTGTCAGATACATTTTAGTGCTTACCTTAAACACCCCCTAAAATGTGTACAAATGTTATTGTTGTCCAAAATTCAAGAGTGCAAGAGGCTATTTTTTGGGAGCCCAAACTCAATTGGAACCCTCCCTCCCCCCCAACCACTAAGTCAAACGATACCAATACTCTGCTGACTTTGCCAAACCCATACACACTATACCTCTTTTGTGGTCATATTTATGGATAAATTCACGAAAGCATGTAGTGCAAGGGTCTGCCTTAATACTTTCAAATGGCACTGTTAAAAGTTTTGGTCTCCTATTATCTTGATAGGTAATTTCAGAATGTAAAAATGTGCTTCAATTTGGACAGTATGTATCCATATTGTTGGATTATGACACTTTTTACCTGTCCAGTGGGCTGCCAATAGTGTAAGTAAGGAGGGGCTGGCCAAAGTAACACACATTAGTTATGCATTCAGCTCTCAATGAAGTGGAGAGGGTTACCTGTCCGAAACATCTACCCATCCCCCCCACCATAAAATGTTTCCAATGGGCCACCGGAGGGGGTGAGGAATCTAATAAGTTGACCTTATACTTTTTGTCTTTAAATACTCATTTAAATAAATGTTATACTTATGTTGGCCAAGAGTGTTTGTGTCTAATCTGTTTGCAATGTTATGTGCAAAAGTACTATTTTTTTTCTTGTTTGACTCCACAGTTTCCTTCAAACCCACAGGAATGGCAGACTGTGGCCTCCCAGTTTGCCCAGCAGTGGGACTTCCCCAACTGCGGTGGGGCAATAGATGGGAAGCACGTCCGCATCGTCCCACCCCCCAACTCGGAGTCATACTATTAAAAACTGTGGCTTCCCAATTTTACCACCAGTGGAATTTTCTTAATTGTGGTGGTGCTATTGATGGGAAGCATGTAAGGATTGTCCCACCACCCAACTCGGGCTCTTATTATTATAACTACAAGGGCTTTTGTAGTATTGTCATGTTGGCGGTGGTGTCGGCCAATTATGAGTTCTTATACCTGGACATTGGCAAGAACGGCCAAAACTCTGACGGAGGAGTGATATCTCAGACAGAGTTTTACCGGCAGCTACAAAATTACACCTTGCAGTTGAAAGCTCCTTTGTATTTGTATCCCATGAGGCCTTTGCTCTGGGGGAACATCTCATGTGGCCGTTCCCCATGAGGAACATGACCTATCATGGGTACTCACCGAGGCCGAGATGCTGGGAGTGGCTTCCCTTGTGGCTAAGCGCACTATACCCCTGGTGATGGTACAGAGGGTATAGGGCACAGAGAGGCACGGGTCGCCAGCGGGCAGGAAGCTCTTGAGAGGAGGACTTCTGTCACGTAGAGATGAGAGCAATGGTGGCTCTACCCCTGGAACTGGAGAAGAAGACCCGGCTGGGGTTCTAACCCACAAAACAACGGGAGCTGGGAGAGGTGCAGGAGATCAGGCACGGAGAACCCAGTAGTGGAGAGTCTGTGGTACAGATCGATAACAAATACTGGAGACTGGTAGATGAGGAAGTCCTTTAAACAGGCCGAGGGTCAAACACAGCAGATGGTAAGCAGAGAAATCCTGAAGGCAAGCCAGAGGTAGAGGATTGGAGATGTCAGCAGAGGAGTCCGTTTAAACAAGCCGAGGTCATACACGAGAAGGCAGGAGAATCCGGAGACAGGCAGAGGGTCAAACACTGGAAGCAGATGGTGGGTAAGTCCTTTAAACAAGCCGAGGTCAAAACACTGGAGAGAGACAAGGTAGGTCAGGCAAATCCGGGTCAAACAGGTAAACACAAGAAGCAGGAATCAGGAACGGAACACTGGAAGCTGAAAGACAAACCAGTAATTAAACAGAGCACAAGTCAGTCCTTATATAGGCCAGAAAGGGGGCGTAACGCTGACGAACGAACGTTCATACGCCATTACGCCGTTACGCCGTGTAGTGAACCCGTGTGTGCCGCTACTTTGCTAACGCGCATGTGCCGAAGCGCAGCTCCGCCGCGCAAACGCACAGGAACCTTCCGATGTTGACAGGCTCTTTTCTTATTGCTTCTCTGACAGTGCCCCCCCCAAAGGGCAACCTCCGGATGCCCAATCTGGCCAGTACTCCCGGATATTTCTTGTGGAATGTTTGTATTAACCGTGGGGCGTGTATATTGGAGGAGGGTTCCCAAGAATTATCTTCTGGGGGGTACCCTTTCCACTTGACCAAATACTGGATATGACCCCCCCTCCTTCTACAGTCCATTATAGGCTCAACCTCAAATTCATCTTCGCCTTCAACATTAATTGGAGGAGGTGGCAACTCCTCCCTTCCTGGGAAAGAACTGGGAGTTACTGGTTTTAAAAGAGAAGTATGAAAGACAGGATGAATTCTGTAAGAGCTGGGTAAAGAGAGTTCAAAGGCCACGGGGTTCACTACTCTCTTTATCTTGAAGGGACCAATAAATTTTGGACCTAATTTGCGTGAGGGACAAGAAAGTTTGAGGTTTGTTGCAGATAGCCAGACTTCATCCCCAATCTTAAAAATTGGGTTGCTCTTCCTCCCCCTGTCATAGTATTTCTTGTAGCTGCCCTGAGCCTTCTTCATAGCTTCCTGAATTATTTGAAAATTGGCTTGAATGGAATTTATTCGGTCTTGCACCGCAGGAACTGATACTTCTGAAAAAGAGTTAGACAAAAATGAGGGGTGAAATCCATAATTAGCCCAGAAAGGAGTTTGGTTGGTTGCTGTGTGTATGGAATTATTGTAGGCAAATTCTGCACAGGGAAGGAGTGAAACCCAGTTGTCTTGAGAGCATGAGCAAAAACAGCGCAGATATTGTTCCAGCGTTTGGTTTGACCTCTCTGTTTGGCCATTACTTTGAGGATGATATGCTGAGGACAGGCATACCTTGATTTCTAGGGATTTGCAAAGGTCTCTCCAAAATTTTGAGGTGAACTGGACTCCTCTGTCAGACACAATGCTAACGGGTACTCCATGTAGCCTAACCACTTCCTTAATGAATATATCCACGGTATCTGAGGCAGAGGGTGTGCCCTTCATGGGTAAGAAGTGGGCCATTTTTGAAAGGCGGTCGACTACTACCAAAATGGTGGAGAACCCCTCAGCAGGTGGTAGGTCAACGATAAAGTCCATAGCCACTTCCTTCCAGGGTTGCTCTGGAATGGGTAATGGTCTTAACAGACCCCAGGCTTTCGCATTGTATCCCTTGCTGTGTTGGCAAATAATACAAGAGTTTACGTAGTTCTTACAGTCCTGACTCCACCCTGGCCACCAGAAGGAACGATGTATTAGTTTCGAGGTCTTTTGTACCCCGAAATGTCCTGCAAACTTGTTATCATGAAATGTTCTTAGTACCAAGGGTCTTACTTGCGCTGGAACAAATATTTTGTTTTGGGCCCATAGTAAACCATCCTGTTTCCTCAGTGTGGGTACTTTAGGGTTTAAGCATTGGCTGGAGGCCTGTTCAATGGCAGTTTTTAGATCTGGCTGGATTGAACAAACAAAATTCTGTGAGGACAGAATAGTACCAGGTTCTGCTGTTTGAGAGGTTTCTGGGAACATCCGAGATAGGGCGTCCGCTTTCCCATTCTTGGAACCAGGCCGATAGGAAATGTGAAAGTTGAACCTGGAGAAAAACAGAGCCCAGCGGGCTTGCCGAGGTCTGAGGCATTTTGCTGTTCTAAGGTACTCCAGGTTCTTGTGATCTGTGAAGATCATAATGGGGTGAGAAGCACCCTCCAAAAGATATCTCCACTCCTCAAGAGCAAATTTGATGGCCAGTAGTTCACGCTCCCCCACGTCATAGTTCCTTTCTGGCGGGGACAGTTTCCGGGAGGCAAATGCCACAGGGTGAAGAAGGGCCTTCTGGCCTCGTCTTTGGGATAGAATTGCTCCTAAAGTGGACTCTGAGGCGTCTACTTCCAACACATAAGGAAAAGCGGGGTCTGGATGCAGTAGTACCGGGGCAGAAGTAAATAGATCCTTCAGTTTATCAAATGCTTCCTGAGTTTCTGAAGACCACTGGAATCGGCTTTGCTGGCGAGTCAATTGGGTTATGGGAGAAATGATCGATGAGAATCCTTTTATGAACCTGCGATAAAAGTTGGCAAAGCCCACAATTTGTTGGACCCCCTTTTTATCTGTAGGGGCTGGCCATTCTTGGATAGACTTCACTTTCTGAGGATCCATTGAGACCCCTTCAGTGGAGATGATGAACCCTAGGAATTGGACTACTGTTCTTTCAAATTCGCATTTCTCTCCCTTTAGGTAAAGTCCGTGCTTCCTGAGGATCGTGAGTACCTTCTTCACATGAACTTGATGCTGCTCAATGGTTGTAGAAAAAATCAGAATATCGTCAAGGTAAATGATCACAAAGTCGTCTAAGTATTCACGAAAAATATCATTTACTAGGTGTTGGAATGTAGCTGGGGCATTGCACAGACCGAATGGCATCACTAGATATTCAAAATGTCCGAACCTAGACCTAAAAGCCGTTTTCCACTCATCCCCTGGGCGTATCCGAACCAAGTTGTAGGCGCCCCTTAGGTCAAGTTTAGAGAAAACTCGTGCGGTTCGAAACCGTTGGAACAGTTCTGGGATGAGGGGAAGCGGATAACGGTTCTTGATGGTGATCTTGTTGATTTCCCTGTAGTCCACACAAGGCCTTAAAGTACCATCTTTTTTTTCAACGAAGAAAATCCCTGCTCCAGCCGGAGAGGAGGAAGGACGAATGAATACCTTTTCAAGGTTTTCGTTGATGTAGGACCGAAGAGCCTCCAACTCCTTTTCTGATAGAGGGAATATACGACCAAAAGGGATCTCGGAGCCAGGTAAGAGATCAATGGGACAGTCGTATGGTCGGTGAGGAGGCAAACTGTCAGCTCTCTTTTTGTCAAAAATGTCCATGAATTCACGGTAGGCTGCAGGGACGTGCTGAAGATGATCAGGAACTGGCTGGATAGTTAGACAGGAAGCTGTGCAGACGGAACCAGAGGTGAAGCAGTGCTGGGAGCAGTAAGCCGAAGAGAAGGAGATCTTCTTCTCACTCCAATTAATATGGGGGTCGTGAGCTTGCAACCATGGAAGTCCCAGGATGATAGGGAACATGGGGGAGCAGATGATGTCAAAGCACAGAAATTCTTGATGTCCTGAATCTGTGATGGTGAGAATGGGTTTAGTTTCTTGGGTAACAGGCCCGGAACAGGGGGATGATCCATCGGCCAGGTGGATTTGGAGACTTTGTCTTTTATTTTGCAGAGGGATGCGTAAGCTTCGGGCTAGGGATGTATCCAGGTAGCAGCTGCAGGCGCCAGAATCAATAATTGCTGGTAGCCGGATGTCCTCGCCTGCCACCTGTAGGGAGACAGAAAGGACAAGATGAGTTGAACTTGAACCATTGACTTGAAAGTTTGTGATTTGTTTGTGATTGGGACTTACTGGGTCTTATAGGACAGTTGCGCAAAAAGTGGCCTGACCCTCCACAGTATAGGCAGAGATTGGCTTCCCGCCGGCGTTGTTTCTCATCAGGTGTAAGTGGAGCCCGGATCAGTCCCAATTGCATTGGCTCACTCTCCAACGTAGAGGAAGAAGGGACTGTAGGAAGAGGATGACCTGTGGGGACCCTAGGTAGCATCCATGTAGGCCGGGGAGATTGAAAACGTTCAGAACGTCGTTCCCGTAGACGTCTGTCTAGTTTTATGGCTAGCTGGATCAACTCCTCCAGGGTGGAAGGAGAATCAACACGTGCTAATTCATCTTTGAGAGTCTCTGAGAGTCCCTGGCGGTACTGGTATTTGAGAGCCGCCTCGTTCCATCCAGTGTCCCCAGACCATTTTTGAAATTCGACCGTATAGTCCTCCACCGGTCTCTTTCCCTGGACTAAGGTATGTAAGATGGACTCGGCCATGGCTGTGCGTTGGGGATCATCATATAATCTTCCCATGGATTCAAAGAAGGTTTCCACAGAGTTTAGTAAAGGACTTTTCTGCTCCAGGAGGTTGTGAGCCCAGGCTTGGGGTTCTTCGGACAACAAGGAAATAATGAACCCTACTTTTACTGTCTCAGAACTGAAAGTCTTAGGTTGGAGAGCCAGGTATAACAAGCAGGCGTTTTTAAATGCTCTAAACCTCTTCCGATTCCCGGAAAATCGTTCGGGTGTGGGCACCCTAGGTTCTGGGAGAGTCATAACAACTGCAGGAGCTGAGCTGGAGTGATCTTGCGAAGAGCTGGCCCCACTAGGGGATGTGGAGGTTGCATCCCCGGGAGATAAGATTAGGTGCTGGAGACGACCTTCCAGTTGGAAATAGCCATCTTGTAGCCTCTGGACTGCTTGCGTAAGGGTCGTTACCTGCTGGCATAGAGCCTCGAGAGGGGAACCCACTCTGTCGGCCTCAGACATCTGGCTGGTTTGTACTATCACGGGTACTCACCGAGGCCGAGATGCTGGGAGTGGCTTCCCTTGCGGCTAAGCGCACTATACCCCTGGTGATGGTACAGAGGGTATAGGGCACAGAGAGGCACGGGTCGCCAGCGGGCAGGAAGCTCTTGAGAGGAGGACTTCTGTCACGTAGAGATGAGAGCAATGGTGGCTCTTCCCCTGGAACTGGAGAAGAAGACCCGGCTGGGGTTCTAACCCGCAAACACAACGGGAGCTGGGAGAGGTGCAGGAGATCAGGCACGGAGAACCCAGTAGTGGAGAGTCTGTGGTACAGATCGATAACAAATACTGGAGACTGGTAGATGAGGAAGTCCTTTAAACAGGCCGAGGGTCAAACACAGCAGATGGTAAGCAGAGAAATCCTGAAGGCAAGCCAGAGGTAGAGGATTGGAGATGTCAGCAGAGGAGTCCGTTTAAACAAGCCGGGGTCATACACGAGAAGGCAGGAGAATCCGGAGACAGGCAGAGGGTCAAACACTGGAAGCAGATGGTGGGGAAGTCCTTTAAACAAGCCAAGGTCAAAACACTGGAGAGAGACAAGGTAGGTCAGGCAAATCCGGGTCAAACAGGTAAACACAAGAAGCAGGAATCAGGAACGGAACACTGGAAGCTGAAAGACAAACCAGCAATTAAACAGAGCACAAGTCAGTCCTTATATAGGCCAGAAAGGGGGCGTAACGCTGACGAACGAACGTTCGTACGCCATTACGCCGTTATGCCGTGTAGTGAACCCGTGTGTGCCGCTACTTTGCTAACGCGCATGCGCCGAAGCGCGGCTCCACCGCGCAAACGCACAGGAACCTCCCGATGTTGACAGGCTCTTTTCTTATTGCTTCTCTGACATGACCCCAGAGCAGAGAATTTTCAATTACTGGCTGTCTCGTGCCAGAAGTGTGGTGGAGAATGCCTTTTGGCATCATGGCAAGTCATTTCTGGATTTTCCTGACAGCGATGAACCTCGCAGAATATAAACTTAACCATGTGATGTTGTGCTGCTGTATTCTACACAACTATTTAAGGAAGAATGCAGCCAGCTATCTGGCCTCAGTTTCGACTGAGGCCGACTTTGCAGCAAAAACAGCAGTGATGATGGATCTAGAAAGTGGCCGTGCTTGCTTACCCGCCCAAAGTGCCCGCAAAGTCAGACAAAAATTTGTGGATTACTTTGTGGGTAGAGGGGCAATTGCTTTACAGCAAAATGTGGCGGATGTCCAATAAAACTTTTTTTGAAAACTAAACTCATATTTCATTTGAATTACTGTTTGTGTTTCTTATCTGTCTCCTAGGTTCTCAAATGACCTTTTAATTTTGGCCATTTTCTTCAATAGTGCAAACTAGACATGTGCAATCTGTTTCATAATGAATCGAAATTCAGACAATATTTTGCATCTTTTGGACATTGGGATGCATCCGAATGTCCGAATAAAAAAATAACGAATTTCAACTAATACGAAAGAAATTATAGCAGATATAACGAATGAATTCGACATGATTCAGTAATTTTTTAAAGATCTAATGAAACAAAAGGTCAGCTCAAAGTAAATGTTACAGTCCAATCAGCTGATTAATTTTGTTATGGAGGTTGGATCACTGGCAAAGTGCATTCCTGAGAACTGAGTGAGAAGGATGTTGTATTGTATTTGAGCAGAGGAGAAGAGATATTGTCATTGTGTGTGTTAATAGATTCAATAAACAAACAACTTTCCAAACTACGAATCATTATCATGAATATATATTTGCATACATAAATATCAAATTTCAACTAATACGAAAGAAATTATAGCAGATATAACGAATGAATTCGACATGATTCGAGATTCAGTGTAATGAAAATCGACACTCTACAGAAATAACGAATTATCCAAAAACGAATTAACGTAACAACAAATATAACAGAACGAAATTATGTATTTTATGAATGAAAACGAAACGAAACTAAACAAAATTTTCCATTGTGCACAAGTCTAGTGCAAACGTAACTTATTTGATACATGAGGTGACAATCTCTTCTTCAGCCAACTATTATGTTGTGCTGTGGGTCTGCTACACACACACAATGTTATTGTTGTTAATGTATGTAATGCATTAATGATAAAAATATTCATTTTCAACTCCTTGAATTAATTGCTTGGTGTCCATAAACTGGCCTGATTTTGGCACATTTTACAGCACATTGTCATTGTAACTACACCAACTTAACAAATACACTGGTACTGAGCATTGAAATAAGAAGCCACACATTGTTGAGTATAAAACATTTTACTCCACGCACATTTGCATGTGCGTTATTAACGGTTTTTGAACAAACCAACATCTTGGTTTATAACATGTATGTTTGACATTAATTTGCCTTTTTAGGGGATAAACAGGCATGTTTAAAAACATAACATACACATCCCCAACTCAGGAACTTACAAAACTCAACTTTGCTAAAGTGAAGGCCATATGAGACATTAGTATGTCAAAACTGTGTTGATCTTGCCTTCATCAGATGGGGTGATCTCACCCTCTAAAAGCCAAATTTTGAAAATGCACACAAATTGGGACTCAAAATTTGGATTTCCCTCATGATCCCATGCCTAAAATGTGTGTCTTTTCCCTACATCTATTTTTCTAAAGCCACAAAACACACAGTGTGTCAACATGTGCTATCTCCCATCATGGGATATCAATGTACGCTGTTTGTGGGTGCAACCCCTTTCTCCAAACTAAAGTAGGTGAGAGGAAGGGGTTGCACCCCCGAAACACATCCATTGATCCCCCATGATGGGAGCTAGCACATGTTGACACAATGGGGCTTATTTCAGAAAGGCCAATCCACTTTGCCCTACAAGTGCACTTTCAAGTGCACTTGCATTGCACTTGTAGTGCAAAGTGGTTTTGCCTTTTTGAAAAAAGCCCCATCAACATGTGTCAATGCGTACATTGATATCCCATGATGGGAGATAGCACATGTTGACGCACTGTGTGCATCTTTAAAATTTGGCTTTGCGATTCATTTAAAACTGTAAAAACACATACAACATAAGGGCAACAATAAAATGTTTTTTTGTTTAGATTTTCCCTAAAATATTGATGATGTTGCTCAGTCTTTTTTGAACATCATGGATGTTTTGTTTCATTTGTTCCAAATCACGATTACAAACCATGATCTCACTGATCAGGATTTGTGCACTTGCACTGCTGAAGTGAGTGTCTTCTTCTGCAACATCCACATCACCTAAAAATAAAAAAACACACCATGTATTAAAAATATGCAGGCATCCATCTATTACCTGAAGCTGTGGTCTCAGACACTGACCTGTGGTCGACACCATTTCTACAACTTCACCCAGTACTTCCTGCACATTAGCATCCACCTCTTCAGGGTGTGTGGTGAGTTGCCTTTCTGAAGGATGTTCAGTAGGTGCTGGGTTACTGGTGTCCCCAGATGTCCCTCTTCTTTTCTCCCCTATGTGAATACAAAAAATGTATACTTAGCAAACAGATATGTTAGGCTAGAAATAGTAATATGAAACATTGCTTGGAAGTGTCTTCCAATTGTCTGTTTTTGCAGAGTTCCAAGCTGATTACATTAATTTTTCCTTTTCAAAAGTTGGAATACTTACCTGTTTTGTGTAAGTTTCACACATGGAGAGACCCCTAGGACATCATAACAAGGGTGTTATGGTGTCCCACACTAGTGCTTCTGCGCCGAGATGCGTAAACAGCTGCTGAGTGTCCTCTCCTGACACTGAATAAAGTTGACATTTCATTATAGTTTCAAACACATCTAGACAACAATCTAATAAATGTATTTTAATCAAAATAGGCCTGAACAAATGTAGTTTATGTCTCCCAAAAATGACGTATTAGTGGTCCAACGAATGATGTTTAATGTCCCACGAACGATGCCTGTGTCCACAAACCTCAAAATTAGCATTTTAAACTGTACAACAGTAAAGAAAAGAACATGGACCGGCACGAAAGTAATAATAATAATAGGAATACACAACAAATACTTACTTTTTTGCAGCACTTTCCTGATCTTTCTATACTGAACTTGCTCTCACAATTTAAGGTCTGACCAGCGTTTTCTCATTAGATCCTTGGATCGTCGTACCCCAAAATTCATGTGCAGACTTCTCACAACTTTAGCCATGATCTTTCTCACATTTGGGTTTCTGTAAGGTCCATGCTTCCCATCATAGTCTGCCCTCTTCAAGATGTCCACCATCTCCATCATTTCTTCAAAAGACATATTTAAGGCCTTATATCTCCTCCTGGATCTGGACGTTTCTTGCTTCGGGCTTTCGTTGTTGCTGCTCTCTGCACACACCTGCTGTCTCGCCGCCATTTGCTCTCCCATTACCCCGAAAGAGAAGAGGTGGGGAATACACTAGAAAAAAGTACAGGGGCGGAGTTTCATGCATGCGCAGTGTATATAAAGCCATAACACGCGGTCGATATAATGGACGCAGGTACGATCTGTGAGTGGAGGACGTAAGATTGTTATCGGGCAAAGAGACATTCAGACAAAGGTACAATTGTAAATTGGGACATCAGTGGTTAGTGGCCTATACTGCTTATAGATTGAGTCCTATATGGGGACAAGATTATGAGAGCTTAGCCTGTCATCAGGGTTTGTCTTGTGCTGTGTCTTGCAGATAAAATGGTGGATAAATTTACTGCCCCTGACTTCCTCCCTGACTTTATCCAACAATACCAGGAGCTGCCATGTCTACGACAAGTTAAACGCAGGGATTATTCCAACGAAATTAAGAGGAAGGCAGCGATGGAGAAACTGTTGGAATTGGTGAAGCCTCTGTATCCTACGGCAGACATCAATTATTTGAAGGCCAAAATTGGTAGCCTGCGGAGCACATATAATAGGGAGCGCAAGAAGGTCCAGGATTCCGAAAGATCCAGAGCATCAGCAGATGACATATATGTTCCCAGGCTGTGGTACTACCACAGCCTGCATTTTTTGTCAGACCAGAACAAACTCAGTCTATCGCTAGGGATGAGCTTCGTGTTCGAGTCGAACCCATGTTCGACTCGAACATCGTCTGTTCGCCCGTTCGCCGAATTGCGAACGATATGGACCGTTCGCGCCAAATTCGTGTGGCGCGTCACGGCCCATAATTCACTGCGGCATCGCAGTGCATTGCTGGCTGATGATTGGCCAAGCATGCACTATGACCCACATGCTTGGCCAATCACAGCGCCGTCTGAACAGAGAGCCATAATTGGCCAAAGCCAAGGAGGTTTTGGCCAATTATGGCTCAGGGGATTTAGTACACGCCCCACACTATATAAGGCCGCCTGCACGGCGGCCCTGTGTAGTGTGTGTTCCGGCGTTGAAAGAGATAGACAGAGAGACAGTGTCATTTGATTTGAGTTAGATAGATTAGGCAGAACAGTCAGTCAGTTAGCTGCACTTACAGTGTATTGTGTATATATATGCATCCCAGGTGTTGCATATATATATATATACACTGTATTCAGTTTAGCTAGATCCGTTCCTGTTATCTTCCTACTGACAGGCAGGCTTGTCTTGTTACAGTATTTACAGCTACCTGAAGAAAATTGCTGGTGTTCTTTTGATCCTATTAGTACCACAGTCAGGCAGCTGGACTATTTACAGTTAGTGCAGTGCGTCCTGCTCACGGTGTTCAGCTAGATCCGTTCCTGTTATCTTCTTACTGACAGGCAGGCTTGTCTTGTTACAGTATATACAGCTACCTGAAGAAAATTGCTGGTGTTCTTTTGATCCTATTAGTACCACAGTCAGGCAGCTAGACTATTTACAGTCAGTGCAGTGCATCCTGCTCACAGTGTTCAGCTAAAACTACAAGTTAGTGGGGTGCGTCCTGCTCCCAGTGTTCAGCTAAACCTACAAGTTAGTGGGGTGCGTCCTGCTCACAGTGTTCAGCTAAAACTACAAGTTAGTGCTGTGCGTCCTGCTCACAGTGTTCAGCTAAACCTACAAGTTAGTGTAGTGAGACCTCTGCACAGTGTTCATCTAAAGCTACAAGTTAGTGCAGTGCGTCCTGCTCACAGTGTTCAGCTAGATCCGTTCCTGTTATCTTCTTACTGACAGGCAGGCTCGTCTTGTTACAGTATATACAGCTACCTGAAGAAAATTGCTGGTGTTCTTTTGATCCTATTAGTACCACAGTCAGGCAGCTAGACTATTTACAGTCAGTGCAGTGCGTCCTGCTCACAGTGTTCAGCTAAAACTACAAGTTAGTGGGGTGCGTCCTGCTCACAGTGTTCAGCTAAACCTACAAGTTAGTGCAGTGCGTCCTGCTCACAGTGTTCAGCTAAAACTACAAGTTAGTGCTGTGCGTCCTGCTCACAGTGTTCAGCTAAACCTACAAGTTAGTGTAGTGAGACCTCTGCACAGTGTTCATCTAAAGCTACAAGTTAGTGCAGTGCGTCCTGCTCACAGTGTTCAGCTAGATCCGTTCCCGTTATCTTCCTCCTGACAGGCAGGCTTGTCTTGTTACAGTATTTACAGCTACCTGAAGAAAATTGCTGGTGTTCTTTTGATCCTATTAGTACCACAGTCAGGCAGCTAGACTATTTACAGTTAGCGCAGTGCGTCCTGCTCACAGTGTTCAGCTAAAACTACAAGTTAGTGCGGTGCGTCCACCTCACAGTGTTCAGCTAAACCTACAAGTTAGTGCGGTGCGTCCTGCTCACAGTGTTCAGCTAAACCTACAAGTTAGTGTAGTGAGACCTCTGCACAGTGTTCATCTAAAGCTACAAGTTAGTGCAGTGCGTCCTGCTCACAGTGTTCAGCTAAAACTACAAGTTAGTGCTGTGCGTCCTGCTCACAGTGTTCAGCTAAAACTACAAGTTAGTGTGGTGCGTCCACCTCACAGTGTTCAGCTAAACCTACAAGTTATTTTTTGCGAGCTCTGCACAGTGTTCACCTAAAGCTACCTGTAGAAGGTTGGTGGTGTTTTCTTGATCCTATCACTACCGCAGGCAGCTAAAAAAGCTACAAGTTAGTTTTTTGCGAGCTCTGCACAGTGTTCAGCTAAAGCTACCTGTAGAAGGTTGGTGGTGTTCTCATACTACAGGCAGGCAGTTGATTTTGCTAGCTGTAGTATCAGTATATATATATATATATATATATATATATATATATATCCCAGCTTAGTGCACCTACAGGCCATTAGTATGTCTGGAAGGCCAAGAAGGAGAGGCAGACAGTCACAAGCCAATAAGAGAGGGCAAGCAGGCTTTGTGTCTAGTGCTGGTCGTGGAGACGGTGCATCCTCAACAGCACGTGGCCGTGGGACACGCTTGGCTTTTTTTTCGGCAGCTGGCCGTGTTGAGCCGCAACATGCGGAAGACTTGTTCGAGTGGATGACCAAGCCGTCCTCATCCTCCTCATCCTCTCTCACCCATGCCCAGGGTACTTTGTCTGGTAAAGCAGCGGCCTCTTCCCTCGGCTCAATGTCATCAGTGACTCCTTCCCTAGCCCCACCATGTCCTCCTGAGGAGTCCCTCGAACTGTTTGACCACAGTGTTGGGTACATGCTCCAGGAGGATGCCCAGCGTTTGGAAGGCTCTGATGATGATACTGAGCTTGATGAAGGCAGTAACATGAGCACGGACAGAGGGGGTGCCCAAGAAGGACAGCAATCTGGCAGTCATGCTCCCCCTGCTGCAGCATACTGCCAGGTTTGCTCCAGTGATGAGGAGAGAGGGGATGATGAGGTCACTGACTCAACATGGGTGCCTGATAGGAGAGAGGAAGAGGAGGAGGAGGCGGCACATCACCAACGAGGCAGGATGCCCTCCAGGGGCCAGCCTAAGGGCAGCACATTGACTGCATCACACCCCAAAGCTCCATATGTGCAGGGCGCTGCAGTCTCTGCGCGTTTTTCAAAAAGTTCTTTGGTGTGGGCCTTTTTTGAGACGAGTGCATCAGATCGCACCGCTGCTATTTGCAACATATGTCTCAAGCGTATCTCGCGTGGCCAAAACATCTCCCGCTTGGGTACCACATGCTTGACCAGACATATGTTGACCTGCCATGCAGTTCGTTGGCAAGCGTATCTAAAAGACCCACACCAAAGAACAAAGAAGACCTCTCCTTGCTCCTCATCAGCTGAGATCTCCAACCCCACTATACCTTCAGTCCTCTCTGAGACCTGCACTGAGAGGAATGAAGGTGTAGAATTAGGTGTGTCACAGCCAAGTACTTGTGGACAATCTGCTTTTGGTACACCAACGTCAGATTGTACCAGGCAAATTTCCCTGCCCCAGCTGCTGCACCGCCGAAAGAAGTTTGCTCCCAGCCATCCACATGCGCAGCGGTTGAATGCTAGCTTGGCAAGATTGCTAGCACTTCAACTGCTGCCCTTTCAGTTGGTAGACTCTGCCCCCTTCTGTGAGTTTGTGGAATGTGCGGTTCCTCAGTGGCAGGTACCCAAACGCCAGTTTTTCTCATGGAAGGCGATTCCGGCTCTCTACCGGCATGTGGAAGGCAATGTCCATGCCTCGCTGGACAGGGCGGTCAACGGTAAGGTGCATTGATTGCACTTGAGGCAGAACAGAGGCAGGAAGAGGAGGACTTCCTTAGCTCTCAAGGACCCCTTTATCCAGACAGTGTTCCTGCGTGCCTGCCGATCACACAGGAAGAGGAGGAGGAGGAGGAAGATTGTGTCAGTATGGAGGTGGAGCCTGGCACTCAGCATCAGCAGCAGTCTTTATGGGATCAGTCCCAAGAAACACATGGACTTGTACGTGGCTGGGAGGAGGTGGCTGCGAACCATGTCGTCCTTAGTGACCCAGAGGACTCAGCAAACCTACGCTGCAAGGCCTCCCTGATCCTGCAAAGCCTGCGTAAGGATCCTCGTATTCGTGGTATCAAGGAGAAGGACCAATACTGGCTGGCAACCCCCCTTGATCCACGTTACAAGGGTAAGGTTGCGGACCTTATCTTGCCATCGCAGAGGGAGCAGAGGATGAAGCATCTTCGGGAGGCCTTGCAGAAAGGTCTGTGCAACGCGTTCCCAGAGACTGGGAGGTTACAAACTCCTGTTTCTGGACAACGTGTTGCTGAGGCTTCGGTCAGTCAAGGAAGGAGCGGTGGAGAAGGTGGCTGTCTGACCGATGCGTTCAGACAATTTTTTGGTCCGCAGCCCCAAGGTATGATCGGTTCCAGCAACCATCGCCAGCGTCTGTTTTACATGGTGCATGGAGCTACTGGCCTGTCCTGCATCCAGCGTTCCTTCGGAACGCACATTCAGTGCTGCTGGAGGCGTGGTAACCAATCACAGGGTGCGTCTGTCCACCGACTCGGTCGATCGACTGACCTTCATAAAAATTAATCAGTCTTGGATCACCACCAGCTACCAAGCACCTGATGCTGATGTAACCGAATCATTTTTTTTGAAATCTCAGATCCCTTCAAAGACTGCCTATGCTGATGCTGAGTGACTATCCCTGAGTAATTATCCTCTTCCTCCTCAATCATCACGCTGATAGCTTGTAAGAACATTATTGGTTCTGGGTGCCACCACCAGTGCCTAAGGCACAATTTTTCAGCCCCTGTTTAACAGGGGAGTGTAATTACAATTTTTGATGCAATACTTTGCAGCAGGGCTCATTTCAGCATTCCAACTAGAGTGTCTGTGAGGGGTTGCAGTGTTGTGGCACCAGCACCAGTGCCTAAGGCCTAATTTTTCAGCCCCTGTTCAACAGGGGCATGTAATTACAATTCTTGATCTAATATTTCACAGCAGGGCCCATTTCTGCACCCACCAAGAGCGATTGAGGACTTACAGTGTTGTGGCACCAGCACCACCACCACCAAAGGCCCAATTTTTCTGCCCTTGTTCAACAGGGGCATGTAATTACAATTCTTGATCTAATATTTCACAGCAGGGCCCATTTCTGCATCCACCAAGAGCGAGTGAGGACTTACAGTGTTGTGGCACCAGCACCACCACCACCAAAGGCCCAATTTTTCTGCCCCTGTTCAACAGGGGCATGTAATTACAATTCTTGATCTAATATTTCACAGCAGGGCCCTGTGAGGGCTTACAGTGTTGTGGCCACAACAACACCTAAGGCCCAAATTTCTGCTGAGTATATAGGGCAGGCCCCTACTTTCAAACAGCTAACTTACAAACGACTCCTACTTGCAAACGGAAGGCGACAACAGGAAGTGAGATGAAATCTACCCCTAGGAAGGGAAATTCTCTCCTGTAAGAGTTAATATGGGAAAAACATTTCTCCTTTCCACTGATGCTTTCCAATCCTTGTTCCACAAAAAAACCCAAATTTTCATAAAACATTTGTCATTGGGACAAAAAGTGAGGTGAAATCTTCTGAAGAGGAGGAAAGACAGCAAAACAAATGTCACAGGGGTGATAACCCTTCCCTATGTTTTCCAAAAAGCTTAAAAAAGATTTTTTGGCTGGAGCTAAACACGTTAAAAAGCAAACAATCAACTATGGGTGGCAAGGCACTGTGTCAAAAGATCTCCTGAATAAAGTTGTGGACAGGCACGAGTCAGGAGATGGATACAAAAAAACATTAAAGGCTTAATCAGACTGGATGAAAGAGCCAGGAGGAAACTAGTCAGAGAGGCTACCAAGAGGCGTACAGCAACTCTGCAGCAGTTGCATAAATTTATGACAAAGAGTATTCATTGTGTGCATGTGACAATAAAAATCACAAACAATAATCACAAATCTCCACAAATGTGGCTTGTATCAGGGGTGGATCCAGGGGGGGCAACAGGGCAATTGCCCCCCCTGAAATAGTCGCACTGACAATCTCACATGTCATTGCTGCCTCTGCCCGCAGCCCGAGTCTCTCTCTCACGTCAGCCGATCAGCGGCGCCGAGAGAGAGACTCGTCTAATGTAGTTACGGCCGCACTGACTCTGACCAGGATACTAGGAGGAGGGGTGGGTGGAGCCTCTTCCCTGCACTCGTTGCTAATGCCGGGGCCACCCAGCGTCTAGCAACGAGTGACGTCAGAGAGTCACGTCGGCAGTGGCGTATCTGGAGTATGGCAGCCATGGGCGCCATGGGGGGGCGGCAAAAAGCCACCCCCGCACGAAAAAACCTTCACCCATCCTCCCGCGGCCACCTCCCGCAACCATGTAGCTTCCGGTGCCGCGGCTGGCCTGCAGGAGCACGGCGCCAGCACAGCAATTGCTTCTTGGCCTGGGGAGGCGAGTGACAGGCGCCTCCATTATGGATTACGGCCGATGACTGGCCAGACCGGATCCACGTAGGGTAGGGTAACAGTGTCCCTCTGCGCGGCATAATCTTCTCCACTGAGGAGCGGGGAATGTGGCATGAGGTGAGGAGGAGAAGGAATGGTTGAGGGCACGACGGAAAACCCCCAGCAGCAGCACCAAGGATAGCAGAGTTAGTGTTGGCTCCAGTGACTGGGCAGGCAGCAGGGAGATTACATTATCTCTCTGCTGCCTGACTCTGGGAGTCTGGGACACAGCAAGAGACAACCAAAACACCACCTTAGCAGGCAAGTGGCGATCCGCAAGGTGTGGCAGGTGACGTGGCAAGTGGCAATCCGCAAGGTGTGGCAGGTGACGTGGCAAGTGGCAATCCGCAAGGTGTGGCAGGTGACGTGGCAAGTGGCAATCCGCAAGGTGTGGCAGGTGACGTGGCAAGTTGCAATCTGCATCTGGTGGCAGGCAAGTGACAATCCACAAGGTGTGGCAGGCGACGTGGCAAGTGGCAATCCGCAAGGTGTGGCAGGTGACGTGGCAAGTGGCAATCCGCAAGGTGTGGCAGGTGACGTGGCAAGTGGCAATCCGCAAGGTGTGGCAGGTAACGTGGCAAGTGACACACTCAGGGCTCCCACTGATTCTGCATTATGGTGAGTTGAACTATTTCATTTTATATTACAATGTAATTATAGAAATAGTGCGCTTCAATCATCCTGACACTGGTGCCGGGATGATTGAAGCGCAAATACCAGCCGCTTCCCCAATAAATTGCCCACAAAGAAAACTGATTTTTTGGCAGTGCCCCTCCCGAGACTAGACTCTGGATCCGCCCCTGGCTTGTATGGAAGGGTTGTAAGAAAAAAGCCACTCCTCAAGAGAAGCCACGTGCAGTCGCCACTGAGCTTTGCCAAAGCGCACCTTGGAGATTCTGAGGCCACATAGAAAAAAAGTGTTATGGTCAGATGAGGCTAAAATTTAATTATTTGGCCTCAACATCAAACAACATGTCTGGTGGAAATCCAATACAGCTCACCATTCAAATAACACAATTTCTACAGTAAAGCATGGAGGTGGCAATATCCTGTTATGGGGGTGTTTCTTTGCAGCAGGGACTGGGGCATTTGTTAGGATGGAGGAAAAATGGATGGGGCAAAATACCATCAAATTCTTGAGGAAAATCTGCTGCCCTCTGCCAGAAAGTTGTCAATGGGAGGAATAACATGACAATGAACCAGAGCACACAGCAAAAATGATCACTAGGGATGAGCCGAACACCCCCCGGTTTGGTTCGCAGCAGAATATGCGAACAGGCAAAAAATTTGTTCGAACACGCGAACACCGTTAAAGTCTATGGGACACGAACATGAATAATCAAAAGTGCTAATTTTAAAGGCTTATATGCTAGTTATTGTCATAAAAAGTGTTTGGGGACCTGAGTCCCACCCCAGGGGACATGTATCAATGCAAAAATAAGTTTTTTCGGGAGCAGTGATTTTAATAATGCTTAACCACTTGACCACTGGGCACTTAAACCCCCTTAATAACCAGACCAATTTTCAGCTTTCGGTGCTCTCACACTTTGAATGACAATTACTTAGTCATGCAACACTGTACCCAAATGAATTTTTTGTCCTTTTTTTCACACAAATAGAGCTTTCTTTTGGTGGTATTTAATCACCGCTGGGTTCTTTATTTTTTGCGATATTAAAGAAAAAAGATCAAAAATTCTGTAAAAAAAATGCATTTTTCTTAGTTTCTGTTATAAAATTTTGCAAATTAGTAATTTTTTCTTCATATATTTTGGCCAAAATGTATACCGCTACATATCTTTGGTAAAAATAACCCAAATCGGTGTATATTATTTGGTCTTTGTGAAAGTTATAGAGTCCACAAGCTATGGTGCCAATCTCTGAAAATTGATCACACCTGAAGTACTGACGGCCTATCTCATTTCTTGAGACCCTGACATGCCAGAAAAGTACAAATACCCCCCAAATGACCCCTTTTTGGAAAGAAGACATTCCAAGGTATTTAGAAAGATGCATGATGAGTTTTTTGAAGTTGTCATTTTTTCCCACAATTCTTTGCAAAATCAAGATTTTTTTTTCTTTTTTTTTTTTTCACAAAATTGTCATATTAGCAGGTTATTTCTCACACACAGCATATGCATACCACAAATTACACCCCAAAACACATTCTGCTATTACTCCCAAGTATGGCATTACCACATGTGTGAGACTTTTACACAGCCTGGCCACATACAGAGGCCCAACATGCACGGAACACCATCAGGCGTTCTGGAGTGCCCAGGCCAATTCTGACATTTCTCTCCTACATGTAAAAATCATAATTTATTTGCTAGAAAATTACATAGAACCCCAAAACATTATATATGTTTTTTTAGCAAAGACCCTAGAGAATACAATGGTGGTCGTTGCAACTTTTTATCTCGCACGGTATTTGCGCAGCAATTTTTCGAACACGTTTTTTTAAAAAAAAAAAAACAGTTTTGTGCTTTCAAAAAAACCAAAACAGTAAAGTTAGCCCAATGTTTTTACATAATGTGAATAATGAAGTTATGCCGAGTAAATAGATACCTAACATGTCACCCTTCAAAATTGCACACGCTCATGGAATGGCGCCAAACTTCGCTACTTAAAAATCCCCATAGGAGACGCTTTAAAAATTTTTACTGGTTACATGTTGTGAGTTACAGAGGAGGTCTAGGGCCAAAATTATTGCTCTCGCTCTACCGATCGCAGCGATACCTCACATGTGTGGTTTGAACACCATTTTCATATGTGGGCGCAACTTACGTATGCGTTCGCTTCTGACTGCGAGCACACGGGGATACGGGGAAATTTTTTTTTTTTTATTGTTCATTTTACTTTATTTATTTAAGTTTGAGGCTTTTTTCCAAAAAATAAATGTTTTGATCACTTTTATTTCTATTACAAGGAATGTAAACATCCCCTGTAATAGGAATATGGCATGACAGGTCCTCTTTACAGTGAGATATGGGGTCAATAAGACCTCACATCTCACCTCTAGGCTGGGAAGCCTGAAATAAATAAATAAAAAAAAAAGATCCTGGCTTCGATCGTAGCGGTGAGTCGGTAGAAGCACCTGAGGGCCGCGAGAGGGGGGGTGTCCCCTCTCGCCTCCCGTAAGAATGATCAAGCAGTGGAACAGCCGCTATGATCATTCTTATGGTGTAGGGAATCGCCGGCTAAAAAAGATGATATCTGAATGATGCTTGTAGCTGCACCCATCATTCAGATATCCCCGCACAAAGTCAAGGACGTCGTATGACGGCCGACGGGCAGGAAGTGGTTAAAACACATTATTTTTAACACAAAGTTGTCCATTTATACAATATTTCTAACACACAGCATTTACATACCATAAATGACACCCCAAAATAGATTCTCCTACTCTTCCTGAGTACGGCGATACCACAAGTGTGAGACTTTCACAACCTGGCCACATACAGAGGCCAAGTACAGCCGAGCATGGCCGAGCATGGCAGAGTATAGCCGAGTATGGCTGAGCATGGCAAAGTATGGCTGGGTATCACAGAGTATTGCAGAGTATGGCGGAGTATGGCAGGGTATGGCGGGGTATGGCGGAGTATGGCGGAGTATGGCGGGTACGGTGGTGTATGGCGGGTACGGCGGAGTATGGCAGGGTATGGCGGGGTATGGCGGAGTATGACGGGGTATGGCGGGGTATCACCGAGTATTGCAGAGTATGGCGGGGTATGGCGGAGTATGGCGGAGTATGGCGGGGCATGGCGAGGCATGGCGGGGTATTGCACAGGGTTCGTTGCAGATTATTGCGGTTCATTGCAGAGTATTGCACAGGGTCATTGCAGAGTATTGCACAGGGTCATTGCAGAGTATTGCACAGGGTTGCACAGGATCATTGCAGAGTATTGCACAGGGTTGCACAGGATCATTGCAGAGTATTGCACAGGGTTGCACAGGATCATTGCAGAGTATTGCACAGGGTCATTGCTGAGCATGGAGGGATGGATGTGACTGTACATGTCACTGAGCTGCGCTGTGGGCACTACACATCCAGCCCACTGTGCGGCTCCCATCTGATCTCTCCCCCTCTGTACCGATCGGTACAGAGGGGGGAGGGAGGAACCGGCGCCATGACATGACGCCGGTTTGTTTACATGTAATCGCTCCATCATTTGACGGAGCGATCACATGGTAAACGGCCGCGATCCCATCTGATCTCTCCCCCTCTGTACCGATCGGTACAGAGGGGGGAGGGAGGAACCGGCGCCATGACATGACGCCGGTTTGTTTACATGTAATCGCTCCATCATTTGACGGAGCGATCACATGGTAAACGGCCGCGATCAGCGTCCGTTTACCGTGATGCGCCGGGTCCTCTGGACCCGGCGGTCATGGATGTTCCCGTGTGCACACCCCAGGGGGCGCGCGGGAGCAGTTTTCTGGAATCACGTCATATGACGTGATCCCAGAGTTATCGAGCCGCCCTGCAGCCGTCATTTGGCTATGGGGCGGTTGGCAAGTGGTTAAAGTGAAACAATAAAAGTGAAATATTCCTTTAAATTTCATACTTGGGGGGTGTCTATAGTATGCCTGTAAAGTGGCGCAAGTTTCCCGTATTTACAACAGTCGCTGCACAAAACGACATTTCTAAAGGAAAAAAAGTCATTTTTAAGTACTCGCGGCTATAATGAATTGTCGGTCCAGGCAATACACATAAAGGTCATTGAAAAAAATGGCATGGGATTCCCCCACAGTCTATTACCAGGCCCTTGGGTCTGGTATGAATATTAAGGGGAACCCAAACCAAAAAAAAAATGCATGGGGGTCCCCCCAAATTCCATACCAGGCCCTTCAGGTCTGGTATGGATATTAAGGGGAACCCTGCGCCAAATTTTTTTTAAAAATGGCGTGGGGGTCCCCCTCAAAATCCATACCAGACCTGAAATTTTAAGGGGAACCTCGCGCCAAAATTTTAAAAAAAATGGCATGGGGGTCCCCCCAAAAATCTATACCAGACCCTTATCCGAGCACGCAACCTGGCAGGCCACAGGAAAAGAGGGGGGATGAGAGCGCGCTCCCCCTCCTGAACCGTACCAGGCCACATGCCCTCAACAGGGGGAGGGTGCTTTGGGGTAGCCAGGAAGTCGTGGGAAGGAAGGGGAGTTTTGGCTGTGGGGCTCAGGGCGGTACTTAGGTCTTTTACTTAGCACGAGGAGGGGGCGGGGCTTATTATTCAGTCTCAGAGCGCAAGAGGTAACATACAGGCTAGTGCTTTTGTGCTGTTACCTCTTCATGGAAACCTTAGACCGCATCCTCGAGCAGCTCCGCTCGGCGGCCGTGGTTCACGGGCTGGAGTGGTTCTCTGTGCAGCTGGCTGAGCTGCTGCTGGAATCGGGGAAGGTATGTCGGGTCAGTTGCTTTAGTCCTGCCTTAGCGCCAAGGGAGCCCGATCCCGGACCCTCCATCACCCCGGGCCAAGTGCCATGCCACGGCTCCGGCTGCCGTTGGTGGGAGGAATCACCATCACAGGTGGGACCCGGCCAGGAGGGAGGAATCCCCTTTCCTGTCCAGGCACACAGCGGCATTGGAGCAGGACCAGGCGGCGGCACGTGCGGGGCCTTCCGCCCTGCGCGGTGCAGCCCAGGGCGGAAGAACTGCTGCTGCAGGCGTGGGCCACTCCCCCAGGGCGGCGGCGGTCATCGCAGGGGGAAGCAGAGGTACAGCAGCTGAAGGCGTCGGTTCCAGAGCGGCAGCTGCTGGGAAGAAGAAGGCCCCACGTGGAAGGTCGTCGGTGAACGGCCGGGCCATGAGGAGGGCCTCTGATGTTAATCCCACCCGGGACCGCCCGGCCCCTTCGACAGCGTCCTCTGCTGGCTGGGAGGACCAGCGATCAGAAGGCGAGTTGTCCGATTCTGACTCGGACGTGCCAGGATTGGAGCAGGCCTGTCTGGGCCTCTACAGGGATCTGGAGTGGCGGCTGGTCGGTCGGTTTCCCCTGGACAGCCTGGTAAGTACTCTTCTTTTTCTTCCCCTTTATCTACACCTGTGTCTATGTTGTCTGTGTCCCCCCCTCCCCCACCCCTTGCCAACACCTCCTCTGGGGTTGCGGATGGGAATGGGCCGGTGTTGGTGCCAGTTTTGGCAGCTGGGGGTAGGCGGTGTTCCGGGGTTCAGGGAGGTGATGCTGCAGCAACTAATGGCGACTTTGTTAGTGGTCTGCAGAGATATGGTAAGCAGGGGCGTCGCATAGGCACCGGTTGCTGCTGCGATCTCTCCAGCAGCAGCATGGGTGGTCAAGGGGGATGGGCGGCCTGTCACCTCCTCCCCACCCACTGTCCCACTAGCGGCTACGTCGGGTCAGCAGTCTCCCTCGGTAGTAACCGGGGTGGCTGGGGTTCCCCCGTCAGTGGGAGGGCCTCCGCAGGTGAGCATTGGGGTGGGAGCTTCGGAAGTGAGTTTGGGGGCGGGTTCTACTCCCCCAGAAGTGGCTGGAGCCACCAAGGTGAGTTGGGGGGGCGCCACAGTGGGGTCGCTGAACGCAGATGGAATTCGGCTGGCGGACACAGCTCGCTGCGAGGTTTATGTTTGTTACAAGGGCCCCCTGGGCGTTCACTTGAAAGAGGAGGTGAGGGAGAGGATCTGGAAGGGTGACTACGTGGAGATCTTTTTGCTGCTGCCGCTTGAGAAGTTTAATTTGGATGAGGTTAAGCCGGACGTATCGCCTTATTCCACGCCTACTTTCAAACTGGATGCAAGCTTTTAACATTTTAGTGTTAAAGTGGAAAAGGTGCCAGAACATTGAGGCCCAAAGGGTGTATGGGGGGGTGGCGTGGCTGAGCTACAATGAGCAATTCCGCCAAAGGAAGGCAGTGAGACCTACATTGCGTTGCGATCACAAGGACATTGGTTTGTGGATGAAGCTCATGATGCAAGCCAAAGTCACGCCGCAGCCCTTTTCACGGGGGGGCGGGGGTGCCCAAGCCTCATTACCATTGGCCAGTAAGCATAAGGGGTTCTGTTGGCAGTTCAACGAGGGCACTTGCAAGTTTGGAGGATCATGTTGCTTTAGACATGAGTGTTCGGGATGTGGAGGTGCACATCCCCTGTCAAAATGTTTCAAAAAAGGAAAGAAATTAGGCGACGCTGGAAAGAGGGAAGACGCCGGAGAAGGTGGAAAAAATGGTGGCGTACCTAAGTAGTTAATCTAATAGGGAAGCGGCGCGGATACTGTGGTTGGACTTTAAGGAGGGTTTCCCGATTCCCAGTGATTTGACTGAAGTCCCTCCTGTTGCGGCCAACCTGCAGTCGGCATATGATCACCCGGATGTGGTTTCTAGTAAACTGCGGAAGGAAGTAGCATTGGGCAAGATGGCAGGTCCATTCGGGGTACCGCCATTGGGGGACTTGGTGGTATCACCATTGAGGGTGGTACCCAAGCGTGAACCGAATCAGTTCCGGCTCATTCATCACCTCTCCTACCCAAAAGGTGGGTCAGTGAATGATGCAATTGATCTAGCTTTATGCTCAGTGTCCTATGCCTCCTTTGACGAGGCAGTACAGTGGGTGCAGCGGTTTGGTAGAGGGGCACTTATGGCAAAGACCGACATTGAGTCGGCCTTTCGTCTGTTGCCGGTTCATCCGGATTGCGTGCGTTTATTGGGTTGTTGTTGGCAGGGGGAATTTTTCGTGGATAGATGCCTTGCCTTCACCCAGGAGGTTTCTGCAGCATTGCACTGCATCACACATATGTGTTTTGATACATTACAATTGTACGGCATATTTCTGAAGGTTATTTCACATTTTATGTTTATTTTTCAATTCTTTATTTTTATTTGGTTTTTCATATACAGAGGAGGTCCTCGCAGCATTGCACTGCAAAAAATAGTTTTTAAAATCTGTATAGTATTATATGGCACATTTTTGTGAATAATATTTCACATTCAATTTTCCATCTTAATCCTATTAGGTTCTTCATGCACACAGTGGCACAGTGCCTATATATTGATAATAGCGCACTAATCTTATTTTATTCATATTTTCCACTGTCCAGGTACCAATTCGTGTCGGTGTTTAAGAGATGCCTGGAAGTGGGGGGTTTCTCTGTGTCGGATTATTCGTCCCATTCATTTAGAATTGGGGCGGCTACGGAAGCATCGCGGTGGGGTTTGAGTGATCAAATCCTGCAGCGTATGGGGCATTGGGAATCTAATCGGTTTAGGTTATATGTTTGCCTTTACCTCCTGTAGGGTGGGGGGGAGACCGTACTTTGTTGTTGTGTTTTCATGTTTGTGTTTATGTGGGCTGTTTTTCCGGGGTATGTGCTTGATGGGAGTGTGGTGCTTGTTCCCTGGGTATATGTCTCCTTTGTCTCTTTCTTACAGGCCCAGTGTGTCTGATGTGGATCCTGGGCCATTCCTATGTGCACTGGGGGGCAAAAAGGGCATTGGTCAGGCCGGAAGGAAGACAGTTGGGTTTCTCCTGGGCGGAGGCTATGGTACGGTGGATAGGGTTTCCAGGGATGCTGTGGTCCAGGGTATTGCCAGAAATACAGTTTTATGCTCGTCTGGACAGGCCTCCGGATGTGCTCCTGCTACAAGTTGGGGGCAACGATCTATGCCTCAGGGCCTCCAGGGAGCTTATCAGAGACGTGAAATGGGACTTCCTCTGTCTCTGGGTTTCCTTCCCGGACACGGAAATAGTGTGGTCGGACATTATTGGGCGTTGGCCTTTATCTAAGGGGGGATGGGGTACATCTTTCCGCAGTAGGAATAGATATGTGGTTCCTGGAGCTCTAGGACGGTCTACAAAGGATGCTATACACTATACACAGGATTAAAACTAGAAAGAAAAAGACGGAACATTATGCTGCATTTTTTTCATATATGAACACACAGAAAATATATGTGAATGCAAGTAAAAATAACATGCTAAAAAAAATACAGCAAATGCACAACAAGCACACATAGGTAACTGCACACTGAACTTGGGGCTTTCAGTATAAAAAAGAGCCCTTGGGGGTCATGCACACTAGGCAACTGAAAAATACCAGAGAAAAAGAGGCATAAAAAAACGCTCATAATTGCTCATATTGCACATGCGTTCATGAATGTTTGTGTTTATAAGTGTTTTTTTTATCCAAAAGATTCCCCTCTGCTCATTTTTCACTATAATCAAATGTACACTTGAAAATGCCAATTTTGCCCGAACACTGTGTTTATGCGCATTAAGTGTTTTTTTCTGCCCGAAAAATCCTTTTCCAAAAAGCACGTTTGACTTTTTTTTTTTTTTTTTTAGCCTGTAAACGCTCCTCTTCAAATATGCCTATAAACGCCAGTGATTTTATGGGCGGAAGGAGCTCGGCGCTTTGTATTGCGCCGCAAGGCGGGTTAAATACTCGCAAAAATGAAGCGCCACGTCTGCAATTTCGTGATTGCATTGACGTGGCGCTTCCCATAGTGCACTGTGTCCGACGCCCGGACACAGTGCACTTAGTTTTTTCTTAAAGGGACCGTTTTAAATGGATTTTTTTCTTCTTTGACTTCAGGAGGGGGGGTGGGGCAACGCCCGGGAGCCCCCTATGGACAGGCCGCCACTGATATATATATATATATATATATATATATATATATCTATATATATATATATATATATATATATATATATATATATATATATATATATATATATATATATATATATATAGATAGATAGATAGATAGATAGATATATATATATATATATATATATATATATATATATATATATATATATATATATATATAATATATGGTGTGGTACGGGTTGGGACTTATCTTGGTATGGGTACCTTCCATATATGGTTAGATGGACTATCGGTCATCGAGCTGAAGGTGCAAGAAGGTGGTAAGCATTTGTCACTGAGCTGTATCGTTCGCGGCTAGGGGCCAGGATGCTGTGGTGGTGGTCAGTCGATGAAATAGTGGTACCTTCTTTCAAGAACTTCAGACATAGCATTAACATGTTTTCGGTTATTAATATATGTTATATATATATATATATTTTATATATTTATATTTATTTAAAGAAAAAGTTATTTTATATAATGTTGTTGTTTGGATTTAATAAAGGGGCCTTTGTTGGCCATTTAATCCAGACAGTGTTTCATGTTTCATTGGTAAGGTAAGAGTAATTATGGTGGTTGGTAAGTGGGGGGTTTAAGGTTAGGGCAGCTAACTTATCAGCCTTACACCACTCATGAGCTGAAGCTGTGCTGACTTTCATCATCAAATCATGCTCAAGCAAAAACGCTGTTATTTTGCGTTTTTTGCATGTGATTGTGTATTCTTTGCTAAGTATAATTTTACCACATTCAGAGAGTAGAAATATTACAAAGTCCACTTTAGCACTATCCTTTGCGAAGTTCTGAGGCTGTAACTAAAAACTAATGTTACATTGGTTTATGAACACAGAGCAACTCTTGGGATCTCCAGAGAAGCCTGAAGGAAGCAACACGTGAAGCGAGGTCACAGGCATGAGAGATGGTTGAGCTGGAAAGTGCAGTTATGGAGCATGAGGTTTGAAAGCTGAAGTGATAGAGCTCTGTAACTGATTAGGTTGAGAGGGTGTGGAGATGTCAGATTGCCTGAATTTGACTGGCTTCCTGAGCATCATATCTCTGAGAAATAAGTTTGTTGTGAGAAGGTGACTGGGGTACATCAGGCAAATTCAAGGTTCAAGAAAACTGTCACAGACAGAGGTCCATATCCACAGAGAAGAGGATATCCAGGTGATTGCAGGGGCATACCTGAAATTGGAGACCCAGCAGAGGGTACTACCACTGGAACGTAACAGGTCAGACAATTGCAGAGTGTACCGAAGACTGTATAGAGACATGGGCACAGAGGGGAGACATGGGAGTGCACATGGGTGCACTGGAGCACACTGTCACTGAACACAGGACACATGGGCCTGTAAAAATTGGAGGCAGGCATGAAGGACTGTAGCAGGGGCTAACAGTGATAGGTTTGCTCCAGTGCCTAGCAATGTGCCACTTATTAATGAGGAAAAAAATGAACTTAAATGATTTTAGCAAATGGCTGCAATATAAAAAGAGTGAAAAAATGTAAGGGGGTCTGAATACTTTCCGTACCCACTGTATATCTTTTGGAGATTGATGGCTGGGAGGTGTGGCAAAGCTTATTACTGCTTCTTACATTTGATATACCATTGTAATACTTAATAGTAGTATACTTAGTATACTTAGTAATACTTACTGTAGTTATTTTCAGTTTGATGTTCTGAGGCCTCAGTGTTTTTATACATTTGTGTGCATAACTTTCTGATTTTAAAGTATTTAAAGTAAGATTTTTTCAGATTTTGTGATCTCAGATCTCAATTAGCTCTGCACCTTTGTTATTCAGTTTACAGAGTGGATACTTAAGAAAGTTATTTTTATGAGATAACAGTTTGTATGCATACTGTCCTAAAGTGGTTCTAAGGGCCGAAGTTTTTTTTACCTTCATGCATTATATGCATGAAGGTAAAAAAACCTTCTGTGTGCAACAGCCCCCCCACCCCAGCCCCCTAATACTTGAGCTCCCCTATGATCCACAGATGTGCACGAGAGCATCGTCTCTCCAGGGAATCTCCCTCCTCATTGGCTGAGACAGTGTCAATCACAGCCAGCAAGCTAATGAGGAGAAAATGTTGTCAAAGAGATGAACAAGGAAGTGATTCTAAAGTCTTAAAGTTTTTTTTTATTAATGCTAGTTTCCCCTCTCCTTGTCCATAAACACTCTCCTCTCTTGATCCAGTGCTGTCTTGTCCTCCTAGTTTTACAGGAGCAGTGGACATGTGGGGAGGGAGCAGGGGACATGGCCAAGCTGCACTGTATGAGGTTGATTTACTAAAACTGCAGCGTGCAAAATCTGGTGCAGCTGTGCATGGTGGGCAATCAGCTTCTAACTGCAGTTTGTTCAATTAAGCTTTAAAAAAAAACTGAAAGCTGATTGGTTTCTATGCAGAGCTGCACTAGATTTTGCACTCTCCAGTTTTAATAAATCAATCCTTATGTGTCTATGAATGCACACAGCACGCGCAGAGGTATGCTTGCACAGGTGCCCCCATAGCACACAGCTAGCTATGGGGGCAGGCGTAATCAGAAGGGATGGAGGACCCCACAAGAGGAGGTAAGGGACCACAATACCATAGCACAGAGCAGGTAAGTATAGCATCTTTTATATTTTAATGAAAAAAGAGGCTTTACAATCACTTCAACCCTTTCGCTGCCAGGCCTTGCGTTCCACTTTTAAACTCAGCTGGCCAGACCATTTTTGCAATTTTTCCATTGCTTTTTTATTTTTCCCTTACAGCTTTCAGAGTTTGTAAAAGACCCCCAAACCATATATTTTCTGAAAGCACATGACCAGTAGAATAAAAAAAGGTGCTACTGATTTCTAAGGCCCCGTGATATTTGCGCAAATGTTTATTAAACAATATTTTTGCTAAAAAATACACTAAAATCATTACTAGCAGGTACAAACACATCAATATTTACAAAATACCTGCTAAGTTCCTACTAAATATAAAAGCTTAACCTGCATTGAGTTCATAAATAACAAATATTTGTACCTTTTTAATTACCGTATTTATCGGTGTATAACACACACTTTTTTCCCTTCAAAATCAGGGGGAAATCGTGGGTGCATGTTATATGCCGATCCCCGCTGACTGTGAGGGAGAGAGGAGCGAGCACCGCCAAAATACACATAGCTGAGTGTACTGTGTACTCGGCTAGGCTCGGCTCCGCTCACAGTCACACCCAGTCCCGCCATTGGACTTGTGTTATGTCCATCATAGGAGGCGGGACTGGGTGGGACTGCGAGAGGAGCCGAGTACACAGGACATCCGGCTCTGTGTATCTCAGCGGTGCTAATTTTAAAAACGATCAGGCTGCAATGATAGAGGGCAAGGCTGCAATGAGACGGGACAAGGCTGCAATGAGACTGGGCAAGGCTGCAATTAGACTGGGCAAGGCTGCAATCAGACTGGGCAAGGCTGCAATCAGACTGGGCAAGGCTGCAGATGGACACTGATCATTCTGCAATGATGGACAAGGCTGCAGATGGACACTGATAAGGCTGCATTGATGGGCATTTAAATGTAAGTTTTTTTCCTTAAACTTCCCTCCTAAAAGTTTTTTTCCTTAAAATTCTCTCCTAAACTTGGGGTGCGTGTTATATGCTGGCGCGTGTTAAACGCTGATAAATATGGTACCCCTTTTTGCGAAATAGTGAAAATCGAATATATGCAAAAAATGTAAATAACCAAATTTTTCAAAAAATCAGGAGGTTTTCAGTTTTCCCTTACAGCTTTCTGAGTTTGTAAAAGACCCCCCAAACTATATATTTGTTGGTGGTGAAGGCAGGGGACAGTGAGGGGGAGCAGAGCAGGCATTTTTAGACAGTTCAGGAGGGGAGGAAGCAGCGAGTGAGGAGTAGAGATGCGGCGGCGGTGGTTGGGAGGGGGGGGTCATTTTAGGTGATTAGCTCTGGCTTAATAGCATCTGCTGAACATTTCATCTATAAGTTCATGGTCCCTGAAATGACCATGAGCTTATAGCAGTGGAGGAATGTTGGTCCGTACTGGGTACGGATCTGGCCAGCTGGTAGCAGTGCTGTAGACTATAGACCTGGCAGAAAAAAGTTTAAAGAAGGCGTTTTTGTTGGTACACAGATCAGATAAGTCATCAATGATAAGCAGTTTGAATATCTGTTAGTGGGGCGAGAGAAAATCACTTGGACAGCATTCAAGGATATTTCTGATAATTTTCCTGGGAACTACAGAGCACCAAACTACATTCAGCTGGTTTACAAATTTCTTACAGCATACAAGTGCATGAAGTGCAACGTGCCACTGAAGATTTATTTTCTGAATTCACACTTGGACTTCTGAAAATCTAGGTGCAGTCAGTGATGAACATGATGAAAGGTTTCACCGGGCTATTGCCACAATGAAAAAACACTGTCAAGGCAACTGGAATCCATGAATGCTAGCTGACTATTGTTGGACACTAAAGCAAGATGCACCTGAAATGGAGTACAAAAATAAGCACCAAAACACTTTTAGCCATGTTGAACCCATGCATAGTGTCAGAAACATGCGACTATAGTCATTAAAAGTTAATTTAATATTTCTAAAGATTCCCATGTGATACAGTCATTCTGAAATTATATTTGTGTTCAGTTTTAAGAGGTTCAAATTAATCATCAATACTTTTTCAGGAAGCAAATTTTTTTAAAACAATTGTTGTCCAGAGTGTTTAACTGAAGATCCTGTCTTTTGACTCTCTTTTCTTTAACTATCTCTATAAGGCTATTAAGCTTGATGTATTTTTCAGCTTTGAGTGTATGATCATTAGAAAATTGTAGATTGTTGATTTTTTTTAATCATTTTTAAACTTCTATCCTAGCTCCCTAGCCCTGCTATTCTCAATATATGTTCAGCACACAGGTTGAATAGGTATGGTGAAAGTATGTGGGCTTGACTAACTCCTTTGCAGATCTGGAACTACTACAGTGGGGCAAAAAAGTATTTAGTCAGCCACCAATTGTGCAAGTTCTCCCACTTAAAAAGATGAGAGAGGCCTGTAATTGTCATCATAGGTATACCTCAACTAGGAGAGACAAAATGTGGAAACAAATCCAGACAATCACATTGTCTGATTTTTGAAAGAATTTATTTGCAAATTATGGTGGAAAATAAGTATTTGGTCACCTACAAACAAGCAAGATTTCTGGCTCTCACAGACCTGTATCTTCTTCTTTAAGAGGCTCCTCTGTCCTCCACTCATTACCTGTATTAATGGCACCTGTTTGAACTTGTTATCAGTATAAAAGACACCTGTCCACAACCTCAAACAGTCACACTCCAAACTCCACTATGGGGAAGACCAAAGAGCTGTCGAAGGACACCAGAAACAAAATTGTAGACCTGCACCAGGCTGGGATGACTGAATCTGCAATAGGCAATCAGCTTGGTGTGAAGAAATCAACTGTGGGAGCAATAATTAGAAAATGGAAGACATACAAGACCACTAATAATCTCCCTCGATCTGGGGCTCCACGCAAGATCTCACCCCGTGGGGTCAAAATGATCACAGGAACGGTGAGCAAAAATCTCAGAACCACACGGGGGGACCTAGTGTATGACCTGCAGAGAGCTGGGACCAACGTAACAAAGGCTACCATCAGTAACACACTAAGCCGCCAGGAACTCAGATCTTGCAGTGCCAGACGTGTCCGTCTGCTTAAGCCAGTACATGTCCGGGCCCGTCTGTGATTTGCTAGAGAGCATTTGGATGATCCAGAAGAGGATTGGGAGAATTTCATATGGCCAGATGAAACCAAAGTAGAACTGTTTGGTAGAAACACAACTTGTCGTGTTTGGAGGAGAGAAAATGCTGAGTTGCAACCAAAGAACACCATACCTACTGTGAAGCATGGGGGTGGCAACATCATGCTTTGGGGCTGTTTATCTGCAAAGGGAACAGGACGACTGATCCGTGTACATGAAAGAATGAATGGGGCCATGTATCGTGAGATTTTGAGTGCAAACCTCCTCCCATCAGCAAGGGCATTGAAGATGAAATGTGGCTGGGTCTTTCAGCATGACAATGATCCCAAACATACCGCCTGGGCAATGAAGGAGTGGCTTTGTAAGAAGCATTTCAAGGTCCTGGAGTGGCCTAGCCAGTCTCCAGATCTCAACCCTATAGAAAACCTTTGGAGGGAGATGAAAGTCTGTGTTGCCCAGCGACAGCCCCAAAACATCACTGCTCTAGAGGAGATCTGCATGGAGGAATGGGCCAACATACCAGCAACAGTGTGTGACAACCTTGTGAAGACTTACAGAAAACGTTTGACCTCTGTCATTGACAACAAAGTATATATAACAAAGTATTTAGATGAACTTTTGATATTGACAAAAAACGTATTTTCCACCATAATTTGCAAATAAATTCTTTCAAAAATCAGACAGACAATGTGATTGTCTGGATTTGTTTCCACATTTTGTCTCTCATAGTTGAGGTATACCTATGATGACAATTACAGGCCTCTCTCATCTTTTTAAGTGGGAGAACTTGCACAATTGGTGGCTGACTAAATACTTTTTTGCCCCACTGTAGATCAGCATAGAGGTCCTTCATAAGAGATGCAATGAGATGAGTTTTAAAAGAGAAGTTGGGGGTTTAAAAAAAACAAACAAACCTTATACTTACCTAGGCGGATGCAGCATACTGTAGATCCGATGTTGCATCTGTCCCCTGCCGCCTCTGCAGTGAGAACTGAGCAATCAAACGCCACTGATCACTCAGTTCTCCCCCTCCTCTCTGAGCAGGGAGCTGAGACTTTTAGTTAGCGGCTCTCTGCTCTCCCCTCCCAGCTGGGCTGGGGAAAGGAGGGAGCAGCTAGCTCAATCTCCCAGCGGCTCAGCTGAGAGGCTAAGCCAGCTGCTGATCCAGGCATGTGGGTGGATCCTGACTGTAAAGCCTGGATCTTTTCTCAGCTTGGACCAGTTGAGTGACATCAACTGACAAAGGGATTTACTCCCCCCCCCACCCCCATCGCCTGTAAATGGGTCACAGGAGTGCAGAATGAACTGCACTCCTTTGATCCATAGGTGAAGTATGGACAATAAAGCTTTGGCCATACTTCTTCTTTAAGAATTAAATGATCTTACATATGCATTTCTCCACACTGAATAAACCTAGAACTGACACTTTGGAGTTTATTCACTAAGGCTAGAGAGGGCAAAATTAGTCACAATTCTGCAGTGAAACCAATCAGCTTTCAGGTTTTATTGTTAAAGCTTAATTAAACAAGCTGAGGTTAGAAGCTGATTGATTTCTCTGCAGAATTGTGATAAATTTTGCCCTCTCTAGCTTTAGTAAATAAACCCCTTTGTGTGTCTGAGCTGTCATTATAGCTGCAAAGGTTTGGCAGATTATATAATTAGTAGTGCATTCCTACCCTGCACCTAAATAAGGGCAATATAGTGTCAGTGGTCTGTTATTCCAGCTTAACCTCTGTACAAATTTTTTCTGATATCAGTACTGAAGAGCTTCCTAGGGAAACCTTTCAAGGGTCCCTCTCGGACAAGGGCAGGACTAACCTAGAGTTGCAATGGAGCAATGCACGTGGCAACACTAGAACAGCAGAAATTTATTAAAGGTGCTTTTTTTCCCACCATTTCCAGTGATGGCCAGCCCTCTACTTGGACCCAACAAACACCAAAAGAAATGAATGGGCTTTATTAACAACAAGCCCTGTGGGAAAATAACTGGTTAAACAGGTTTGACAGTAGCAAGGGCAACACATTATCAACCACCAAAATATACAGATATGGCAAGGTGAATAGAGATTGCTCTCTTTCCCATTAGTCGACTGTGGATAGCCCTGCTGGCTGCCAGAACACCCTAGGCAAATTAAATACAAATGACTCTACTGACTTTAACAACATGCAACAGGCTCACCCCCCTTATTTTCTATGTCATTTATCCCCCTTCTTCCCCCTTGCACTGATATCCTCCCCCATACCTGATCCGACCCCCCCTGCAAACCTGATCTCCTGAAGCTACCCCCCTCCTCTGCCACTCCCGCCAGCTTTAGGTGCTGCAGCGGCTTAGAGGTGATCACAGTATGTCCCCCAATCACTCCCGCATCTCTGATCCCTCTCTGCTCTGAGCGGCATCCTTCCCCTCTCACCACCTGCAGCTGCTCAGCTCCAGCCGGCTGTCAGGCTGGAGCAGGGAGGGGGGTTCTGGGTCTGGTGGCGGCAGGTGAGGTTGGAGCTGGGGGGGCTTGGTAAACACATGTTTACTAGTCCCCTCCCTGTACTACAATGGACACATGCAGCGATCACTACAGATCGCTTCTGTGTCCATTGAACTGAGCATAGTAAACCGAGTTTACTATGTGTCAGTTTATGAATGAATAAGGAGTCTCTATACAGACTTCGTATTCATTCATGTAATGTGCTGCAGAGAAAGGGACTATCTTCATCTCTGCCTCAAAAGACATCAGGGGTCTCGTTAGACCTCTGATATCCCACCAAAGACAAAAAAAATTCTGCCCCTCCCAATGGGTGGTCCCACCATGTCCGTTTATAAAAGAAAACCAAAAAAAAAACAGGCGGACCCGACCGCTCTGCTCTTATCACACAGGGCATGGCATACACAGCATACACCTTCTTTTTATTCTACTGGTCCTATGCTTTCAGAAGATGTATGGATTGGGCGGGGGGGGGGGGGGTCTTTTACAAACTCTGAAAGCTGTAAGTGAAAAATGAAAACCTCCAGATTATTAGAGAAAATTGGTTATTTACATTTTTGCTTACGTTCAATTTCCACCATTTTGCAAAAAGGCATAATTTAAGACTTACAAATATTTGTTATTTATTAACTCAATACAAGTTAAACTTTTATATTTAGTAGGAATTAAGTAAAATTTGCTTTGTTTATATCTGCTAATAATGATTTTAGAATGATTTTACCAAATATATTTGTGCAAATATCACAGAGCCTTAAAAATCAGTAGCACCTTCTTTTTGTTCTACAGGTCATGTGCTTTCTTAACCACTTCAGCCCCGGAAGGATTTACCCCCTTCCTGACCAGAGCACTTTTTACAATTCGGCACTGCGTCGCTTTAACTGCTAATTGCGCGGTCATGCAATGCTGTACCCAAACGAAATTTGCGTCCTTTTCTTCCCACAAATAGAGCTTTCTTTTGATGGTATTTGATCACCTCTGCCGTTTTTATTTTTTGCGCTATACACGGAAAAAGACCGAAAATTTTGAAAAAAAATGATATTTTCTACTTTTTGTTCTAAAAAAAATCCAATAAACTTAATTTTAGTCATACATTTAGGCCAAAATGTATTCGGCCACATGTCTTTGGTAAAAAAAATGTCAATAAGTGTATATTTATTGGTTTGCGCAAAAGTTATAGCGTCTACAAACTAGGGTACATTTTCTGGAATTTACACAGCCTTTAATTTATGACTGCCTATGTCGATTCTTGAGGTGCTAAAATGGCAGGGCAGTACAAAACCCCCACAAATGACCCCATTTTGGAAAGTAGACACCCCAAGGAATTTGCTGAGAGGCATGTTGAGCCCATTGAATATTCATTTTTTTTGTCCCAAGTGATTGAATAATGACAAAAAAAAAAAAAAAATTACAAAAAGTTGTCACTAAATGATATATTGCTCACACAGGCCATGGGCATATGTGGAATTGCACCCCAAAATACATTTAGCTGCTTCTCCTGAGTACGGGGATACCACATGTTTAGGACTTTTTGGGAGCCTAGCCGCGTACGGGGCCCCGAAAACCAAGCACCGCCTTCAGGATTTCTAAGGGCGTACATTTTTGATTTTACTCCTCACTACCTATCACGGTTTTGAAGGCCATAAAATGCCCAGATGACATAAACCCCCCCCAAATGACCCCATTTTGGAAAGTAGACACCCCAAGCTATTTGCTTTGAGGCATGTTGAGTCCATGGAATGTTTTATATTTTGACACAAGTTGCGGGAAAGTGACAATTTTTTTTTTTTTTTTTTGCACAAAGTTGTCACTAAATGATATATTGCTCACACAGGCCATGGGCATATGTGGAATTGCACCCCAAAATACATTTAGCTGCTTCTCCTGAGTACGGGGATACCACATGTGTGGGACTTTTTAGGAGCCTAGCCGCGTACGGGACCCCGAAAACCAAGCACCGCCTTCAGGATTTCTAAGGGCGTACATTTTTGATTTTACTCCTCACTGCCTATCACAGTTTCGGAGGCCATGGAATGCCCAGGTGGCACAAACCCCCCCCAAATGACCCCATTTTGGAAAGTAGACACCCCAAGCTATTTGCTGAGAGGCATGGTGAGTATTTTGCAGCTCTCATTTGTTTTTGAAAATAAAGAAAGACGAGAAAAAAAATTTTTTTTTTTCTTTTTTCAATTTTCAAAACTTTGTGACAAAAAGTGAGGTCTGCAAAATACTCACTATACCTCTCATCAAATAGCTTGGGGTGTCTACTTTCCAAAATGGGGTCATTTGGGGTTTTTTTTTGCCACCTGGGCATTCCATGGCCCCCGAAACTGTGATAGGCGGTGAAGAGTGAAATCAAAAATTTACGGCCTTAGAAAGCCTGAAGGCGGTGCTTGGTTTTCGGGGTCCCGTACGCGGCTAGGCTCCCAAAAAGTCTCACACATGTGGTATCCCCGTACTCAGGAGAAGCAGCAGAATGTATTTTGGGGTGTAATTTCACATATTCCCATGGCATGTTTGAGCAATATATCATTTAGTGACAACTTTGCGCAAAAAAAAATAAAAAAAATAAAAAATTGTCTCTTTCCCGCAACTTGTGTCACAATATAAATTATTCCATGGACTCAACATGACTCTCAGCAAATAGCTTGGGGTGTCTACTTTCCAAAATGGGGTCATTTGGGGGGGGTTTGAACTGTCCTGGCATTTTATGCACAACATCTAGAAGCTTATGTCACACATCACCCACTCTTCTAACCACTTGAAGACAAAGCCCTTTCTGACACTTATTGTTTACATAAAAAAATATTTTTTTTTTGCAAGAAAATTACTTTGAACCCCCAAACATTATATATTTTTTTTAAAGCAAATGCCCTACAGATTAAAATGGTGGGTGTTTCATTTTTTTTTTTCACACAGTATTTGCGCAGCGATTTTTCAAACGCATTTTTTGGGGAAAAAACACACTTTTTTACATTTTAATGCACTAAAACACACTATATTGCCCAAATGTTTGATGAGATAAAAAAGATGATCTTAGGCCGAGTACATAGATACCAAACATGACATGCTTTAAAATTGCGCACAAACGTGCAGTGGCGACAAACTAAATACATTTTTAAAAGCCTTTAAAAGCCTTTACAGGTTACCACTTTAGATTTACAGAGGAGGTCTACTGCTAAAATTACTGCCCTCGATCTGACCTTCGCGGCGATACCTCACATGCATGGTGCAATTGCTGTTTACATTTGACGCCAGACCAACGCTTGCGTTCACCTTAGCGCGAGAGCAGGGGGGACAGGGGTGCTTTTTTTTTTTTTTTTTTCTTTATTATTATTATTTTTTTATCTTATTTTTAAACTGTTCCTTTCATTTTTTTTTTTTTTAAATCATTTTTATTGTTATCTCAGGGAATGTAAATATCCCCTATGATAGCAATAGGTAGTGACAGGTACTCTTTTTTGCAAAAATTGGGGTCTATTAGACCCTAGATTTCTCCTCTGCCCTCAAAGCATCTGATCACACCAAGATCGGTGTGATAAAATGCTTTCCCAATTTCCCAATGGCGCTGTTTACATCCGGCGAAATCTACGTCATAAAATGCTCGTAGCTTCCGGTTTCTTAGGTCATAGAGATGTTTGGAGCCACTCTGGTCTCTGATCAGCTCTATGGTCAGCTGGCTGAATCACCGGCTGCATTTTCAGGTTCCCTGTTGAGACAGGAGAGCCAGAGAAAAACACGGAAGATGTTGGGGGGGGGGGCATTCCCTCCCACTGCTTGTAAAAGCAGTCTAGAGGCTAATTAGCCACTAGGATTGCTTTTACATGAAAGCCGACCGCTGGCTGAAAAGAATGATACCAAGATGATACCTAAACCTGCAGGCATCATTCTGGTATAACCACTCAAAGTCGTGAATGGCATACCTGAAGACAAAAAAATGGTTAACAATAAAGCACAGTAAACGGTAAGGTATAAAAAATTGCATACCTGAAAAGCAAACATGATAAAACATAATAACAATAAAACATTGCAGAATAGAATACAGTAAAAAAGAGCAGAACAATAGAGAGAGAATAGAGAGAGAGAGAACAATAAAACGACAACTATTTTTATTTTATATTTTTGTTTGTGTTTTTTTTTTTTTACACTTTTTTTTGTAACTAACTATAATAACTGTAACCGGTTCCAGGTTCGGGTCTCTCAAAATGCGATGGCATCTCGGGAGACCCTGTGAAAGTGTGCCTAGTCTGTGCAATGCTGTACCCTACGCTAATACTCAACTAGTGCATGGTAGCGTTCAAAACATTCACCAATGCAAAGACCAGGATTGTCAGGACAGGAGGGACAATAATAGCGGGTGTCACGGCTATATCCGCGCTTGCTGCAGACACAACATATTTTTTGGGGGGTTCGCTGGGTAGGGGTACTCGGGAGGACATAAAGAAAATGCCTCTCATGCAGCCGACTGCATTTGGTTGGGGATGTGAATGGGGGAAGTACGGGCGCTGCAGAAGCGGTGGGTTCCCAATTAGGATTGGCGAATGCAGCAGGAAGGGCACTATGGGCATGACGGGCCTGTGTTTGTCTTTTTGGTGGCAGCGGGACACTACTTGTGCTTGCCACCTCACCAGCTTGAACTGCACTTATGGGACTCGCCACGTCACCAAGTGTTACTGCAGTGCTGGTTTGACTACGACCGGGGTGTACTAGGCCTCTGGTGCTTGCCAGTTCACCAAGACGCTACAAAAAAAACTGTTAGCGATCGCAGGGATCAGGCCTGACTCTGCGAACGCTGCAGTTATGCGTTTAGAGTTTTGTAAGTGACAGTGATCGATCGATACTGCACTTGGGTGGGCTGGGCCGGGCCGGGCGGAGGGGCAAAACGCAGGTGCTAGCAGGTATCTGGGCTGATCCCGCTAACACTGCGTTTTTGGGAACCCTAAACTGCTGGGGACGCTAGTATAGATCTGATCGGATCAGATATTGATCTGTTCAGATACTATACCACTAAGGGAGGCGTATGCTGCGTGCGTGGGTGTTAGCGGTACTGGCGCTAATCTGACGCTGCCTGGGGCTGGTGCTTGCCAGTTCACCAAAATGCTACCAAAAAAACTGTTAGCGATCGCAGGGATCAGGCCTGACTCTGCGAACGCTGCAGTTATGCGTTTAGTGTTTTGTAAGTGACAGTGATCGATCGATACTGCACTTGGGTGGGCTGGGCTGGGCCGGGCGGAGGGGCAAAACGCAGGTGCTAGCAGGTATCTGGGCTGATCCCGCTAACACTGCGTTTTTGGGAACCCTAAACTGCTGGGGACGCTAGTATAGATCTGATCGGATCAGATATTGATCCGATCAGATACTATACCACTAAGGGAGGTGTATGGTGCGTGTACGGTGCGTGCGTGGGTGTTCGCGGTACTGGCGCTAATCTGACGCTGCCTGGGGCAACGCATATCACCGCCGGGCGATCAGGGGGCTAAACCTTTATTCGGTAATAAACGGCGGGTGCCCTGACACTATAAAAAATAAACTAACTAACCAGCGTCACCCGTAACAGTTATACGGTGATCAGTGGTGAAAGGGTTAACTAGGGGGCAATCAAGGGGTTAAAACATTTATTAGATAGTATATGGGGGTCCCTGTCGCTATAAAACACTGACGGCGAACCTAAATATTTACGTCCCTAACTAGCGTCACCAGTGACACTAATACAGCGATCAGAAAAATGATCGCTTAGCGACACTGGCGACAGGGGGTGATCAAGGGGTTAAAACTTTATTAGGGGGGGTACTGGCGCTAATCTGACGCTGCCTGGGGCGACGCATATCACCGCCGGGCGATTAGGGGGCTAAACCTTTATTCGGTAATAAACGGCGGGTGCCCTGACACTATAAAAAATAAACGAACTAACCAGCGTCACCCGTAACGGTTATACGGTGATCAGTGGTGAAAGGGTTAACTAGGGGGCAATCAAGGGGTTAAAACATTTATTAGATAGTATATGGGGGTCCCTGTCGCTATAAAACACTGACGGCAAACCTAAATATTTACGTCCCTAACTACCGTCACCAGCGACACTAATACAGCGATCAGAAAAATGATCGCTTAGCGACACTGGTGAGGGGGGGTGATCAAGGGGTTAAAACTTTATTAGGGGGGGTAAGGGGGGTACCCTAGACCTACAGGGGGGTTACAGTAACTGTCCTAACACTGCTAACTGTCACAAACTGACACTATGCAGTAATCAGGAAAAAAAAAAAAAAAAAAAAACCTGCTTGGTGTCAGTTTGTGACAGGGGGGGGGGGTGATTGGGGGGGATCGGGGGGCGATCGGGGGGGGATCGGGGGTGTAATGTATGCCTGGCATGTTCTACTGTGTGTGTTTGTGTTGTGCACTTACTTACATGTCATCTCTCCTCGGCGCTGGAACGGAAACTGACAGCCGAGGAGAGATGACATCACATCCTCTGCCTCTGTGTACTATACAGAGGCAGGGGATGTTTGTCAGTGGCTGGGAGCGATCGCGAGGGGGGGGCCACGATCGGATGGTCTCCCCCTCGTCTCTCATCGCTCCCAACCAAATGCCGACCGCAGCTGGCACCGGGGGGGGTCCGATCGGACCCCCCACCCGCGGGAAGGCAATCACGTTTCAGGTACGTGATTTTGCCTGCCCGTGCCGCTCTGCTCACGTATATAGGCGTGAGGCGGTCGGCAAGTGGTTAAAATGTATGGTCTGGGGGGTCTTTAACAAACTCTGAAAGCTGTATATGAAAAATGAAAACCTCCAGATTTTTAGGGAAATTTGGAGATTCACATTTTTGTGTATGTTCGATTTTCACCATTTTGCAATAAGGCACAATTTAAAATCTACAAATATTTGTTATTTATTAACTCCATACAGGTTAGCTTCTATGTTTAGTAGGAATTTTGTAAAATTGTAGGTGTTTTTTTCTGCTAATATTGATTTTAGTGAAAATTATTGTTTTGACAAACATTTGCGCAAATATCATTGTGCCCTAAAAATCAGTAGCACCTTATTTTAGTTCTACTGGTTATGTGCTTTCAAAAAACATATGGTTTGGGGGGGTCTTTTACAAATTCTGAAAGATTCCTTCTTTGAGCTTGCCTCTCAGCTGTCGGCTAATTGCCAGCTCTCATCTCTCTCCACAGTTAACCAGCTGTTGTGGACCTGCTCATCAGTCCCGCCTACTTAAAGATCTCCAGCTCACTTCATTCCTGCCTTCGCCTTGGTCACGTCACAAGAAACCATCTCCTGCGTTCCTTTTTAAAGACTGGCTTTGCTGACATCCCTTCTGGCTCCTTATCCTGCTTGCTGTTCCTCTACTTGGATCCCTGACTTCTGGCCTGGCTGATTACCCGATCTGGTTACTGAACTCTGGCTTGGCTGATTACCCGATCTGGTCACTGAACTCTGGCTTGGCTGACTACCCGATCCGGTTACTGGACTCTGGCTATGCTTTGACTATGCTTACTCTATTTACCTTTTTGTTTTTATTAATAAACAAGTGTGATTTTACTGTACTTCTGTCTCGGTCTGGTTCATGGTTTCTGAAAGTAGGCGAAGGCCATGAATTCAGAAGATACAGTCAATCCACTTGTTGATAATATTTTTTCCCAGATTGGATGAGCAAGATCACCACATGGATAAGTTTGCCATGATGTTACAAACGCTCCTGAGTCATACGGCTAACCTGGAATCCCCCACTGTGGCTGCTCCGGTACAACCTGAGTTGCAGGCCGTCTCTGCTGCTGCGCCAGTCTCTGTGCAAGCACCTGCCTTGAGTATTACCTCTATAAGAGGTATGTCTGGTTCCGCCCCGCTTCCCCAATGATTTGGGGGCGATCCAGTTCAATGCAGAGGGTTTCTCAACCAAGTTGAGATATACTTTGAGATGCTGTCCCAGGCGTTTCCCACGGACAGAAGCAAAGTAGGGCTTGTGATATCTTTGCTTTATAAAGAGCCTTGGCCTGGGCTAACCCTCAATGGGAGACGCAAAAACCTGTTGTCTTGAGTTATCCAGAGTTTGTGGCCTCCTTTAAAAGGGTATTTGACGTTCCCGCACGCTCCGCTTCTGCTGTCAAGTGCCTCATGTCCATCAGAGTACGAGAACTGTTGCCGACTACGCCATGGAGTTCCGTACTCTGGCAGCAGAGGTTGTTTGGAACAATGTGGCCCTCGTGGCTGCTTTTTCTCATGGTCTCTCAGATTCCATCAAGGATGAGATAGCAGCCCGAGATATACCCACTGAGCTGGAGAGCTTGATCTCGTTTGCCATCCTCATTGACTCCAGACTCAGAGAAACTTTCTTTTAGGTCTCAGAGAGACTTTCTTTTAAGGAACGCTTCCTGAAGCCTCCTGTATGTTTGCCTCCGAGCTTTGCTGTCCCACCCATGCCTCCCTTAGATGGACCTTAGATGGTGTTGTGTTGTCCCCAGTTATCCAGAAGGATAAGCCACTGGCTTTGGTCACCCTTTCTGGGCTAAGTCGTCTATCAAGATACAGGCTCTAATCGACTCTGGGGCTGCAGGCCTGTTCATTGATGCTGCCTTTGTATCAAAGCACTCGATTCCACTGCAGCTGCGTGACAATCCACTTGCCATTGAGACTCTTGATGGGAGACCTCTACAGCCTGCCCATGTGACTCATGAGACGGTTCCATTGTCCATGGCCGTAGGGGCCATGAGATAATCCAATTCCAAGTGATTTCCTCTCCTAAATTTCCGCTGGTTATTGGTAATCCTTGGTTACAGAGGCACAACCCCTCTTTTGATTGGCTCCGTGCTGAGGTTCTCTCCTGGTCACCACAATGCAGTGAAACATGCTTCCGGAAGGTAGCCAAGATCCTGTGTACCTCCTCAATCTCATCCCTGCCAGAGGAGTACCGTGATTTTAGCGATGTCTTTGACAAAGGTCAAGCCGGTAGTTTACCTCCACACCAGCCGTATGATTGCGCAATTTAAATTCAACCTGGTGCCACTTCCCCTCGTGGCCGGGTTTACCCTTTGTCGGTCTTGGAGGATAAAGCCATGGAGGAGTATGCTGCAGATGCACTTTCTCTGGGTTTCGTCCGCAAAGAATGCCTACCCGATCCCGTTGATTACAGAGTTATTTGACCACCTCAAGGGATCAACGGTTTTCACTAAGCTTGATCTGAGCGGGGCTTACAATCTCATGAGGATTAAGGAGGGCGACGAGTGGAAAACTGTGTTTAATACCAGAACAGGCCATTATGAGTATCTTGTAATGCCTTTTGGCCTTTGTAACGCCCCGGCAGTTTTCCAGGAATTTATTAACGATGTCCTCTGAGATTTGTTGCAGTTATGTGTGGTGGTTTATCTCGATGATATCCTCATATTTTCCAAGTCCCTAGAGAGCCACCACACAGATGTCTGTCATGTGCTTCAGAAATTAAGAGAGAACAATCTCTATTGTAAACTGGAGAAGTGTGAATTCCATCGGGAACAGGTTAAATTCCTGGGCTTTGTCATTTGCACTACTGGTTTTTCGATGGACCCAGAGAAACTTTCGTCAGTCCTACAGTGGCCTCGACCCGTGGGGGTTACGTCCTCTGCAGCATTTCCTGGGTTTTTTCAACTATTATTGGAAGTTTGTTCATAACTTCTCGCCTCTGGTCAAGCCCCTGACCGATATGACCAGAAAGAACGGTAACCCACAGAGTTAGTCTCCGGAGTCCATTAAGGCCTTTGAAAGTCTCAAAGCTGCCTTTGTTTCTGCTCCTGTGTTGGCACATCCTGATCCTACATTACCTTTTATCCTTGAGGTTGATGCTTCTGAGACTGGTGTTGGTGCCCATCTGTCTCAACATCCTACCTCTGAGAGTGCTATGCATCCCCGTGGCTATATTTCCAAGAAATTGTCACCTGCCAAGTGCAATTACGAGATTGGTGACAGAGTGTTCTTGGCAATCATTTTAGCCCTGAAAGAATGGAGACATCTCTTCGAAGGTACCACTGTGCCGGTTCTCATTCTTACTGACCATAAGAATCTCACATTCTTGTCTGAGGCTAAACGCCTCTCTCCCAAAAGGGTGCGATGGGCTCTTTTTTTGTCAAATTTCAATTACATTGTCTCATTCTTACCCAGTACTGAGAATGTAAGGGCTGACGCTTGTCATGACAATTTTCCTCCACTTCCAATTTGGAGTCGGTTTCCAGTTCCTATGATTCCTCCTGATCATATTCTGGCTATGGTTCACACCAGTCTTACTTCTCCTTTGGGTGACAAAATTCTTGCTACTCAGGTCGATGCTCCTCCTGAGAAACCTTGTGACCGCTGCTTTGTCCCAGAGTGTCTCCGTACTGCCGTGCTTCAGACTTACCATTCCCCAAGCCAGCTGGCCACCCTGGTAATAATCAACTCATTTGGGCCATTTCCCAACAATTCTGGTGGTCAAGTCTACGTGCTGATGTAACTGCCTTTGTAGCTGCCTGTTCCGTGTGTGCTCAGTGTAAGACTCAACAACACCTTCCAGTGGGCCTCCTACAACCCATACCCAATGGAGAGAGGCCCTGGACCCACCTGTCTATGGATTTCATTGTGGAGTTGCCCAACTCCCAAGGCAACACAATTATCCTTATGGTAGTTGACCAGTTCTCAAAGATGTGTCATTGTATTCCACTTAAGAAGTTGCAAACTTCTAAGGAACTGGCTTCCATTTTTGCTCGGGAGATCTTTCGCTTACATGGGCTACCCAAGGTGATTGTCTTGAACAGGGGTAGTCAGTTTGTGTCCCGGTTCTGGCAAGCTTTTTGTGCACAGCTTGGAATTCAGCTTGCTTTCTCCTCTGCGTATCATCCGCAGTCTAATGGGGCCGCAGAACGAGCCAATCAGTCCTGGGAGCAATTCCTACGTTGCTATATTTCTGACCATCACAACAACTGGTCAGACCTATTACCATGGGCAGAGTTTGCTCACAACAGTGCCTTGAATTCTGCTTCCCGATTGTCTCCGTTTATGGCGAATTATGGTTTCCAACCTTCCATGTTGCCTGACTCGTTTGTTCCACAGAGTATTCCTGCACTAGAGGAGCATCTCCATGGTCTTCGTTCCACTTGGGCACAAGTGCAGGAGGCTTTGCGTCATGCTAATGATAGGTACAGACTCCATGCCGACTGCAGACGCCTGCCTGCAACTTCCTACCAGGTTGGGGACAGGGTCTGGCTGTCATCTCGAAACCTCCGACTTCGTGTTCCCTCACTGAAGTTCGCACCTCGGTTTATTGGGCCTTTCAGTATCCTTCGCAGGATTAACCCAGTGGTTTACGTGTTGGACCTTCCTCCTAGTATGCGCATCTCAAATGTGTTTCATGTCTCCTTATTAAAACCGTTGGTCTGCAACCGCTTTATCACCTTGGTGCCACGTCCTCACCCTATACAGGTTAAGAACCATGAGGAGTATGAGGTACAATCCATTGTTGACTCCTGTAGGTTCCATGGGCACATACAGAACCTGATGCATTGGAAGCGGTACGGTGCGGAGGAACGCTCTTGGGTCTCATCCTCGGACATACATGCTCCTTCCCTCCTCCGTGATTTCCATTGACATTTTCCCCTCAAGCCCGGTGGTCCTCCAAGAGGGAGGGGTCATTGAGGAGGGGAGCACTGTCAGGGCTGGCTCAGCCCTTCCTTCTCTGAGCTGGCCGCTCAGCTGTCGGCTAATTGCCAGCTCTCATCTCTCTCCACAGTTAACCAGCTGTTGTGGATCTGCTTGTCAGTCCCGCCTACTTAAAGATCTCCAGCTCACTTCATTCCTGCCTTCACCTTGGTTACATCACAAGAAACCATCTCCTGCGTTCCTTTTTAAAGACTGGCTTTGCTGACATCCCTTCTGGCTCCTTATCCTGCTTGCTGTTCCTCTACTTGGATCCCTGACTTCTGGCCTGGCTGATTACCCAATCTGGTTACTGAACTCTGGCTTGGCTGATTACCCAATCCAGTTACTGGACTCTGGCTATGCTTTGACGCTTACTCTATTTACCTTTTTATTTGTATTAATAAACAAGTGTGATTTTACTGTACTTCTGTCTCGGTCTGGTTCATGGTTTCTAACAAAGAGAAAAATAAAAAAGCAATGCAAAAATTGCTAAGATGGTCTGGCCAGCCGAGTTTAAAAGTGGAGGACAGGGCCTGGCAGCGAAAGGGTTAACTAGACCACAAGAGGGTATTTGTAATCTACAGGTAAAGAAACACTCCCAATGGTATTTTAATACTCAATGAAAGGTGGGGGAAGTCCCCTTTAAAAAGAGTTCCACTGTCAGCAAACAGGATTTAGCAAGAACCAGCAAGATTGATTCACACTCAGATGACAAAAGGCCTCTCACCACTTAGATGCCCTTTGGGTGCCTGCCTGACGGCAGCCTGATAACTACCTAAGTAGACTGCCTAAATGCAAGGCCACAAAATCCACGAGATGGGCAATGATGGCTACAGCTAGACATTTTTGCACCACTGGCACGTCTTCCTCGGGAAGCCAAGCAAGAGGTGGCACAACATGGCTACCATTTTCAAGCCTACGCCTGCATCTCGTTTGCCCGTCGGGTCCTTTTACTCGGAAACATAGCACTGTCTTTCTTCCTGTCTTAAGAATGAGGTTATGTCTGGCTGCTCAAGAAAGGAAAGACCGGAGCAAAATAAATGAAATACTATAGGCGCAGGGCTTACATGACATGGGAAACAGTGTAGTGTAACATGAGTGTGTATCAGGATGGTGCCGAGGGGGAGGGGATGAGAGGAGATAAAAGGGTAGGCCCCTCCCTATGAGTCACCACAGCGTGAGGGAAAGTTCCAGCAGCAGCATTGCAGAGGTGGAAAGGCTCCTGACCCAGCTCAGAGAGGAATTGGCAGTGCAGGTTCCGGGGTGGTTACAGGATACCCTGGGGCCCATGCGGACACAGCCGGTAATGGAGGCGAGTCCAGTGGGGAGGTACGGCACACCGGCGCGGAGGTCCAGGCCACCGGAGCAGTTCTCGCTGGACCCCCCACACCGGGCCACAGCGTCAGTCGGGGGGTCCCCATCCGGGGCCCCCGACGGGACCCCCGGTCAAGAGAGCAGCGGAGCGATCTGGGGGGAGTCCTGTGTGGAATCCCCTCCACCGCAGGAGTTCCCCGGGAGGCTGTTCTGGGCACTCTGGGGTGGCATTGCGGCCTACAAGGTGGATGGAAGTGGAGAGCGTGGGCCCCGCCCCTAGCGTGATGTCAGCGGGCCTGAGGCCTAGACAGGGGAAAGATGGCGGTGCGGTCCCTGGGCCTTCCAATGCCTCAGGAGTGGACCTCCATAGGAGCAGCGCAGAACGGATGGGGAGGACAGGCGCAGAACGGATGGGGAGGACATCCAAGTGGGCAGAGGACAGCAGGACTGAGGCCCCATACACTGGTCCTGGAAAGGCAGTCTGGAAGTCAGTGAGTGGGTATGCAGTGCGAGGAGTGGTCGGATGGCTGCGGGTCCTGTGGCAGCCAGTGCTGAGGCGTCTGGTGGGCTTTCATCGGAGGAAGAGGAGAGATCCGGGCGGAGGTCAGCAAGGGAGCTGGCGGGGTCTGAAGAGGATGCTTTCCCCCTAGAAGAGCAGCGTCGGTGGAGACCGGACGGTCGGCTGATGGGTCAACTCCTGTGCAGCCCGGAGAGTCACCTTTACGTTCCCTAAATTTGGGTTTGTCTGCTAGTGTAGGACAGGAAGGTCGGGGGGGGGGTGTTTCACGAGAATAGACTGGGGCAAGGGAGCATCACAAGCCCTTCTGGTCAGGGGGACACTAATCCCGGTATGGCAGCTGGGGGGGCTGCAGGGTTGCTGGGTTTCTTAGCAGGGATCAAGGAGTTGGTGCACAAATTCGAGAATGCGAAAAGAACTTCCGCTGGTCCGGTGTCAGCCTGGGTTCCTCCTGCAGGGGTGTCCGTGGGAGCCACGGCTGCTGGGGGGGTGGTCCCTGTAGCTCCGGCGGTGACAGTTTTGCCCATCCCAGCAGAACCCGCAGGTGTGGTGCAGTGGGAGACAACCAAGGTTGCAGTGGCAGGGGAAGCTGCAGGCAGACAGGACGTTATCCAGTTGGCGGATTCCGCCAAATGCGAGCTATATGTTTGCTATAAGGGACCATTGGGTTCACACCTGAAGCCAGCAGTACAGGAAAAGCTGTGGAAGGGTATGTGGAGATTTTTTCCCTGCTGCCACTAGAAAAATTTACCCTGGATAGGGTTAAGCCAGATGATTCCAAAAAAAGAGGATGAAGAAAAGCGGAGGTACGGGTTGATTCCACGGACATTTGCCAACTGGCTACAGGCATTCGCCATCATGGCAAGTGTTTTTGGGAAAAAAGAACCCCGAATACTGTTTGGCGCTCTTTGATAGGGGAGGCGTATAGAGTTTATAGGGGTTCAGCATGGTTGCGATACGATGAACAGTTCCGGCAGCGGAGAGCAATGCGGCCGTCGTTGAGATGGGATCACAAGGACATCAGTCTGTGGATGCACCTTATGACGTCGGCGCGGGCTCCTAACTAGTTTTTTCAGGGAGGGGCCGGTGGATCCACAGCCCAGGGACAGTCAGCCGGAAACAAAAAAGGGGTATGTTGGCAGTGCAATGCAGGGACCTGCAAGTTCGGAGGAGTGTGCTGTTACAAGCACGAGTGTTCAGGTTGTGGAGGTTCACACCTGTCGTCAAGATGTTTTAAGCAAGGAAAAGGCCGTTCCGGGGAGGCTGGACACAAAAGGGAGGACCCCGGTGATGGTGGAAAGGATGCGGCTGTTTCTCAGTAGGTATCTGGATAGAAGAGCGGCCCAGTTGTTGGAGAAGGGGTTCACAGACGGGTTTAGGATTCTGTGCAATTTAGAGGTGATTCCCCCGGTGTCCCGGAATTTGCGCTCGGCCATGCAACATTCGGATGTAGTTTCAGAGAAACTGCCTAAGGAAGTTGCATTGGTTCGCATGGGGGGCCCCTTTCCATCTGCATCGTTCGCTGACTTGGTAGTGTCCCCTTTAGGGGTGGTGCTGAACAAGGAACATAACAAATTTAGGCTGATTCACCACCTTTGCTTTCCAAAAGGGGGTCGGTTAATGATGCTATTGACCCAGAGGCATGTTCGGTGAGTTATACTTCGTTTGATGCTGCAGTGGGTTGGGTGCGTCATTATGGAAAAGGGGCATTGATGGCTAAGGCTAATGTGGAATCAGCTTTTCGGTTGCTCCCAGTGCACCCGGAGAGTTTCCGGTTGCTGGGGTGTCATTGGAACGACAAATTTTATGTTGACCAATATTTGCCGATGGGGTGCTCCATATCCTGTTCACTGTTTGAGCACTTTAGCTCCTTCATGGAATGGGTGGTTCGGGATGTGTCAGGTGTGAACTCGATCATCCATTACCTAGATGACTTCCTTTGCATGGGCCCAGCCTCTTCCAGGATCTGCGCGGTGCTCCGGGCTACGTTGGAACACACCAAGCAGATAGGTTCGGCATTCCGTTGGCACCCGAGAAGATGGAGGGACCTAGCACGGTCATCACGTTCCTGGGCATTGTTCTGGGTTCGGGTGCAATGGAGTGCCGGTTGCCTGAAGATAAGTTGGCGGATTTAAAGGGGGAGATTGCGGGTATGATTGGGCTATGGAAAGTTCAGCTTCGAGTTTTGCAATCGTTCTGGGTAAGCTGAAATTTGCATGTCGCATTCTGCCAATGGGGTGGGTTTTTTGCCGTCGGCTGTTGGCAAACATGGCGGGGATAAGGTCTCCCAGGCATTTTGTGCATTTGGTGAAGGTGCATAGGGAGGACTTGAGGGTATGGCATACCTTTTTGGAATCCTGGGCAGGCGCTGTGGATGTCAGGGCCTGTTAGCAATTTTGACCTGGAACTTTTCACGGATGCTGCGGGCTCTACGGGGTTTGGGGCCTTCTTCCAGGGTCAGTGGAGCGCCGGTCCATGGCCACAATCATGGATTGAGGCGGGATTTAAGAAAGAATCTGGTGCTGTTGGAATTGTTTCCAGTGGTGTTGGCGGTGGAATTGTGGAGTACATTTTTTAGGGATCTGAAAGTGCGTTTCCATGGAGACAATATGGGGGTGGTACAAGTGATCAATAGGGTTTCGGCATCATCTCCCCCAGTGATTAGGTTATTGCAACATTTGGTTTTGCGAAGCTTGCAACTGAATGTGTTCATTTATGCGGTACACCTCCCGGGTGTGGAAAATGTCATAGCTGATGCGTTGTCTCGCTTCTAGTGAGTTCTGAGAGTTGGCGCCAGTGGCAGAGCAGCAGGGGGTACCCTGTCCTGACTGGTTGTGGGGGATTGCATTGGACTCGTCTACGGATGGATCAGGAAGTCGGTGAGTGAGGATACGTGGGTGGGTTACACCAAGGTATGGCAGGAGTGGCTGGCATTCATTCAAGGGGCTGGGGAAGAGCCGGTTGGCCCAGCAGTCCGGTTACTGGTTCTGTATTTCGTTGCTAGGCACATGGAAAACGGGTCAACCGCATCCGCCATGAGTAAGAAGTTATCAGGTTTAGCTTTCCTATTTAAATTGCAAGGGCAGCCTGATTTCACAAAGGATTTTTGGGTGCGTCAGGCGATGAAGGGTTACAGGCGATCAGTTACCCGCAAGAATACCAGGAGACCAGTGTCGTTCGATATCCTTCGGGGTATTGTGGAACAATTAGGAGGGGTGTGTTCTTCAGCCTAAGAGGTGTCCTTGTTCAAGGTGGCCTTTTTATTAGCTTTCTTTGGGGCGTTTAGGATTGGGGAGTTGGTTAGCCCTTCCAAAAAGGTGCATGGGGGAATATTGGCTCATGAGGTGCTATGTGGGGATGAGGGGTTGTCTTTACTATTGCGAATATCAAAGACAGATCAAATGGGTAAAGGCAGGTCAGTGTGGGTTTTTCCTTTACCAGGCCTGCTGTGCCCGGTGGGGTCGGTAAAGGGGTTCTTGGAAATGCGCCCAACAATCCCAGGGGTCCTTTTTGATGCATGGGCATGGATCTCCTTTATCGAGATTTCAATTTGTTTCTGTTTTTAGAAAATGCTTGAGGGCATTAGGGGTGGTTGAAAAGGAGTTTTCTTCTTAATCCTTTCGGATAGGGGCGACAACAGAGGCAGCTAGGAGTGGGCTGAATGATAAGTCGGTAAAACGTATTGGTCGGTGGGAATCGAGGAGGTTTCAGATATATATTCGTCCCCACTTCATGGTTGGTTTTTGAAGTTTTGGGTGGGGTGGAGTCGATGAGTGGGTCTGTGTGGATTGGAGTAGAAGTGGTCATGGTGGTGTGTTTGTTTTCTTCTATTTTCAGGTTCGTTGGAAGGACTGGTCTGGATAATGGGCCATTCCTATGTGTGCTGGGGGGCATGGAGGGGTGATGTTAGGTACGAAAGCAGGAAATTGGGTTTCTCTAGAAGTGAAGCCTGTATTAGGTGGTTAGGTGTCCCTGGGATGTTATGGGGAAGGATTGTTCCTGAGGTGCATCGTTATGCATGAATGGACAGGCTGCCTGACGTTTTAATTCTGCACGTAGGCGGGAATGATTTAGGTGTTTGGTCCATGCTTGACATCACCTGAGACATCAAATTTTAAGTGTGGCGGCTATGTATGGTTTTTCCCAACATGATCATTGTCTGATCTGACATGGTGGCTCGCACAACATGGAGGATGGCCAGGTCGGTGGAAGGGATTAGCAGGGCCCGGAGGAAGATTATTAGGGATGTGAGCAGGTTTGTGGTTAGGAATGGGGGCTTGGCTATCAGGCATCTGGAGTTGGAGGTGGAGACCTGGAGATGCCTGAGGGATGATGGAGTGCACCTGAACGAGGTGGGAATTGACATGTGGGTTTTAGGTTTGCAGGATGGCATTCAGAGAGCACTTCGGGTGTGGAGGGGCACCCAAGGATAAGGTGTTACCCTTGGGTGCTGTGGCGGGTGTTGGTCTTTGCAGGGGAAGGAAGATATTTCAGAAGGAAGAGTTCAGGACCTATCGTTGGTATGGGTCCTGATGGTGGTGGTCCAGCTAACGGAGGTTATCTTGGAATTGGTAATGGGTGCACTGCGGTAAGTGGTTGTCTCTGAGCCAGCCTGTGGGCTTGAGGCCTATTAACACATTTTGAAAGGTACCGCAGTGCAGTATTGTTTTCCACAGATGGTTATGGAAGTTTCTGCAAAGACCAAAGCTAGCTATATTGATGGGATTATGATTAATAGATGTCTTTGATGTTGATGTGTATAATTTTAATATATATTTGTTTAAATAAATTAGGCTGCTACGGCCTATGGTTTACCCCAATCTTGGTGTGGTCTCAATATAGTTAAAGTAAGATGTTGGGGTAAGTGTTTTAGTAAAGTACATCTGTTATACAATAGTCAAGGCAGCTTTTACCAGTGGTATACTAGTTACCAGCTCCCTGGTTCAGGCCTAATTATCTTTGGAATATTGAGGAGTACCCACAATCAGTAACAAACATTGACATTTTTTCACAGGTACACGGCAGTTAAAAAAGGATATGCCCTTTTTTCCTATAACTGATATAAAGCTTTCTATAATTATAGTGGATTATGTGTCAATTTTAGGTAACTCTTGAGTTTATTCTAATTTTGCTGGAAACTACCTGTGCATCATGATCATATGGATTTGTATGCTGAAGTAAGGCAGAATTTTGCAAAATTACATGGTAAAATGCACAGGTAACCTAATACCAAAGATCATTCAAGGACAAAGGTGGTTTCTATTTTACATAACCTTTTTTGCTTTTAAACTTAGTAACAGTTGAATGTGTTTAGCAATATAGTACCGTTGATCTTGCATGTTAGGTTATACATCATCTTGCGTTGCTTTCTCTGCAGTGTAATTCTGGTGCACCATCAAACAGCAAAACCGACTGTTAGAAATACATGACCTAAATATATTTTACAGCTGGAGAAAAGCCCTGTAAAAACATTAACTCAACAGAGAGGATCCATAAAATTCTCAGACAGAAATTCAGGTATTTGCCTAAAACTAATAATGTTATAGTGAGAGCAGGGGCTCCTTGGCTTAGCTCAAAGAGACAATCTACCAGACTTGTCGCTTCAATAATCCAGGTTATGGTGCATATAAGACTGAAGTAATATATATATATTTCTGAGTGATGGCAAACATACAGGGCTAGTGCAGGAAAAAACAAGTAATCTGGTTTATTGTGACCAATTTATTGGTGGGTCAGAGCCCAACAATTATTATGCTTACTATTCTGCTGTTATATAACAATTACAGAGTATCTTTGGGTCTACATATGTCACATAATTTCAGCATCAAAGAGTACATTGTTATATATGTCAGATAGTGAAATTAACATCAGACCAACTTTATATCATTAGGAAATAAGGACAAAAGACCAGAATTTGGTGGGAAGTTATAAAGTGGTTGTATTTTTTACCTACAGGTAAGCCTATAATAAGGCTTACCTGTTGGTACTGTAAATATCTCCTAAACATGCACTGTTTAGGAGATATTTGCTTTTGTAGAAGCCAGTGTCATCACCGGCGCATGCTCCCTGAAGGAACGGCATACATATGCTGTTCCTTCAGAGCTCTGTGTCCCGGCCGGGACTCCCACGCGCATACATGGGAGTGATTTAATTGCGGCTCGGCCAGTCAGATAGTAAGTATTTCATAATGTGCTAGTATGTGATGCATACTAGCACATTATGGCATTGCCTCGCAGGGGAAAAGTTTTTCTTTTTTTTCCCTCAGTTTACCACCTCTTTAACCTCTCTGGCGCTATGATTATTTCAGATTTTTGATGCTCAAAGCTGTACAATTCTTTTGCATAGATATTTGGCGTTTTATATCGTAGGCCTGTAATTCTTAGTAGGGATGAGCCGAACACTCCCCGGTTTGGTTCGCAGCAGAACATGCGAACAGGCAAAAAATTTGTTCGAACATGCGAACACCGTTAAAGTCTATGGGACACGAACATGAATAATCAAAAGTGCTAATGTTAAAGGCTTATTTGCAAGTTATTGTCATATGATGGCCACCGGGTGACCCCGCTCCCTCTGCCACTACGGGGAAGCCATAGCGATGTTCCCGTGCCTCAGAGGGGGGCGGGGTCACCCAGGGACATCACCATGTGGCCCCGCCCTCAGTTATAAAATAACTGTTACCTGAGAGGACGGTCATTACGGCAGGTTGTTTTTTTTTTTCTTTTTCGGTCCATTGGCGGAGCAAGAGAAGAAGAAGAAGACTTCGTGGGACATTTTTATTTTTTTATTTTTTAATAAAGGACTTTTCCCAAACCGTGTCATGTCATTTTTACCATTTTCACACTTTTTTTGTGAAATGGTAGGGGTAGATTTGTACCCTCTTACCATTTCACACAGGGGGGAGGCCGGGATCTGGGGGTCCCCTTGTTAAAGGGGGCTTCCAGATTCCGATAAGCCCCCCGCCCGCAGACTCCCACGACCACCGGGCAAGGGCTGTGAGGAGGAGGCCCTTGTCCCCATCATCATGGAGACAAGGTGCTTTGGGGCCTACCCCAAAGCACCCTCCCCATTTTGAGTGCATGTGGCCTGGTAGGGTTCAGGAGGGGGGGCGCTCTCTCATCCCCCCTCTTTTCCTGCAGCCTGCCAGGTTGTTTGCTCGCATAAGGGTCTAGTATGGATTTTTGGGGGGACCCCCATGCCATTTTTTTTTTAAATCTTAGCAAGGGGTTCCCCTTAAAATCCATACCAGACCTGAAGGGTCTGGTATGGATTTTGAGGGGGACCCCCACATCATTTTTTTTTTTAGCGCGGGGTTCCCCTTAATATCCATACCAGATCTGAAGAGCCTGGTATGAAATTTGGGGGGACCCCACGCAATTTTTGTTTTAATTTTGGTTCGAGGTTCCCCTTAATATTCATACCAGACCCAAAGGGCCTGGTAATGGACTGTGGGGGAATCCCATGCCGATTTTTTCAATGACTTTTATGTGTATTGCCGGGACCGACAATTCATTATAGCTGCAAGTACTTTTGAATTACTTTTTTTCCTTTAGAAATGTCATTTTATGAAGGGACTGTTGTAAACACGGGAAACATGCACCACTTTACAGGCATACTATAGACACCCCCATAGATACAAAATTTAAAGGAATATTTTATTGGTTCACTTTAAGCATTATTAAAATCACTGCTGCCAAAAAAAGGCAGTTTTTAAAACTTTTTTTTGCATTGATACATGTCCCCTGGGGCAGGACCCAGGTCCCCAAACACTTTTTATGACAATGCTATGCATATAAGCCTTTAAAATTAGCACTTTTGATTTCTCCCATAGGCTTTTAAAGGGTGTTCCGCGGCTTTCAAATTTGCCGCGAACACCCCAAATTATTCGTTATTCGGCGAACTGGCGAACATCGGGCTCATCCCTAATTCTTAGGAATAACACACTTAAATCTGTCCAAACAAGAGTCTAGTAGACATCCCGGGTATGATAAAGTTTGAAACACGAAATCATAAATTATAATATAATAAATAACTATAACAAATAATAATATATTAATAATAAAAATTATTCAATAATGTAATCAAATAAAAAACACTGAAATTTGCTCAGTTGCAGAATTGTCGCTGTCATTACTTTCAGTGTTTGATGACGAATTTCCCCACAAATCACTATCGCTCAATTCTGCAAGTGATTCTAATTTATTATCGCTGTTTTCTAGCTGGTCTAAAAACGCTTTTGATGTAAAGGGACGGTTTTGGTTGCTATGGACAATCTCCAGTTTCCAGGAAGAAAGAACAGTATTTATAATATAAAACTGCATGCAGGGCACTGGACAGACCACTAGGGACAAAAGGGAGGTGAAATCATTTGATACAGTAATGTAATCTGTAAGATTACAGTGTACTGTATGTATAGTGTGTGTTTCACTTTTTGAATTTGGCGCCATGCTCTGTCCCCGTGCGTCCCAACGCTCGCATTGGAACGGAGCTCGGCTCTGTGATAAATCGAGCGGAGACACAGCCACCGCACACAGCAGGAGGACATCGCAGGACCCTGGGGACAAGGTAAGTAAGCTGTACCTCGATCCTGCAACGCTATCCCGAGTGTGGCTCGGGGTTATCATTTTTGGTACTGAAAATCCACCCGGGAATACCTACCATCAGGGAGGTTAAAGCAGAACTCCAGCCCCACTATCAGTCTTAGTTTTATAGGCTCCTCTTCTGTACTGAAATAATTTACTTTGGTTTTCCTGAACACTGTGATTGCCTCCCCCTGGCACTACTCTGATTACTGATTTGCCTGGTTTGAAACACCTATATCTTTTGGAGCAATATCACTAGCAAAGTATGCAGAATTGTGATTGTAGCAGTACCACCACTGTTGTTTTTAAAAATTGTTGTACATTCCATGTATGATAATAAGGAAATGTCTGCAATAAACAAGACATTCCTTTCAGAAAGCTTCCTAAAGCTGGCCATACATGGATCGAACTTTAGCCAGTTCAGCAGGAACCAGCCGAATTTCGATCTTGGTATGGCCAGTCCTGTTCATGAGAAGTTGAACTAGTAATTTACTTCCCATGTACAGGCTTGTTGGTATGTTCTCACTAGATCAGCGCATGCAGCCAATAGGTTGCAGTATTGATCAGTGTTTTCTGACAGCATGGGAGTCCCACTGTCAGAATACAATGACACAGCAGGAAAAAATCCTGCATCAACAACAAATGTGTGGATGGGGGGGTTTGCTAAATAAAAAAACCTGACCCATGTATGGCCAGCTTAAAGGACAAGGGAGAAGATCCCACTGCCCACTGTCACACTTTGATTAAGGAGCAGCCCAAGTTTTATCATTTTATCTAAAGTGGTTGTAAACCTCATATATGAAATGTGAACAAAGCACATTCTGCTATTCTGTGTGCTTGTTTCTCTCAAATTTCTCTCTGCTGCCCAATTCTTCTGTTATCAGCATTACTCAGGCAGCTTTTCCCGACATCAAGAGTTAACCACTTAAGGACCGTAACGATTTGCCCCCTTAATGACCAGGCCATTTTTTGCAATACAGCACTGCGCCACTTTAAATGATAATTGCGCATTCATGCAACCTTGTACACAAACAAAATATATGTCCTTTTTTTCCTGCAAATAGAGCTTTCTTTTGGTGGTATTTGATCACCTCTGTGGTTTTTATTGTTTGCGCTATAAACAAAAAAAGAGCGACAATTTTGAAAAAACACAATATTTTTAACTTTTTGCTATAATAAATATCCCAAAAAAAGTCTTCATCAGTTTAGGCCAATATGTAATCTTCTACATATTTTTGGTAAAAAACTAAATAATCGTACATTGATTGGTTTGCGCAAAAGTTATAGTGTCTACAAAATAGGGGCTATATTATGACATTTTTATTATTAATTATAATATTTTTTACTAGTAATGGCGGTGATTAGCTATTTTTAGTGGGATTGCAACATTGCAGCAGACAGATCGGACACTTTTGACACTTTTTTGGGACCATTGACATTTAGGCCCCTTTCAGACGGGTGGATAGAATTCAGCTTTTAGCTGCGGATAGATCAAGTTATCTATCGCAGCTAAACTCAGACAATGCTTTCCTATGGCCCCATTCACACACTGCATTTAGCAACGGTTTCGTTACATGGGGTTTGGTGCGGTTAGAAACAATAAATTTGACTGCGTCCAGGACCGATTTATTGCAGCTATCTGCACATAACTGCAGGTAATCGCAGTGTACTATTTCACCTGCAGATAGCAGTGGGCAACAAGGAAAGAAAAACAACTGAAAGCACATCAGAAATGGCAAAAATTTTCCAACGCAGCTAAACGCAGCTGCATGTAAACACAAGTAAACACAGCTAATCGCAATGTACAAATGCAAGTGATCGCTGTGCCTGGAATCTTGGAATCTCAAAGTAACAAAACCTTTTTTTTAACAGCGGCAGAACTACCGCCCGTGTGAAAGAGGCCTTATACAGCGATCAGAGTTAAAAATAATCACTGATTACTGTATAAATGTTACTGGCAGGGAAGGGGTTAACAGGGGGTTATCAAGGGGTTAAGTGTTCCCTAGTGTTCCCTAGGGAGGTGTTTCTAACTGTGGGGGCAGTGTACTGACTGGAGGAGGAGAAAGATCGCTGTTCCTGATCACTAGGAACAACAGATCTCTCTCTACTTCCCTGACAGAAAGGGGATCTGTCTGTTTACATTGACAGATCCCCGTTCTGGCTCCAAGGAGCGATCGCGGGACGCCGGGGGAATTCATGGCCACCGGCCACATGCCTCCGCTCTTGCCGCGTGCCCCCTAGAGCTTTTAAAGCGGCCAACATAAACCTACAGCGTTTCACGCAGCTGCGCCAACCTGCTGCAGTATAATGATGGAGGCTAGTCGGCAAGCAGTTAAAATGGCGACTGGAAGGAGCTGCAGCCCTCACCCTGTGACTGTTATCCCTAGCTATGCTTGTTCTCCATACTGTGTAACGGGGATTTGTCCCTTCCCTCCAATCAGGGCTTAAAGCTGTCGGCTGTCTTCAGATCTCCGCTCACTGCTCCTAGAACTAAAGATAAATCCTCTCTTCTGTGTGTTTTCAGTAAATCTACAGGAGATATGGCTGCAGATACACAGCTACAACTTATGTAGAAGGGTTTGTTTCATCTCAGTGTATCACTGCTAGTTACTGCACTGGATACACGTGAGGGTTTACAATCACTTTAAGCCAGGGAACATCAGGTTTTTGTCACAGGGTTTTAAGCATCACACAGAACTTGAACCAAAACACAGCCTCCTGGCTATTTTGGTCCACCTAAACCCTTTGTGTCTGTTTAGCAATGACACCAACTCTTTCAGGCCCATTGCACTGTTAAGTTTGCCTCTTCTCCAATGCATTTCAACAATATGTCCCAGTTTTTTCAAAATTTTATAGTAGTATTAACCCTTTCACTGCCAAGCCCTGTGCTCCACTTTTAAACTGAGCTGGCCAGACCATTTTTGCAATTTTCCATTGCTTTTTTATTTTTCCCTTACAGTTTTCAGAGTTTGTGAAAGACCCACCAAACAATATATTTTCTGAAAGCACATGACCTGTAGAATAAAAAGAAGGCACTGATGATTGTTAAGGCCCTGTGATATTTGCGCAAATGTTCATTGAACAATATTTTCGCTAAAAATACACTAAAATCATTATTAGCAGATAAACACAGCAACTTCTACAAAATTCCCGCTCAATTCCTACCAAGCTAAAATCTTAACCTGTATTGAGTTAATAACAAATACTTGTAAATTTTTAATTTTGCCTTTTTGCAAAATGGTGAAAATCGAATGTACGCAAACATGTAAATATCTAAATGTTTCAAAAAATCTGGAGGTTTTCAATTTTCACCTACAGCTTTCAGAGCTTGTAAAATACAAGCGCATGACCTGTAGAATAAAAGAAAGGTGCTTCTGATTTTTAATGCCCTGTGATATTTGCGCAAATTTTTATCCAAATATTTTATTAACATTTGTGCAATTATTGCAGGGCCCAAAAAATCAGTAGCACTTTTTTTTTCTAACTACAGGCCCCGTAGTTTCAGAAAATGAATGGTTTGGATGTCTTTTCAAATTCTGAAAGCTGTAAGGGAAAAATTATTTTTTGAGTAAATTGTATTTATTTACTGTTTTGCGCACCTTCAGTTTTCACCATTTCACAAAAAGAGGGCATTTAAAATGTACAAATATTTACTGACTCAGTACAGTTTTTAACTTTTATACTTAGTAGGAATTTAGCAGGAATTTTGTAAATGTTGCCATGTATGTAGCCACTAATAGTGATTTTAGTGTATTTTTAATGAAAATAGCGATTTGATGAACATTTGTGCAACTATTACTGGGCCTTAAAAAATCAGTAGCACATTTTTTTTTATTCTATAGGCCGTGTGCTTATAGAAAATCTATGGTTTCGGGGGTTTTTTACAAATTCTGAAAGCTGTAAGGAAAAAAATGGTAACCTCCAGTTTTTTAGAGTAAATAGTTTTTATTTACAGTTTTGCGCACATTCATTTTTCACCATTTGACAAAAAGGTGCAATTTAAAATGTACAAATATGTTATTTATTAACTCAATACAGTTTTAACTTTTATATTTAGTAGGAATTTAGTAAATTTTACCATGTATGAATCCTCTGATTCAAGCGCATGACCTATAGAATAAAAGTAAGGTGGGGGCGTGGCTACCGCACGAATGAATGGATGCGTGATTTCTCAGCTCCGCTCCAGCTAATGGTACCAGCAACTTTTGGGGCAACACCGCTTCCCAAATTCACATCCAAGGCAAGCCTAAAAGGTACCACCGAACCCACCAGATGACTCGCAAAAGAAAAGACACGGCGCACCTGAAGAAATTACAATATTTCTTCCCGCCGAGAGACCACGATCCTCTCCAAGATGGCGCCGGCAACAGCTCTCCTTCCCCCTCAGGCAGCTCACGGTCAGCAACATCAAGCCCAGGCTCACAGACAGGCCTCGCTCACAAATCCCCACATGCTTCAACTCCTCTCTCTCGTAGCCCTGCAAAATCAAAACCCCGGTTGGCAGATAACGCCCAGCAGATGAGCACGAGCCAGGAATATATGGAGGACACGAGGGGACTAGTGGACCCGTTCACTGCATTCCCCACAACGGGTAAGCCTGTATCTGACACTACCCTCAAAGACATGCTTGTCTCTCTCCGCAGCTCTATGCACACAGACATGCTACATTGTGTGAACAACTTTAAAACAGAGATGGGTGCACTAGGAGGGAGGGTGAACCACATAGAGGAGAAAATGGGGGACTTTGCATCATCCCATAACACCTTAATTGATGCCCACATTGATCACTCAGAGGAGCTTACATGGCTCAGGTCAAAGGTTGCTGACCTTGAAGACAGGTCAAGGAGAAATAACGTAAAGATCCGGGGGGTTCCTGAGACTGTTCTTCCCTCACAACTTCAGCAGTATGCACATGATCTTATTAAGACCCTCCTGCCTGCCATATCAGAATCTGAAATCCACGTTGACCGCATCCACAGATTGCCAAAGCCGGCACACCTCCCAGATAATATCCCCCGAGTCCTGATGTCCTGATCTGGGTGCATTTCTATCAAATTAAGGAGCAACTCATGTCCGCATTTTGCAAAAACCAACAACCCCCAGAAAAATGTGCACATATTCAATTTTTTCAGATCTTTCACAATATACAATACAACTGAAAAGCACCCAAGTACAAGAATTAAATCTACTTTCATACATCAAGGTTCCTGACAAACTCTGGAGTACTCAGTTGTGAATTCTCCCCCCTCCGAGTTATGGGCAGATGCTCTGCCCTCAGGTTCAAGTTTGAATACTTTTTTAATTGAAATACTTGTTTTTTTACGATTTGACTTTGTTCCCCCCTCCCCCACTGCAACCTCATTCACCTTCTATCGTCTGACCTCCACTTGAACTACCTCACCTTCACTGGACTGGAAATGAGCAACCTAAGTCAACCCAACTACCATCGGAACTCCACCGCAAGATGGCCCGCAACACCAAGACTAAGTTACTGTCAGCACTCACATTCACCCTACACATATGGCTCTTAAAATAGTTTATTTTAACGTGAATGGCCTTGACCATCCGGCCAAAAGAGCCTCGGTCTGGAGAGAAGCACATAAACTCCAGGCTGACGTCCTATGTCTTCAAGAGACCCACTTTTCAGCCTGCAACACCCCTTATTTCCAACACAAAAAATTCCCCCACATATTTTTTGCTTCAGCCCCCTGGAAACAGGAGTTCTCATCGCTGTCCGAGACTCTGTGGCTTTCAGCCTAACATAAACCTATGCTGATCCAGCAGATAGATACCTCATACTTGTGGGAGAACTAAAGCCTTTCACCATTGCTAACCTAAATGCCCAAATTCCCACCAACTCCGTTTCTTGAAAAGACTTTATCGCAAAATCACCACTATCCAAAAAGGCTCGCTGGAGATATGTGGGGATCACAATATAACAGCAGACTACACAATGGATACCACATCCAAAGCTAAGCGGCCTCCCCTTTCGCTTTAACCTCTGCTACACTCAGAAGACATCTATGACACATGGAGATGCCAACACGCAAACGAAAAAGACTATACCTATAACTCTGCTAGACATAATTCTTACTCCAGAATAGATCTAATACTGATAGACAAAGTGCTTTTACAGGCTGTGTCCTCCTCCACTATTCATGATATTACATGGTCAGACCATGCCCCTGTGTCTATCACAGTGGTGGAGGGGTACACTCCGAGTCCTAATTATATCTGGAGAGCTAACGCACGTGTTTTCCAAATGTCTCCACATGTCACGAATATAACAAACAGCTTGTCTGAGTTTTTTATGTAAATGCCAACTCTGTATCTGACCCTGCAATGTTATGGTGTGCACACAAGGCTTTTATTAGAGGGATAATCTTACAGATGTGTGCACAGGAGAAGAAGCAGAGGACGCAAAAGTTGAACCTACTCATTAAAGATATCAAAATCTTAGAGACCTTAAATAAAAACAACTCAAATGCACACACAGCCCAAAAACTTTCTTAACTCTGCTCCGATCTCAGACGCCTGCCCATTGAACAATATGACAAACACATACAATCTCTAAAACTGTCCCACTATTCCTCTGGCAATTGAGCGGGCAATTTTTTATCTCAGAGGCTCAAAACAGCCAAGACTAAATCTAAAATTCCATATTTGCTACACCCAGCAGATAAATACAAAATATTCAACCCCAAAGAAATAGCAAACTCCTTTGCTGAATATTATTCATCATTATACAACCTTGATAAAGACCATAATACTCCACAATCAACAGAGGATAGCATACAAACCTTTTTGGCAAAAATTAAACTTCCCTCTTTTTCACAAACACAACTTATGTCCCTTAACACTCCTATCACGGAGTCTGAGATCAAGAAAGCAATACGAACACTCCCATTAGGCAAATCCCCAGGTCCAGATGGACTACCTAATGATTATTATAAAGCATTTTAATCCAACTTAGTTCCGACCCTACAGGCGGTCTACTCGGCTGCGGTGTCCTCTGCCTCGTTTCCCCCCCGAGATGCTTAAGGCTTATGTGGTAACTATTCCAAGACTAGGTAAAGAGCACACATCTCCGCCCAACTTTATATCGATATCTTTACTCAATACTGATGTTAAGCTCTATGCAAAAATCCTAGCCCACAGATTACTCCCTATCCTTCCCACCCTTATAAAACCTGATCAATCTGGCTTCACTACAGGAAGACAGGCCTCAGATGCCACAAGGAGGGTCATCAATGTCATGCAATACGCTCTGACCTGTCAGGTACCTTCTCTGCTTCTCTCATTGGATGCAGAGAAGGCATTCGACATGATACATTGGGGTTATATGAGACGCACACTGCAAAAGTTTGGTTTCACCAGTCCCATATTATCTGTCATACTGGCTTTGTACTCTTCACCCTGTGCACAAGTTTTCACATCTAACTTACTATCAGACACCTTTACTATATCCAATGGTATGAGGCAATGTTGCCCTCTTTACCCCTCAATTTCAACTTACTTATAGAGCCCTTAGCAGAAAGAATCAGAACCCATCCTAATATCTCAGGCTTCCCCATGCAAGGACAATCTCACAATATAAACTTATTTGCAGATCATATTATCCTATTTTTATCATCACCGAATACATCACTGCGGAACGAACATGATACCCTTAACGAGTTCAGCAAAATCTCATTTTAGCAAAATTTCAAGTTTCAAGTTCAAGCTTCAAGTTTCAGCAAAATCTCAAGTTAATTTTACAAAATCAATTATCCAAGAAATTATCCTAGAAATGGGAATATTACCCTCTCTAAAATCCCAACTACAAACAACCTTCCCCTATACATGGAGTAAATCAAGTATAACATATCTAGGCATAAAACTGATGAAGAACCCTCAAAAGCTAGCGGAAGCTAACTACACACCTCTAATTGACAAACTCTCCAAGGAAACAAAAAGGTTAGCCAACATAGAATTGACTTGGACGCGACGCCTAGCCTCATTTAAAATGTTGCTCCTGCCACAAATACTATATATATTTCAAACTCTACCAGTTCCATTACACAACACACATATCAAAGCTTTAAATGCCCTGCTCTCCAAGTATATTTGGAAATCCAAGAGACCAAGGTGCTCTAAAGCCCTTCTGGTCAAACATAGATTAGCAGGAGGTATGGAACTAGTGGATATCAGGGATTATTATCGAGCAGCTAATCTTACACAACTTAAAGAATGGTTTGATCCGGCACCTGACACTTTATGGCGCGGCATCAAACAAGCTCTAAACCCTACTAAAATCTGAAATATCTCCTACTCCTAGACGTTTGGAGACTGTTTCCCCTCCACGGACTATCACTCACCATTCAAGCCTCATTGCTGGCATGGAGAGATCTCTGTAAAACTTCAACCCCAATATCCAACCAAATAGACATTCCTATACCTATAACAATTCTCCCTCATGCTATTTCTAATCTCACCATCATGTATTGGCACAACAGAGGACTTAAAACAATTGCTGACTTAAATCTTGATAATTCTCTCATACCCTTTGCTTCTCTCAAGAAACAATACAACCTTTTACCCACCGACCAATACAAATACATCCAAATAACTCGCCTTCTAGGATCTATTAAATCATATCATATATATCTCCCAAAAGAGGTGTGGCGTTACTTCACCACGAGACCAGCCCCCCTTAAAGGTTCCTTTTTCTACAATCTATTTCAACACAAACTAGATTTCATAAAATCCCAGCCTTATAGGAGATGGGAAATGGAGCTTGATACAAATAGAACAAGCTCACAGTGGTAACATGCATTTCGATCGCTCTAAAAAGCCTTCAAGTGCGTTAATCGCTATCTTAGAAAATAGCCCTTAGGTGGTATCTCATACCCTATAGAATTTCTAAATTTGGAAAACAGATCTCCCCACTATGCTGGAGAAATTGTGGAGCAACAGGAAACTTGCTCCACATATTTTGGGCCTGCAAACACTTAACCAGCTTTTGGAACTTTATCTTTCGCTCAATATCAAGCATCACTTGGGTTTTGACCCACCCCAACCCATGCCTAGCAATATTGAATGTTGATATTGAATCTTTCCCCCTCGAATTTAGAACAGTGATTACTCACATTTTTCTAGTGGCTAGAACACTAATAGCCAAACACTGGAAGGCAGATAAAGCACCAAATATATCTAAAGTCCTCATAAATACCCAAACCCATTATATTTATGAATACTTACTGGCTAGCAGGTGTGGTAACAAGAAAAAGTTTGATAACCAATGGAAAATATGGACAACATGGTTTAAATGTAATAAATTAAATACTCTTTAAGATTTCACCTTACCATAGCTGAAATTTCTATGCTCATAGGATGGCCGGACCATAGATAAGTTCTTTCCCTTTCCCCCCTACTCCCCCCAATTCTTACTTTTTTACTTTTATACGGTTCTGTAAACTGTATTGCCCTGTACACACGGTCGGATTTTCCGACGGAAAATGTGTGATAGGACCTTGTTGTCGGAAATTCCGACCGTGTGTAGGCTCCATCACACATTTTCCATCGGATTTTCCGACACACAAAGTTTGAGAGCAGGCTATAAAATTTTCCGACAACAAAATTCGTTGTCGGAATTTCCGATCGTGTGTACACAAATCCGAAGCACAAAGTGCCACGCATGCTCAGAATAAATAAAGAGATGAAAGCTATTGGCTACTTCCCAGTTTATAGTCCCGACGTACGTGTTTTACGTCACTGCGTTCAGAATGATCGGATTTTCCGACAACTTTGTGTGACCGTGTGTATGCAAGACAAGTTTGAGCCAACATCCGTCGGAAAAAATCCATGGATTTTGTTGTCGGAATGTCCGATCAATGTCCGACCGTGTGTACGGGGCATTTTACTCAGTTATGTTAATACTGACAGTTTAAATGCATATGCTCTGAGATTATGTCTCTCTAACGCATTCAATGAAAGAATTGTCTATGAAATATCCATGTACTATTTTCTTTTATGTACTACTCTAACTCTTATGCCCGTACACACGGTCGGACATTGATCGGACATTCCGACAACAAAATCCTAGGATTTTTTCCGACGGATGCTGGCTCAAACTTGTCTTGCATACACACGGTCACACAAAGTTGACAGAAAATCCGATCATTCTGAATGCGGTGACGTAAAACACGTACGTCGGGACTATAAACGGGTCAGTAGCCAATAGCTTTCATCTCTTTATTTATTCTGAGCATGCGTGGCACTTTGTGCATCGGATTTGTGCACACACGATCGGAAATTCCGAAAACGGATTTTGTTGTCGGAAAATTTTATAGCCTGCTCTCAAACTTTGTGTGTCGGAAAATCCGATGGAAAATGTGTGATGGAGCCTACACACGGTCGGAATTTCCGAAAACAAGGTCCTATCACACATTTTCCGTCGGAAAATCCGACCGTGTGTACGGGGCATTACTGGTATAATGCTGTAAAACTTAATAAAAACTATTAAAAAAATAAATAAATCCATAAAAGTAAGGTGCTTCTGATTTTTAATGCCCCGTGATATTTGCGCAAATTTTTATCTAAATATTTTTGTTAAAAATACACTAAAGTCATTACAGTAGTGGATTCATACATGGTAAAATTTACTAAATTCCTACTAAATATAAAAGTTAAAACTGTATTGAGTTAATAAATAACATATTTGTACATTTTAAAATTGCACCTTTTTGTGAAATGGTGAAAACTGAATGTGCGCAAAACTGTAAATAAAAACTATTTCCTCTAAAAAGCTGGAGGTTAAAAGTAAAACTCTTGGTAAGTGGGTCATCTTTTGAACAAAATGTCTCTGTGTGTGAGAAATTTAGGATATTTTACCCTATGAGATTTAGGGCTCATTCAGATGGCATATTAGTGTTATCCTCCGTGCAGAGCCACTGGCACATGCATTTGCATTGACCTCAGAGCTGCATACAGGCAGCCTCTAGAAGTGGATGCATACGCAGCACCACACAGACCTGATCACATCAGATTTCGATATGCGGGCAGTTACAGGCGCACGGACCCGAATGCCGAAGTGAGAGGCAAGGGTTCTTCTACATGCAAAGGTAGTAGGGGGTGAGCAGGTTTTGCAAGACAGTTCACACAATCCAAAGGCAGGGCATGTCTACATTTTCTATTACAGTGTGGCCACATTATATAGCCACAGCACGCACAGGAGGTAGTTGGGGAGCTGACAAAGCCTTCCTCTTCTTCATCCTCCCAGATGTAGAGCAGCCAGTTTTTATACCCTATAACTGGAGGAGTCAGTGGAATTATTTGATCACACAATCACTGACTTGCTGCGGGAAGATGATCTGAGGATGAGGAAGACCAAAGAGCTCCCTTGACCACACAGCAGTAAGGGGACATCAGGCAGGAAGAAACAAAATGCAGTGATGTTCCAGCAGCTATAGCTTAAAGTGTTACTAAACCCAGTATTATTTTATTTTACTTATTTAAAGAGGGAGTCCACCTACCAAAAAAATATTAAAAGCCAGCAGCTACAAAAACTGCAGCTGCTGATTTTTAATAAACGGACACCTACCTGTCCTGGAGTCCAGCAATGTCGGCAGCCAAAGCAGATCAATCGCTCGGCTCTCGGCTGCTGCTGCCGCCATTCTCGATGAGGGAATCAGGAAGTGAAGCGTTGCGGCTTCACTTCCCGGTTCCCTACTGCGCATGCACGAGTCACGCTGCGCATTAACTGGTCCCCGCTATCTCCTGGGACCTGTGTGTTTCCCAGGAGACAGCGGAGGGTGCGGGAGGGGGCGTGATTCCTGTGGGAGTCTTTTCCCGGAAGTGGGTGCAGATACCTGTATTAGACAGGTATCTGCACCCCCCTCCCCCCTGAAAGGTGCCAAATGTAACACCGGAGGGGGGGAGGGTTCAGAAAAGCGGAGGTTCCATTTTTGTGTGAACCTCTGCTTTAGGGTACTTATATAGCGCCGTCAATTTACGCAGAGCTTCACATATACATCAGTCCCTACCCTCAAGGAGCTTACTACCTAAGGTCCCTAACACACATTCATACATATACTAGGGCCAACTTAGACAGGATCTGATTAACCTACCAGCGTGTCTTTAGAGTGTGGGAGAAAACCGGAGTACCCAGGGGAAACCCACACATGCAAACTCCAGGCAGATGGTGTCGTGGTCAGGATTTGAACCAGTGACCCTTTTTGCTGCTAGGTGAAAGTGCTAACCACTACACTACTGTTCTGCCCACAATATGAAAATAGTTAATCTACACCCCCCCCCCCCCCAAGTGCCCACAGCTTATAAATCTTTTTACATTAAAATATTGCCACTGTATACCTTTTTGGCTGATCTGTATACCACGGTCAGTGATAAACTGCACAGTTTCTCCAGTGCTGAGAGTTCAGGTAGGAGGAGATTTCCACTTCAGCCTGTATACACCCCGACATGTGTGATGTCAATATCATGTGACCTGGCTATCTCTGAGAACAAGTAATATTCTCTCCAGATATAAAAAATACAACTGAGCATGTGCAGGTTGGCTACTCTGCCTGTGTTAGCTGGATTTCCCCAGATAACCAGTGCAGTGCACTAACAAGCCAGGAAAGGACACATACCCCACAAATGACCGATTTTTTTGGAAAGTAGACATTTCAAGGTATTCATTAAGAGGCAAGTTGTATTTTTTTTCCACAATTCTTTGCAAAATTAAGATTTTGTTTTTTGTTTTTCACAAAATTGTCATGTTACCAAGTTATTTCTCACACACTTGCAACTACACCCCAAAACACATTCTGCTACTCCTCCTAAGTATGGTGATACCACATGTGTGAGATATTGGTGGAGTTTTTTAAATTGATAAGTACATTTTAAATCTGATTCACTTGATTGACTATGGGGTTTATTTACTAAAGCTGAAGAGTTCAAAATCAGTCTCACTTCTGCATAAAAAAACAATCAGCTTCTAACCTCAGCTTGTTCAATTAAGCTTTGGCAATAAAACCTGGAAGCTGATTGGTTTCTATGCAGAAGTGATACTGATTTTGCACTCTTCAGCTTTAGTAAATAAACCCCCCTGTGTTTCAGTTTTCAGCCCTAAAATCCACCAAGGTTTAACCACTTCAATACAAAGGGCCAAAACTAGGGGGCAGGGGGGCGCCTGCCCTGGGTCACACATCTAGGTGTAGGTGACCCCACCCGCCTATGGGGACAGGTGTCCTCCCCTGTCCCCATGGGCGGGTGGGGCCACCTACACATTGGCGTCATGTTTTCCACACCCACCATGTGATGACCTCACATCTTTGGGGCTGTGTGGAACATCCCGGATGGATGAATGGTGGCTGACACCCTTACCCGGTCTCCCGGGTTGGCGGCTCTGACGTCTGCCTATCGCCATCCGTACATGACGCTGGGGCGGAGCTTCTGTGGCCGCTGTGGGTATATCTTGATGCTCGGCGCAGCTGCATCATTCAAGTGGTTCCTCCCAATCAATACTCGTTGTGTATGTGTTACCATCTCACTACACACAACATCATTCATTTAGTATTGTTTGTTTAGACACTTACCCACACACTCCTTGGGTTTAATTTCCATCATACATCAACAGTGTTTACACTTTTTCACAGCCCTGCCCTTAACTATCTGTCATCATGACGATTTTTATATCATTTACCATATTCCACACTAGAAACCCATTTCATTTTATATATATATACATATTTTATTTTCAATACAACCCTCCCTGGTCAATTATCAGGGTTAGAGATTACTTTTTGATGCTTAGTCTGTTTTCAGTACGTCTGTTGAGACTTATGCATCCTTATATATATTTTTTCTAGACATGGTTATGGACACACTCTGACCACCAACCACATGCATCCTGCAGTCCGTGCTGTACGTCCTGAGTTTCCCTGCTGCGGTTTCTGGATGCCACGTCCCCTCAACCCCCGAACCGGCATTGCGTAATGCCGCCATTTTTGACACCCAGTGGTTTGGTGACCCGGTCCAGCCGAGTGGTAAGTATGAGGTCGTTGTCTCATTGACCTCTCTTGCCAACCATCACCCTTACCCCGATTTTTTTAGCCATTTATATGCATTATATTTTTTCCAATATTTTTGTTATAGACACATGAATTATGCATCGGCCCCTGATGAGCGAGGAAGACTCGCGAAACGCGTAGGGTACCATCGATGCCACGTGTATGCCCATATTGTTGGGTATCTGAAACTGGTCATACCATGGTCATATATTGATTCATTTTATGCATGTGTATTAAGTACTATGCATTTTACTAATTTATATTATGTATTTGCAATTATGTATAGTGTTTTTTATGGATGTACAAATGAAGTGTTATGAATTGTAGTTGTTTTCTACGTATGCTTGGAACTAGGCTGTTATGCCGGGTAACGCACATTTATTGCTGTTCCCATGTGTTTCACACAGCATTCTGTGATCAATAAAACAATTTTATTGCACTTATTGTGGAAGTGTCCCAATCTCTTCCACCTCATTTAAAGTCCCAGGGCTGCTTTCCTTTTCTTGTTGCATTTAGGGATGGAGGTGTGAGAGCGGTTTCTCCAGACCATTACCCCCCTTTTTTTTGGGTGACACATCTAGGGGGGTGCCGCCCCCACCTGCACTGGGAACTCTAAGGGTGTCACCGCCATCCGATTAAGTGTAATGGACAGGCAGCGCCCACTGCATAGTTAGACAAATACCAGAGAATCAAATAGGAGTGAGACATAACAGGTGCACTAGGGCTGAATCACTCTGCTCCTCCCGCCCACCTTGTAGAATGGCATTCCAGAGTGACACTCCAGCTACTGTTGCTATGTTGCTAAGCAACAGTAGCTGTAGCGTTGCTTTGGAATGCTTTTCTATAGGACGGCCAGGCGGGCAGGAGGAGCGGAGTGATACAGCACTAGTGCGCCTGTGTGGTCTCCCTCCTGTTTGATTCTCTGGTATTTGGCAAATTATGCAGCGGCCACTGCTTGTCCATTACACTTGAACCAGCGGTAGTGACGCCCTAGAGCAGAGGCACCCGGTGCGAGCAGCACCCCCGGCGGAGTGCTGTGAGGTCCCCCTCCTAGTTCTGCCCAGTGCCCTAGCAGCCTATGTATTTTTTGGGTGAGGCATCCCAGAGAAGCAAAGGCTTCAAAGTAGGGCCCCGGACTGGGGAGGGGGTGCAGAGGAGGCCCTGGACTGGGGGATGCAGAGGAGGCCCTGGGCTGGGGGGTGCAGTGATGGCCTTGGGCTGGGGGGGTGTGCGGAGGAGGCTCTGGACTGGGGGGGTGCAGAGGAGGCCCTGGACTGGGGGGAGTGCAGAGGAGTGCCTGGACTGGGAGGGGAGTATACAGGAGGCCCTGGATTGAGAGGTGCAGAGGAGGCCCTGGACTGGGGCGTGTAGAGGAGACCTTGGACTAGGAGGAGAGTTCACTGGAGGCCTTGGACAGGGGGTGTAGAGGAGGCCCTGGACTTGAAAAGTGGGGTTGATGTGGTAAAGGACTTGGATTCAGAGAGCAGAGTGCAGAGGAGGCTCTGAACTTGGGGTGGGCTGTAGAGGAGGCCATAAAAAGAAAACCTATGTGGCTCACGGTCAAAGTTAGAAAAGCTATAAACAATAAGAAAAGAGCTTTTAAAAAATATAAAAATGAAGGAACACTAGTGTCATTTAAATGCTACAAAGAATTTAACAGAATATGTAAAAAGGAAATCAAGGGTGCAAAAATTCAAAATGAACGACAGATCGCAAAAAATAGTAGGACAAACCCCAAAAAATTCTTCAAATATATTAATAGTAAAAAGGTCAGGTCTGAGCATGTAGGCCCTTTACAAAATAATCTAGAGTGGGTGAGTGGGGACAAGGAGAAGGCTAATTTATTAAATACTTTCTTCAGCTCTGTGTATACAAAAGAGCATGGGGAAGTTCATGTCCATAATGGGGGTGGTATTGACACAGCCCCCAATGATCCACAATGGCTCAAAAGGGATATGGTCCAGAAATATTTAGACAGAATAAAGGTGGATAAAGCACCCGGACCTGATGGCATCCACCCACGGATCCTAAAAGAATTGAGCTCTGTAATTTCAAAGCCATTGTATCTAATTTTTAGGGACTCAATAATGACAGGAATGGTACCACTATATTGGCGCAGGGCGAACGTGGGGCCTATATTTAGAAAGGGATCAAAGTCTTTACCAAGTAACTATAGACCTGTTAGTTTAACTTCTATAGTCGGGAAGATACTGGAGCGTTTAATAAAAGACCGCATAGACGAGTTCTTGCTGGAAAAAAACATTTTAAGCAACAGACAGCATGGGTTCATGAAAGACAGAAATTGTCAGACAAACCTGATTTCTTTTTATGAAGAGGTAAGTAAAACCTTGGACAGAGGGGTGGCTGTGGACGTGGTTTATTTGGATTTTGCAAAAGCGTTTGATACAGTTCCGCACACACGGCTCATGTGTAAGTTAAAGTCTACAGGCTTGGAAATATCAGTTTGTAAATGGATAGAAAACTGGCTAAAAGACAGAATTCAGAGAGTAGTGGTTAATGATTCTTACTCTGAATGGTCTAAGGTTATCAGTGGTGTACCCCAAGGTTCAGTGCTGGGACCCTTACTCTTTAATATCTTTATAAATGATATTGGGTCTGGGATCAAAAGTAACATTTCTGTCTTTGCAGATGACACCAAGCTATGCAGTGGAATAACGTCCTTACAGGATGTCTCCAATTTACAAGCCGACCTCAATGCACTGTCTAATTGGGCGACTATGTGGCAGATGAGGTTTAATGTTGAGAAATGTAAAGTTATGCACTTGGGGGCTAAGAATATGCATGCATCATACATGTTAGGGGGAGTACAACTGGGGGAATCTGTAGTGGAGAAGGATTTGGGGGTTTTGGTAGATCATAAGCTCAATAATAGCATGCAATGCCAAGCTGCGGTTTCCAAAGCGAGCAAAGTTCTTTCTTGTATTAAGAGAGGTATGGACTCCAGAGAGAGAGATATCATTTTGCCCCTGTTCAAATCATTAGTAAGACCTCATCTGGAATATGCAGTTCAGTTTTGGACACCAGTTCTCAAAAAGGATATCGGGGAACTGGAGAAAGTGCAGAGAAGGGCAACCAAACTGATAAGAGGCATGGAGGAGCTCAGCTATGAGGAAAGATTAGAGGAACTGAATTTGTTCACTCTTGAGAAGAGGAGAATAAGGGGGGATATGATCAACATGTTTAAATATATAAGGGGTCAATATAGTGAACTTGGTGTTAAGTTATTCACTTTACGGTCAACACAGAGGACAAGGGGGCACTCTTTACGACTGGAGGAAAAGAGATTTCATCTCCAAATACGGAAAGGTTTCTTCACAGTAAGAGCTGTGAAAATGTGGAATAGACTCCCTCCAGAGGTGGTTCTGGCCAGCTCAGTAGATTGCTTTAAGAAAGGCCTGGATACTTTCCTAAATGTACATAATATAACTGGGTACTGACAATTATAGGTAAAGTTGATCCAGGGAAAATCCGATTGCCTCTCTGGAATCAGGAAGGAATTTTTTCCCCTGCTGTAGCAAATTGGAGCATGCTCTGCTGGGGTTTTTTGCCTTCCTCTGGATCAACTGTGGGTATAGTATTGGGTATATTGGATTGTACGTTTTTTTTTTTTTGTTTTTTTTTATGGTTGGACTGGATGGACTTGTGTCTTTTTTCAACCTGACTAACTATGTAACTATGTAACTATGTAACTATGTATTTACTTGGAAACGGTGGTTGGTGTGGCAAAGGGGGGTACAAAAGATACTGGACTTGATGAGGGGGTGTCTGGAGGTCTCAGATTAGGAAAGGGGGTGTCTGGATGCCCTAGACTAGGGCAGCAGGTGTCTGGAGGCCCTGGACTATGAAATGGAGATCGTGGAGGCCCCATGGACTAGGAAAGAGGGTGCCTAAAGGACCTTCCAGCTTCAGGGAGAAACTGCCTGGATTTAAAGCCTGGGCCAAGGAAGAGCCTGCCTGGGCCCTGGAGGGTGAGTTCACAACATAAATGGGGACATTTTTCAATTGTCACAAGCAATGCCATACAGGAGCAGAGAGACAGGTCATGTGATAGAATTATTAAAGGAGAAGAACAGCCAAAACCTGTTTGGTTGTATTTCTCCTGTTGATCACAGCGGTGCAGATTGTTTTGCCCTCCTGTGACCCATTTTAAAGGGTTGTAAACCCTCGTGTTTTTTAAACCTTAATGCATTCTATGCATTAAGGTGAAAAAACTGTCACTGAGCAGCCCCCCCCCCGGTTTTACTCACCTGACACCATTCGTTCCCACGTCGGAGACATGCACACCCTCTCTGGCCGAGGTCTCGGCTCTTGATTGGATAGATTGATAGCAGCGCAGCCATTGGCTCCCGCTGCTGTCAATTAAATCCAATGACGCGGGCGCCGGTGAGCTGGACGCTTCTCCTAGGTGGTTTCCCGAGGAGCCATGAGTGCTGCTGAGGGAACCCAGAAGAGGAGGACCGGGGCCACTCTGTGCAAAACGAACTGCACAGTAGAAGTATGACACGTTTGTTATTTAAAAAAAAAAATGAGGGTTTAGTAACTCTTTAAGCTGACGGTGGACTTAAGGCCGCTCTCGGCTGATGTCATAGAGTCGGTCCAGGCTGGGGAGAGATCGTAACCATATGGTTGGGATCGGTTCATATGCCTGGACCGGCACCCAGCTCAGCCTCTCAGCGAGTCGCTAAGAGGCTGAGCCAGCCACTCCTGCCCCCTCCACAGTACAGTGTTTCAGTGAGCACGGGGGGGTGGCAGGGCAGAGCCAGAGACCAAAGGGTTTACAACCCTTTAAAATGGGTCAGGGGACAGATGCAGCATCTACCTAGGTAAGTATGATTCATAAATAAAATTCCCATACTTCTCTTTTAATTACCTAATATCTCCTCTTTCCTGCTATCTGGCCCACATGACGATTAGGCCTCATTCACATGGAGCATATGCGTCCATGCACAGTGTGATGGCTGTGTACTGTGTGGGGATGCACAGTGTCCTGTGCATCCCTGTGCAGGCAGTCCAGTCAAAGTCAATTGGGAAGCAGCGGCTGCATGAAAATAGTCGAATGTCAAAATTTGACATGCAGACAGGAAGGGATGCATGTATACAAACACACAGTGTCTGCATTCGGATCTGCGCACCCACTTCTATAGGTGAAGTTCTTTGGTGAATGCAGATGCAGCAAAAAGTGGCACAGCATACAGGACCTGTCTTTGCACCTGTCTGAATGAGCCCTAAGAGGAATTTATCAAAACTAGAGCAGACAGACAGAATTTGGAGCAGCTGTGCATGGCAACCAATTGGCTCATACCTTTCATTTTTAAAGCTGAACAAGCTGAAGATAGAAGCTGATTGGTTGCCATGCACAGCTGTTCCAGATTCTGACTGCACCAGTTTTGATAAATTCCCCTCACTGTGTTTTTACCTTTTTTACTCCCGACTACTGCATTCTGCATTATAAGTACAGAACATTTTTTGTTAAAGTGGTTGTAAAGGCACAAAATTAAAAAAAAAAAAAGTGCAATAAGGTAAAAAACCTTCTGTGTGCAGCAGCACCCCCCCCCCCCAGCCCCACCTTATACTTACCTGAGCCCCCTCTCAATCCAGCGATGTCCATTGGCTCAAAATGCTGTCAATCACAGCCAGTGAGCCAATCAGAAGATAGAGGGAGCGGAGTTGAGCCATGGCTCCTTGTGTGAATGGACACACAGAGCTGCGGCTCAGGAGCATGCCTGCTTGGGTGCCCCGATAGCAAGCTGCTTGCTGTGGGGGGAACCAGAAAGAAGGAGGGGCCAGGGGTGCTAGTGAGGGACCCGAGAAGAGGAAGATCCAGGCTGCTCTGTGAAAAACCACTGCAACAGAGCAGATAAGTATAACATGTTTATATTTTAGAAAAAAAAACAAGAAACAAGACTTTAATATCACTTTAAGGTTAGCTGTGTGTAGCAAAGGTTATGCAATGGAACAGTTTAATTTTATTAAAATGAGTATACTGAGGTTTGTACTGTCTGCTACATACTTACTTGTGGCACAGTCATTAAAGCATATGGCCATTTAAGCCCCTCCCACTGTTGATGCAATCTGACCACACCCACAGTTTTAGCATGGCGCCGCTATATTGCCACATACCATTTTTCTTGGGGGGGTGCAAAAAAAATGACCAGCCCTAGGGGCCAGATGTGCTAGCTACGCCACTGTCAATACCGGGCACTTATACCCCCTTCCTGCCCAAACCAATTTTCAGCTTTCAGTGCTCTCACATTTTGAATGACAATTACTCAGTCATGCTACACTGTACCCAAACAACATTTTTATAATTTTTTTCACACAAATAGAGCTTTCTTTTGGTGGTATTTAATCACTGCTGGGTTTTTCTTTTTCGAGATAGAAGCGAAAAAAGAGCATAAATTTTGAAAAACAAACACTTTTCTTTAGTTTCTATTGTAAAATTTTGCAAATAAGTCATTGTTCTTCATAAATTTAGGCCAAAATTTATACTGCTACATATCTTTGGTAAAAATAGCCCAAATTAGTGTATATTATTTAGTCTGTGTGAAGTTTATACAGTACAAGCTATGGTGCCAATCATTGAAAATTGATCACACCTGATGTACTGACGGCCTCATCTCATTTTTTAAGACACTTAGACCCCTTTTACACTGGGGCACTTTACAGGCGCTAGAGCGCTAAAAATAGTGCCTGTAAAGCGCCCTGAAAGAGCCTCTCCTGTGTCTCCAGTGTGAAAGCCCCGAGGGCTTTCACACTGGAGCAGTGCGCTGGCAGGAAGCTAAAGTCCTGCTAGCAGCATCTTTGGAGCGGTGTGTATACCGCTCCTCCATCGCTCCTGCCTATTATAATCAATGGGCAGCGCAGCTATACTGCCGGCAAAGTGCTGCTGCAGCAGCGCTTTGGGGGTGGTTTTAACCCTTCGCGGCTGCAAATACCCCCCACATGGCCCCTTTTTGGAAAGTAGACAGTCCAAGATATTTAGTAAGAGGCATGGTGAGTTTTTTGAAGTTGTAATTTTTCCCACAATTCTTTGAAAAATCAAGAAATATTTTATATTATATATATTTTATATTATTATATAATTTATTTATTTTTTTACACAAAATTGTCATATTAACAAGTTATTTCTCACAATTACAATTTGCAATTACACCCCGAAACACAATTGCTTCTCTTGAGTATGGCGATACCACATGTGTGAGACTTTTACACAGCCTGGCCACATAGAAAGGGCCAACATGCAAGTAGCACCTCCAGGCAATCTAGGAGCATAAATTACACATATAATTTCCTGACAACCTATCACACTTTTGAAGGCCCTAGAGCACCAAGACAATGAATACACCCACAAAATGACCCCATTTTGGTAAGCAAACACCCCAACGTATATTCTCTGAGGTATTATGAGTCTTTTGAACGTGTCATTTTTTTCCACAAGTTTATTTATAAAGTCTATTTATAAGATATTTCTAACACATTGCATGTACATAGCAAAAATTACACCCCAAAATACATTCTGCTACTCCTCCTGAGTATGGCAATATCACATATGTTTTACACAGCCTGGCCACATACAGAGGCCCAACATTCAGGGGTCACCGTCAGGTGCTCTAGGGACATATGATTACAAATCAAATTTCCTGACTACCTATTACACTTTTGTGAGGCACTGTAGGACACTGACAAGCAAAGTAGTGGCACTGATGTGGCATGGATGAGCACGGATGTGGCATGAATGAGCATGGATGAGGCATGATGTGGCATGAATGACCACGGATGAGGCCAAATGAGGCATGGATGAGCACTGATGCGGCATGGATGAGGCATTGATGTGGCACAGATGAGGCAATGATGTGGCACAGATGAGACATAGATGTGGCACGGATGAGGCATGGATGAGCGCTGATGTGGCAGGGATGGGCATGGATGAGGCACAGATGGGTATGAATGAGGCACAGATGGGCATGAATGAGGCACGGATGAGGCATTGATGAGACACGAATGGGCATGATTGAGGCATGGATGAGGCACAGATGAGGCACAGATGGGCATGGATGAGGCACAGACGGGCATGAATGAGGCACAGATGGGCATGAATGAGGCACAGACAGGCATGAATGAGGCACAGATGGGCATGAATGAGGCACAGATGTCATGAATGAGGCACAGATAAGCATGAATGAGGCACAGATGAGCATGAATGAGGCACAGATGGACATGAATGAGGCATGGATGAGGTACGGGTGAGTGCTGCTGCGGTCCCTCCTCTCCTCACACGCTGTACCGATCGGTGTGTACAGTGTGGAATGAGAGGTGAGATCTGAACCGGACATGCACCAGTTTGTTGACAAGTGATCGCTCTGTCTTTGGACATGGTAAAGAGCCGCTGTCATTGAGCATCCGTGATGTGCCAGGTCCCGTAGACCCTAAGGTCACAGACATTCCTGGGTGCATGCCCCAGGGGGCGCGCAGGAAGCGTAATTCTGGGAGGATATCATTGTACGCCCTCCCAGAATAAGCACACTGTGCTGTAGCCATCATTTGCCTATGGCCCGGTCGGCAAGTGGTTAAACAGCATTTTTTTCCTTTGTGTATCAGTTTTGCTGCAGTAGGTTGTACTGTATACAGCATACAGCTGTGCCAATTTACAGGCAGGTTAAGGCCCCTTTCACACTGACCGACCAATCAGATCCGCCTACCAGTTTTTCAGGTGGACCCGAACGGACCATCCATTGCCCTCTATGGAGCGGGCATCTGATCCGGCGGATCAGATTGGATGACAGTCGGTCCGTTTCCATCCGACAGCTCTATAGAGAACAGCGGGTTGTATACGTGTCCGCTCTGCATGAGCGAAGCGGACCCGGACCTGTCATCCACCTGCTCAGCGGCAGAGCCGGACTTATAATAGGGCTTGAGTGGGCTCAAGCCCATGGGCCCCTTGGACACAGCCAATCACAGATAGTGCTAAATGGCCAATCACAGCGGCCATTTAGCACTCGTCCAATGAGAGGTGATCTCATATGAGATCATCTGTCATCGCCGGCTCTCCCTCCTCACACAGAGACAGCGTGTGAGGAGGGAGAGCTTCCTGCTGCAGCGGTGAGTGAACACTCACACTGGTGTTATGGATGATTACAGTTACACAACACTACATACAACATAGTGCCATCTGTCCCGACTCCCCAGTGCCACCTATCAGTGCCAAATGTCCCCAGTGCCACCTGTCAGTGTCATCAGTGCCATCTGCCCCCAGTGCCACCTATCATTGCCACCTGCCTCAAGTGCCACCTGCCCCAGTGCCACCTGTCAGTTTTATCAGTGCCATCTGTCCCCAGTGCCACCTATCATTGCCACCTGCCTCAAGTGCCACCTGCCTCAGTGCCACCTGTCAGTTTTATCAGTGCCATCTGTCCCCAGTGCCACCTATCATTGCCACCTGCCTCAAGTGCCACCTACCCCAGTGCCACCTGTCAGTTTTATCAGTGCCATCTGTCATCAGTGCCACCTGTCAGTGTCACGTGTCATCAGTGCCATCTGTCATCAGTGCCACCTGTCCCCAGTGCCACCTGCCAGTGTGTCATGTGTCATCAGTGCCTCGTATCAGTGCCATCTGTCATCAGTGCCACCTGTCCCCAGTGCCACCTGTCAGTGTCACGTGTCATCAGTGCCACGTATCAGTGCCATCTGTCATCAGTGCCACCTGTCCCCAGTGCCACCTGTCAGTGTGTCACGTGTCATCAGTGCCACGTATCAGTGCCATCTGTCATCAGTGCCACCTGTCCCCAGTGCCACCTGTCAGTGCCACCTGTCCCCAGTGCCACCTGTCAGTGTCACGTGTCATCAGTGCCACGTATTAGTGCCATCTGTCATCAGTGCCACCTGTCCCCAGTGTCACGTGTCATCAGTGCCACCTGTCCCCAGTGCCACCTGTCAGTGTGTCACATGTCATCAGTGCCACGTATCAGTGCCATCTGTCATCAGTGCCACCTGTCCCTAGTGCCACCTGTCAGTGTCACGTGTCATCAGTGCCACCTGTCCCCAGTGCCACCTGTCAGTGTCACGTGTCATCAGTGCCACGTATTAGTGCCATCTGTCATCAGTGCCACCTGTCCCCAGTGTCACGTGTCATCAGTGCCACCTGTTCCCAGTGCCACCTGTCAGTGTGTCACCAGTGCCACGTATCAGTGCCATCTGTCATCAGTGCCACCTGTCCCTAGTGCCACCTGTCAGTGTCACGTGTCATCAGTGCCACCTGTCCCCAGTGCCACCTGTCAGTGTCACGTGTCATCAGTGCCACGTATTAGTGCCATCTGTCATCAGTGCCACATATTAGTGCCATCTGTCATCAGTGCCACATATTAGTGTCATCTGTCATCACTGTCAGGTGTCATCAGTGCCACGTATTAGTGCCATCTGTCATCAGTGCCACATATAAGTGTCATCTGTCATCAGTGCCACATATTAGTGTCATCTGTCATCACTGTCAGGTGTCATCAGTGCCACATATTAGTGCCATCTGTCATCAGTGCCACGTCAGTGTCACATGTCATTGTCCTGGTGCTCCAGGGCCTTCAAAAGTGTAATAGGTAGTCAACAAGTTAGATGTGTAATTTATGCTCCTAGAACACGTGAAGGTGCTCCCTGCATGTTGGGACTCTGTATGTGGCCAGGGTGTGAAAAAGTCCCACACATGTGGTATCGTAATACTCAGGAGGAGTAGTAGAATGTATTTTGGGGTGTCATTTGTGGTATATACATGCCATGTGACAGAAATAAGCTATTACAATGACAATTTTGTGAAAAAAAAAAATAATTTTGCAAAGAATTGTGGGAAAAAATGACAACATCAAAAACCTCACCATGCATCTTACTAAATACCTTGGAATGTCTTCTTTCAAAAAAGGGTCATTTGGGGGGTATTTGTACTTTCCTGGCTTGTTCGGGTTGCAAGAAATTAAATAGGCCATCAGTACATCAGGTGTGATCAATTTTTTATGATTTGCACCACATCTTGTAGACTCTCTAACTTTCACAAAGACCAAATAATATCCACTAATTTGGGTTATTTTTACCAAAGATATGTAGCAGTATAAATTGTGGCCAAACTTTATGAAAAAAAATAATAATTTGCAAAATTTTGTCACAGAAACAAAGAAAAATTCATTTTTTTCAAAATTTTGGTCTTTTTTCATTTATAGCACATAAATTAAAAAACCCAGAGGTGATCAAATACCACCAAAAGAAAGCTCTATTTGTATGAAAAAAAAGGACAAAAAATTCATTTGGGTACAGTATTACATGACTGAGTAATTGTCATTCAAAATGTGAGAGCGCTGAAAGCTGAAAATTGATCTGGGCAGGAGAGGGGTTTAAGTGCCCAATGGTCAAGTGAGTCTGGCGCACCTTGTACTTTTCTATTCCTGTTTTATTAGAGCTGTGCTTCGCTCTCCAGGTTGCAGCCATCAGAGCAATCCTAGCCACCACTGCTTCTCATCATCCTCCAGCTTACATCGTGGTCCCAGGACGAATACCAGTACAGTAGTATCCCCCACTTACACGCTTATATATTATCTACTTTTGTGAGTAGTCATTTGGCTGTTTTGTCTTGTCCAATTTAACAGAAGTTCTTTAATACTGAGTCTGGCGCACCTTGTCCTTTTCTATTTCTATTTTATAGAGCTGTGCTTCGCTCTCCAGGTTGCAGCCATCAGAGCAATCCTATTGACTGTTCTTATACATAATATTTGGGACTATTTAAGGACTATATAGAATTGTTCCTTGCGCCATCTCTCCTTTTCTCTCTATCTTGAGGTTTTCTGATTGGTTATTGGGAGTTACGTGTAGTGCCTCATTTTCTGCCGTTGAGAAAACCTGTCTGCATTAGACAGTGGTGTAATGGCGGACAAACGGTATCAGAGTGGCGCACTTAAAAGAAAACTAAAGAATGAACGACAGCAACGCAAAAAGGAAGTTCTCAGTAAAATGAAAAGAATTACTGGATTTTTTACACCCATGACACCACAGCCTGATGTGCAAGCAGAGAATCCAGAGGACAACAACCCGAACCCGCTGGAAGACGATGTGAATTCATGAGCAGGGCAGCCCATCAATGAATCATCATCTCTTCAGTCAGAAACAGCGACCGAACAATGTCCAACTACAGATTCTTTATCCACTGATCCTGCTCGCTGGGGTAAAATTGATGAAAGCGTGCGTGCTTATTGGGCGCGAAAAGGTCCGGAGTCCGTTCAAAATAAGGATGCTAATGTCAAGGCTTCTGAACGCCACTACAAACATCAGAAGAGACTGTTTTCTAAAACTCATTTCAAACGCAAGCATTTGAATGGTGAGTACTTGCCCAGAGAATGGTTGCTGTACTCACCATCCACCGGTTGTGTGTTTTGTTTTGCTCGCCGCCTTTTTGGCGATGGTGATGGTCAATCCCTCTTTGAGTCTGGCTATAATGACTGGAAACATGCTACCAGACGCATTGCCGAGCACGAGAATAGTGACAGTCATAGAAAGGCTATGTTTAATTACATCAACAGAGCAGCAGCTGACGGAGTTATAGATTCTCAGCTTAAAAAGCAGTTCGAGTCGCAATGCAATTATTGGAGTGAAGTTTTGCAAAGAGTGGTTGCAGTTGTAAAATTTCTGTCAGAGCAGGGATTGGCTTTCCGAGGCTCCAGTGAAATATTTGGTCGAGCTGACAATGGGAATTACATGGGAATCCTGGAACTGATCAGTGAATTCGACCCATTCTTGAAATCACACATACAGATATATGGCAATGCTGGGGTAGGAACTCCCTCAAATCTTTTATCAAAAACATGCGACAAATTTATCAAGCTAATGAGCTTTCTGAAATCATTGCTGAAGTGAAAGTGACAAAGTACTTTTCCATTTGCATTGATTCAACTCCCGACATGACGCACATTGATCAGCTTACATTTATCATAAGGTATGTTTCACCAGAGGGCCTCGTAGAAGAGCGATTCTTAAAATTTCTCCCTATATCTAGCCACACAGGGAAGGCACTCTGTGATGCAGTGTTCACAGTTTTACATGAGATGGACATAGATATCAGTAACTGCCGTGGACAGTGCTATAAAAATGCCGCAAACATGTCAGGAGTGTACAAGGGGCTGCAAGCTCACATCAAAGAAATTAATCCACTAGTAGAGTGGGTGCCGTGCGCTGCGCACACGCTTAATCTGGCTGGAGTTAATAGCGTAAACTGCTGCACAGAGACCGCCGATTTTTTTAACTTCATTCAGACTTTGTTCAACTTCTGCTCGAAATCCACAGCTAGATGGAAGGTGGTAACTGCAGGTTTGCAGCCTAATGAAAACCACCGCATTGAGACACTAAAATCTCTCTCTGACACCAGGTGGGCTGCGCATGCACAGGCCACCAAGGCACTGTGCAGGAATTATGCCAATATTCAAGAGTCCCTGATGAACATTGCAGAAGACAGCAATCAGAACCCGACAACACAAAATGATGCTTGGTCACTGCATAAAAAAATGAACAGGCTTGAGACTGCTTTTCTTTGCACTATGTGGAATTATGTTCTACAATGCTTTCATGGGACAAGTGTTGCACTTCAAGCTGTGGATCTGGACCTGTGCAATGCTGTTGATTTGGTGAGGTCACTGCGGGAATATATTGTTGGTTTGAGGGATGAATTTGATGTGTTTGAAGGCCGAGCAAAAGCGATGTCTCCCACCGTTTCAGCAACATACAAACAAGACACACAAAGACAAAGAAAACGCAAGACTCATGTGGGTGAGTCTGCAACACCTGAGGTTCACTTATCAGGAAGAGAACGGTTCTCATCTGGTGTGTTTCTAGTTGTGATGGATAGGCTGCTGGCTGAACTTGATCGTCGTTTTCAGTCCTATAATGACCTCAACAGCACTTTTGGTTTCCTGAACAACATATCTACCCTATCTGCAGAACATCTTCATAAAAAAGCAGCAGATCTACAGAAGAAATACAACACTGACCTGGAAAATGAATTTTGTGAAGAAATCATCCAGTTCAAAGAATTCATCTGCCATGATGAGCCATCATCTGCTAGGGAACTTCTTTTGTGCATTAAAAAAAGAAAACTACAGACCATTTTCCCAAACGTGGATGTTGCTCTCAGACTTTACCTGACATTACCAGTCACAAATGCAAGTGGGGAGCACAGTTTCTCCAAACTGAAACTAGTAAAAAATAGACTAAGATCCACAATTGTACAGCAGAAATTAAATCATCTCACTCTGATGTCAATTTAGAGTGACCTTCTACGTAAACTGGATTTTAATGATTTGATCAAAGACTTTGCTACAAAGAAATCCAGAAGATGCCACTTCTAAATAGTACTATGTTAATATCTTTAAAATGAGATGACATGCATGAAGTCATAACCTGATCACCTTTCTCTTTCTTTCTCTACCTTGCCTGTTGTTGTTTTAAATGATCAGCCTCTGGATTCTGTTGTTGATGTAATGCTTTCTTAAGATATGATAGTGTACTGTTTTTGTTTTATTGACTGTACATTTCTAATTTGTGTGCATAGTTTAGATTTTTTCACTACTACACACACGCACACACAATTTATCCTGCACTTTGTTCAATTAGTTATTTTGCTATATTCTTGCAATTTGTTATGATTGCAACCTTACAAGGTATTTGTTTTTCAATATGTTTTCCAGGTAAATAAGTGTTTTATTCTCATTCTGACCAAGACATTTGTGCATTGCAATAAACACATGATCACTTTGAACTTTTTAAATCATTATTTATTTATTGGAAAAAACGTTTTTCAAGCTTCAATCACTGGTCATATAAATAGATGATTACCTTTTTTTGACATGTAACACTGTCTACTGTACCAGTCAACATTTTGTTCTATTTAAAGTAATGTATAGAAGGGTAGGGTCCGAAAATGACTCAAGCCCAGGGGCCCCCACCACCCTAAGTCCTGCCCTGCTCAGCGGGGATCAGCAGAGAGCTGCTGAGTGGGTCGACTCCACCACTGTGAAGGGAGCTTAAGGGCAACCCCCAAGCACAATATTTGACCCTTTTGTTGGCAGAGCATTTTTTTTTAATCTAAACATTGTTTAGTGTTTTTTTATAACACATGATATCAAGCTAAAGAATTCTGTAAAAAATGCAATAATGTTAATTTTAGTGCACACAAATACAATATAATATCCATTATTTTGGCAACATATATAAGATGAGGTTTCTCAAATAAATAGTATTCCAACATTTCAATCCTTAAAATTGTGAGCCCACGTGACACAGTAACAAACTTTGAAACCCGAAATTTTCCATAGGTGCGGCAACAAGTGTACTGCAATCAATTGTTATTTTTTGTCATATTTATTTTTTACTAAGACTAGTGATCACACAAATTCCCCTATGTGATTTTTTTTTTTGGTAATAGGTTTTCTTTAATGAGACATAAGCAGTCTAAAAAGATTCTAATGGTTGGCCAATGAAGCTAAAGGATGGAAGTTCACTCTCATACATAGTTACATAGTTAGTCATGTTGAAAAAAGTCCATCTAGTTCAACCAAAAAGAATAAATAATAATCATACAATCCCAAATACACAATCCTTCACCCACAGTTGAAGGCGAAAAACCCCAGCAAGGCATGATACAATTTGCTACAGCATGGGAAAAAGGCAATCGGATTTTCCCTGGCTCAACTTTACCTATAAATGTTAGGATCCAGTTATATTATGCACATTTACGAAAGAATCCAGGCCTTTTTTAAAGCTCTCCATCAGCTTCTTCGCTGACTAGACAACACAAACAAGAAGTTACGTTTTACACTTCGTTTCTGTTTTCTTGGTAGGCACGGGAACTCAGTGAATGGATGTTCCCTGATCTATCTCCCATCTGCCTGACGGCTTCTGCCATACCATTTCCAAGTCCACCACTGGGAGCATGGAGCTCAAGCGCTCAGGGCAATAACTTCCCAGCAAGAGGGGGAAACCTTACAAGAAGACCTAAATAAAATAATGGGGTGGGCAATTACATGGCAAATGAGGTTTAATGCAAAGTAATGCATTTGGGTGCTAAAAATACAAATGCAAGTTACTTTCTAGGGGAGAACTTTTGGGGAAATCTAGGATGGAAAAAGATCTGGGGGTCCCAGTAGATGCAGAGAGTTCAAAGAAAGGAATGCCGCTCCAGGTGAGCAATCACTGCAGTCTGGATGCGCTGGGTGCAAGCCACGGCTCGTCACCGATGATAAATGAGAAAGAAAAAAAGCTGCACAACAACAGGAACGATCCAACGTGATTTATTCCAGAAAGGGTCAAATGATAGCCACCAAGACAATGATACAGGACCCAGGAGGTGACGTGTTTCACACCGCCAACAGTGCTTCTTCAAACCTACGCAACAACTGATTCATTGAGCATTATAAAGACTTCATCCCCCCATACAGGTGCAAGATAATGCAATCAGTCGTGTCGTGGTACATTGATGACCTCCTGTTGGTGGTCACTAACGGTGCTGACATGCTCAACCCTCTACTACGACATTTGAATGGCAATGACAAAACTTTGGCATTCACAGGTGTGGCAGATCCCAAAAAGATTTGTTATTTAGATGTGTGTTTGCTGGGTGAGGGATTGGGAGTAAGTAAGTACTACTTTATACAGGAAACCATTATCTGGGAATACATTACTTTCAGCCCAGTTTGGACATCCCCAGAACACTATCAGAGACATCCCTGTAGGACAGTTTTTGCATTTGAAGCGCATTTGTAGTGATGATGACCTACAATTTAACAAGGAGGCTAGTGATGCTTTCTGGATAGGGGCTACCCCAAGTGGATGCTCAATTGAGCTTACAATATTGCCAAACAAAAAAGTAGAGATGAACTAGTGATTTATAACGTGAACAAGAAAGTGGATCCATATAAAAATAAATTAACTCTATCTACTCCATTCAGTATGGAATTGAGGTTTGTGCTATTATCAATAAATATTTACCAATTCTTTATATGGATGATACATGTGCCAATATTTTACAGAATGGTATTAATATAGTATCCAGAAGGGCACCAACACTAGGTCAATGTTTGCCACCCAGTTTTTATGACAACAAAAGTAGAACTCAGTCATTTACATGGCTTCACTTCAAGGGGAACTTTAAATGTGGGTCATCAGGCTGTCCCTGTTGTAGTCATATTCTGGCGGGCAATAGTTTTAGAGCATCATGCAATCAAAGGGAATATGAGATCAGGTCCTTCTACAACTGTAACACAAATTATGTTATATATCTGGTTACTTGTGACATATGTTATGTACAGTAAGTAGGCCGGACAATGAGACGATTGAGATATCGTTTCTATGAACACATTCATAGTGTGGCTAAAAAAGGAACTAATATAGCAAAACACTTTAGAGTGTCATGAAGGTAACACCATTGCCATGAAAGTCCAGGTCATAGAAAAAGTATGTGTTTCTAAAAGGGGAGGGGATGTTTTTTGTATGTTATAGTTACATAGTTAGTCAGGTTGAAAAAAGACACAAGTCCATCCAGTCCAACCTTAAAAACAATAAATAAATAAAATAAAAAATATCGTACAATCCAATATACCCAATTTTATACCCTCAGTTAATCCAGAGGAAGGCAAAAAACCCCAGCAGAGCATGCTCCAATTTGCTACAGCATGGGAAAAAAGTTCCTTCCTGATCCCCCAAGAGGCAATCGGATTTTTCCTGGATTAACTTTACCTATAAATGTTAGTACCCAGTTATATTATGTACATTTAGGAAAGTATCCAGGCCTTTCTTAAAGCAATCTACTGAGCTGGCCAGAACCACCTCTAGCGGGAGTCTATTGCACATTTTTACAGCTCTTACTGTGAAGAAACCTTTGCGTATTTGGAGATGAAATCTCTTTTCCTCTAGACGTAAAGAGTGCCCCTGTGTCCTCTGGCTTGACCGTAAAGAGAATAACTCAACACAAAGTTCACTATATGGACCCCTTACATATTTGAACATGTTGATCATGTCCCCCCTTATTCTCCTTTTCTCAAGACTGAATACATTCAGTTCTTTCCTCATAGCTGAGCTCCTCCATGCCTCTTATGTTATGTCGAAGGGAGGTTTTTTCTGGATCCATTGGCTCCAGACTCGCATTCCTTCTGGTCCTAACTTCGAGTGGGATGGCTAAAAATATTGTTCCATTTATGGATTTGTTATGATTTGAGACAATATTATAATAGCCCCTCAGTCATCTTAAGTCCATCTAATGAGATAGATATATATATATTAGATAATCGAATTAAACATTTGTCAGATATGGCCTCCACTCCTCTACACATGTATACATATTCACTCAATGACTCAATATATTACCGCAAAGAGTCATAAGTGATTGAGTGGATGTTGTAAGGATGCTGTTACATTATATCTGAAAATGTGGTGGTTTTTGTGGGTGCTTTTTATGGACATACGGTAGAGTTGGAGCATGGTGTAGCTGATAGAGTCGTTGTTTGAATCAGCTCTACCATTTATGATATGGATCCATCATTATCATCCCGTGCCCCACAATATTTCATTACGATTTGTTCTTCCTATTTAAGCCTGCGAAATGAATTGATTTGTTTATTTTATAATATGGAGACTTTTTTGTTTCTTTCTTTTCTTTTTTCTTGATTTTTTTACATGAATCTTTATACTTACGTACATATATAGAGTACATTTCTTGTAATTTCATGTAAGATATTTTTAGCCTTTTTGAATTTTCTTATCTATTTAAAAGGTAAGCTTGATTCGTGGTTTTATGTCATTTATTTTCATCTTTATTGTATGTATAGTTTTTTGTGTACATATCATATGTTTATTGCATACATGTTCTAGTGGTATTCTTTATATACTGGTTACACCTTATTCCATATTTTAATTTGTAGCACTGGATAGTATATGTAATGGGAGATTTCTACACATAGGTATGTATGTACAGGTGTTTGGAATCCGCTTGTCAGATACTCGACGTTACTGATTGCATTATCTCGCACCTGTATGGGGGGGGGATATATCCTTTACAAGGCTCAATGCTTACTTTTTCCCGTAGGTTTGAAGAAGCACTGTTGGCCGTGTGAAATGCGTCACCTCCTGGGTCCTGTGTAATTGTCTTGGTGGCTGTCATTTGACTTTTTTTGGAATAAATCGCGTTGGATCGTTCCTGTTGTTGTGAAGCTTTTTTTCCCTTTATCGGTCCCAGTAGATGACAGGCTCAGCAATGGCATGCAAAGCCAACAGTATATTAACATGCATCAAAAAGGGGATTTATTTCAGAGATAAAATAATTTTCCCACTCTACAAGACTCTGGTTCCGGCTGGATGTTGGGTATGCCATCCAGTTCTGGGCACCGGTCCTCAAGAAGGATGTGGTGGAACTGGAAAGAGTTCAGAGAAGGGCAAAAAGGCTAATAAATAGACTGGAAGACCTTAGTTATGAGGAAAGACTACAAGCATTTTATTCTTTCTGGAGAAGAGATGCTTGAGAGGAGATATGATAGCGATATTTAAATACCTTACTGGTGACCCTAGCATAGTTAAAAAAAACTTTTCAGTGGGAGGGAGTTTAAAAAGACAAGTGGCCATTCAATGAAATTGGATGGCCCCACCAGGGGTCTAGTTCTGGGAGTTTCCCGCAGGGCATGGTCAGTGTGTGCGGCCACCAGAGCCGCCGGGGACAGAGCCAGGATTCTGCAGAGCAATTTAATTGCTCTTGTAGACAATACTGGCTGTGTCACCCTGCGGCGCCCTGGGGACCCATCCATCGTCTAATTGCATTGCAGTGCACTGATGGCAGCGTCCATTGGGACCGACCTTCGCCGGATACTCCCAATGCGCCTGTGCTGACTTTGCGCATGCGCAATGCATTTGGCTGGACCGGGTGACGTCAGACATTGTTCTGATTCATGATCCCGGCTGGGACATACAAAATAGAGGTGAGGCTGCCATTTCCACAGGTGCCTTGAGGTGAGCGGACATCCCTCGCTCCTCTAAACTTTCTCCTGGATGTTTTTGGGAAAAGCCTACCACTCAGGTGGGTCACATATGGACAAATAGTACGTTGTACAGCCGTTGTACAGGCGGCCTTAGGCATTCTCCACTTACTCCATCCCCCCTCTCACTATAGATTTTCCTTTCCCCTTTAGTAGCAAAGTCTGCTTTATAATATCAGCAATAGTTTCAAGGTAAACCCAGGCTCCTTGCTGTTTCACTTATATTACTAGTACGTTTGTACCTCTTGCCTTCATATTAAGCCTCATTAGAGAACTTTGTGTCTCTCTTCTCTCTTTGTCTTTGTTTCTGTTTCTGTTTGTGTCTAGCCCTGCAAGGCTTTATACAAATCTGCCAAGCAAGCTTGCTCTAATTAAACAAGGCGAGTGTGCTTCTATATGTGAGTATTGAGAGTGATCATTTCGTTATACAGTTATATACCATTTTATTTGGGGCCAAACAACCCCCCCCCCAATGATATATTTATCCCTCCTTTTGATATCAAATCCTTTTAGCTACCTTGTATGTTCCCACACCCCAACTCATGTGCTAACTGTGGCTGCTTCCTGGTTTTGAAGACCTGGATGGTTGGCTTCTTCCCCTTTCATCTTGGGGGGAGTCTTGCTGCTGAAACCTATGGTGCAAGTGAGTCTAGATATAATTTTTATATACATTGAATTTATTTATTGCAGCAATTTGCCTTTACTTTTATTCTTATGATTGTAAGCTGTCTTGCACAATAAACTGTTACTAAAAATATATCTTTTTATATATAGAAATATTCAAGCTCCTGAAGAAGCAACAGACCAAGTTGTGAAAACATGTAGAACAGAACTGTTTTTAATCTATTAATGGAGAAGTGGAAACCCAACTAAGAGGATACCCCTGTGTGGATGCACTCCCAGTATTGTTACACAGTAAACGATATCGAGTTTGTACATTAGGGGAACCACTAGTAGTCCAACTTTTATGTTTGATGCTATATATTTGCTGTTACATTGTGATATATATGTATATTAATAAATCCATTTTGTTAAAAAATTGATATACGTTCCTTTAAAGTCCATTCTCTCAAATATTACAAACTGTATGAACAATAAATGACAAGTCCCTAGCTGGAATGCCCTTACGGAATCTCAAAGATTTTCTAACCGAGGTTGCAGGCGATTCAGTTTTTTTCTGTTTCAGTGGGTAAATCACTGATGCCAATTTCAGTAATGCTCTGTTCATTTTCCTGCAGTACTGGCTTCTTGCTCAGTTTGATGTTTGGACTGTGCTGACTCTAACTTTATTGGGCTTTGGACACAGAGGTTTTGTTAATAACTACACTTCTGCTGACTGTTATCTTAGTACCCTATTAGTGTGTGAAGAATTTTGTAACCTTTTTGAGAATCGAGGCTGCCTTTGTGTATGCTTTGCCTCCAAAAATGTCAATGTGTTTCAGGTCAGGCTTTTTTCATTTCATAGCTCATATAGTTTTCCCTGGTGCTTTTCCAGGTAGGCAGTTTTGGAGAGAGCAGGCTATCATAATTAACTTTTGCCAGTATATTGTTGGTCTATCTGCATCAAAAAGCATGCTTATGCCACTTTCATTTAAAGTGTACTACCACTTTTGCTGTCAAATTAGGATACCACCTACCTACCTGGGATTTGTTACATGTCCCCATTCACAAAGCATAAGTTAACAAGTTAACAGCTTGAATCCCAGACTTTCACCTCTTTCCAGTCCAGGCCATTATTCAATTTTTAGCGTCGTGCAGCACTGAAACCAAAATAATTTTACATTATTTTTTTGGTGACAAATATAGCTTTCTTTTGGTGGTATTTAATCGCCTCTGTGTTTTTTAATATATAAAGGAAAAAAAGACTGAAGATTTTGAAAAAAAACCCAAAAGAAACAACTTTGCGTTTCTGTTTCTGTTGTAAAACTTTGTAAATCATTCTTGATAAGGTTGGGCCAAAATGTATTCAGCTAAATTTCTTCAGTGAAAGAAAAAAACAAATCAGTGTATATTATATAGCCTGTGTGAAAGGTACAGAGTCTACAAATTATGGTATATATTTAACAATTCATTAATCCAAATGTAAAACATGTGGATGTGAGCGCTATATTCAATATGGTCAGACAGCAGTGACAGGTCTACTTGTAACAGTAGATGGGGTGATTGGGTGCTGTATTACTTATAACATAAATGACAATCTGAAATGGTAAATAAACGGTGTTATAAACATCAGCAACTGTAGGATGTTGCAGTCCAAAATAAAACTGAATTAAAGTCCAATAAAAGCAATTGTAGAAGGCAGCCCTGTTGTTAAAGAAGAAGCAATCCTCTGGGAACTGTAGGAGTAGAAGAACAACAATGGCGCCACTCTAAGTGCAGTAATTAAAACAAATTTAATGAGTCATAAAAACAGGTACTCACAAAAGTACAAGTATTCAGGCATGTAAAGGCTGGGCAGGAAATGCCAGGTGTCCCAGGGGTTTGTTCCGGTCACGTCCTCAGATGTAGTTCCGCTCGGAGACGGGATGTGCTGCTGTATGGTTGGCAGATCCGGCTGCTGGAACGCACTGTAGTGACGTGTTGATCTGTGGGAACGAAGGCACTTCCGGGTCTGTGCAGGGGTGACGAATAGGCGACGCGTTTGCGGAGCTGCGCTCCTTCCTCAGGCCTAACGTGACCTGTGATTGGTCAATTGTGTTATAGTCTAACATGGGCTGCGATTGGAGGAAAGATCTGTCAATCACTGTTAGGCATAGACTGTGTACTGGACGCTGTGTGCTGGTATGTCAGCGTCTACAGCTATATCGAATCTTAGTGCAAGACAGCGCTGTCTTGCACTAAGATTCGATATAGCTGTAGACGCTGACATACCAGCACACAGCGTCCAGTACACAGTCTATGCCTAACAGTGATTGACAGATCTTTCCTCCAATCGCAGCCCATGTTAGACTATAACACAATTAACACAATTGACCAATCACAGGTCACGTTAGGCCTGAGGAAGGAGCGCAGCTCCGCAAACGCGTCGCCTATTCGTCACCCCTGCACAGACCCGGAAGTGCCTTCGTTCCCACAGATCAACACGTCACTACAGTGCGTTCCAGCAGCCGGATCTGCCGCCCATACAGCAGCACATCCCATCTCCGAGCGGAACTACATCTGAGGACGTGACCGGAACAAACCCCTGGGACACCTGGCATTTCCTGCCCAGCCTTTACATGCCTGAATACTTGTACTTTTGTGAGTACCTGTTTTTATGACTCATTAAATTTGTTTTAATTACTGCACTTAGAGTGGCGCCATTGTTGTTCTTCTACTCCTATTAATCCAAATGTACTGACTGACTTCTCCCATTTCTTGATGCCCTAATATGTCAGGACAGAATAAATACCTCAAAATTACTCTTTTTAGAAAGTAGACAGTCCAAGGTATTTAGTAAGAGGCATGGTGAGCTTTTTGAAATTGTAACTTTTTGTCATATTTTTTTGAAAATGAAATAAAATAAAACCTTTTTTCACAATATTGCTGTTTTAGCCAGTTATTTTTCACAAACAGCATAGACATACTTACAATTACACCCAAAACACACATTCTGCTATTCCTTCCAAGTATCTAGATACCACATGTGTGAGACTTTCACAGCCTAGACGCATGGAGCACCGTTGGACTATGTCTAATTTTCACGGCTATCTTTCATATTTCTTGAGTCCCTAAAGTGACAGGACAAGAGAAACACCCACAAAATGACCATATTTTGAAAACAAAAACCCCAAGGTATTTTAAGAAGCATGGTGAGTCTTTTGAAGACTTAATTTTTTTTTTTGCCACCAATTTTTGGAATGAAAATGCCTTTTTTTTTTTTTTTTTACAGAAAGTTGTCAATTAATAAGATATGTCTAACACACAGCATAGGCATACTTGGAATTACACCCCAAACACATTCTGCTACTTCTCCCGAGTATGGCAATACCACATGTGTGATACTTTTTCCCAACCTATCCACACAGAGAGGCCCAAAATCTAAGGAGCACCTTCAGGCTTTCTGGGGGTATAAATTAAGAATCCAATTTCCTGACTACTTTTCACATTTTTGGAGGCCCTGGAGTGCCAGAATAGTAGAAACACCAACAAAATGACCTCAATTTGGAAAGCAAACACCTTTGCTGAATCTTTTGAGGACTTCAAGAAAATGAAAACAATTTTTTTTTTTTTTACACAAAAGTTGACAATTTATTAAGATATATTTCATACGCAGCATGGACATACTTAGAATTTTACACCAAAATACATTCTGGTGATAGCATATGTGTGCGACTTTCAATGTTTGCACTGATTATGTACTGGACATTGTATCTTGTGTATCACACAAATTAACCAATTGTATCAAAAACAGTGTACTGTAATGGTCGCCTCTGTACAACTCTTTGGGGAATATAGCTTAGTGTAGAGTCACCTATAGCAGTCCCTGTTCCTGAAAGCCTAGCCTACTCATACATGGCTATAATACCATGTTCACTGGCCGATGTAAAAGAATCTGAAGAAAGGAAGAGTAAAAGAATTCCTGTGGTCCGAGGAGTGCAGTTGTCCATCAGGGATGGCTGGGACCTATGTCTCACAGGAAGTCAGTTGGACATACAGATGGGTCAGTTCAGACAGCAGGAAGAGATGGTTAGCAAACCATCAAAGAATCAGTCCAGCCAGCAGGCACAAACTTGGTAAAAACATGCCACGGTCAGTACAGGCTGCACTTGTCTAGTGACACTGGGACTGGTGTGGTGGTAATTAGAAACACTGTTGCTGGCTTACACTAATATGGCAACACTAGGACTGGTGTGACAACAATCAGGAACGCTGTTGCTGGCTTACACTGGTCTGGTGACACTGGGACTTGTGTAACAGAGATTAAGAACACTGCTGCTGGCTTACATTGATCTGGTTATTACAACAAGTGGATCACTCTGACACTAAGGACCCCATTATATTGACCAAGCACAAGAAAAAGTCTGACAAATTTCCCCCTTTGAGCCCGAACTCGAATGTTGCTGCATTCGTAAGACTCACATGTGAGGAAATTAAGAAATGTAAGATTAAAATAATGCAAGGAAAATTTCACTAAACAAAAAAGAGCAGCTTTTACAAAATTGGCCAAGAATTCCAGCTTAACAATAAAGCCTTCCGACAGGGGGCAATATCATTATTATAGACACCAAATAGTATGTAGACATGTGCAGCAGAACACTTAAAAACAAACATTGGTACTGCCCTGTATCAAGTACTCTTGTTAAGAAATTCAACCAAGAGTTTTACTTACTTGACGATTCGGCATATTTAAATGGAACCATCCCTAAATCAAATTGGAAATTCATCAGAACCAACTTCCCGCGCATACCTACAGGCAGTCAAAAAAAATTTAATACTGGCCCTTAAAAAAAAAATACAAAAAAAGGGCCTTAAGTGCACTGTGTTTGGACGCCGGACACAGTGCGATGCCGGAAACAGTGCACTTATGGGAAGCACCACGTCTATGCAATCACAAGATTGCAGATGCGCTGCTTCATTTAGCCCGCCTTGCGGCGCTTTCCGAAGCGCCGAGTAGCTTCCGCCTGGCGCTTGTAGTATATATTACTACAGCCTGGTGGTTTGATTGACATCTCAGTTTGATGTCACTTCCTGTTTTCATTCTCCTATTGCGCCTGGGAGAAAGGAAACAGGAAGTATGAGAGGAATGGACGGACCTCTCCATAGGCGTTGTGGAAGAGGACACCGCAGGACAGGACAACACACAGCAAGGTAAGTAGTAGGGTTGCACTTGTCACCTATACAGGAATGACCCGGTTTCTGTCCTCCAGCCAGTGTGGGAACTCAGTAGGGGGTTCATCCACTACACGTCCCCCCTATATACTTTAAATGCAGTGCAGCCAATTAATCCTGAAGGCTGTGGCTTCAGTGCTCTCTCCCTCCCCCGTATCCTTCAATGCAGGCTGATGAATAGCGCTGGCAGGCAGGGACACAGACAGGTACAGTGGAGATGTGTGGCTGTCATAGCCAGGGTGGAAGGACAGAGCGGAGAAGGACATTGCAGGAGAAAAACACATGGTCTGTGTTAAGGGTGCTCGGTACTGGTGGGAGCAGTGGGGTGGGGAGAGTGGAAGGGCACGGAATCCAGGTACCTCATGGGGCTCCAGCAACAGTTTCTGCCTCTGCCCCAGTGGTTGGTTCCAGACAGGATGTGTGGAGTGGGTTGTTTTCAGCTTCCTCCTCCATCTGTCACCTGGGCTTACCCTTGGTTCTAGCAGTGGGTAAGTGGGTGTTCCCAGTAGCTCCCTGGATGGTATGTGTGGCATGCTCCTTCTGACTACATAAGAAGCTTCATCTGTCTGTCAGCCCTAGCTCCCCTCCAACTCTCTGGCTGTGTGACCTAACTATCCAGCACTTTTTCACTCAGTTTCAGACAACTGGCTATTTGTTCTCTAGAAGGATACATTTGTGATTGTTTGTTTTTCTAAGGATACAATGTTTTACAATAAACCAATCTACTCCATCAGTCACTGACATCCTGCAAGCTGAGGTAGAGCCATTACACAGGTTAGATCCATTCCATGGATGGATTGGCTGTAGATCATGCCTGACAGAATTCTTCTGATGGGCTGTGTGGGACTCAACAACTGATGTAGTTGCTCACTGTGGATACTAGCATTACTGACTTTATTATTTATACCAGGACTTTGGTGGGCTTCTAGGGTATGTTCTTTTGGCACTTCTTTTTGTGGAATTCTGGGACTTGTAGTCCATTCTAGCTGGGTGTGGGTGTAGTAGGAGTCTGCTCCCGTTCCCCCATGTCTCTTAGTGCCTGGTATAGGAGGTAGATGGCCTGGGTGCATGGGCTTGCCGCATTTCTACTTCCCTGGTGCACACGGAGGTATCTCAGGTATTTTATAGACCCATAGTACATACTACAAAAAAAGTGTGTTCGGGTTTGGCTCAACGAAAAGGTGGCAACCCTAGTAAGTAGTACTGCTGTGCTCACGCGGGGAACGGGGGGGGGGGTTCGATGTGACACAGGCAAGGCTGCATTTGGGGGACACAGCAGGCTGCAGGCGACGTGGCAGGTGACACACTCGGTGTCCCACTGATTCGGCATTATGGGGAGTTGAATGATTTCATTTTATATTACAATGTAATAATAGAAATAATGTGCTTCAATCATCCTGACACCATAACAACCATGGCGCTGGGATGATTGAAGTGCTAACACCAGGTGTTTGGAATATCTTCATCTGCTGATTGTTAAACTTTCTAGAATACACATATTTCTATTGTTCTGTAGGATCTAGGCCTGCTGTCCCTCCATCCCTCTCTCCCTCTCCATCCATCCCTCGTTCATCTCAGATGCTAACCACACCACCTTAGAGCCACGTCCACTATTTAGCTGAAACCATGCCCATTTTCACCAAGTGGGAGGGGTCAAAAAGGAAGGGCGGGGTCTGGCGCCCCCCCATCCTAAAACTTCACCAGCCGCCACTGCACCTGGAAGACCAATTATATCAGGTAACGGTTTCTATAACCGAGAATTTGAGTAGGATGGTTGATGACTACCTCTGACTCCATGTGACGAGTCTTCTCAGTTATATTCATGGCACGATTCACCTATTACAAATTTTAAATGGTCTCCATGTGACTGAATCAGCCTATTTGGTTGCCATAGAAGAATGTACAGTACATTAAGGCCATTATCAGCAATGACTTTAACTTAATCTTCACGATCAACTGTGATCACCTTCCTTGATGTTCAAATACACAAGGAGGATGGGCAGCTATCCTGCAACCTATATAGGAAGGCAATAGCGGAGAATCAGGATACCCTATAGTCAGTATCTTCGGGTATGGCATAATGGTTCTGATGAGACGTTTCGATCAGAAGCAGTCAAATTAAAAAAAGACTATTGTTGCGAGAATACTCCTCAACATGCCTCAAGAAGGCTTATAGAGGATGAGCTACTAAAAAAACTCAACAAGAACAGCACGATGGTCAAAAAAAAGCAGGGACAAAAAAATTCCTCTTAGGATCATTACACTTTTTTCAAATCAACATGCCCAAATCAAAAAGATTGTGTGCAAGTACTGGCACTTACTGTGGATCCAACAGTGGGCCTATTGGTCCCAGAAATGCCAGCATTTACAGTACATACAAGAGAGCCAAGTCTGTGAGGGACAGACTTGTCCAAAGTTAGTACAAAGGGGTTAATAGCCATGACCCCTATATATACCTTTGTACATTTATCTGTGGCGGTTGCAATTATTACAGATACATGAGCACAAATAGCAGGATAACGTGGGGAAATCTTTAAACCCCGTCATTATGCTAACTGCAAAACATATAGTGTTTTATACTTACATGCGAATGTAATTGCTTCTATGTATTCAAAACTAAACTTGAATTCTGGAAAAGAGCCTATAGGTGCATCTTATGCATGAAATCAGGTAATTCTAAACTCCCTCTAGGTCAGTCGTGCTCAACCTGGGGGTTGGGACCCCCTCGGGGGTCAAATAATGATTTGCCAGGGGTCACCAAATCCTTGGCTGTTCTTGAAGCCCACACCGCTCTCCCAGCCTTTTTGCGGCCGCCCAGCAGTAATTTTAAGGAGATTAATCCTTCCTACAGGTGAGAGGGGGAGGGGTTTCCAAGTCTGGCACCTAGTGGTGAGTTGATACACATTGTCTATCAGATATAGAGCCCGCAGCTGCCCACTCAGTCTCTTTGCAGCTGCCCATTCAGTTCACGGCATGACTGGGGGGCAGAGACTAGAGGTCAGCTGACTGGTGAGAAATGTGAAGTGGGAGGGGCTGGAGGAGACCCTATCTCCTGATTTCGGCATAGGTGTCACTGCTACGAGACACCACAAAGTCGGAGACACATTGAGTAACACTACCTGGGATTATAGTTGCCAATAAAGGTCCCCACTACAGTTCTCAGATCAGCAGATGACCTTGATCAAGATCAACTTAGTTGGCGGATCAGAACTCCCCGCCAACACTGCCACTTATCCCATTCCCCCCACCCCCCCACCAAGAAGTAAGAGAAGGAATAAAAATAGAGAATACATGAAAGGGAGAGGAAAAGAGGGGGGAATAAAGAAAAAGGGAGATAAAGAATAAGAGAAAGAACAAGAAAGATGGCTAGAAAGAGGGACGGGGGGGGGGGGGGGGGACAAGAAATTAGGATAGAGAGAGGTAAAAGGGAAAGAAAGGAGAACAAAGAGAAAGAGTGGTACATCCTAAAATGTACCATAAGGGTTTTCATATTGTACGAGTGTTAGGGACTCAGGGAGTGCTAAATGTCCATGGGTTAGGGGGGCAAATTACTTGTCTTGCCTTGGGTGCTGACAACCCACGCTATAAAAAAAATAATATTACAGTTGGGGGTCTCCACAACTTGGCAATTTTTTTCAAGGGGTCACAGCACTAGAGGGGTTGAGAACCACTGCCTCTAGGGTATCATGTTAAATACATCCATGGAGGCAGATTTCCTTGCATCCAATTTCTTGTACTGAACCAGATCCACCCAGGCACGTGTGGAGGCGACTGGAACAAAAGTTCCCTTCAGTGTGAGCGAGCTGTGATGGATCTTCACTAAACTAAATGCAACATCTTCCCCGGGCCTGAGTGAATCTGTAAACTTTAAAGTGGGGTTCCACCCAAAAAAAAAAACTACATGAAAAATCCTAAAAAAAAATACAAAAAAAATTTGGATATTTTTTTTTTTTACTTACCTCTAAATGCCTGTTGCTAGGTAGTCCCTCGTAGTCTGCCTCTTCCAGTGTCTGGGCTGGTGACATCACTTCCCCCTCGGCACAGGAAGGGCTCAGCTCTGCTCCCTCCCTCCTGTCAATCATCTGGGACCCATTACAGGTCCCAGGTGACTGAGCGGCCAATCACGCTCGCGCATGCGCAGTGGGTGCCAGGCTGTGAAGCCACAGCCCGGTGCCCACAGTTGCAATGCCGGCACCGCTGAACGGAGGGGGAGACGAGCGGGGCTTCGATCCCCAGCATTGCTGGACCCTGGGACAGGTAAGTGTCCAATTAAAAGTCAGCAGCTGCAGTATTTGTAGCTGCTGACTTTAAATTTTTTTTTTTTTTTTTTGACTGGACCTCGGGTGGAACTCCTCTTTAAGCTTTCATTTCATTTTCAGGTGTAGAAATGTTAGGCTTTTTTGGCTTAATTCAGGTGTAGAAATTTTGTCATGGTAGTCAACTTTAAAAAAAACTAAAAAAAATTTCCCATGCAAGGTAAAGGTTTCCATCTTCATCCAGTCTTCCTTCCGGGTTAATGGGCTGCGGCTGCTAGAATGGCTGAACCGTGATGATGTCACGGCCATGGCACAGAGCTCTGAAGAAACAGCACGGGAGTGCATGCGCTGGTGATGTCGCAGGCTGCTGAGCACCGGAATAACTCCTAAACTGTGAACGTTTAGAAGACATTAATTTTACCTACGGGTAAGCTTTATTATAAGCTTACCTGTAAGTAAAAATCAAATGCAGGCATTTACTACCACTTTTTTTTTTAACAGAAAAGTTTTTATTTGTCTCCAGAAGGAGAAACATTTAAACATACAAACATAGAAAAACATATTGCGGCTGTACAATACATATATACAATCTTAGTGAATATTGCCATACATGAAGCAGTCAACTATCAACTAACTATGGTTCATAATACAATCATACTTTTACATCAGTTTATGAAAAACATTATTGCTCATATTGGTTCTGGGTGATATCATCTACCTATTTAGTACCTTTAGCTTGTGAGTTGAGCTAGGATGCTGTCAGATTTCTAAGGAATTTGAGTGTAGGGCTGTGGAGCATTAAAAAGAAAGAAGGGGAGGGGAGAGAGGAGAGGGGGGAGGAGAGAAGAGGGAGGGGAATCCCGCTAGGAGTACTATCAGAACGTGTGGGTCTTCACTGCTTAGCCCATGCTCCCCAGATCTTCTTAAACTTTTTAGGGCATTTACGGTTTATATATACGAGTTTATAAATTGGCAGCATGGAGTTCACCATTGCTCTCCACTGGGAGACAGTGGGAGGTTCGGGCTGCTTCTATTTATTTAGGATAGTCTTTCTAGCATAGAACGAGGTATAGAACACAGTCTTTTGTGTGTATTAGGTGTGACATTGTCACATACTCCCAGTCCCAGGAGCAGAACAATCGGGTTCATTTCTATATGGAGACGGCCCACTGAGTTGATAACATCTACTACTTCCAACCAGAATTGTTGTATAACAGGGCATGACCAGACAATATGTAGAAAGGTATCCAGCTCATTATTGCACTTGGGGCATTTATCTGTTTGGGTCGGGTAGATTCTAGAGAGTCTCTGTGGCATGTAATATGCCCTGTGGAGGAATTTGAGTTGGATATACCTATCTCTCGCTGAGACCATCAGGGGAATATACTGTTGGATTCCTACTTCCCCTTCCCAATCCTCAGCAGCAAGGGCAGGCAGATCCTCTTTCCACTTCTCGTATAGTCTGGTCCCCCCACTAGGTCCCTCACATGATATCCGAAGATACAGAGAGGAGAGAATGCGGTCTATATGTCCAGAGATCAGGAATTTCTCTACCCCATGTGACTGTAAAGAACCCCCTCAGGGTATTGTGTCTGCACTGCTCGCAGTTGTAAGTAACGGAAGTTGGAGGGAAGTTGGAAGTTAGTTTTCAGTGTATCATAGGGGAGAATTCTACCCCTCAACATAATTTGTTGTACTACCTTGATCTCGTATCTAGCCCACAAGGCCGGGTCTGGGACCGACTGCAGGTGGGCTAGTTTAGGATTGCCCCATATTGGTGTGTACGGGGAGATGGTATTGGGCCCATTGAGTTTCGCAGACATTTGTTCCCAAACTCTGAAGGTTGTTCGCATGGGAGTTGTCATGTTGGGATGTGCCTTGGGGCCTCTGAACACTAAATTGCTCAGTGCTGAGTAGGATCCTATTATAGCAGCCTCTAGGTTAACCGCAGGATTGGACCGTGGCTGGGAGAACCACCAACAGACCGTTACAACAACCGCTGCCCAATAATACTGTTTAAAACAGGGGAGTGCCAGACCCCCCAGTGAGAGAGGGAGCTGTAAGGTGGTCCGGGCAACCCTAGGGGCTAGTCCTCCCCATACAAACATGGTAACTATTTGGTCTAGTTTCTGAAAAAAGGAGTTGGGGATAGGGATGGGAGTGTTGCGAAAGACAGAGGAATTTGGGCAGAAATGTAATTTTAAGGAGATTAATCCTTCCTACAGGTGAGAGGGGGAGGGGTTTCCAAGTCTGGCACCTAGTGGTGAGTTGATACACATTGTCTATCAGATATAGAGAGGGGTCACTTTGGATCTCAATCCCTAGGTATCTAAATTTGGAGACCATGGTTAATGGTATCTGTGGCTCCAAGGGAGGCGAGGTCTGGGATAGGAAAAATAGAGTCGATTTGGTCCAGTTGATCCGAATGCCTGAGAAGGATCCATAGTGACTGATAATTTCCAGGGCTGCTGTCAAAGAGGCAGACGCATCTGGGAGGTATAACAATGCATCATCGGCATAAAAGTGATCTTCTTAAACTTTTTAGGGCATTTACGGTTTATATATATGAGTTTATAAATTGGCAGCATGGAGTTCACCATTGCTCTCCACTGGGAGACAGTGGGAGGTTCGGGCTGCTTCCATTTATTTAGGATAGTCTTTCTAGCATAGAACGAGGTATAGAACACAGTCTTTTGTGTGTATTAGGTGTGACATTGTCACATACTCCATGGTTAATGGTATCTGTGGCTCCAAGGGAGGCGAGGTCTGGGATAGGGAAAATAGAGTCGATTTGGTCCAGTTGATCCAAATGCCTGAGAAGGATCCATAGTGACTGATAATTTCCAGGGCTGCTGTCAAAGAGGCAGACGCATCTGGGAGGTATAACAATGCATCATCGGCATAAAAGTGATCTTCTTAAACTTTTTAGGGCATTTACGGTTTATATATATGAGTTTATAAATTGGCAGCATGGAGTTCACCATTGCTCTCCACTGGGAGAAAATAGAGTCGATTTGGTCCAGTTGATCCGAATGCCTGAGAAGGATCCATAGTGACTGATAATTTCCAGGGCTGCTGTCAAAGAGGCAGACGCATCTGGGAGGTATAACAATGCATCGTCGGCATAAAGTGAAAGCTTCTCAGTCAGCGGACCCACCGTTATCCCTCCAACTGACGGGGAGGCCCTAAGCAAAATAGCCAGGGGTTCTATAGCTAAGGCAAATAGCCCAGGGAATAGTGGGCATCCCTGCCTAGTTCCTCTACGCAAAAGAACGGAAGGGGAAAGCATGCCATTCGTGTGAACTCTCACAGAAGGGCGCCTGTACAGCAATTTTATCCAGGAGACAAACTTGGGACCAAAATTGAAATGGCCAAGGACCTGCCACAGAAACTCCCACTTCACAGAGTCTAAAGCCTTCTCGGCATCTAGGGAGGCCACCACACCCGGGGAATCCATGTTCCCTGCTCAAGATATGTTCATGTACAAGTGGCGTAGATTGATGTCGGTACCTTTGCCCGGCATGAATCCCATCTGATCTCTATGAATTAGGGAGAGGATGACCGAGTTAAGTCTGGTTGAAAGGATTTTAGTGGTTATTTTGGCGTCTACATTTAAAAGCGATATAGGGCGGTATGAAGCACATAACGTAGAGTCTTTATTGGGTTTGGGTATAACCACAATCACTGCCTCCGACATAGAGGGAGAGAGACATCCCTCCTCCAGCATAGTCAGAAGCAGGTTGTGGAATTTAGGGATAAGGAGCACACTATTGGATTTGTAGAATTCCGCTGGTAAACCATCAGGGCTTCGGGTTTAGGCCAATTGGAGTGCTGCTACTGAGACCTGGACCTTCTTGACAGTGATTGGGGCATCTAGGGTGTTGCGGGCCTCATCTGAGAGCTGTGGGAACTCTATTCGATCTAGAAAGTTGTGTAGGCTATCCATGGTGAAATCCGCTTTAGATGTATAGAAGTGTTCATAATACCTGGCAAATTGTGCATTGATACCCATGGGGTCAGATTGTAGCACCCACTTGTCATCCATAATATATACAATGTGTGGTGTGGAGGAGGGTTCCCTAGTCAACCACGACAGTAGTCTACCCGTCTTCTCTCCCTGTTCAAAGATTCTCTGTGACTGAGAAAGTATCTGTTTCTTGGTGGTCTCAACCCGCAGCAGGGAGATTTCCCTGTGAAGGGATTACATAGCGTCATATGTCAGTGCATCTTTAGTGGTTACATATCTGTCTTCTACTAGCAGGACCTTCTTTTCTGCTTCTTGTAGTGATAGACTCGTGTCCTTCCTGACCTTCCCAATCACTGTTTTTTATTGCCCCCGAGTGTATGCCTTAAAAGCATCCCAGAGCATCGGTGGGGGAGCCTTACCCTCATTGTGTGTCCAGTATACTCCCAGCTCTCCTTCAATCAGGGGGGCCACCCGTTCGTCAGTGACCCATGGGCCAGAGAGCCGCCACAGTGCAGAGCCGCCACAGTGCAGACCCTGCCGGCGAGTCCCTTTGTAATTTAAGTAGAAGGGGTGCATGACCCGCCAAATGGCAGGATCTCTACCTACTGTATCCGGAAGAGCAGGGAGTCAGTGGTATAGACCAAATCAATTCTGAAGAAGGAGGCATATGTGGCCGAGTGACAAGTATACCGTTTCCTACCCGGGTGTCTCAGCCACCAGACATTAAAACCCATAGTTTTCTGCTCACTGGGACAGGGGGGAGTCACCAAAGGGTCCCGCACAGAGTCTATCCAGAATAGGGTTTGGGGTCATGTTAAAATCCCCGGCTAGGACAACCCCAGCCGAGGGATATTGTGTTAGGGAGATCCAATAGGGTAAATTCAAGCGATTTGTGTACCAGGACACTGACGCCCCTGGAATATGAGGAATAGGTTGAGTGATAATATGCACCCACCCAGGGCTTCCAGAGTGCCAGCGTCCTGCTCCCCACCAAATGAGTCTCCTGCAGTTAAGATATATGGGGATTATACTTCTTCAGATATTTTAATACCAGAGACCTTTTAATCTTGGAGTTCAAACCTCGAACATTCCAAGACAAAATAGTCAGGGAAGTCATGTTTACTACCACTTTAAGTTTATCTGGAACTTCATCTTTTCTGTGTAACAGGTTCATCATAGTATACCTTGATTACTCATCAATGAAAGTGAGAAAATACATTTTATGTCCTAGAGTCTGAGCTTTCCTAGGACCACATACTGTATATCTGAGTGAGTTAAAGTGATTGTAAAGGAAAAAATGTTATCAAAAAACAATAACAAACATATTATTCTTACCTGGTCTGTGCAGTGGTTTTGCAAAGAAAAGCCCCGATCCTCCTCTTCTCGGATCCTCCGCCGGTGCTCTGGGCCCCTCCTCCTCGCTAGTTGCCCCCATAGCAAGTTGCTATCTGTGGGGGCACTCGTGTGTGCTCACTCCAGCTCTCCAGCCAGCTCTCTGCTTCCATAAGACACAGAGAGCGCGGATCAGCCCCACCCCCATGCTCCCACCTTACTGACTGGGATTGACAGCAGCGGGAGCCAATGGCTCCCGCTGCTGCATCTCAGCCACTCAGGAGTGAGAGACCCAGGAAAGCCTTGGGTCTCATGCACGTCGCTGGATTGAAATCGGGCTTAGGAAATATTAGGGTGGGGCTGAGGGGGGAGCTGTACACTGAAGGTTTTTTACCTTCATGCAAAGAAATGAATGATATCCTTATTCTCCAAAAATAACTTGTATACATCCACTACTTAACACTTAACAGTAATCTTTTTTTCATTGAGCCTAGATTTATACTGGTGCGGGAACCACACATGATTCGGATGGGAATTGCACAGCATTCCTGTTCAAATCACATGCTATTCTTTGTTGTGTGATTTGAGCCCATTCATTTTGAATGGCTCAAATCGCACTGCACCCACACGAAAAAGGCGCATGCACCTTTTTTTGCAGCACTGGAATCAGATCACATGGGTGTTTACAACCATGCAATTCGATTTCCACCAATCACAATGCATTTTGTGAACTGTTTTTGGGGTCTCGTTAACTTAACATTGGCACCCGCAGCAGTTTGCATGAACAGCGTGCTATTGTGATGCGTTGCAGGAAACGCACTGGAATCGCTGAAAATCCCACACCACATCAATGTGAACCTAGGCTAAATAATTTCTTACTGTGGTTTTTCTACCTTCTCATAACATCCTTCATGAGCATCCAAACCTATCCTTTTCCCCTTCACTTCCCTACTTTTGGAACATGCAGTTCATATTAGTTACGGCCATATGCACTACACCATGCGCATTACAACTCCCATAGTTCATAGTACCTAGTCCATATTTGAAGCAAAGCAATTGAGAGTGGCTATATGTTTACATTCAGTGGGACCATGGTGTACGAAAAAAGCCACTAGGGATAACTCGAACTGCCCTGGACTTGGTTCAAGCAGGATTTGGCGAATTTCAAAGTTTGGATGCCGAACCCGAACCTGATTAAAATCAAAGGGAGCCAAATATAAATGAAAAATGCCTATATTCTGGGCTACTAAGCAAGGAGGTGTAAAAATAGCATGGGGTGGGCATGATGGGGTAACATGTACCAATGAAAAAATAAAAATATTATATTATATTTTATCAGGAACAGTGTTTTTTTTTAAATGCTTAAAGTGAAATAAAAAAAATGCCCAATTCATTTAAATAAAATGCCTGCGGATGTCCTAATCCTGCCTGTGAATGGATGCATCTCTGTAATGTACAGGAAGTGCTGCAGCATCACTGACAGTTACAAATGAAAAAAGTGTTTAAACCTGGCAGCAAATGATATTTGATTTGTAAAAAAAAAAAAAAAAAAAAATATGCTATGCATTTTGGGCAGCCTTTGGAGGAGTGTGTGCACATTTTTTGTAAATTTCACTTCTGCTGTAGCACATCCTACAGCAAAGATTAAAAATGAGAGTCCCCCAAAATGCATACCGAACCCTCTGAGGCTCTGGTACAGATTTGAATGATGCTGATTCTGTGCAAGAAAATCCCCTACAAGTGTGAGGTCACCCCTAAAAATCTATACCATACCTTTAATTCGAGCATGCAGCCTATTTGTTTAAGAGAGGAGGGGGGATCCCTGATCTGAACCACACCAAGCCACATGCCCTTAACATGGGGAGACCCTTTCCAGCAAAGCACCTTGCCCCCATGTTGATGAGGAAAAGGGCCTATTCCCCACAACGCTGACCAATAGCTTTGAGTCTTATCAGAATCCAGAAGCCCCATTTAATAATGGGGTCCCAGATACCACCCATCCCCTAACATGAATGAGTACCCTTACTCAAAAAAAGATGTAACCTAGAAATAAAGACATCCAAACATTTGACAAGATGTGTGTTAAAAAAATTAAAATTCCACAAAAGTCCCTTTTTGTAAATCCATCATCAATCTTGATGCCCGCCGAAAACAAAAGCAGACAACACTGCGAACATGACCAATTACAACAGTACCACTAGCTGAATGACAACTTCCTGAACTGTCATCAGCTATATAAGGGCAGGGGCAGGGTTAGTGGTCACATTATTGCCCATATGACCATGGCTATATTTAGGCATTGATGTAAACCCTCTTTTTATTTATTTTATACAAATTTTTTTTACACTTTTTTTTGGGATTAATTTTATTGCTATCACAAGGGATGAACAAGATCCCTTGTGGTAGGATAGGCCGTGACAGGTCCTCTTTATGGAGAGATCTGGAGTCTATTAGACTACCCGTCACTTCCGGTTTCCGGGGTTACAGAGATAGGGGAACTACGTCAGTTCCCCTCTCTCTGTTCAGTGCAGCAATCACCGCCGGCTGCATTGCTCCCAGGCTCCGTTATGGGATGGTAGAGCCTGGGAAAGGCAGCAGCGGCCACGGGAAGGACGTTTCTTGTAGTTGGCCACCAGGTTTGCACACATCTCATTCCTCTTTGCAGATACTCTCCGAGTCATTAAGGTTTTGAGGCGGACGTTTGGTAACTCGAACCTTCAGTTCCTTCCACATATTTTCTATGGGATTAAGGTCTGGAGACTGGCTAGGCACACCAGGACCTTAATGTGCTTCTTCTTGAGCCACTCCTTTGTTGCTTTGGCTGTGTGTTTTGGGTCACTGTCATGCTGGAATAGCCATTTTCAATGCCCTGGCTGAGGAAAGGAGGTTCTCACCAAAGATTTCACAGTACATGGCCCCGTCCATCGTCTCTTTGATGCAGTGAAGTTGTTCTGTCCCCTTAGCAGAAAAACACCCCCAAAGCATAATGTGTTCCACCTCCATGTTTGACGGTGGGGATGGGGTTCTTGGGTCATAGTCAGCATTCCTCCTCTTCCAAACATGGCAAGTTGAGTTGATGCCAATGAGCTTGGTTTTGGTCTCATCTAACCACACTTTCACCCAGTTCTCCTCTAAATCATTCAGATATTCATTAGCAAACTTCAGACGGGCCTGTATATGTGCTTTCTTGAGCAGGGGGACCTTGCAGGCGCTGCAGGTTTTCGGTCCTTCATGGCGTAGTGTGTTACCAATTGTTTTCTTGGTGACTATGGTCCCAGCTGCCTTGAGATCATTAACAAAATTCTCCTGTGTAGTTCTGGGCTGATTCCTCACCATTCTCATGATCATTGAAACTCCACGAGGTGAGATCTTGCAAGAAGCCCCAGACCGAGGGAGATTGACAGTTATTTTGTGTTTCATCCATTTGCGAATTATCGCACAAACTGTTGTCTCCCTCTCACCAAACTGCTTGGCGATGGTCTTGTAGCCCATTCCAGCCTTGTGTAGGTCTACAATCTTGTCCCTGACATCCTTGGACAGCTCTTTAGTCTCGATCATGGTGGAGAGATTGGAATCCAATTGGTTGCTTCTGCGGATAGGTGTCTTTCATAAGGTAACAGGCATAAGGTAACAGGCTACCCTTTAAGGAAGTGCTCCTAATTTCAGCTCGTTACCTGTATAGAAGACACCTGGGAGCCAGAAATCTTGCTGATTGATAGGGGATCAAATACTTATTTCACTTATTAAAATGCAAATCAATTTACAACTTTTTTTAAATGCATTTTTCTGGATATTTTTGTTGTTATTCTGTCTCTCATTGTTAAAATAAACCTATTTTTTATTCTATTTATTTCAGGTAAGTATACTTAAATCTACCATTAAAATTATAGACTGATCATTTCTTTGTCAGTGGTCAAACTTACACAATCAACAGGGGTTCAAATACTTTTTTTACTCACTGTAATAAGAAGTAGGGGGCATCTACTAAGCTGCTGAAACAAAAAAATTAAAACATTTAAAAAAGGCTTTTCTTATATATTTTTTCTTGATATTCAATGTTGGTAATATATTCAGGTAATATATGCAATGGCATTACAGCCAATAGAGTTTACAGTTTTTTGTTTTTTTTATTATTGAAAGTTGCACTTCTGTTTGTCAAAAAGCAATATTTTTGTGTTTGTTTATGAAACTTGATTTATAAAGACATTATCTATCACAACGACTAAATCTGTGTCTGTAGTGCATGTTCAAAGCTTAATACCATTAATAATAACATGTTATTAGATTTTTACTCCAGGAGTATATAATACGTTTGGCAATTCTAGAGAAATGCTTAAATAATGCGTTACAATTTAACTAAACTAACAACTAAATGTACTGGAGATTTTAGTCGACTATAATGTAATGTACCGTATGACTAAGACTAAAAAATTCAAATGTCTAAAATACAACCAAAACTAAAAGGGCATTTTAGTCAAAAGACTATAGACTGAAATGAAATCTAAATTTGACATCAAAATAAACACTGGTTAAAACCCCTGCTACGTTGTTTTTTGCTGTCTGTATTCGGTTGCAGAAATATACATTCATTTTTACAGAGACACAACATAAAGTTAGAAGAAATTCACCAAAGTGAGGGACATTCCCCTATTAGTTGTCTCCACAACAGATGTCCCTATTGGAAAATTTACCCTTACATCCTATTTTAGGGACAAATCAAACTTTTTGGGTTTCATCTCAGTGTTTTAATTGATGACAATGGTCACCTGTACATACTAAATAGAAGGATGAATCTCCCCAGTGCAGGGAGATTCCTATGTCCAAGAATACACTGCAAGGTGTGAATACAGTTAAAATGTTTTTCCTCTTTGACAGCGGTAACCACTTTACTGCACTTCAGGTGAATACAGTTCATCAGTGATTTTTCTTTATGCAAGTTTGTGGCTTCCTTTTGTGATAATACAGCTGCAACCTCTGAATGTCATTAAATATTCTTGTTTGGTGAACCCCTTCACTGGAAGAAGCTTACTTTCAAGAGTGGGAGCATATAGTACCTCTTTGATAGGTATCTTTCTGTTCTGGTGATTGTCTGGGACAAAAAGAATATATGGTATTCTTTCTGATACCATATACTTTCCATTAGCTATTGTAATTCTTTCTGTCTTGCTTTGACCATGCTGACTGAAGAAATTCTTTATTATTGGTCATATGACTTGCAGTTCTGGAGTCAATGCACCAGATAAAAAATGATGGGGTGTCCTCTTCTGAGTGAAAGTCATACTTGGTATCTGAAGCATCTTTTACATTTTGTTGTTTACTTTGTCTGTTTCTAGCTGTAGTGTCTATAACTGACCTGCCTTTTTGTAAGCAAAATATTTATGTCTCATGATGCTTATAACTATTATTGGGGTTGTCTGTTCTTACTGTTGATTCTACCGTAGGAGCATTTTCAATGTTCACAGTTTTTTTTTCTTGCATTCCTCCACAAAATAGTTACATAGTTAGTCTGGTTGAAAAAAGACACAAGTCCATCTACGTCAACCTATAAAAAGGGGAAAAAACAAAAAATGTATACAATCCCTATATACACACACACACAGGTTACCACATTCGATCCAGAGGAAGGCAAAAAAAACCCAGCAAAGCATGACCTAATTTGCTCCAGCAGGGGAAAAACTCCTCCCTGATCCCCGTAGAGGCAATCAGATATTTCACGGATCAACTTTACCTATAAATGTTAGTAGCCAGTTATATTATGTAAATTTCGGAAAGAATCCAGACCTTTTTAAAGCAATCTACTGAGCTGGACAGAACCAACTCTTGATGGAGTCTATTCCACATTTTCACAGCTCTTACACAAGCTTGCCCTTGACATATTTCAGGGTGATAACATTCTGAGAGCAACTCACAGTTCCAAACTCTGATCCACCCTTTTGCTACAAGTGCACCATGTGCAGACCATGGGAGTTCATGCTTGCACTCTGTATAATCTTTAGAAAGAGACCAATTATGTCAGTTCCTTTAACAAAGCTTTATTCAGCTGAAAATGCATGATGCAAATCTCTGCCTAAGGCTGCCCATCATTGATGCATTTCACCCATACAGGCTTAACTGTTAAGTAAAACAAGTCTTCAGCAAAAGGCCCACACTTCTCCCCCTGATTTCTCATTTTCTACATCTCTCCCTGTTGGAAAGCTGCTGCTAAATAAGATTTACAAAATCAGGCATTGCCTGCAGCCTCCAGTGACAGAAAGGGGGTTTCAAAGGCTTCAGATATGCCATATAAAGCAGAGACAGGGTCCTTGGGCCACACTGAGGAGGGTAAAACAAAGGCTTGAACTTCTGCATCATTCTTCCATACCGACCCCATTGTCTCCAGCAGCATCCTTCCCAAAGCTGGTGTCTCTATCATAACTGCTAGACTCATCCTCAAATTGCTCAGAACAGGCAGTGCCCCCCTCCCCAGATCATATGCAATATCCCAGAATAAACTATGCCATTCTGTGTTACAGCTTTTATGCACGTGGGACAGGAGCCACATTGAGCCACAGATGCTGGCAGCTCTGTAGACCCAGGACTGAGAGGTGGCAAACACCACACCATCTTCAGCCTGGCAAAGTTGTGTATGACAATGGCACTACTTAATTCCCTTTGCCAGGGAAAATGTACACATTTTCTCAATCTTGTGGTGCAGAGGTTCATCACAAAATACAATTTTTCTGGCATTCCTTCACAAGGCTAGGAGAGTTTGTGTGCCCTTTAAATGGTCAAAGCTGGTCACGGCTCGCCTTGCAGAACTGCACACCAACATCAGCTGCCTGCCAAGCATCTTCTAACATTCTGAAACACTATGTTGGCCATGCTGCAGAGACTGCATTAGCAGCAAAATGCCACCAATGAGTACCTCTGAACAGGGCCGGATAAGAAGCATCATGGGCCTGGTGCTGACTATTTTGGTGGGCTTTTTTATGGAAATATTAAAATAAAGATGCAAACAATGGCCCTAGCATCAGTGATCTGAAAAAATGCAATAAATGTGTAGCACTAACCCCCGAAAGAGCTGCTGGTTATTATTTTGGGTTTTTGCCGTTACCCCTTACTCACAGTTCACCACACTTGAAACGTAGATTCTGTACTGGGCCTCGCGCCCACCTATATATGCACAAGTCATTTAGTTCTTTTTTTTTACAATGCTTTTTATTGAACAACTTGAGCAGTAGAGGGATGGAGGGTTTAAGGGAAAGTTCAGAAACCTTGTGCAGATCACTGAGGAACTTTTAGATCCTGTAGACAAGTATTCCTTCAGTCAACTTGCTCTCCCGGATAGGCCTCTCTCACTGACCTAGCAGCCGGAATGATGCACGGACAAAAGTCTCTGCCACAGACTTGATAGGAACAATAATTGTTGAACAATCCTCTGCCACAGGATTTAGTATTAGTTGGACGATCCTCTGCCACAGGATTCAGTATTGGTAATGAACACAGCTACACAGTACCAATAATTTCTTTAAGCCATCCGACAGTACTCTGAGGTCGAGTTGGTTAGGATGCATCCTCCAATTAAGTCACCAGGCTCTTCTTGAGATACCAGCCATTCGCTCGGTCCTCTTGAAGATGAGTCCTCCCCCGGATCTTTCAATTGCTCGGCTTCTTCCCGCAGGACAGACAGCACAGGACCACCTCTGAACCAGTAGGCCCCAGATAGCTTCTGGGCCTACTTGCGGTCACATAGCCTCGGGGCAGCAGGGCCCCGAGACAGAAAAGGAGTTGTCACATACCTTAGGCCAGGAGGGCCAGGAGGTGAGAGAGAGAAAAAAAATTGTGTCTGCCCCTTAAATATCTCTTCCCAGAAGGCACAGCAGTGAACACTCCCACTGGGCTGTTTCTGGGAAAAAAGATATTCAATACACCTTAGCCTGTTGCCCTTCCATCACTGGCCTGTGGTGACAACGACACCTACAGACGACAGTGTGGAACTGCATGCAACACAGCCAATGCTGGAACAGAGGCTAATTTAGCCATAACATTGAATCTGAACTATATACAGAACAGATACCCACTAAATTTACATACGAGCACCTAGCCAATAGGAGCAGTGCGCTACAAATGCATAAAAATGTAGCACCCTCTACCATAGGTAGGTGCAAGCATAGGATTTTTTTTGCTAGGGAAACTGTCAGCACAGGTAAATTTAGGCAGGCCTATTCTTTGAGCTAGGCCTGTCTGTTTTGATCAGGGGGTAGGGAGTGGTTAGTGTAGCAGTGGGTGTGACCACCTGTGCTTAGGGTGGCCACGTGTCCCGGATTGCCCGGGATTGTCCCTTATTTGAGTTTTTTGTCCCGTGTCCCGGGTACCTTCATTCCGGGACAATACAGTGTCCCGGAATGAAATAAAACACACACTGCCGGCTTGCACCAGTCCGACTGCCACCCTTATCATTTTACAGTGCAGTTTTCTTCCTTAAACACACACAGATATGGCAGCTGACTGGTTGCTAGGCTAGGGCCGCCCGCCCCGCGTCTAGCAACCAGTGACGTCACGTCAGCACTCACAGTCACGTGGGAGAGTCAGTGCAGTGGGATCCCGCACGGCGCACTCTAGACTCTACGGCTGAGCAGCGCGCCTGAGAGAGAGAGCAGCCGCCAGCCTGCCAGCAGAGCCAGACAGTCCAGTCCACGCTTACTAGCCTGCCCACAGTGCCCTGTGCCCAGCCCCAGTCAGTGGTGGTGCCTGCCACTGCCAGTCCCGGACCCGGAGCCGCCGCCGAGCCGACTACACCAGCCGCACATTGCCAGCGGCCAGCCAGCAGCGCAACCCGGGCCGACTCCGAGCTGCCCGCCTGCCCGCCGTGACTGAGTCCTGACTGAGCCGCCTCCTCGTCCGAGTCCTCCCTCCCTCCGGGCTCCGGCTCCCTCCCGCCCACGAGGTCCGCCTGCCAGAGTACTTCCTGAAAGGTTAGTGTAACTTTCACAGTCATGAGCAATGCATGCACACAGCACACTCCCTCTCTCAAAATCTGCTGCTGTCCCCAGACCCCCACCCCCCTCAGTTCTGCTGCTGTGTCCCCCACACAGCCACACTCCCTCTCATTTCTGCTGCTGTCCCCCACCCCCCTCAGATCTGCTGCTGTCCCCACTCCCTCTCAGTTCTGCAGCTGTCCCCCCCACTCCCCCTCAGTTCTGCTGCTCTCCCACTCCATCTTTCCTCCATGTCCCCCTCCATTCTGCTGCTGTCCCCCTCCATTCTTCCTCCGTGTCCCCCTCCGTTCTTCCTCTGTGTCCCCCTCCATTCTTCTTCTGTGTCCCCGTTCGTTCTTCTTCTGTGTCCCCGTCCTTTCTTCTTCTGTGTCCCCCTCCGTTCTTCCACCGTGTCCCCCTCCGTTCTTCCTCTGTGTCCCCCTCCATTCTTCTTCTGTGTCCCCGTCCGTTCTTCTTCTGTGTCCCCGTCCTTTCTTCTTCTGTGTCCCCCTCCGTTCTTCCTCCGTGTCCCCCTCCATTCTTCCTCCGTGTCCCCCTACGTTATGCTGCTGTCCCCCTCCGTTCTTCCTCCGTGTCGCCCTCCATTCTGCTGATGTCCCCCTCCGTCCTGCTGTCCCCCTCCGTTCTTCCTCCGTGTCCCCCTCCATTCTTCCTCTGTGTCCCCCTCCGTTCTTCCTCCGTGTCCCCCTCCGTTCTTCCTCCGTGTCCCCCTCCGTTCTTCCTCCGTGTCCCCCTACGTTATGCTGCTGTCCCCCTCCGTTCTTCCTCCGTGTCGCCCTCCATTCTGCTGATGTCCCCCTCCGTCCTGCTGTCCCCCTCCGTTCTTCCTCTGTGTCCCCCTCCGTTCTTCCTCTGTGTCCCCCTCCGTTCTTCCTTTGTGTCCCCCTCCGTTCTTCCTTTGTGTCCCCCTCCGTTCTTCCTCTGTGTCCCCCTCCATTCTTCCTCCATGTCCCCCTCCATTCTTCCTCCGTGTCCCCCTCCATTCTTCCTCCGTGTCCCCCTCCGTTCTACTGCTGTCCCCCTCCGTTCTTCCTCTGTGTCCCCCTCCGTTCTTCCTCTGTGTCCCCCTCCATTCTTCCTCCGTGTCCCCCTCCGTTCTTCCTCTGTGTCCCCCTCCGTTCTTCCTCCGTGTCCCCCTCTGTTCTTCCTCCGTGTCCCCCTCCGTTCTTCCTCCACAAAAAAAAGTATCAAAAACCATCCTTTTTGTTCGGCGCGGGGGGGGGGGTGTCCCTGAATGGCAGTTTGGAAATGTGGTCACCCTACCTGTGCTCTAGTTCTGAGGCGCCTCCCCTGCTTACAGGGAGAAAGTTCTGGAAGAGGGGCAGGGCCTAGAACTGTGTGGGAGCCATGGCCAAATCCCCAACTGGTATTGGCAGGGGATGGGCCTCCTATATAAGCTGAGGTAACAAGCCACTGGGGGGTGTTGTCGGCTGAGAGAAGTGGAGAATGGAGTACTAGACAGCAGCAGGAGGCCATCCCCATCTGGGGGGGGCAATCACAGGAGGAGGCCCGGGAGACCTGTGAGGGAACTTCACCTTTACAAGGTTATTGGTAAAGTTTGCATCTTTACACGGTCATTGATGTGCAATTCCTGGAGCAGAGGGGCAGGAGAAGCTGTCAGGACGTACGGTTCGTTAAGTTCTTCATCATGGACTCAGGGCAGAGAAAGGTCAGTGAGTATACCATAGTGGAGGTCTGGATGTGGAGACATGCCAGGAAGTCTGTGAGGGAACTTCACTTTTACACGGTCATTAGTGAAGTCCTCATCATTACACGGTCATTGATGAGGAATTCTGGATCAGAGGAAAGACTGTGGGGAATAGTGTAAAATCGATGTGGCCTGAGGGAACAGGATTTGCAGGATGGGCTAGCTGGGAACAGTAGTCCACCATCCAACACATGCTTTTAAACTACTAGGCCTCCGGGGAGAGGTACTGCAGGCCTCTGGTCTAGTAGCAGCGAGCAACCAGGGTCAGCATTAGAAACTATTCAGAGTGGGATCTTTTGCACATAGAAGAAGATGTGACAGAAAATGAATGTGCTTCAGTATAATTTTGTGCAGGAGGAGAGGATTTCTGGAAACTTCACCCTTACACGGTCATGGGTGTAGTCCTTATCTTTACACGGTAACTGATGAGAGTGTAGTCCTTATCTTTACACGGTAACTGATGAGGAATTTCTGGGAGCAAAAATCTGCAGGAGTTACGCAGAGGAGGAGCAATAGTCTGCATGGTGATTCAGGGAAGAGACTGTAGCTGCTATACATGCACATAATTTCTTCAGGCTCAAACTAAGTTCTGATCTATAAATATGATGGCAAAGTATTTAATCTATGGGCATCCCATATACCCTTTCCCCAGCCAAGTTATACCCCTCAATAAGCAAAAAAACAAAACAAAGCAAATGACTGTTCATTGTCTCTGAGGTGATATATTAAGGTCTGGCAGCAGGGTGATTTGGTGGATGTTTGCTACTAGTGGCAACTATACCGCTACAAATGGTATAAAAATATACCCCAAGATTATAGTCATTGAAAGAGATGATCCACCATCAGTGATAGAAAAAGAATGCCCCCATGTACAGACCTGAGATCAGCCCCTCATAACATTTAGACCCCATATTAGCCCACTTTTAACATTTAGACTACAGATTAGTCTCCCCTTAACATTGAAACCCCAGATCAGCCCCTGCTAAAAGAGAAGTATGGATTTTATTTGTATTTTTTTAACCGCTTATGGCCCAAGCCAATTCTGACACTTCGCACCTACATGTAAAAATCATATTTTTTTTTCTGGTAAATTACTTAGACTTATAATTACATTATATATGTTTTCTAGCAGAAACCCTAGTGAATAAAATAGTGTTTTTTTTGTTATGTCACACTATTTGCGCAGCAATTTTTCAAACACTAAAGGTAGCCTGATTTTTTTGTATACCGTAATGTGAAAGATTATGTTAGGCTGAATAAAAAGATACCCAACATGTCACACTTGAAAACTGCGCACACTCGTGCAATAGCGCAAAACTTCGGTACTTAAAAATTTCCATAGGCGATGCTTTCAAATTTTTTACAGGTTACGGGTGCGACATACATAGTTACATAGTGGCTGAGGTTGAAAAAAGACACAAGTCCATCAAGTCCAAACTATGAGTGTGATTATATGTCAGTATTACATTTTATATTCCTGTATGATGTGGTCATTCAGGTGCTTATCCAATAGTTTTTTGAAACTATCGATGCTCCCCGTTGAGACCACCGCCTGTGGAAGGGAATTCCACATCCTTGCTGCTCTTACAGTAAAGAACCCTCCGCGTAGTTTAGGGTTAAACCTCATTTCTTCCAATTTTAATGAGTGGCCACATGTCTTGTTAAACTCCCTTCCACTGAAAACTTTTATCCCTATTGTAAGGTCACCAGTACGGTATTTATAAGTTGAAATCATATCCCCTCTCAAGGGTCTCTTCTCCAGAGAGAATAAGTTCAGTGCTCGCAACCTTTCCTCATAACTAATATCCTCCAGACCCTTTATTAGCTTTGTTGTCCTTCTTTGTACTCGCTCCATTTCCAGTACATCCTTCCTGAGGACTGGTGCCCAGAACTGGACAGCATACTCTAGGTGCAGCTGGACCAGAGTCTTGTAGAGCTGGAGAACTATCGTTTTATCTCTGGAGTTGATCCCCTTTTTAATGCATGCCAATATTCTGTTTGCTTATATGCAATAAAATACGAAACACAAAATTGGTGCAGCGCTAATTAAATTGGAAATATACACGTGAAAAAAGACTTGAAATAAAGACTAATGAAGAGCCCCAAATATACAGTCCATAGGTGAAACTAAAAACCAATATCCGTGCTTCGTGTAGATATAAGTAGATTGCACTTACAGGATAAAAGCATCGAAACTACATGTCAAATAGTAGAACCGCGGCGTCCCTACTAGCTTTGCTTCACTTCCTGGTTTACTTGTCTACTTGGAAGTGAAGCGAAGCTCATTTGGATACTCAAGGTACTGCACTATGGGAGCATTTATTTTTCATATTTCCGAGTTCCATCTGCAAAGCAGGGATTCCAGCCACTATTAAGGTTCCTGGGGAGACCCATTTCCCTGTGCTTGGTGAGACCATTATTCTAGTGGTCACGGAGAGCTGGTAAGCAGGCTACTTACTCTCACCTGGGTGTGGAGCTGGATTTATCTAATGTGAAGGACTATCACTTTCTCCTCACCTACAGCCTTTCCTCTACATGAAGCATGGATATTGGTTTTTAGTTTCACCAATGGACTGTATATTTGGGACTCTTCATTAGTCTTTATTTTAAGTCTTTTTTTCACCTGTATAATTCCATTTTTATTAGCGCTGCAGGCTATGATTGATTCTACTGTGCAGGGAATCACCATCAGAAAAAAAGATATCTGAATAATGCTTGCAGCTAAAATTGCCCTTTCCAGACCCCAGATCAAATTCCCTTAACATTGCCATCTTCAGACATGCGATCAGATTATCACTAAACTGAAGATGAAAATTAAGAGTTTACCTTGAGAAATGAAATAACGAAAGAGTATATATGGTCTTAATGTTTAAAATATGGTTAAATGTCTGTAAGATGAAAATAATACAATTTGTGAAAAAAGGGTTTAGACTAGAGGATGAAAGCACTGGAAGTGGATGAGAGCGCATGTTACTATTGTGCTGTAAATTTGCACAGAATCCAGTTGTATTGATAGGCTGTACATCTTAAATAAAAAAAATTTAAAAAGTGCCAGTATCTCATAAGAGGGGACTTAAGGGAAGGGTATCTGATGGACTGGGAGTGTTAGGAGGTAGAGTGTGTTAGAGAGTCGACTCTCACCAAATGCTTTCTCTAAAGACAGTAAAAGAAACAGGAGAAATTGCTCAATGTATGTGTTTCACTAGAAAAATTAAAAATAAGAAAGATACAAACAAAATATCCCAAAAAAAAATCAAAACAAATGAGATACAAGGCAAATACCAAATAATAATGAGCGGGTAGCCCTGGACTAGACATTTAAGCGGAGTTCCACCCAAAAGTGGAACCTTCAGTTAACTGACTCCTCCCCCCTTCCGGTGCCACATTTGGCACCTTTCAGGGGGGAGGGGGGGGGGGAGAAACCTCTTTTTGACAGGTACCTGTAACCACTTCCTTGAGACAGTGGCATCCCTTGGAAGTTCGGGCCCCCCTCCTCCTTCCTCCTCCACTGGGCCAATTAGAAAGCAGAGCGCTCTTCGCGCATCGCGACGCCAAATTGGCATCACTGCCGGATTCCCCTACTACAAATGGCGGCAGCAGCACCCGAGAGCCGATCCAAAAAAATCGGCTAAGGGGGGCCGACATCGCGGGAACCCTGGACAGGTAAGTATCCTAATATTAAAAGTCAGTAGCTACAGTATTTGTAACGATGAATATACCGTTCCTTCCCCGCTCCAAAGATGCTGCTGGCAGGACTTTCTTTCCCGTCCTGCCAGCGCACCGCTCCAGTGTGAAAGCCCTCGGGGCTTTCACACTGGATACAAAGCAGCGGCACTTTCGGGTCGGTTTGCAGGCGCTATTATTAGCGCAATAGCGCCTGCAAACCGCCCCAGTGTGAAAGGGCCCTTAGAGCCACTTTTACCTTTGTTTTTTCTTTATGTGACTAAAGTGAATACCCTTGTTATAGGTGTAGGCCATTTATGTACCTCATGAAGTCTGACTGAAATACTCTCAGGATGTTGGTACCTCACCTCCACTATCACAGGAGTGAGCTCTGAAACACTGAGCTCAGCGCTACTGCATCAGGGGAAAGAAAGCGCATGTAAGGGGGTTTGAAAAACTCATTCTCAAGTAACACCAATGCAAGTAACACAAACTGTTGTTCATATGCCCTTATGTTGTATCTGGGAAAGAAGGCACTGATTTAAAAAAAAAAAAAAATTAATAGGCTAAACCCAGCTGCCTGAGTGAAACCTTCTTTTTTCACAATGTTACCTCTTATTACCCAGTTGTATTTAAAAAAGCAATGACAGATGATTGTCCTACTGTAACTAAATGTTCCCTATTCAGTAAGGTCTATGATTATTTCAGAAACTTCAATAAATCACAGTGGTACTTAAGGTACACAAATGCATAAACCTCACAGCAGACATAATGTTCAGTTTCTCCTAGAATAAAATGTGATCTGACATATTCTTTGAATATTTCTCAGTAATTTAAATTTTTAACATAAAAATTGAATCTCAGCTTGTAACAAAAGTGAATCAGTAGCTCTCTGAACCATTATCTGTCTAGTAGAATAATGTCTTGAGGTATTTTAATAATTAACTGCAATTAATTAAAATCTCATTCATCCCTTTTTTGGCTTCATACACCAATCTATTAATTTAACTTACTGGCTTCTTTTAAGATTCACAAATAAGAACAGTGCCTCACCTGTTACACTACAAAGTGATTCTCTGTAACGTCAGGTTGGCAGTGGAAAGATTCTCTTCATCTTTTTCAGAGTTAGCAGGTAGTACACAGTCTTTGTGGCCAGGAATTCCTCTCTACCTAAATCCCCAGAGCAGGAAATCACTTAATTAGTACCTTGAATCCATCATTCAGCGCTCCCTAGGGAACTGGTAATAGACCCAGACAAGTGCTTGATCCACAACACAAGAATCTTTTGTGAGAAAGATCTGGGACCAATTATACACATTATTAGGAATGGTGTTTACTTTGTGTTGAATTTTTCTTTAGTGTTTCCAAAATGAGATGCATGATGTAAAAACTAGAGCACTTGGATTTAAAATGTCAAAAGTCATATTCAACGTCTGCTTTTCATGTTTCCATAAAAAAAAAAAAAAATTGTACTACACGATTTATGAACTATGCTTGACGGTGATTTGAATTCCATATATGTATGTTCATGCCCCTAGCTTTCTATATCTTTCAAACGAATCCAGCAGAAAATATAGTTGTCATGTTTTGGATACACAGGCAGCTTGTTTTACTAAGCAGAATCACACATCCTTATCAGAATAACTCTCTATGACTTTGTATCATTAGATGTTATAAACCTATTTAGGCTCCATTCACACTTGTACGACTTTAGAGTGCAACTTTGGTGTAGCTTTGACACAGCTTTAATGCAACTTGGGATGGGTGCAACTTGGATAGGACTATGGCTTTGACCAGTGATAATGGACAACTGTTGCATTGTATAACATTCAGGTATGACTTTGTCACGTACCTGGTCCTGAAGCGGAAATGCTGAGAGGGCTCTCCTTGGGGCTGCGTGCTTGGTGTCCCTGAAGGTGGAAACAGGGAACATGAAGCCCAGAGAAGCAGAGATTGCTGGCTGTGCCACAGATGAGAGATGCAGGTGTGGAGATCTCTCCGTAGGTGGATACCAGATAAGGTGAGCAGTAGGACCCAGTGGAGCTGATGATGGTGCAGACTGCACACAGCAGGAAACAGATTGCAGTGGAAAGAGCAGCAAGCTGGATACAGCAAGTACGGACTTGCAGGCTGGAGCAGCAGGTAAGTACAGCAGGTAGGCACCAGGGTGGATCACAGCAAACAGGGTAAAGCATGAAGCGTATTCAAAGAGGCATGTCAAGGTTGGTAAGCCAGTGTTCAGCAGACAGAACAACAGAGACGTGAACAGTAGAGTTGCCACCTCATCCCTTTAAACCCGAACACATATGAATTACACAGGTTCTGAGGCTAATTAAATGCAGATAAGGCACCAAGTGAGTTTAATTACCAACTTAATCAGCCACAGAACCTGTGTAATTAATGTGTGTTCGGGTTTAAAGGGATGAGGTGGCAACCATAGTGAACAGGCAAGCCAAAGTCATACACAGGACAAGAGACGAGAGCAGATCCATGGGCAATCCGAGGTCAGCGCTGGGAGAGAGACAAGAGGTATCTAAGGGCAGGCCGGATCATAAACAGGAGATCAGAAGCATAAGCACACACACACAGGAACAGGAAGCTAAAGACCAGTCAGCAATGTCCATGTGCTGCAGTCACTCTTTTAAAGGCCAGAGAGCGCTAAGATCTGACAAGCATGTGTGTGCCGGCACATACACATCTTCGCCATGGCGAACATGCATTTGCAATACGTATGCACACCTTCGTGTGGGCACGGCCATATTGGAAATTGGCCACTGTGCCAGGCCTACGAGCAACTCTCCTCCAGGTAGTCTCCTGACAGTGCCCCCCACCCCCCTATGGGCAGGCTCCGGATGCCCAAACATGATATCTTTTCAGGGTTTCTGTTGAAGAACTCACTCAGCAATCTAGGAGCATGAATATTTCCTTTGGGCTCCCAGGAATTCTCTTCAGGAGGGTAATTTTTCCACTTGACAAGGGAATTGGGTTTCCTGCAATCAAGAATTGCCACTACCTCAAATTCAGTTTCTTCACCCACTGTAACAGGTGGTGGTGGTGGGTCTTTTCTTTCTGGAAAATGGTCTAAAAAGGCAGGTTTCAGAAGAGATACATGAAACTGGGTGGATTTTGTAAGACTTTGGAAGTGTCAATTCAAAGGCCACAGGGTTTATCAATCTTCTTATCTCAAATGGCCCAATGAATCTTGGACCCAGCTTCCGGGAAGGGAGTTTCAAATAAGCCGTAGATAGCCAGATCCTGTCTCCAACTTTCAAAACTGGATTTCCCCTCCTCTTCTTATCATAGTGCCTTTTATAATCCTCCTGAAGAACCTGATAGTTGGTTAAGATGGAAGTTAATCTGTCTTGAACTGAGGGCAAAGGAGTTTCTGGCAGCACGTCAGGTAGAAAGGATGGATGATACCCAAAGTTTGCCCAGAATGGGGTCTGGTTGGTGGCAGCGTGAACTGAGGTGTTGTAGGCAAATTCAGCACAAGGTAACAGAGATACCCAATTATCTTGTGAGAAAGTGGAAAAGCACCAAAGGTATTGTTCCAGCGTTTGGTTCTTTCCGTCTGGCCATTGCTTCGGGGGTGGTAGGCTGAGGGTAGGCAGACATCAATGTCTAAGGCTCTGCAAAGGGATCTCAAAGATCTGGAGGTAAATTGTACCCCTCTGTCAGAGACAATGTTTCTATGCAGGCCATGGAGCCTTACTATCTTCTTTATAAAGGCATGGGCTGTGTCTGCGGCAGAGGGATTGCCCACCATAGGTACAAAATGTGACATTTTAGACAATTGGTCTACTATTACAAAAATGGAAGTGAATCGCTCAGAAGGGGGTAGTGTCAGGTCTGGGCTCAGCCCTTGATTTTCTGAGCTGGCTGCTCAGCTGTCGGCTAATTGCCAGCTCCTAACTCTCAACAGTTACTCAGCTGTTTATTAGATCCTGCTCGTCAGTCCTTCCTACTTAAGCTGTCCAGTCCAGAGGAGCTCTGGCTTCACCTTGGTCACATCACAGAAACTATCTCCTGTGATCCTGTTCAAGACTTGCTTTGCTGACATCCCTTCTGGCTCCAGATCCTGCTTACTGTTCCACTACTTTGATCCCTGACTTCTGGCTTGGCTGACTATGCGTTCCGGTTACTGAACTTTGGCTATGTTTTGACTACATTTGTTCTTTTTACTTTTATTATTAAACAAGCGTGATTTAACTGTACTTCTGTCTCGGCCTGATTCATGGTTTCTGACAGTAGGCGAAAGCCATGAATTCAGAAGATGCAGTCAATCCACTTGTTGGTAATATTTTTTCCAGATTGGATGAACTGGATCACTGCATGGATCAGTTCACCATGGCGTAACAAACGCTTCTGAGTCGCACGGCTCACCTGGAATCTCCCACTGTGGCTGCCCCGATACAATCTGTGTTGCAGGCCAGCCCTGCTGCTACTACAATCTCTGTGCAGGCACCCACCTCGAGTATTACCTCTATAGGAGGTATGTCTGGTTGCGTTCTGCTTCCCCAGCAATTTGGGGGCAATCCATTCCAATGCAGAGGGTTTCTCAACCAGGTTTAAATATACTTTGAGGTGCTGTCCCAGGCGTTTCCCACAGACTGAAGCAAAGTAGGTTTCATGATATCTTTGCTTTCTGATAAAGCCTTGGCCTGGGCAAACCCTCTGTGGGAGACGCAAAAAACTGTTGTTTTGAGTTACCCTGAGTTTGTGGCTTCGTTTAAAAGGGTATTTGATGTTCCGCATGCTCTGCTTCTGCTGCCAAGTGCCTCATGTCCATCGAACAGAGTACGAGAACTGTTGCCGACTACGCCATTGAATTCCGTACTCTGGCAGCAGAAGTTGCATGGAACAATGAGGCCCTCGTGGCTGCTTTTTCTCATGATCTCTCGGATACCGTCAAGGATGAGATAGCAGCCTGAGATATACCCACTGATCTGGAGAAGTTGATCACGTTTGCCATCCTCATTGACTCCAGACTCAGAGAAAGACTCTTTCCACTGCTGGTTTTTCGATGGACCCAGAAAAACTTTCGGCAGTCCTACAGTGGCCCCGACCCATGGGTTTATGTCCTCTGCAGCATTTCCTGGGCTTTGCCAACTATTATAGGAAGTTTATTCGTAACTTCTCGTCTCTGGTCAAGCCCCTGACTGATATGCCCAGAAAGGACATTAACCCACGGAGTTGGTCTCCCTCCCTATGCCCCTCTCGAATCAAGCTATGTGAAAATCGTTGCTCCCTTAAGGCGGTCAAATAATTCCATTATTAATGGACTCAGATAGGCATTCTTAATTGTGAAACGATTGAGACCCCTATAATCAATACATTTTCTCAGTTCACCACTCTTCTTTTTCACAAAGAAGAAACCAGAACCAGCAGGAGATGAGTATTTGCGGATGAAACCTTGAGAAAGTGCGTCTGAAACATACTCCTCCATGGCCTTATCCTCCAAGACTGACAAAGAGGGGTATAGCACCAGGTTGAAGGTCAATTGCGCAATCGTATGGCTGGTGTGGAGGCAAACTACCGGCTTGACCTTTGTCAAAGACATCACTAAAATCATTGTACTCCTCTGGCAGGGAGGAGAGTGAAGAGGTGCACAAGACCTTGGCTACCTTCTGGAAGCATGTCTCACTGCATTATGATGACCAGGAGAGAACCTTAGCACGGAGTCAAAAAGGGGTTGTGCCTCTGTAACCAAGGATAAGCAATAACCAGCGGAAACTTATGTGAGGAAATAACTTGGAATTGGATTATCTCATGGTGAAAAGCCCCTACAGCCATGGACAATGGAACCATCTCATGAGTCACATGGGCAGGCTGTAGAGGTCTCCCATCAAGAGCCTCAATGGCAAGTTGAGTGTCACGCAGCTGCAGCGGAATTGATACAAAGGCAGCATCAATGAACAGGCCTGCAGCCCCAGAGTCAATTAGAGCCTGTATCGCGACGGATGACTCAGCCCAAGAAAGGGTGACCAAAACCAGGGGCTTATCCTTCTGGATCACTGGGGATGAAACAACCCCACCATGAGAAAAATCAGCCACGAGGGCCTCATTGTTCCACGTAACCTTTGCTGCCAGAGTACGCAATTCAATGGCGTAGTCGGCAACAGTTCTCGTACTCTGTGTGGGAACGTCAAATACCCTTTTAAACAAAGCCACAAACTCAGGGTAACTCAAGACAACGGGTTTTTGCGTCTCCCATAGAGGGTTTGCCCAGGCCAAGGCTCTCTCAGAAAGCAAAGATATCACGAAACCTACTTTGCTTCTGTCTGTGGGAAACTCCTGGGGCAGCATCTCAAAGTATATCTCAACCTGGTTGAGAAACCCTCTGCATTGGACTGGAATCACCCCCAAATTGCTGGGGAAGCGGAGCGGAACCAGACATACCTCCTTATAGAGGTAATACTCGAGGTGGGTGCCTGCACAGAAACTGTAGAAGCAGCAGGGCCGGCCTGCAACATAGATTGTATCGGGGAGGCCACAGTGGGAGATTCCAGGTGAGCCTTGTGACTCAGGAGTGTTTTTAACGCCGTGGCAAACTGATACATACGTTGATCCAGTTCATCCAATCTGGAAAAAATATTACCAACAAGTGGATTGACTGCATCTTCTGAATTCATGGCCTTCGCCTACTGTCAGAAACCATGAAATCAGACCGAGACAGAAGTACAGTTAAATCACACTTGTTTAATAATAAAAGTAAAAAGAACAAACATAGTCAAAACATAGCCAAAGTTCAGTAACTGGAATGGATAGTCAGCCAAGCCAGAAGTCAGGGATCAAAGTAGTGGAACAGCAAGCAGGATCTGGAGCCAGAAGGGATGTCACAAAAGCCAGTCTTTAAACAGGACCGCAGGAGATAGTTTCTTGTGATGTGACCAAGGTGAAGGCAGAGCTCCTCTGGACTGGACGGCTTAAGTAGGCAGGACTGATGAGCAGGATCATCAACAGCTGAGTAACTGTGGAGAGAGAACCTGGAGCTGGCAATTAGCCGACAACTGAGTGGCTAGCTCAGAGAAGGAAGGGCTGAGCCCAGCCCTGACATTGGCCTTTGTGTTGCCCCAGCAGTTTTCCAGGAATTTATTAACGATGTCCTCCGAGATTTGTTGCAGTTATGTGTGGTGGTTTATCTCGATGATATCCTCATATTTTCCAAGTCCCTGGAGAGCCATCACACAGATGTCCGTCGTGTGCTTCAGAAACTAAGAGAGAACAATCTAATTGTAAACTGGAGAAGTGCGGGTTCCATTGTGAACAGGTTAAATTCCTGGGTTATGTATTTTCCTCTGCTGGGTTTTCGATGGACCCAGAGAAACTTTCGGCAGTTCTAAAGTGGCCCCGACCCGTGGGTTTACGTCCTCTGCAGCATTTTCTGGGCTTTGCCAACTATTAGATGTTTATTCGTAACTTCTCGCCTAACTTCTCTCAAGCTCCTAACTGATATGACCAGAAAGGACGGTAACCTACACAGTTGGTCTCCAGAGTCCATTAAGGCCTTTGAGAGTCTCAAGGCTGCCTTTGTTTCTGCTCCAGTGTTGGCACACCCTGATCCTATGTTACCTTTTATCCTTGCAGTTGATGCTTCTGAGACTGGTGTTGGTGCCCTTCTGTCTCAACGTCCTACTTCTGAGAGCGCTATGCATCCTTGTGGCTACTTTTCCAAGAAATTATTACCTGTAGAGTGCAATTATGAGATTGGTGACAGAGAGCTATTGGCTATCATTTTAGCCCTGAAAGAATGGAGACATCTCCTCGAAGGTACCACTGTGTCGGTTCTCATTCTTACTGACCATAAGAATCTCACTGTCATGACCTTGCAGTAATACTTTCATGACCTGTCTGTCTCCTACCTGGTCTGTGTATCAGCCTTGAGGCTTGTACTCTCACACTGCATGCTTAAGTAATCTTCCCTCAGTGTGGCTCCACCTTAGCCTCAACAGGAACCACTATTTAATTTAATGTATTCTCCAAGCCTGCCTTGCCGTGCAAAATTGTGTGTTTGGCTTCCTGTTGCCTGCTTGCCATGTGCTCTAAGTTTGTCTCTGTTCCCGACTATCCCTGTCTGCTTGTGACCCTGACCTTTGGCATGTTCTTGACTATCCCTGTTTGCCTGTGACCCTGACCGTTGGCGTGTTCTCTGTTATCCTTGTCTGCTAGTCGCCCCGACATTTGGCTACCTCCTTACTATCCCTTGGTGTCCTGGGCTGCTGTTTCCTCTCCATCCTCCTGTAGCCTACCGTGAGCGTGAGCTGGGAGACCCTGGGGGCCGCGACCTGGAGCCAGTTGCAGCCCAGTCCATCCTCACCACTAGAGGCTCTGGTGAACACCTGCTGGCTCTTAGACTCCGTGCCCTGGGGAATCTATGCTCTAACTCCCTGTGGGATCCGTGTTGGTGCTCCAGGGGACCTGCCTTTCTGAACCACCCTGAGTTCCAGCCTTAAGGTCCACGCTCTTAGCGGTGCACTCCTGACCCCAACGGGGTGCATCTGTCACCTGGACTCAGGTGACCTGACACTCAAATTCTTGTCTGAAGCTAAATGCCTCTCACCCAGAAAGGCACAATAGGCTCTTTTCTTGTCAAGTTTCAATTACATTGTCTCATTCCTACCTGGTACTAAGAATGTAAGGGCTGACGCCTTGTCACGACAATTTTCCTCCACTTCCAATTTGGAGTCGGTTCTGGTTCCTGTGATTCCTCCTGATCGTATTCTGGCTACAGTTCGCACCAGTCTCACTTCTCCTTTGGGTGACAAAATTCTTGCTGCTCAGGTTTACGCTCCTCCTGAGAAACCTTGTGACCACTGAGAGTCTCCGTACTGCCGTGCTCCAGACTTACCATTCTCCCGAGGCTGCTGACCACCCCGGGAGGAATCAACTCTTTTGGGCCATTTCCCAACAATTCTGGTGGCCTAGTCTACTGTCATGACCTTGCAGTATTACATTCATGACCTGTCTGTCTCTTACCTGGTCTGTGTATCAGCCTTGAGGCTTGTACTCTCACACCTGCATGCTTAAGTAATCTTCCCTCTGTGTGGCTCCACCCTAGCCTCAACAGGAACCACTATTTAACACCGTATTCTCCAAGCCTGCCTTGCCATGCAATATTGTGTGTTTGGCTTCTTGTTTGCCGTGTGCTTTAAGTTTGTCTCTGTCTCTGTTACCGATCTTGGCGTGTTCCCGACTATTCCTGTCTGCTTGTGACCCTGACCTTTGGCGCGTTCTCGACTATCCCTGTTTGCCTGTGACCCTGACTTTTGGCGTGTTCTCTGTTATCCTTGTCTGCTAGTTGCCCCGACATTTGGCTACCTCCTTACTATTCCTTGCTGTCCTGGGCTGCTGTTTCCTCTCCATCCTCCTGTAGCCTACCGTGAGCGTGAGCTGGGAGACCCTGGGGGCTGCGACCTGGAGCCAGTTGCAGCCCAGTCCATCCTCACCACTAGAGGCTCTGGTGAACACCAACTGGCTCTTAGACTCCGCACTCTGGGGAATCTATGCTCTAACTCACTGTGGGATCCGTGTTGGTGCTCCAGGGGACCTGCCTTCCTGAACCACCCAGAGTTCCATCTGCAGCAGTCAGCCTTAGGGTCCACTATCATAGCGGTGCACTCCTGACCCCAACGGGGTGCATCTGTCACCTGGATACAGGTGACCTGACAGTTTGCACAGCCATGGACCCGTCTGATGTGCCGCTACCTGCCGATGATCAGCTGCAGGGCATAGTCCACAGACTCGAGACCCAGGAATCTAATCAGACCCAGGTGGTGCGATTCCTTCAGGATTTGGCTTCCCGCTTTGAACAACTTCAAGCCTCCTTAGGCTCGCCGGTTCCACAACCACAATTGGCTGCCGTATCAGCTCCGCTTACAGTCGCAGCCGCTAACCCTTTGCACTTACTAGCTCCGTCCCGTTACTTTGGGGATTCCAAGCCCTGCAGAGGGTTCCTTAGCCACTGTACTATTCATTTCGAACTCCAACCCCAAAACTTCAAGTCTGATCGGGCAAAGGTAGCCTATATTATTTCTCTCCTGTCCGGCGAGGCTTTAGCTTGGGCTGCCCCTATGTGGGAGAGGAAAGACCCAGTGGTTTCCAGCCTCTCTAATTTTCTGAAACTCTTCCGGAACCAGGTCGTGTCTCTTCAGCGGCCAGCGCCCTCTTACGTCCCTGCCAAGAGTCTGCTTCTATGGGACAGTATGCTCTTTGTTTCCGCATACTGACAGCTGAGCTGAGCTGGAACAATGAGGCCTTAGTCGCAACCTTTCTGCATGGCCTTTCTGATAGAGTGAAGAACGAATTAGCAGGAAGAACCATCCCCACTGATCTGGACGAAGTTATCTCCCTGTGTAACCAGATATTTGTTTTCAGGAAAGGACCTTAGAAAAGCGACACCAGCACTCCTCGGTCCTTGGTCAGCCCGAGCTCCCCTCTTTTCGTCCTGTGGAGCATCTCCTGCCAACTAAGGAACCCATGCAGCTGGGTCAGACCAGGCCATCCCCCGAGGAACGTGCTAGGCGCAGAACTCTGGGCCTGTGTCTCTGCTGTGGGGGCAAAGGTCATTTTCGTGACACATGCTCATTTCGTCCAGGAAAAGCTTGGGTATTACATCTGGAAGGTAGAGTATTGGACCCAGAAAAGTCATCTTCTCGTCTTCTTCTTTCAGTGTTTTTTCATGTTGGCGTTTCCTCCCACTCGGCCTTGGCTTATTTGGATTCGGGAGCCGCTGGCAACTTTATGGACTGGAGAACTGCATCTTCCATGAACCTTACCCTTTAACCCCTCACCACTCCATTGGTGGTCTCGGCGATTGATGGCACTGGTCTTCCAGGGGGGCCTATCCGCTTTCAGACCCCTCCTGTTAAGATGTCGGTAGGGATACTCCACCAAGAGTGGATACCTTTCTTATCCTTCCTAAGGTCTCAACCCCTATCGTATTGGGGCTTCCTTGGTTGCAGCTTCACTCTCCACACATTGACTGGACTTCTGGGCAGATCCTGGCTTGGGGTCCCTCCTGTTTCTCTTCCTGCCTACTCAAGGTTGCCCCTAAGGGGAGACTTCCCGTGGCTACTGCCTCAGTATCCTCTGCCCTTCCCGCTGCATATAGCGATTTCCGGGATGTGTTCTGTAAAAAGTCAGCTGAGGTGCTTCCTCCTCACAGGTCCTTTGACTGTGCCATTGACCTTGTTCCCGGAGCAGCTCTACCCGGGGGTCGTACCTACCCTCTGTCCATCCCAGAGACCCAGGCCATGTCTGAGCATGTTGCAGAAAATCTGGAAAAAGGATTCATCTGGAAATCCTCATCGCCTGCAGGAGCAGGGTTCTTTTTTGTTGCCAAAAAGGATGGTACCCTAAGACCCTGCATTGACTACCGATGCCTAAACGCAGTAACGATCAAAAATCGATACCCTCTACTCCTAATATCGGAACTATTTGACAGGTTGAAAGGTGCCTCCATTTTTACCAAGTTGGATCTCAGGGGTGCATACAATTTGATCCAAATATGGGAAGGGGATGAATGGAAAACTGCGTTTAACACTAGAGATGGGCATTACGAGTACTTGGTCATGCCCTTTGGTTTGTGTAATGCCCCAGCGGTGTTCCAAAACTTTATTAAGAAATCTTCAGGGATCTGCTTTACCAATTTGTTGTCATCTACCTGGATGACATTCTCATCTTTTCAGATAGTCTGTCGGTTCACAGAGACCATGTCCGGATTGTACTTCAGCGCCTTCGAGAAAATAATCTGTACGTCAAGCTGGAGAAATATTCTTTTGAATGTTCTGAAGTCCTGTTTCTGGGATGCCTCGTCTCTAACTTCGGTCTTCATATAGATCCTGGGAAGGTCTCAGCCATTACCAACTGGCCTCTTCCTGTCGGCCCCAAGGCCACGCAGCGCTTTCTTGGGTTCACTAATTATTACAGGCGGTTCATTAGGAAGTACTCCTCTATTACTCCTCTATTCATTAGGAAGTACTCCAATTATCGCCTTGACCAAGAAGGGTGCTAATGCCAAGGAGTGGTCCCCTGAAGCTGTCTCTGCCTTTCATGATTTGAAACAGGCCTTCATTTCTGGACCTTTGTTGAGGTGACCTGACCCGAGGGATCCATTTTTTATTGAAGTGGACGCTTCCTCAACTGGGGTGTGAGCTGTGCTTCTTCAATCCTTTGGGAAAAAACGTCTACCATGTGCGTTTTTCTCCAGAAAATTTTCTCAGGCAGAGAAGAATTACGCTATTGGTGATCGGGAACTTCTTGCGATTAAATTGGCGTTGGAGGAGTGGCGTCATCTCTTGGAGGGTTCCCCAAATTCTATAACATTTTTCACTGACCATAAAAATCTGCAGTACTTACAGAATGCCAAACGATTGAATTCCAGACAAGCCAGGTGGAGTCTCTTCTTTTCCCGTTTTTAACTTCACCATTACATTCAAACCTGGTTCCTGCAACAGTCGGGCTGATGCACTCTCTAGATCTTTTGACATTCAGGATGAGGAGCCTACCATTGAACCTGAGCCGATTATCCCTACTTCATGCATCCTTGCCCATTCAACCACCCTGAAGTCAAAAATTCCTCCTGGCAGGACCTTCGTCCCCACTGAGCTAAGAGCTAAGATCCTTCATTGGGGACATGACTCCAAGGTGGCAGGTCATGCTGTTTTTCTTCGATCCTTCCTCCTCATCAGTCGCCACTACTGGTGTCCTACTCTACGTTCGGATGTCAAAGACTATGTTAAGGCTTGTCATGTCTGTGCCCAGTCTAAGTCCTCCACGCAGGCTCCTGCTGGTCTTCTCATGCCCTTGCCCATTACCAAGGAGCCCTGGTCTCACATAGCCATGGACTTCATCACCTATCTTCCACCTTCTGAGAAGAATATGGTCATTTGGGTGGTAATTGATCGATTCTCCAAGATGGCCCATTTGTTCCTCTTCCTGGTCTCCCTTCTGCTCCTGCCTTGGTTCCCATTTTCGTACGAGAGATTTTCTGTTTTCATGGTGTCCCTTCCCATGTAAATTCAGACAGGGGTGTTCAGTTTACTTCTCACTTTTGGAGAGCCTTTTGCAAATCCCTCAACATTACCTTGGATTTTACCTCTTCTTACCATCCCCAATCCAATGGCCAGACTGAAAGGGTTAATCAGGAGTTGGAGGTCTTTCTCCGTACCTTGGTCTCGGCTCATCACGATGGTTGGGTCTCATTACTCCCGTGGGCAGAGTTCTCCCACAACAATCATGTCAATGTCAGTTCTCAGAAGACACCCTTTGTCACTGTTTATGGAAGACATCCTCAGCTCCCTCTTCCTATGACCTGTCCTTCTGACATCCCAGCTTTGGCTACTGTTCAGGAATCAGTCAATTCCTTGTGGGCTGACGTTCATGATTCCCTCCAGAAAGCTGCCAAAAAGTTCAAAAGTTTTGCTGTCCGTCGCAGGCGCAAGCCGCCTTCTCTACAGCCAGAAGACAAAGTCTGGCTTTCTACCAGGAACATCAGACTCCGGGTTCCTTCTCTCAAGTTTGCCCCGATATTCATTGGTCCTTACAATATAATTTCTAAGCTGAATCCTGTTTGTTTTAAACTCCAGATCCCTAAAAGCCTCAGGATCTCCAACTCCTTTCATGTATCCCTTCTGAAACCTTTAGTTTTCAAAAAGTTCTCTAGACTTCTTCCTACCTTGGCTCCAGTCTCTGAAGATGATCAGGAGTACAAGGTTAGTCAAATTTTGAAATCTCGCTTCTATAAAGGTGTCCTTCAATATCTCGTGGATTGGAAAGGTTTCGGTCCGGCACATATCTTACACTCTTATGACAGTGCTAATGTAATCAGTTTAGACTCTTTCTGTATGATACTCCTGTACCCTGTGCAATGATGCATATTACCTTATACTTTCAAGACATTCAACCTCATACATACTTTATATTTGTATATTCCATACAGTGAGTATGCCTTGCAAGACACATGGGAGCATTCTGGGTCCACGTTTTCTTTTCCTTTCTGACACTTGCCATGCCGCCCCCCACGTCTGGTCTTGGTCCTCCTTACTGGTTTCTCTGTCTCTTCAGCTCCCGGGGTAGATGCCCTCTGCCGACCCCCTTTTGAGTTCAGTTTCTGTAACCTTTGTCTGACAAGTATGGGATGATCGGTTCAGGCTTCTTGCTTTTGTCCAATCATAACCGATACTCTAATATATACTTTATCTGTTTTTACAGACAGCAGATATGCACGTCAGCCCCTGATGAAGCGAGGAAAGCTTGCGAAACGCGCTGGGTTAGAGATGTATCATGCATATCTGTATCACATGTATTACTATTATATTGTGGCTATGTTTTAGGATTACAATGCAATATTGTTGTTTTATGAATCTGTTCACCCATGCTCACGTCTTATATTGGATGATGTTATTATTTTCAATAAATCACTTTTACTTTTATACTTGTTTACCCTTTTGATCACCATAAACATCTCATTTAAAGTCCCAGGGGCGACGTCCGTTTTCTCTGCTATTTAGGGATGGAGGTGGTTCATGTCAGGGGTCAGTTCTCAGATTTTCCTTTCAATTGGAAAGGTTTCAGTCCTGAGGAGAGATCTTGGATTTCTGCATCTGAAGTCTTCGCACCTCGTCTTCTGAGAAAGTTCCATTTGAAGTTCCCCTCCAAGCCTGGTCCAAAGCGGGGGAGGGGGAGGCCTCGTAAGAGGGGGGGTACTGTCATGACCTTGCAGTAATACATTCATGACCTGTCTGTCTCTTACCTGGTCTGTGTATCAGCCTTGAGGCTTGTACTCTCACACCTGCATGCTTAAGTAAATTTCCCTCTGTGTGGCTCCACCCTAGCCTCTACAGGAACCACTATTTAACACCGTATTCTCCAAGCCTGCCTTGCAATATTGTGTGTTTGGCTTCCTGTTTCCCATGTGCTCTAAGTTTGTCTCTGTCTCTGTTACCGATCTTGGCGTGTTCCAGACTATTCCTGGAACACTATTCCTGTCTGCTTGTGACCCTGACTTTGGCGTGTTCTCGACTATCCCTGTTTGCCTGTGACCCTGACTTTTGCCGTGTTCTCTGTTATCCTTGTCTGGTAGTCGCTCCGACATTTGGCTACCTCCTTACTATTCCTTGCTGTACTGGGCTGCTGTTTCCTCTCCATCCTCCTGTAGCCTATCGTGAGCGTGAGCTGGGAGACCCTGGGGGCCGCGACTTGGAGCCAGTTGCAGCCCAGTCCATCCTCACCACTAGAGGCTCTGGTTGAACACCAACTGGCTCTTAGACTCCGCGCCCTGGGGAATCTATGCTCTAACTCACTGTGGGATCGGTGTTGGTGCTCCAGGGGACCTGCCTTCCTGAACCACCTAGAGTCCCATCTGCAGCAGTCGGCCTTAGGGCCCACTATCATAGCGGTGCACTCCTGACCCCAACGGGGTGCATCTGTCACCTGGATACAGGTGACCTGACATCTACGTGCTGATGTAACTGCCTTCGTAGCTGCCTGTTCCGTGTGTGCTCAGAGTAAGACTCCATGACACCTTCCAGTGGGCCTCCTACAACTCATACCCAATGGAGAGAGATCCTGGACCCACCTGTTTATGGATTTCATTGTGGAGTTACCCAACTCCCAGGGCAACACAGTTATCAGATTCTTATCACAGTCCTTGGAGCAATTCCTACATTGCTATGTTTCTGACCATCATAACAACTGGTATATAAATAAACGTGCCTGCGCTGAAAAACCATATATATACCAATAGTTGGGAGGTGCATATATAGTGTAAAACTATACTACAAAATTTCAATATAGAAAAAAAAAAATGCTAGTAATATATAAATAATAGAATAAATACAATCCTTATATAAAAATATCCCATAAAGTGCAACATGCAAGAAAACAAAATATATATGTGGTTATAAATATAAGATCAAAGTGCAAAATGAAGTGTCCACATTTAAAAAGTTCAATTCATTGATAATAACACATAAAGTGCAAGTAAGTAGTGTCCACAGAAAACAGTGTTCCTCATGCTCCTCCTTAATGGTGTTCACAATCCAGCATGCTTCAGTGCTCTCCTGTGACCCCCCACTTGTGCTTGCGCTCACCTCTGAGCGTGTGACATGGTAATTAAACGGTGTCTAAACACGCATTGGAGCCACCCCTTGGGCTCATACAGGGTATGCTGGTATAGACTCCACCACTCTCAGATGTCATCAGATAGTTTCACATACAAGAAAGAAAAAGCTCCATAGTGTGATACAGTAGGGATTTATTTAAAATATATTAAAACTTCCCTCCAGAAGGGTACTCACAATATGTAGGTGCGTGAGTGCACCAAACTTTCCAGAGAGTGTTTGTATAAAACAAGCGTTTGTATGGCGTGCGGTGTGTCGTTCCTCATCTACCTCTGTTGCTGACAGCTCCGTCCTACCCCTCCCCATCATAACAACTGGTCAGACCTATTACCGTGGGCAGAATTTGCTCACACAGTGCCTTGAATTCTGGTTCCCAATTGTCCCCGTTTATGGCGAATTATGGTTTCCAACCTTCCATGTTGCCTGACTTGTTTGTTTCACAGAGTATTCCTGCATTAGAGGAGCATCTCTGTGGTCTTCGTTCCACTTGGGCACAAGTCCAGGAGGCTTTGCGATATGCTAATGATAGGTACAGACTCCATGCTGACCGCAGACGCCTGCCTGCGCCTTCCTACCTGGTTGGGAACAGGGTCTTGCAGTTATCTCGCAACCTCCGACTTCGTGTTCCCTCACTGAAGTTTGCACCTCGGTTTATTGGGCCTTTCTGTATTCTTCGCAGGATTAACCCAATGGCTTATGCTTTAGACCTTCCTTCTAATATACGTATTTTGAATGTATTTCATTTCTCCTTATTAAAACCTTTGGTCTGCAACTGCTTTACCACCTCGGTGCCATGTCCTTACCCTGTACAGGTTAAGAACCATGAGGAGTATGAAGTACAGTCCATTGTTGACTCCCGTAGGATCCGTGGGCGCATACAGTACCTGGTGCATTGGAAAGGGTACCGTCCGGAGGAACACTCTTGGGTCTCATCATCAGACGTACATGCTCCTGTCCTGCTCCGTGATTTCCATAGATGTTTTCCCCTCAGGCCTGGTGGTCCTCCAAGGGGGAGGGGTTGGTGAGGAGGGGGTACTGTCAGGGCTGGGCTCAGCCCTTCCTTCTCTGAGCTGGCTGCTCAGCTGTCAGCTAATTGCCAGCTCCTATCTCTCCACAGTTACTCAGCTGTTTATGATATTCTGCTTGTCGGTTCTGCCTACTTAAGCCGTCCAGTCCAGAGGAGCTCTGCCTTCATCTTGGTCACATCACAGAAACTATCTCCTACGATCCTGTTCAAGACTTGCTCTGCTGACATCCCTTCTGGCTCCAGATCCTGCTTACTGTTCCACTACTTCGATCCCTGGCTTCTGGCTTGGCTGAATATCTGTTCCGGTTACTGAACTTTGGCTATGTTTTGACTACGTTTGTTCTTTTTACTTTGATTATTAAACAAGTGTGATTTAACTGTACTTCTGTCTCAGCCTGATTCATGGTTTCTGACAGGTAGATTCACAATGAATTCCATGGACAGCATTTTCCAGGGAAGGTCCAGGACTGGTAATGGACTTAACAGGCCCCAGGCTTTAGTGTTACTCCCTTTGCTGCAAAGGCAAGTTGTGCAGGAACCAACATAATCTTTGCAGTCCTGGCTCAAGCCTGGCCACCAGAAGGACGATTGGACAAGTTTGATGGTCTTGTGTACCCCAAAATGACCAGCTAGCTAATGATCATGGCATGCTTTAAGGACTAAAGTCCTGGTCTCTTGTGGTACAAAAATTGTATGGTTATGGCAGAAGAATCCATCTTGCTTTCTTACAGAAGAATCTTCAGTTTCCGGGCATTGGGAAAATGCTTGCTGTATGGTTGACTATAGATCAGGTAGTAATAATACAAAAATTTGTTAGGACAGGATGGTGCTGGGAGATGCTACTTCAGGAGTTTCCAGTAACATTCGAGAAAGAGCGTCAGCTTTGCTATTCTTGGACCCTGGCCGGTAAGAAATGTGAAAGTTCAATCGGGAGAAAAACAGGGCCCACCGTGCTTGCTGGGGTCTAAGATTCTTGGCAGTCTTGAGGTATTCCAAATTTTTGTGACCGGTAAAGATCATCACAGGATGGACTGCACCCTCCAGCAAGTATCACCATTCCTTTAAAGCCGTCTTTATGTCTAACAGCTATCTGTCATTGACATCATAATTCCTTTCTGCTATCTGATCTTGGTCATGGGGGAACACACACCCCAGATCCAAGACCCCACGCAGTGTCTAACGCACCAAAATATTCCCAGTATAAAGAATAGTATTAGACCGGTCCTCTCCTTTCCTTTACTACAGTACTCCCCATCCACACACCCCCTAAGAAGAAGAAGAAAAAAAAAAAGGATTTTCTTTCCCTATCCCTCCCCCCTCCTCCCCCCTCCAGGCGACTGCTGGCACATAGGAACTCCTCCTCCTCCTGATTTAGACTATACTAAAGGGCCCATTTCCACTTCCTACAGCTCATGGAACTCGCATCAAAATATGTTCCTCCTTCCTTGGATTTAATAAAAAGATTCCATAGTGACCATGTTTTCGTATAAATTTCTCGTTTTTGTCGGGATGTCCACTCTAAGTCTTCCATTCGGTTTACTTCCTCTACCTTCCTAAGCCACATTCCTACTGAAGAGGGTTGTATCTGTTTCCAGGTAAGGGGGATACAGGCTTTAGCTGCATTCAATAAATGGCACAGAATGGACTTCCTATATGTCTTAACAGGGATTTCGGATGCATGCAGTAAGAAAAAAGTCGTAACTTCCGGGATTTCAAGATCACAAAACTTTTGCATGATCTTCCGGACCTCTTTACAAAAATTCCTAATTCTAGGACAGGACCAAAAATATGTAATAGTGTCCCCTGTTTCTCTTGACAATGCCAACAACCATCTGAAATATTCAGAAAACATCTATGAAGTACAGCTGGGGTTCTGTACCATTGGGAGAGAATCTTAAAGTTTGTTTCTTGCATTTTTGTACAGGTCACTGTTTTAAATATGGAGTGTATTATGTTGGTACATTGACCTTCCGAAAAGCTCCTACTCAAATCCAATTCCCATTTTCACAAGAAAGGCAACTGAAAGTTCTCCAGAGGTTTACCCAACAAAGCAAACAGTACATCTTTGAAAGCGATTGTGAGAGCGGTCCTTTTTCTGTACAGTATTTCTCAAATGGTAGCAGTCTGCGGTCCAAGGAATCAGGGGAACACACAGTATGTAAAAAGTGTCTTAATTGTACTGCCCACCAAAAGTCTAATTGATAAAGGCCATTTCTGTCTGTTAACTCCTGAAACGTAGGCCAACGTTATGCTATAACAAAATTAGAGGCCTGGTATAATCCCTGCTTTATCAATGTGTCAAAGGATCCCTTCCGCACACCTAGGATACATTTTTGGATTCCCCAATATAGGGACCAAGGGTGAATCCCTTGAGGATAACTTACCCTTGGAAAAAGATTATAGCACGTACGTAACATTGGCCCCTATAATTGGATGTGTCTTAGTCAAAGAAGGAAGATCCGTAAAACACCATGGCGCCCTATGCAACAGCTCACTACTCTGTGCTTGCTCTAATCTCAGACAAATGTTTAGATCCCCATGCCGACACCAGTCAATCATTCAGCTTAAAAGAGCTGCCTGATGATATTTGTACACATCAGGGACCGCTAGCCCCCCATACTGCTTAGGAAGCATTAGAAAAGTCCTTCTAATTCTTGGGTGTTTATGTGTCCAAATTAATCTTGTAAAAAGTGTGTTGGTTCATCTGAACACTCCATGGGCACATTCTGGACTATCATTAATCTGAAAAAAACATTTCATCCCTCTCTTGACATCCTCTATAACCGAGGGGTCCTGTAGGGGGCTCTCATTAAGTTTCCACATCATAGGGCCTGAATGTCGACTATCCAAGATGTTATATTTTTTAAAAATTGGCGCATGGTCCGACCAGGTGATCGACCCGATAGAGACTTCAACAACTGAGTGTAGTTGTTTATGCGGGATGAAAAAGGAATCAATGCATGAATATACTTTGTGTGGGATAGAGAATAAAGAGTAGTCTTTTTCCCCTAGGTGAAAAAGTCGCCATTAATCCACTATTCTTGCTCCATAAATTGCTTGGGAGATCCTCTTCTTTATACTGGGTGAAATCGTTCATACACCTAATGAGGTATCTTCCTTGGATATCAGTGGCATATTAGGATTTTCCCCAATGATCAACTGTCAATCTGTAAACTCCATGAGTTTATCTAGTGTATTTTTTAGAAAGAGGTCCTGCTGTATGTTGGGGGCATAGTAAGAAGCCAAAGCTACCCTAGTCCCTCCAATTGTTCCCTTAAGGAATAAATACCTCCCTCTTATATCTACCTGGGAATCTATTCAGGTCCATAGTACTTTATTTGAGATCATAATAGATACTCCCCTAGATTTAGTATCGGGGTTAGTCGCATGATACACCAGTGGGTAGTTTCTATTTCTAAGCAGGGGAAGGCTATTTTCTCTAAAATGTGTTTCCTGAATAAATGCAATGTCTATCCATAATCTCTTTAAATCTTGTAACAATATATGTCGCTTTTCAGGGATATTTAGTCCCTTTACATTAAAAGACATTATAGAAGGCGTATCCATCTTCCCTATAGCCAGCTCCCAGATCAAAAGCGTATAAGAGGAAATGGATACAGAGATAACGCGGAGGAGGGAAACCGCCTACATGGATGGTAGGAGAGGTAGGAAAAGACAAAGGGAGAGAAAGAAAAAAAACCCTATTTACCTATGGACAATCAAGGCGGTCACTCAATAGTGGCCCCCTGATAGTCCCTAAAGCAACTCTACTTTAAGCACTAAACTTCTAGTACCCAAGTTATATGAGTGCTGGCCTAATGGGGGGGGGGGGGGTAGTTAGACATGGCCATTCTAGGCTGAGCTTCCCGGTGGGCTCCAGTAGCTTAATATACAATACCAGGCATACATATCAAAGAAGAAATAAAAATGTGGCATTTATCCAGGCAGGTAATACCTATCTCTATATACCCTAATACCTATCAAACACCTCTGTCTCCACCCACTTCAATTGATATTATTACATTCCTGAATTAGGGATCAACTATTAACCCTTTAGTCTTGTAATCTCAAGTTCTACAAGTTCTAGAATGGTCAACTCTGTCCCAATGGTGCAAGGGAGAGTGAATCAGAAGTAATAATACTGAAAAATATATATATATATAAAACCCAGGCCTTTTGTGTTTAATCACACTTTATGTAAAGTATAGAATACTCATAAATGGGGGGGGGGATCTATCCCCCTATTTGTGTATCCAAAAAGAAAAGAAAAAAACATTTTCCCTACTGGAGAATCTGTGAAGAGAAAAAACACCACAAACAGAAAACCCCCCCAATAGAAAAAAAAAACACAGGTGCGATTCCCATAATAGGGATTATGTGAAAGTTATTCATATATTCTACGTGCAATCCTCTTTTACGTGCTTCCTATCTCATTTAGGTTTAATAATCTAAATTAAGTTTAAAAAAACTAGTTTTTTCAGTGTCACGTGCTAAGAGAAAAAAGTCAAAAATTGGTTATTGCTGGTAGCCTCCTCTCTGAACCATATACTTTTATCCTACTTCATTCTAGAAAACATTATCTACTTCATTTTAGATATAGACACCCATTTCTCTCTTCTCTCTCTCCATTTCCCCATTCAGTCATTCCTTACCACTTCCATACTTCTGTTTATGAGCTCTATCAATCTCTCATCTATCTCAATCCTCTTCCCATTCCCCCCTCACTCATTTCTATTCATTCTCTCATCTCATCCCAGTCTCCTAATCCCCGCCCCCCCCCCAATTTAATCTCATAAATTCTAAATCACACCCTTTCATTCCCTACCAACTAAGATTCTCCCATTCATTTCCTATTTATCTATTGCTCACTCCATCCCTTCCCCTTTTACTGTAATGCTGCGTACACGCGACCGGACTTTCCGGCAGAAAAGGTCCGACGGAACAAATCCGTCGGACATTCCGATCGTGTGTGGGTTTTATCGGACCTTTTCTGTCGAAAAATCTGACGGACCTTAGAAACAGAACATGTTTCAAATCTTTACGACAGACTCGATTCCTATCGACAAAACCTTTCGTCTGTATGCTAGTCCGACGGACCAAAAACGACACAAGGGAAGCTATTGGCTACTGGCTATTGAGCTTCCTTTTCTAGTCCGGTCGTACATCATCACGTTCGAAACGATCAGACTTTGGTGGGATCGTGTGTAGGCAAGTCCGTTTCGTCGGAACTCCGCTGAAAAGTCCTTCGGAGTTCAGTCCAACGAGAAGTCCGCTCGTGTGTACGCGGCATTACTCTCACCCTTTAAACAATTCCCCCCCCCCCTTCCCCCTCTCTACTAGATCCTATTTTCATACATTCACCCTGCATACACTCACACACTGTTGCCACTAACACCATGCATACAATCTACAAACAATCTACATACAATCTGAGGAAATCAATAGTTATATATCTTTCTCATTCTCATTGTGTATAACCATGTTTATACATCCTACTATTCCTGTATTTTCCTGTATTATATATTTCTGATAGTAATCCATCCTTAACTACCTCTAAAAGGGGCAACTCGATAAAGCTCTAATAGTCACTATATTTCCATTAATTGGTTCATTTAAGTAGGGAAGTACGAATGGGAAGAAAATTGGGGTGACTCCTCTTCCATGCAAACTCTATATTCAGTAGTACCCCAAAAAAAGAGAAAAATTATATATCATTAAGTCCACCACAATTAGTGTTCTCCTGATCTTCTGAGGGTATTCTGAGGGTATCTTAACCCAATTCAGGGACCGATCTCCAGTACTCCTCTGCGACCTATTGTCTGTGATAATGGTTGCAACCAGTTCGAGATCAGAAAAGGCTACAGTTTAAAAAGGCAAAGAGGTCTGGGAGATCGGTCTGTGACCGAAGTGTAATTGTGGTCAGGCCTTTCCTTATTGTTACTGCTATTGGGAACCTCCTCCGATATGTATAGCCTTCCTGACACACTCAATCCAAAACAAGGTTCTGGGCTTTAATGTGGCCTGTGACAAATCAGGTAGTATTTTAACAGGTGTCCCATCAATTTCAATTATATATAATTCCCAAGCTTTTCGATGTATAGTCTCCTTATGAGTAAAGCGACAAATTATATCTCGAGGGCGGTAGGGGTCTAAGGATTTGGGGCCCATTGCCCTGTGTACCCTGTCCAGATCCATATTGACTGGCACCCTACCATCCAAAGCCTTATGAAAAATGTTTTCCAAGGTTAGTTAAGACTTTTTTCACATGTACACAGTGTAGTTCGAGTGATGCAGAGAAAATAAGAATATCGTCAAGATAGGCAATCAGGAAGTGATATTCTCTAAAGATGTAATTTATGAAATGCTAGAATGTTACATAATCCAAATGTCCGAAACGGGTTCAGAAAGCTATCTTCCACTCGTCCCCCTCTCTAATCCAGACTAAATTGTAAGCACCCCGGGGATCTGGTTTTGTAAAAACTTGGGCAATCTGAAATCTTTGAAAGAGTTCTGGTAAGCGGATATCGATTTTTATTGGTGATTTTATTTCATTCCCTGTAGTCCACACAGGGCATGAGTGTGTGGTCCTTCTTCTCAACAAAGAAGATCCCCGCTCTTGTCGCGGAAAAGGATGGACGAATAAATCCTTTCTCTAGATTTTCATCAATGTAGAGAAGTAGAGCTTCCAATTTCATCTCGGGTAAAGGGAAGATCCGGCCAAAGGGAATTTCTGAACCCAGAAGCAATTCTATGGGACAATCATAGGGCCGATGTGGTGGCAAGACATCGGCTTTCTTCTTATCAAACACATCTACAAAGTTGTGGTAACAGGATGGGACAAGTTGGCTGCTGTCAGATACTGGTTGAACAGTCATACAACTGAAAGAGTTACATAATTACTTAGTAGGTGAGGTTGAAAAAAGACACAAGTCCATCAAGTCCAACCTATGTGTGTGATTATATGTCAGTATTACATTGTATATCCCTGTATGTTGTGGTCATTCAGGTGCTTATCTAATAGTTTTTTGGAACTATCAATGCTCCCCGCTGATACCACTGCCTGTGAAAGGGAATTCCACATCCTTGCTGCTTTAACAGTAAAGAACCCTCTATACGCAGTTTAAGGGTAAACCTCTTTTCTTCTAGATTTAATGAGTGGCCACATGCCTTGTTAAACTCCCTTCTGCGAAAAAGTTTTATCCCTATTGTGGGGTCACCAGTACAGTAATTGTAAATTGAAATCATATTCCCTTTCAAGCGTCTCTTCTCCAGAGAGAATAAGTTCCGTGCTCGCAACCTATCCTCATAACTAATATTCTCCAAACCATTTATTAGCTTTGTTGCCCTTCTTTGTACTCACTCCATTTGAAGTACACCCTTTCTGAGGACTGGTGCCCAGAACTGGACAGCATACTCCAGGTAGGCCAGACCAGGGTCTTGTAGAGAGGGAGAATTATCGTTTTAACTCTGGAGTTGATCCCATTTTTAATGCATGCCAATATTCTGTTTGCTTTGTTAGCAGCAGCTTGGCATTGCATGCTATCATTTACTAGGACCCCTCAGGTCCTTTTCCATCCCAGATTCCCCCAGTGTATAGATTGCATTCATATTTTTGCCACCCAAATTAATTATTTTACATTTTTCTACATTTGCCATGTAGTTTCCCACCCCATTAATTTGTTCAGATCTTTTTGCAAGGTTTCCACATCCTGCGGATAAGTTATTGCCCTACTTAGCTTAGTATCGTCCGCAAATACAGAGATTGAATTGTTTGCCCCATCCTCCAGGTCGTTTATGAACAAATTAAATAGGATTAGTCCCAGCACAAAACCCTGGGGGACCCCATTACCCACCCCTGACCATTTTGACTACTCTTCATTTACCACCACCCTCTGAACTCAACCTTGTACCCAGTTTTCAATCCATGTACTCACCCTATGGTCCATGCCAACAGACCTTATTTTGTACAGTAAACGTTTATGGGGAAATGTGTCAAATGCTTTTGCAAAATCAAGATACACCACATCTATGGGCCTTCCTTTAGCTAGATGACAACTCGGCTCCTCATAGAAGGTTAATAGATTGGTTTGGCAAGAACGATTCTTCATGATGCTGATTACTTCATCCATGCTGATTACTGCTAATGATACCGTTCTCATTACTAAAATCTTGTATATAGTCCCTTATCATCCCCTCCAGAAGCTTGCATACTATTGATGTTAGGCTAACTGGTCTGTAATTCCCAGGGATGTATTTTGGGCCCTTTTTAAATATTGGTGCTACATTGGCTTTTCTCCAATCAGCTGGTACCATTCCAGTCAGTAGACTGTCAGTAAAAATGAAAAACAATGGTCTGGCAATTGCTTGACTGAGTTCCCTAAGTATCCTCGGGTGCAAGCCATCTGGTCCCGGTGATTTATTAATGTTAAGTTTCCCAAGTCTAATTTTAATTCTGTCCTCTGTTAACCATGGAGGTGCTTCCCGTGATGTGTCATGAGGATAAACACTGAAATTTTGGATACTGAAGCCCCCCGATTCCCTCGTGAAGACTGAGGAAAAGAATAAATTCAATACCTTAGCCATCTCCCCATCCTTTGTAACTAGATGTCCTTCCTCATTCTTTATGGGGCCAATATGGCCTGTCCTCCCTTTTCTACTGTTTACATACTTAAAGAATTTCTTGAGATTTTTTTCGCTTTCCTCCCCTATGTGCCTTTCGTGTTCTATCTTAGCCGCCCTAATTGCACCCTTACATTTCTTGTTGCATTCTTTATAAAGTCTGAATGCTGATGATGATCCCTCAATCTTGTATTTTTGAAGGCCTTCTCTTTTGCTTTTATATGCATTTTTACATCGGAGTTAAGCCATCCAGGACTTTTGTTCGCTCTTTTAAATGTATTACCCAATGGGATGCATTGGCTAATCTCCTTATTTAATATTCTCTTAAAGCAAACACATATCTTATTCGTGTTCTTTGTTCCTAAGATTTTATCCAAAATTTATGCCTTCTATCAAGGTCCCTAGTTTAGGGAAGTTTGAAATTTGAAACTTTTAAAATTCAGTGTCTTTGTATACTCCTTATGTTTCCTATTTGTGTGATTTATACTGAATCCAATTGACCTGTGATTGCGGTTTCCTAAATTGCCCCGTATTTCCACATCCGTGAGCAGGTCTGTATTGTTGGTAATCAGTAGATCCAGTAATGCTTTATTTCTACTTGGTGCATCTAGCATCTGAACCATGAAATTGTCCTGCAAGACATTTAGGAACTGGTGAGCCTTAGACGAATGGGTAGTTCCCTCCGCCCAGTATATGTCTGGATAATTAAAATCCCCCATTATGATAACACTTTTCATCCTTGCTGCTAATCCAAATTGTGATAAGGGATCCCTCTGCCCCCCTCCCTCAGGTTAGGGGGCCTATAGCATACTCCCAGTAATATTTTCCCCTTAGCTTCATCCCTTTGGAGCTCTACCCATAAGGATTCCTTGTTATTCCTTTAAGGGGGATTGGGCTGCCTCCTGGCCCACCTGCCCTTCATCTATCTATTTAATGCATGTGCTTCCATTGTGGAGATACTTATAAATTCAGTAGTGTTAGGACTGCAAGCATACACAGGGTGCCGTGAAGAGGCCTTGCAGCTTAAGCATGCGTTTGCAAATGCGTGCTAACTAAACCCCTGTTTTTAACACAGACTGTTGGACAGGTTAATTTGGTCAGTTGGCAGACTGGTTGGTGAGTTGAACTATGGAATGTTCTGTTTTTGTCTTTCATGTGATAGCCCTTCCATGTGCTCCTTGCTTTGAAGGCCAGTTATAAGTGGGGGCAGGGGCCATTTGTTTGTTACTGGATTCCACCACCTCCCTAGCTCCCTTAGTGATGTCATATCTCACATTCACTTGTACATTATTCTTGATATATAGGCATACCCCTCCCCCTTTTTTACCCTCTCTATCCCTGCGATAAAGGGTATACCCTTTGTTCTGCCCTCACAATGTGTTCAAAGTACAAGGCTTGGCAGACAGCTAACAGCTTCCCAATAAAGACTCAGGAGGAAGGGCTAATAGTTGTAATCTTTACTGAGAATAAGTTTTTTGTAAAACTGCAAAACACAAATGATAAAAATATGCATTAGCATTTAACATTACATCACAAATGCAAATAGTAACAGGCATGCTACAATACTGTTAAGGCACTAGCTAGCAAAAATGTGGCTTAGCTGAATGAACTTCCTGACAGAAACATCCTACTAAACAAACAGATGAAATGTAGTTGAATTAGTAGAACATATACTAATTAATTTAAAACTAATGACAGCCTACTTACAGACTTATGCTTCCAAGGCCAGTATTAAGAAATAGTGGAGGTCTTTAACATGCTTCCTTCACTGTAGAAAGATTATCTGATAATGTCTGCTGGGCAGGAAGTAGGTGTAATATACTACACTTCCTGTTGATAATGGATGCCAATTTAAAGCAACAGTACGATCAGTAAATATATACCTTATAATGATCAGAACACTCCCCACCTGGCATAATGAACATTATACCACTATGTTTCCTTTTTAAGAAATAAACAACTTCAGAGATAGGTCTAAAGTACACCTTAGGGGTGCCCTGTCTCATGACTTTAACTTTGACCTTTCTAACCTTACTATCATTACTAGGTACAGTCTCGACAATGAGTCCAACTGGCCATTCGTTTCTATGGACCTAAGCGTCTTTTAGTAGGACAACATCTCCGACTTGCAGGTTAGGCTTGTCAACTTGCCATTTTCTGCGTGACTGGAGCGTCACCAGGTACTCCTTGTTTCCATCTATTCCAGAAGATGTCTGCAAGACTCTGAACTTGCTTCCATTGCTTGGTGTAAAGGTCTTTGAGACCAAAGTCTCCTGTGGGGTCTGTCACTGTTTCCATCTTCTGGGTCAAAAGCATTGCAGATGTCAAGACTACTGGCATTTCTGGATCGGTAGACACTGGAACTAAGGGTCGAGCGTTCATTATAGCCATGACTTCAGCCATAAGTGTGATGAGAACTTCATGTTGAATACATCTAATGATGATGATTTTGGCTTGCATAAGATGATTACTATTACACTTGTCAGGGTTTGTAGCTCTACAGAAGGATTTGGCTAGGTGAATAAGCTTTATTATAGCTCGAATGAGTGACTTTCAGCTGGAGAATCTCTCAAACCTGTGTGCGCCAAGGTTACCTCTAGTAGTTATGGTACTAAACGCTGTTACTTGTGCATGTACTTCTTTGTCGTTATCTGGTTCTACATGTTCAAATGTCTCAAACTGAGTGGTCTCTTCGATTTATGATCTAGACAAAAAGATGGTCCTGAAAACCAGTTAGTGTGCTTAAGGGCAGCCGCTAGATCCGGTCTAGTCCCATGATTGGCTGGATTTTTATCCGTACTGAGGTAGTGCCACTGTTCTGGCCGTGTGGACTTTCTGATGCGTATCACTCTGTTTGACACGTACATGTAGAATCTTCTCAAAGCATTGTGAATATAACCTAACACAATCTTGCTGTCTGTATAAAACTTCACTGCATGAATTTCAATGTCAAGTTCAGCAACGATCAAGTCTGCCATCTCCACTGCTAAGACAGCAGCAAAAGCTCCAAACATGGAACAGTGTGAGCAGGACGTGGAGCTAGTTTGGACTTTCCCATGATAAACCCAACATAACTTTGTCCTTCAAAGTCCATTACTCTAAGGTAGGATACAGCTGCTATAGCCATAGTGGATGCGACTGAGAATACACACAATTCTCTTTGCTTCGTGGCAGACAAAGAAACAGGGACATATGACCTTTGGATGATAAGTTGTTCAAGCTCTATTAATGAGTCCTTCCACAACTTCCACTGCATTTCTTTCTCCTTAGGTAGAGGCGTATCCCATTCACTTTGTTCATGTTCAGTAGTAATTTCTCTCATAAGAGCCTTGCCTTGTATGGTTATGGGGGCTACAAATCCTAGGGGGTCGTAAAGGCTGTTGACCGTGGACAAGACACCTCTTCTCGTGAATGGCTTCTCTTCTCTGGATACTCTAAATGTAAAGCTGTCGGTTTTGAGATCCCAACTGAGCCCTAAACTTCTTTGAAGGGGCAGCGAATCTGTTCCTAGATCCAGGTCCTTGAGGTCTTTTGCACGGTCCTCTGAGGGAAACGCTTCCATGACTTTGCTGCTATTGGACGCTATTTTGTGTAACCTTACGTTAGATTTTGCTAACATCTCTCTTGTTCTTTTCAGGATGTCGATAGCATCTTCGTTGCTGGAGAAAGAAGCGAGTCCATCGTCTAAATAAAAATTACTCATGACAAACTGTTTGGCGTCTGTTCCGTGCTCTTCTTCACCTTCCTGTGCTGCTCGTCTCAGGTTGTAGATAGCTACAGCTGGAGAGGGGCTGTTCCCGAACACATGTACTTTCATCCTGTATTCTGTAACATCTTTGTTAAAGTCATTGTTTTCATACCACAGGAACCTCAGGTAGTCTCTGTGATCTTTGCGGACAAGGAAACAGTAGAACATTTGTTGTACATCTGCTGTTACTGCAACGCGTTCTTTTCGGAACCTGATGAGGACTCCAAGGAGTGTATTATTCAGGTCAGGTCCACTGAGGAGGACATTGTTTAGGGAAAGGCCTTCATACTTTGCACTGGAGTCAAATACTACTCGTATCTGTCCTGGTTTCTGAGGATGATACACTTCAAATATTGGTAAGTACTAACATTCTTGTTTTTCTCCCAATATTGGTGCTATTTCAGCTTGACCACTGTCGAAGATCTTTTACATGAAATCATGGTAGTGTTCCTTCATATCTGTCTTTCTGTCTAGAGTGCGTCGCAATGAGGTGAGACGCTTCACTGCTTGTCCTTTGTTGTTAGGAAGGTGACGTCGGGGTGAACGGAAAGGTAGTGGAGCTACCCAGCTGTTTGACTCATCTATAAAGACTTCTCTGTCCAATTTCAAGGAAGAGGCTATCTTCAACAGATGGTGCTGGTTTGTCATCATCTCGCGTTCTTTCAAACACCTTGCATCCTAGCTCATCTGTATCTTTAGATGAGGTTATGGCCTCCATGTAACTCTGAACTTTCTGCTGTTGTATTGGGTTGACTAGTCTCTCTTCAATCTGTATCCTGTTGGTACAGGGGCTAAGACATGATGTGCGGTCATTTTGCAACATGTTTGTTTTGTAGATTCACTTTTCCGGCTTGTGAGCTCCATCCAGACATACATCACCAATGATGACCCATCCAAGGTCAAGATGCTGTGCAAATGGTGCATTGTGTGGCCCATTGTATTGCTCTCTGACCTTGTGCACTCTCAGTATGTCTCTTCCAAGTAGAAGGATAATTGCCGCACCTGGGTCCAGTAGTGGAATCTTGTCTGATATTTGCATCAGATGAGGGTAGTGACATGCAATTTCAGGTGTGGGTATCTCTGATCTATCATCTGGTATCATATCACATTCTATGAGAGTGGGCAGAGTCAGCTGCGTTTTCCCATCTAATGACTCAATGATGTAGTCGTTTGCTCTTCTCCCTGATGTCTCCACAACTCCTGAACATGTCTTCAAAGTATACGGAGTTGGACTTCCTCTGTCACCGAAGAGGTCAAAGAACTCTGTTCTTGCCAAAGATCTGTTACTTTGTGTTATCTAAGACTGCATACATTCTGATTGCCTTCTCTCTGAGGCCTGCAGGATACACCTTGACTAAACATACCTTGGAGCATGATCTAAAGCTAAATGTGTTTGTGCAGACCTCAGTGCACTTTGAGGTTATTGCTAGTAATGCACTCTCATTTTGCTCCCCTCCATGATCTTCTTGGGTTACCAGAGTCTCTGTTTTCCATGGTGCTGGTCCTGGGTGTAAAGCAGACAGATGGTTGTCATTATTTCATTCTTTGCATCGAATTGTCTTCACACAGTCTTTAGCAAGATGTTGAGTTGAACCACAGCATCTGAAACAAATGCGCTTGTCCATAAGATAAGATTTGCGCTCCTCTATTGTCTTGCATCAGAAACTGCAACATTTACTCAGTGAATGAGGCTTGGTATGTAGTGGACACTGCTTATCTGGGTCCTCAATTTGCATTCCTGAGCTTTTATTCTGGTTGGCCTCAAACTCAGTCGGTACTTCTCTGTCTTTACAGAACTAGAGCCTCCCATGTTCAAAAAGGCGAAGCTTGGGTCATTGCGTATTTTAGCTTGATTCACAATGAATTTGGCGAAGAAGGAGAAAGGTGGAAATGCTACCTGATGATCTTCCTTGTATTTTGATGCTTGCGTGATACATCTTTCTTGTAAGCTGTAAGGAAGCTTAGTACCGGTTTCACTCCACGTGCTGTATCTAAATATGAGAGGCCTGGCAGGTATCCACCAGCCTTTGCCACCTCCAGCTCTAAAAGTATGTCACCAAGCTCTCTCAGCTTCTGATTGTCTTTGTTTGTTATTTTTGGATAATTTTCAATTTTCTTCAGAAGTGCATCTTCAATTACTTCAGGTGACCCATAGCAGTCTTCCAATCTCTGGCATAACATTGTAAGCCCTGCTGTCGCATCATGAACATGTACTGACCTGATTCTTTTGGCTTGCTCAGTGGACTCTGGTCCCAGCCATTTGGAGAGTAGATCAAGCTTTTCCCTCTCTTTCATATTTAATTCTTGGGTGCTGCTTAGAAAAGATGACTTCCAGGCCCAATAGTTTTCTGGACGGTCATTAAACTTCAGGAGACCAGAGCTCACCATTTCACGGCGTATCAAGTATTTTGTCACATCTGTGACTCCTTCTGCCTCAGGTGGGCATTTTCTGGGAACAAACACAGGGCATGTCTGTGGCTGGTAAGACGGTTGGGATGCTTGGTTAAACCCACTATAGTCGTGTGGTTGTTCTCGTTTACTGCAAGTCTTTCTGATATAGGCCGGATTTTTATTTTCCTGTGGAGGGATTATGTCACCATTCGTTTGATTTCCTGAAGGACCAACAGATTGGTCTCTGAGTATGTAACTACTTGGCTTGTTATAGTAAAGTTCTGGTTCAGTCTTGTAGCATCGAGCGATATCAAAGTTGCCTGCTGCTAGCGGGACCCTGGATGGTTCTAATGCATCATTAGACTGTTGATCAGTGTCCATGTTCACGTGCAATTGTACATACTCACAAGTGCGTTGGATTGCACTGAGTGGTGTCATCTGGGTATCTATCACAGAGTGCTCTCTGTACTGTTCTTCGGCTTCAGCTAAGGCTGCTGAAGCTGTTTTTTCTTGCTTGATAATATGTAAAGATGCTTCCACCTCTGCTTTTCTTCTAAGTGCTTCAGCTTTACTTTTAGCTTTAATCATATGATGTTCTTCATCTATGCAGCTCTGTTCTCTTATTATTTCAGCTTCACGTATTGCATAGGAAGCCAGTGCACGTGCGGCTTCTGCTTTTGCATAGGCCCTGGCAGCTGCAGCACTGATGGATGACAGGTTAGAGCAGCTTGAATGTCTAGAGCTAGTGCACTTGGACGTGGCAGATTCGGGACTAGCTGATGTCTGGTCCGACTGACTAGAGACTCTGGAGCTTGTGCAGCGTGACCTGTTGGTTGGTATATTGTGTATGCTTTCCTCTGCTTGTGTATGCTGAGGGATGACTGGTGTAGTATCCATGTCTGTGTGCTGCATGATGAAACGGATTACTTCTTTGCAATGTCTGTAGAGATTAGCTGATGATGAGCAGAATGAATCCACTCTTCTTTAGACTAGGCCTGCTGTGTTAAAAGTCTTTTTACTGTTCTGCCCTCACAATGTGTTCAAAGTACAAGGCTTGGCAGACAGCTAACAGCTTCCCAATAAAGACTCAGGAGGAAGGGCTAATAGTTGTAATCTTTACTGAGAATAATTTTTTTGTAAAACTGCAAAACACAAATGATAAAAATATGCATTAGCATTTAACATTACATCACAAATGCAAATAGTAACAGGCATGCTACAATACTGTTAAGGCACTAGCTAGCAAAAATGTGGCTTAGCTGAATGAACTTCCTGACAGAAACAACCTACTAAACAAACAGATGAAATGTAGTTGAATTAGTAGAACATATACTAATTAATTTAAAACTAATGACAGCCTACTTACAGACTTATGCTTCCAAGGCCAGTATTAAGAAATAGTGGAGGCCTTTAACATGCTTCCTTCACTGTAGAAAGATTATCTGATAATGTCTGCTGGGCAGAAAGTGGGTGTAATATACTACACTTCCTGTTAATAATGAATGCCAATTTAAAGCAACAGTACAATCAGTAAATATATACCTTATAATGGTCAGAACACCCTTAAATGGTTGCCAGCCAATCATGAGAGCTGTTGAACCAGGTCTCAAAATTCCCACAAAGTCCAAATCCTCCTCGTACAACAGTATCTCTAGTTCTCTCATCTTGTCCGCCAGGCTCCTGGCATTGGTGAACATGCCACATAGTTTAGACCAGTCGCATACTATCCTCTTATTGGGTGTTACGAGATTGCAACTAGGACTTGTTACTATCCTTACCTTGCTTTTATGTGCTTTAGTCAACCACTAATACCCCCAATGCTACCCTCTGGAATATGTTCCGCGCTGACTATCTCTACCTCTGTCGCCCCCCCCCCCCCGTCGCCTAGTTTAAAAACTCCTCTAACTTTTTGGCCATCTTTACTCACAGCTGATCTGCACCCTCCTTATTTAGGTGCAGTCCATCCCTTCTATAGTACTGGTGACTGACTGAGAAGTCAGCCCAGTCCTCCAGAAACCCAAACCCCTCCTTACTACACCAGCTCCTCAGCTACTTATTTACTTCCCTAATCTCCCTCTGCCTTTCTGGTGTGGCTTGAGTTACCGGTAGTATTCCTGAGAATACTATCTTGGAGGTCCTTTTCCTCAATTTAGCTCCCAAGTCCATAAAATCGTTCTTTAGGACACTCCATCTGCCCCTGACTTTGTCATTGGTGCCAACGTGCACCATGACAGCTGGGTCTTCCCCAGCCCCTCCCAGTAATCTGTCCACCAGATCCGTGATGTGCCGAATCTGAGCACCTGGTAGACAACATACAGTTCGGCCTATAATAAGGCTTACCTGTAGCTACCCAGGATATCTCCTAAACCTGCATGGTTTAGGAGATATCCCCTGTATTTGCATGTGCCAACGTCATCGGCACATGTGCACTGAAGCAAACTGAAGCAATGGCATGCACATACTGTTTGCTTCAGTGAGTGTACCGTTACCGGCGGCTCCCACGCGCATGCGCGGGAGTGACATCATTGCGGCCCCGGCCAATCACAGACGGAGCCGCTAGTAACCCCTGGGAGTAATCCCTGGGAGTGATGTCGCCGGCCGGTGCTGTGTACGGGCACTGCAGTGAGGGGTTTGATCTCAGGTGAGTATTACATAATGAGCTAGCCATTATGCATACTAGCTCATTATGCCTTTGTCTTGCAGGTGTTAGTTTTTTTTTTTAAAGTGGGTTTACAATAATAATGAAAAATAGAATAATGCAACACCAAGTTCACTATATGGACCACTTATATATTTATACATGTTGATCATATCCCCCTTAATTTTCTCTTATCAAGAGAGAATAAATAAAGTTCCTCAAATCTATTCTCATAGCTGAGTTCCTCCAGGCCTCTTATCAGTTTAGCTCTTCTCTGCACTTTCTCCATTTCCCTAATATCTTTTTTGAGAACTGGTGCCCAAAACTGAACTGCAATTCCAGACAGTGTTGCCAACCCCCCCCCCCCCCCCCCAAGTGAAATTTACTGTCAAGACACCAACATTTACAAAAGGCACCAATTTTTTACTGGCACTGCAAAAAAGTACCTAAAATGTTCTGTTTTCGGGGCTAAACAATTAGTATTTAAACTATAAGCATGTAGCTAGTGCTATTAGCAACGTATTTAAGTTAAAAGTCAAAAAACACATTTCATTTCATTTACATCAAGGTCAGGTTAATATAATCCAGCCAGCACACAGTGCAAGGGAGAACTCTGCGGATCTTAATGTAAAGGACAATGTCACAGATCATGATCTAAGGGGGAACTCTGATGTAAGGAGGGGCTCTGTGCTCCCCTTTACATCAGAGTTCCCACTTACATCAGGGTCTGCAGAATTGTCCTTTACATCAGGGTCTGCAGAGTTCTCCCTTGCACTATAAGAGGAAATTCTGCAGACTCTGATGTAAAGGGGAACATTGGGAACGCTAATAAGGGGGGACTCCAGTGACCAGAGATTACCTTCGGCAGAGTGAATACACTAAGGTAAAGGGGGGGGGTTACTGATATAAGGGGGAACCTTTATTTCAGTGCCCCCTTACATTATTGTGTTCACTCCCCCCCCTTACATCAGTGACCCCTCCTCAGACTGACCTCCTCTCAGGTGCACCGTGCAGGGCTCAGTCAGGCAACTCCAGCTTAGCAGCTCTGGTTTTATCCTATAGTCTCCTCTAACAGTCCACACACATCTGACTTCTCTCATGATCCCCAATCTGGCAGACATGGTACAGAAGATGGTCAGAGATAAGCAGACATGATACAGGAGATGGTCAGGGGACACGGACATGACACAGGACATGGTCAGAGGATATGGACATGGCACAGGACATGGTCAGAGGATATAGACATGGCACAGGACATGGTCGGAGATGATCATGCGGACAGGATACAGTCATGCGGACAGGATACAGGAGATGATCATGCGGACAGGATACAGCCATGCGGACAGGATACAGGAGATGGTTATGCTGACAGGATACAGTCATGCGGATAGGATATAAGAGATGGTCATGCAGACAGGATACAGCCATGCAGACAGGATATAGGAGATGGTCATGCGGACAGGATACAGGATACAGGAGATGGTCATGCAGACAGAATACAGTGCAGTCATGCAGACAGGATACAGTGCAGTCATGCAGACAGGATACAGGAGATAGATAAACAGCAGACAGAGATTGCATACATGATTTTGTACAATCTCACCACTGCCATTTTTGTCTGGAAACTGCTGCCTGTGCCTGTCTGTGGCAGCCAGTCAAGCAATGGATGGATGTTGCAGCCAGACCAGGGGTCCAGTGGTGGGACTCAGTTCAAGACTATTTGGCTTTTAACTATGCATGCACAGCTACACACAACACACTCACCAGGGGGCTGCAGCCAGGGCAGGGTGTGGCGCTCGGTGCTGGAGAGTGGCACTGTCAGGGGGCCTTATGTGTCCATGCAGGGGTCGGCCCGGCCGGGCCCGCAGCGCCCTGTACTGTCCGTCTCTCATCACGAGGTGCTGCTGGTGCCTCCGCCTCCATTGCACTGTCCAGTGTGTCCTCTCCGTCTGGCTCGGCTCCTGGCATTTTAGGCCGGTGTTCGCTTGCGGCATGACATCAGCGGGCACAGGGGAGAGCCAGGGAGCGTGGGGAAGGCTCGTGATCAGATTGTCTCGGGGATTTCCGGAGTTGGCGCTGCGCATGCGCAGTTCTCATCTGAGCCTGTCACAGCCACTTTTACTGGCATCATTCGGCTCCTACGGACATTTACGGGCACCGGAAAAGTGCCCTGTTTTTACAGGCTGCCCGTAAATCTACGGACGGTTGCCAACCCTGAATCTAGGTGAGGTTTTACTAATGATTTGTACAGGGGCAAAATGATATCTCTCTCTCTGGAGTCCATACTTCGCCTAATTCAAGAAAGGACTTTGCTCGCTTTGGAAACCGCAGCTTGGCATTGCATGCTATTATTAAGCTTATGATCTTCCAAAAACCCCAGATCCTTCTCCACTATGGATTTCCCCAGTTGGACTCCCCCTAGTATGTATGATGCATGCATATTCTTAGCCCCCAAGAGCATAACTTTACATTTATCAACATTAAACCTCATTCGCCACACAGTTGCCCAATTAAACAGTGCATTGAGGTTGGCTTGCAGTATGTTTCTTTTCTCAAATGCAGTATATACAGATCATCACAAATTTAAAATCCACTGCACTGATGAATTGCAATATCTGTCCCCTTTATCTGTTTTGTGATTTACAATTTCCTATGTTTTTTATGAAAATTCTGAATTTTTTTAGTAACATAGATCTATAAAGGTTTTCACATAGAACAAACAAGAAAAAATATGTGCAGCTGAAGGAAAAGGGGTCTTTTTTTTCCAATTTGGTGTGCACTTTGCAGCATTAGCACTCTCCGCAGCTTGGAACCGACAGGAAATTAAACAAAAAGTTAAATACAGAGTATGGCAGGTTTAAAACTAAGAATCATGGATTTTCTGTATGAGCAGGTTGTTACTAAAAGGTTATTTTTCCTTTTGCAGGGAGTTATTATGACATCACCTGACAAAGCAAGGGCATTTGTCAAATTACACAGTATCAAATCTGCAAAAGATCAAACAAGGGACCTTGTATTTTATGGAATGACCTAAAACTCTCAAGGGTTAATAAGTTGTTTATATATGTATTGAGAACAGTTTTGTACCACTCTGAAAATTGGAATCTGGTGGGAATTGTGGATCAGTGGTAAATAGGCCAATATCAAGCACTGCAAGTGCACTTTATGTAGCCAGGTGCTGGGCTACAGCAATATGGAAAAGAAGGAGATATTGCCTTTAGTTTCTTCTCTCCCTCTACTGAGATACTGATGTTATGTTGCAACATTCTCCTCAGGTCAACGGGGGAGAGCTAAAGGCTAGCAAGCACATAGAGATCTATGCAGAGAGCTGAGAATTCTGGGAGTTGTAGTTTGAAAAGGCAGCCATATAATAGGATGAAAAGACACCTTACACTACAGATCTCAATAGCTACTGTGCAGTAGGAGGAGTGGAGAGATGATTTTTATTAAAGTGCTGCAAAAATTTCTTTCTCTTGGCAATGGGGGAGTTAGAGAGAGAGCACCTCTGTCTGGATATTTACCTGCCAGTGGTAGACCATACCAGTGGAGAGCCTGAGACTGGCAGGGGGGCAACTGGGGGCAGCACAACCCAAAGAACGGCACCTGCACCGCTACAGCAGGGAGACTGGAGCAATCAATCACCCTCTGCTTCCCACCACTGATCACCAGAGACTTTCAGGGAGAGTCCAAAGGAGCTCCCCTTCTACAGAGAGAGGTCACCACAGCATCCCAGGGACTGGTAAGTAGCGGGCTATTTACCTATTGCTGATACTGCTAGCAGGGACTGAGCCACTGAGAGCAGGACACCAAATAAACCCAATGTATACCGCCCCCATACTGCACTCTATACTGCACCTATACCACATTATACAGTATCTCACAAAAGTGAGTACATCCCTCACATTTTTGTAAATATTTTATTATATCGTTTCATGTGACACTGAAGAAATGTCACTTTGCTTCAAATGTAAAGTAGTGAGTGTACAGCTTGTATAACACTGTAAATTTGCTGTCCCCTCAAAATAACTCAACACACAGCCATTGATGTCTAAACCACTGGCAACAAAAGTGAGTACACCCCTAAGTGAAAATGTCCAAATTGGGCCCAATTAGCCATTTTCCCTGCCCGGTGCCCAATTAGCCATTCTCCCTCATTAGCGTCACAAAGTCTCAGGTATGAATGAGGAACAGGTATGTTAAATTTGGTGAGATTGCTCCCACTCTCTCATACTAGTCACTGGAAGTTCAAGATGGCGCCTCATGGCAAATAACTCTCTGAGGATCAGAAAAAAAGAATTGTTGCTCTACGTAAAGATGGCCTAGGCTACAAGAAGATTGCCAAGACCCTGAAACTGAGCTGCAGCATGGTGGCCAAGACCATACAGTGGTTTAATAGGACTGGTTCCACTCAGAACAGGCCTCGCTATGGTTGACCAAAGAAGTTGAGTGCACATGCTCAGCGTTATATCCAGAGGTTGTTTTTGGGAAATAGATGTATGAGTGCTGCCAGCATTTCTGCAGAGTTTGAAGGGGTGGGGGGTCAGCCTGTCAGTGCTCAGACCATACACCGCACACTGCATCAAATTGGTCTGCATGGCTGTCGTCCCAGAAGGAAGCCTCTATTAAAGATGATGCACAAGAAAGCCATCAGTTTGCTGAAGACAGTTTGGTTAAGACTTTTGTGAGATACTGTGTGTGTGTGTGTGTGTGTGTGTGTGTGTGTGTGTGTGTATATATATATATAAATTTTTTTTTTTGCGGAGACCATAGGGAATAAAATGACGGTAGTTTAAATTTTTTATGAAAAGATTTAATAAAATATTTACAAAAATGTGAGGGGTGTACTCACTTGTGAGATACTGTACATAAACCTTTACCACATCTGAACCACATCTACATTGCACCTTTGCCTGAGACTATACCATATCTATACTATCATCCTTCTTTTTTTTTTGGATAGTGTATGCACTAGCATCGCTGCCATAAATGCACTCTGGCAGTATAGTTCCAGCACTCGCACACATATTAAACTTTACTATTGCTCACTGCCGCACTTGAAGTGCCCTTGCTACTGATTATCCTGATCTGGATGCCAAATGTGCTCTTATGCCTAGCCCATACTGTTAATCACTTTGTATGGTAAACTGTGTTATTACCATATATATATAGCACTACTACAGGGTACTAAGTAGTACTTTTCCTGTGATATTGTATATTTGTAAACTCAACTTTGTGTGTTAGAGTGGCTGAGGTAATTGAGAACGTTAAAGCAAAGAAAAGGAGAGCCATCCTAATCAGCGGTTACTACTGGGGGGGGGGGGAGCGCTTCAATTGCCCCAGACAAGAGAATGCACGATAATTGTGCTATTAATGCTGCATTCTTGATCTGAAAATTTGCTATTGGAGGGGGCAAAGAAGGGTTGTGCTAAATGAGCTACAGAAAGGTCACCTGTCTTTCATGGGAAATAAAGTGTATTTGGGAAGATGAGGTTTTAGTTTAACTTCATGTAAAGCCTAATATATTCTAGGTATTACCTAGGACTTGAGAAGTGTAATTTTAACAGTTCCAGCCTCTCCATCCATGAGACTGGCAATTCCTCTAGGATTCAAGTAGGTTTGTTTAAGTTTTTACATTTTTTTTATTTTATGTAGTATATTTATTAAATATGTATAACAGTACAGTAGTTTAAAGTGGTTATAAAGCCTAAAGATTTCTAGTATAGTATAGTAGTACCCCCCCCCCCCCACTGCTGTCAATTAAAGCCAGTAATGAGGGGCAGGGCCAAGCCATGCTGTCTGTGTGAACAGATGAACAGTGCTTCTGGCTTGGGACCCAAGAGGAGGAGGTTCGGGGCCACTTTGTGCAATTCTATTGGTAAGTATAAAACTGTTTATTTTTTATTTTTTTTAAATTACATTTACAATCACTTTAAATAAATACCCAAAGCCAAAAAATACCAACATACTGTAACATTCTGCAACTTAGATAAGCGAAAACACAAATAACCTGGCTTCCCACACTCACAAATTACAGACTTGTAATAGACAGAAAACCTGGTGCTCTGGCAAAATGCCTAAAAATTGCCCCAAACTGCCCAAAAATTGTACACAAGCCAGCAAGTGGATCAAGCCTGCCTTATTGCTGCACAAAGCCACAGGCTTTTTTTTTTGTAGCATTATGACTCATGCACACTGGACGCTCTAAAAACACCAGTAGAAAGCTGTAGCTGTAGAATGAGTTTTACAGCGTTTTTGCAGAAGCGTTTTTCAGTGTTTTTTAGCTTTTTTTAGCAAAACTATACTCCCACAAAAGCTAAGCCATGTTTTTCAGTGGTTTTTTTAGCTTTTTTTAGCAAAACTATACTACCACAAAAGCTAATCTGTGTTTTTCAGTGTTTTTAAGCTTTTATCAGAGTTAGAGCCATAGCTGAAATACTCCTCTTAAAACCCACTAGTTCTGGGATTTTTTTTCATACCAAAAAACACCCTGCCAAAAAACGCTGATAATAGCCTATGTGTGGGGAGCCATACATTATTACTTTCTTTTGCTCAACCAGCAGGTTAAATAAAAGAAATGAATCAATTGCAGTTTCCACACGTTAAAGGTGGATGGGGAAATCCCTCCCCGCCATCAGAATACATCACCTCTAATATTGGATGCTGCAGCTTTATGTAAAAGGATTTGTTTTGTTTCTTAAATTTTTAGAATAGGGGTGCTCGAGACTGTGCAGAATTTCAAAGGGTGCCACAACTGGAAAAAGGGTGAGAAACACTGGTCTAGAAGGTAAAAAATTAGCCATACAAGTTACTTTAGGGTTTGTCCCTGGAATTTGTTTAGAGCACCCAAAAACCAACTAGGTTGACAGTTCATGAATACAAAAATTAGAACAGGTTACAAAAGACATACATATAGGTAACAAATTGTTTTAAAAATGGTGAATAAATACATATTGATTACTAGGGGTGCGCATCTTCACTGGTCTCACGATTCAATTCGATTACGATTATCTAGTCAACGATTCGATTCGATTAGATTCTGCGATGCATCACGATGCATCACGATTACCGACGAGCTCCCACTTCTGCTTGGGCTGCCTAGGTGGCCCTTCCACCCTGCAATCTTCTGAGACACATCACAGTTCCCAAAAGATTGCCCGGCTATGCAGGAAAGCGCAGTGAGACATGCACACCCGGCTGTGAAGCTGCGAGCTGTCACAGCCAGATGCACACAGTAGTATTGCCAGCGCTGTGGACAGGCAAGGGAGAGAAGGGAGGGTTTGGGTGGCCACGTCGCTGGATTGTGGGACAGGTGAGTGTCTTTTTATTAAAAGTCAGAAGATACACTTTTCTGTAGCTGCTGACTTTTAATAAACAAAAAATTCACTGGAACTCCGCTTTGAATTAAAATAACCTCACTCCCTTAAAAAGTGCACTAATCTGGTGCACTACAAGGTACAGGCATTCACACACACTGCTGATTGGAGGTCAGAAGGGATTACAATCCACAGATGACAAACAGCCCAGTGAAGTTCCCTGTACTGTCCCTGTGCTGAGCAGTGGCAGCTGGTGCTCAAAATTTTTTGGGGGGGGCCCACAAACTAACTGAAAAATACTTAACCTCCCCCCATCAAATGCAGCCACTGTGCCGTCAAATGCAGCCACTGTGCCCGTCAAATGCAGCCACTGTGCCCGTCAAACGCAGCCACTGTGCCCGTCAAACGCAGCCACTGTGCCCATCAAACGCAGCCACTTGTGCCTGACTGCCTGTCAAACGCAGCCACCTGTGCCCGTCAAACGCAGCCACCTGTGCCCGTCAAACGCAGCCACTTGTACCCGTCAAACGCAGCCACCTGTTCCCGTCAAACGCAGCCATTTGTGCCCATCAAACTCAACCACTTGTGCCCGTCAAACACAGCCACCTGTGCCCGTCAAACGCAGCTACTTGTGCCCGTCAAACGCAGCCACCTGTGCCCCTTAAATGCAGCCATCACTTCACTACCCCCCCCACAATGCACAGGCCACTACTGGTGTGGACAGTTCCTTGGCATTCCTGTTTGCACCGTCCAGCACACTAGGAGTTAACAGTGGAATGTGCACAGGACAGCCAGGGACCTGTCAGCACGGAGCGAGAGGTGTAAGTAGAGTACAAACACATTTGTTCTCTACTTACTGTTGTTAAAATTACTTTCTTTTAATAAATGCTGTGGTACAATGGATGATGCGCCCTGCTGTACTGTGTATGTGCTTTTTAAAAAACTATGTCACTTCATACCGAATTTCACAGTAGTACGATATATCCCGCTCATGTGACTCCCGGCCTGTCCCGCCCCTCTCCTCTCTCCGTTCTCCTCTCACGTCTCACGTCTCCTGAGTCCTGACGTCAGCGGGGAATTCTCAGGCCCGCCCGCTGACTATAGCTATCGTATCAGAAGAGAGGTGGGACTGAGAATTCCCCGCTGATGTCAGGACTCAGGAGAGAGGAGAACGGAGAGGGGCAGGACAGGTCGTGAGTCACATGAGCGGGATATATCGTACTACTGTGAAATTTGGTATGAAGTGACATAGTTTTTAAAAAAGCACATACAGCGGGGCACATCATCCATTGTAACACAGAATTTATTAAAAGAAAGTAATTTTAAAAATACGCTCCGAGCGCTTTCCCGGAGGGGGCGGGGCTAATCGCCATGACATCACCCGCAATTGATTTTCCGGTCCTTATCCATCAATGTCGCATCGGGGACACCCAAATCGCGATGCATCGATGCAACGAATAATTTCAGCACCCCTATTGATTACTTAGGTATCTGCTCCAGGGAATAGAAAAAATGGAAAACCATCCAGCAAATGGGCTCAAACAATATAGACAATTCTTGAATTTTAGAAATCAGACTACTGTTTGGATTTAAAACACAGTTGCTAGCTCCTGCATGTTTCCAGTCAGATGTGTGGGGCCATAGGCTACATGATAAGTTACCTTCCATAGGCTTTTTTGTGATTAGTGTTTAGATAACAAAAGTTAAAGTATAAGTTCAGCCTAAAACGAACTCACTCTAAATCTACTGGCAGCCACATTCTAATGCCCTGTACACACGGTCGGAATTTCCGACACACAAAGTTTGAGAGCAGGATATAAAATTTTCCAAAATCTGATCGTTTAAATTCCAATCATGTGTACACAAATCCGACGCACAAAGTGCCATGCATGCTCAGAATAAATTAAGATACGAAAGCTATTGGCTACTGCCCCGTTTATAGTCCTGACGTACGTGTTTTATGTCACCGCATTCAGAACGATCAGATTTTCCGACAACTTTGTGTGACCGTGTGTATTCAAGACAAGTTTGAGCCAACATCCGCTGGAAAAAATCCGATGGATTTTGTTGTCAGAAGTCCGATCAATGTCCGATCGTGTGTACAGGGCATAAGACTAATCTATTTAACCATGCAAAGCAAATATCGCTATACATACCTTTTCTGCAGCCGCTTCCGGTCTGGTCCAACGTTGAGCTGTCAGCAGCGGCTTTTCTGTGATTTGTCTTAGAATGTGGCTGCCATTAGATTTAGAGTTAATTAGTTTTAGGCTGAGCTTCTACTTTAAGTTATTACTTAATACCTAAAGTTATTGATAATTCTTCAATATCCCTAGTGTCACGATTTGGGGTCAGGCTCAGAGACCAGTAGCAATAGCAATAGGGGGACTCCCACCAACCAGCAGGATAGGTATACAAGCAGATCACTCTAGCTCACCTGAGGTGCAAACTCTGAGTACTAACCGGTGTCCACCAGAGCTCCTGATGGTGGAGATGGGTTTTGCTGCATGTTAGTACCAGGTCCCGGTTCTCAGTATCACCCCACCTGGAGGTGAGCAAGCAGGGGTCCAGTAGCAGATATAGCAGGTAAGGATCAAACTGAGACAAAAATGTAGGGGGGAAAGTACCCCAACAAAAAGTAGGTATAGAGTGACCCCAAATAGTATGTGAAGATATAAAAGTATACATTTTTTTGGGCTTGTGTTATTGTGATTTAAGTATACATCAAAAACCTCCACCTGACACTATAATAACAACGTTGTTTTTTTTAAAAACACAACAAACACACAGGACACAACCTCACATAGACACCACAGTAAAGAACGAGAGATATATGATCACCTTCAAAAAATGAGCACCCATTGGGGTTGATTTACTAAAACTGAAGAGTGCTAAATCTGGTGCAGCTGTGCATTGTAGCCAATGAGGTTCTAACTTCAGCTTGTTCAAATAAGCTTTGACAATGAAACCTAGAAGCTGATTGATTTCTATGCAGAGCTGCACCAGATTTTGCACTCTCCAGCTTTAGAAAATCAACCCCATTATGTCATGAGCTCAACAGAGCTTCCAAGTTAGTTGCCAATCTCATATCCAAATGGCATGCAGGGGCTCATATAGAAAGTGGTATAATCCTCCATCAAGGGAGGAACAATGAGCTTGTATAGCCAAGTGCGTGACATGTCCAGAAGCGGGTAAGGGAATTCCCCAAAAACTGACACTTAAGCCGCGTACACACGGTCGGACTTTTCGTCTACAAAAGTCCAACGGACGCTGACGGACTAAAGCTGGCTGGTAATCCGATCGTGTGTGGGCTTCTCCGGACTTTCAACGTACTTTTTTAGCCTCAAATCCGACGTACTTTAGATTTGAAACATGCTTCAAATCTTTACGTCGTAACTACGACGGACCCCGAAATCCGCTCGTCTGTGTGCTAGTCCGACGGACAAAAACCCACGCTAGGGCAGCTATTGGCTACTGGCTATGAACTTCCTTATTTTAGTCTGGTGTACGTCATCACGTACGAATCCATCGGACTTTTGTGTGGTCGTGTGTAGGCAAGTCCGTTCGTTAGAAAGTCTGCCACAAGTCCGCCGCAAGTCTGCCGAAAGTCCTCCGGAAGTCTGTTGGACAGGCTGTCGGACTTTTGTAGCTGAAAAGTCCGACCGTGTGTACGCGGCATTAGATGCTCCTCTTGGGAAGATGGTAGATATTATAGCACAGTCAGCATAACATAGATCAGGAACCAAGGCTCATAGATTCCTAAACAAACCACATTGTGGAAATCCATATCACAGCAAAGAGCTCTTTCCTGTCATGCGATATAATCCGATGGAACATAGAACTTGATTGTGCACTCAGGATTAGACCTATAATGTGTAAAAAAGTTTGTCCATATCCTTCACTGATAAATAACACTGACTGACCAAACAGGAAACACTGGATCGGAATCCATGTAATCAGAAGAAAACCCTCTAGGAATGGGACTGTAGGGCACTGAACAGACGTCTAGTGTGTATGTATAAAAAATATTATTGATTAATACAAAAGAATAAAAATGGATGGACATACATATCATCATACAACTGTAAAATGGTACAAAGAATTCATACAACTGAGGACACAGAGTCATATCGAGCCATAATGGAGGCACATCAATGGAGCAACGAGGAGGAAAGCATCATCTTTTAGTCTGGGGTGACCAAAAAGCTTTATTTGACCAAACTTAAGTGTGAGGTCACACTCTGTGAGGTGAGCACATTTCGTATGGGGGAGCATTGACGTGAATAGATACAAAGCACGGATTTTTGAGAATTTGTGAAGACACAGGTCTTCATAAGGAAATAAAGGAAGCCCCCCAGAGAAAAGGAATCACCACACAATACCAATATCTGTTAACTTGTGCGGTAAGGTATGAGGCTCCCAGAGATCCCTGGGGGGTTTCCTTTGTTTCCTTATGTCCCGCTGGTTGAAAACACACGCGCTACTCTATGGAAGGGTTTATTAACCTGTAGCTGAGAATTACGAAATGACTTTTCTTCTTGTCACACAATTCCTGTTGCCTGTTGGTGTTTGAGGCTCCCAGTTTATAATCCATCTATTCAAGATATACTTGATTTCAAGTTACCTATTGATCCTCTGGTATTATATGATCTTTTCACCCTTCCCTACGAGTGACCTGGTCATATTTGGCGATTTATGGTTATATGGATGAGTACGTTGCCGGATTCCATTCATCAATCATTTTTAGGCCTGTTTAGGATCCCACACTTAAATCATGAATTGTCGGATTACAGGTTTTCATACCTAAATAAACAAACCATCACGTTCTTTCCTGAAGAAGCCATATTGCGAAACATGTAGAAAATATGGACGTGACTACAGTAAATCATTGTCATTTATTGGATGTTTTGCACACATCTTCGGCTATGATTATGTATGTACTGTTTTTATGACATTGTTCATTTAATAAAAATTGTATATCATTTTTTTTAATACATTGTTTGTTCTATATTTTGTCGCTTTGTACCTTTAAAGTCCCACATCTCCCAAATGTTTCCACTTATATATACAGGATGTTGGTGCCATAACTCATGTAGATATTGATACTGGTCTCTGCTCACATACTTAACCTTAAAGTTAATAACTCTACACCATGTTCACTATTCGCCTCTTCTCAAAAGAGAACAAATTTAGTTAAGCTCATCTTTTCTTAAAGTGGAGCTCCACCCAAAAGGGGAAGTTTAGCTTTAAGTACTCCTCCCCTCCTCTCCTTCCACATTTGGCATGCATTTTTTTGGGGGGGGGAGTGGGTACCTAGTTTTGACAGGTACCCACTCCCACTTCTTCTCAGATCACCTAGTTCCTTTCCCCTCCCTCCCTGCAGTCTTCTGGGACATGTCACAGGTCCCAGAAGACTGAAGCACCATTCAGGATGCACAGTGGGCACCCGGCTGTGAAGCCACAAGCTGTCACAGCCAGATTCCCACAGTTGAGATGCCGGGGAGAAAAAAGGGAGAGAACAGACAGCTCGGGAGTGCACATTGCTGGATCCTAGGACAATGTGTGTTTATTAAAAGTCAGCAGCTACAGTTTTTGTAATATAGTATACAATATATTATACAATGCAAAGCTGCATTTTCTAAAGCAAGCAAAATAATTAGAGGTGCTCCAGTCATTTTTGTGTCTATTAAAAGTCAGCAGCTACATTTTTTGTAGCTGCTGACTTTTAATAAACACAAAAAGTACTGGAGCGCCTCTAAGTATTTTGGTTGCTTTAGAAAATGCAGCTTTGCGTTGTATACTATATTTAAGTCTATGATCTACCAGAACATCCAGGTCATTCTCAGCCATTGACTCCCCCAGTTGTACTCTTCCTAGAACGTATGATGCATACATGTTTTTAGCCCCCCTATTGCATAACTTTACATTGCTCAACATTAAACCCCATTTGCCACACAGTTGCTCAATTGGAGACATCCTGTTATTCCATTACATGGCTTGGTGTCATCTGCAAACCTTGAAATGGTACTTTTAATCCCAAACTTTATATCACTTATAAATATGTTTAAAAAGTTAGGGTTCCAATACTGAACCTTGGGGTACACTGCTAACAACTCTACACCATTCAGTGTATGAATAGATAAAGCACGACTCTCTGAATACAATATTTTAGCCTGTTTTTTATCCATTTACAGGTGGAATTTTCTAAGTCTATAGAATTTAACTTACATATCTTTGTCAAACACTTGAACACAAGCCAAGTATACCTTCTTGCATGTTTCTTCAAAAAAAGAAAAGCTTTGTTTGATAACGGCAGCCTCTCGTGAATGCATGCTATCTACTAGTGCTCTAGAGTCTTTAAAGAATAGAAACAGTAGCTTTGAAATAACAGAACTCAACTGTATAAAATTTTGTATTTATCTCACACTGTAAAAGGACATCATATTCTTCTGCACTGAGATGGTGTTTCAGGTCTTCAGTGCTTCTTTCCAAAACAGCACACACTCCCTACATCATGCCCAGGATAGCCATTATTCTATTTGATGCCTTTTGGCACTTAAACCAAATTGCAAAGTAGCACTGGGAGTACCAGAGTCCTAATCTAGAAATTTTCACTACTACTTAATATGTAGAAAAAAAAATGGAGGATACCCGCGCAATGTGATGTATTTTAAACAGAAAGTCTGTTGGAACTGCTGCCACTACCAATTACTTCCACTAGGTGGAATGTAATATAGAAAGGGAAAGAAGGAGTAGATATGGCGCTGTTCTAGATCTGGTGAATTCAGGTGTGTGCTGCTCCCTTAATTGGGAGGAATATATTAAGTGGGAAAAAATGCTAAGTGGGAAAAAACAACTTAATATGTATTAACAATGGCACCCAACTGGTACATTTTGTGACTCTCCTTCCCAGTGTTAATGGGTATCCCTGGTGGTATCACATACACTCATATTCTAACACATATAAACAAATATATGTATTTGGCTGATTGCCCAAAGTTCAAAAGAAAAAAAAAAAGCAGTTAATTCACTGACAATCTTTAGTTCTTTGAATATGCAAATTAGATCTGAGCTTGAATGGATTCACAAGCACAGAGGTTATCACACAATTATCTAAAATATACACTTATTACATAATCAAAACATATAACTGCATCCTATCTGAAGAACCCCCAATAACAATGACACTGTTATTATATGGGGAGTACTCAGAATATGGGGAGTACTCAGAATGGTCAGGGGTGGGTAGTGGGGTCCCCCAGGGTTTGGTGCTGGGACCAATCCTATTTAATTTGTTCATAAACGACCTGGAGGATGGGATAAAAAGTTCCATCTCTGTATTTGCAGACGATACTAAGCTAAGCAGGGCAATAACTTCTCTGCAGGATGTGGAAATCTTGCAAAAAGACCTGAACAAATCAATGGGGTGGGCGACTACATGGCAAATGAGGTTCAATGTAGAAAAATGTAAAATAATGCATTTGGGTGGCAAAAATATGAATGCAATCTATACACTGGGGGGAGAACCTCTGGGGGAATCTAGGATGGAAAAGGACTTGGGGGTCCTAGTGGATGATAGGCTCAGCAATGGCATGCAATGCCAAGCTGCTGCTAACAAAGCAAACAGAATATTGGCATGCATTAAAAGGGGGATCAACTGCAGAGATAAAATGATAATTCTCCCGCTCTACAAGACTCTGGTCCGGCCGCACCTGGAGTATGCTGTCCAGTTCTGGGCACCAGTCCTCAGGAGGGACGTACTGGAAATGGAGCGAGTACAAAGAAGGGCAACAAAGCTAATAAAGGGTCTGGAGGATCTTAGTTATGAGGAAAGGTTGCGAGCACTGAACTTATTCTCTCTGGAGAAGAGACACTTGAGAGGGGATATGATTTCAATTTACAAATACTGTACTGGTGACCCCACAATAGGGATAAAACTTTTTCGCAGAAGAGAGTTTAATAAGACTCGTGGCCACTCATTACAATTAGAAGAAAAGAGGTTTAACCTTAAACTACGTAGAGGGTTCTTTACTGTAAGAGCGGCAAGGATGTGGAATTCCCTTCCACAGGCGGTGGTCTCAGCGGGGAGCATTGATAGCTTCAAGAAACTATTAGATAATCACCTGAATGACCGCAATATACAGGGATATGTAATGTAATACTGACACATAATCACACACATAGGTTGGACTTGATGGACTTGTGTCTTTTTTCAACCTCACCTACTATGTAACTATGTAACTATTATAAAAAGCCTAAGATCACTTGTATTTCAAAATAGTGTTGAATCTTGTATTCAAGTTAATATAGTGGCGGTCAAATCTGGCAATCCATAATGCCTTGCCTGTGTTCTTTGTCCATAGCATATGCCTGTCCATACCATAACCCCACCGCCACCATGGGCCACTCGATCCACAATGTTGACATCAGCAAAGCGCTCACCCACACAACGCCATACACGCTGTCTGCCATCTGCTGTCTGATTCTCTTGTGAAGAGAACACCTCTCCAAAGTGCCAGACTCCATCGAATGTGAGCATTTGCCCATCCAAGTTGGTTATGATGACGAACTGCAGTCAGGTCGAGACCCCGATGAAGACGACGAGCATGCAGATTAGCTTCCCTGAGAGGGTTTCTGACAGTTTGTGCCGAAATTCTTTGGTTATGCAAACAGATTGTTGCAGCAGCTGTCAGGGTGGCTGGTCTCAGACGATCTTGGAAGTGAAGATGCTGGATGTGGAGGTCCTGGGCTGGTGTCATTACACGTGGTCTGCGGTTGTGAGGCCGGTTGGTTGTACTGCCAAATTCTCTGAATTGTCTTTGGAGACGGCTTATGGTAGAGAAATGGAAATTTAATTCAAGGGCAACAGCTCTGGTGGACTTTCCTGCAGTCAGCATGCCAATTGCACGCTTCCTCAAAACTTACGACAACTGTGACATTGTGCTGTGTGATAAAACTGCACTTTAGAGTGGCCTTCTATTGTGGCCAGCCTAAGGCACACCTGTGCAATAGTCATCTAATCAGCATCTTGATATGCCACACCTGTGAGGTGGATGGATTATCTCGGCAAAGGAGAAGTGCTCACTAACACAGATTTAGACAGATTTGTGAAAAATATTTGAGAGAAATACAGTGGGGCAAAAAAGTATTTAGTCAGCCACCCAAATGTGCAAGTTATCCCACTTAAAAAGATGAAAGAGGCCTGTAATTGTTATCATAGGTATACCTCAACTATGAAAGACAAAATGTGGAAACAAATCCAGACAATCACATTGTCTGATTTTTGAAAGAATTTATTTGCAAATTATGGTGGAAATAAAGTATTTGGTCAATATCAAAAGTTCATCTTAATACTTTGTTATATATCCTTTGTTGGCAATGACAGAGGTCAAACGTTTTCTGTAAGTCTTCACAAGGTTGTCACACACTGTTGCTGGTATGTTGGCCCATTCTTCCATGCAGATCTCCTCTAGAGCAGTAATGTTTTGGGGCTGTCGCTGGGCAACACGGACTTTCAACTCCCTCCAAAGGTTTTCTATGGGGTTGAGATCTGGAGACTGGCTAGGCCACTCCAGGACCTTAAAATGCTTCTTACAAAGCCACTCCTTCATTGCCCGAGCGGTGTGTTTGGGATCATTGTCATGCTGAAAGACCCAGCCACGTTTCATCTTCAATGCCCTTGCTGATGGGAGGAGGTTTGCACTCAAAATCTCACGATACATGGCCCCATTCATTCTATTGTGTACACGGATCAGTCGTCCTGTTCCCTTTGCAGAGAAACAGCCCCAAAGCATGATGTTGCCACCCCCATGCTTCACAGTAGGTATGGTGTTCTTTGGTTGCAACTCAGCATTCTCTCTCCTCCAAATACGACGAGTTGCATTTCTACCAAACAGTTCTACTTTGGTTTTATCTGACCATATGACATTCTCCCAATCCTCTTCTGGATCATCCAAATGCTCTCTAGCAAACCTCAGACGGGCATGTACTGGCTTAAGCAGGGGGACACGTCTGGCACTGCAGGATCTGAGTCCCTGGCGGCGTAGTGTGTTACTGATGGTAGCCTTTGTTACGTTGGTCCCAGCTCTCTGCAGGTCATTCACTAGGTCCCCCCGTTTGGTTCTGGGAATTTTGTTCAATGTACTTGTGATTATTTTGACCCCACGGGGTGAGATCGTGCGTGGAGCCCCAGATTGAGTGAGATTATCACTGGTCTTGATCTTGTCTTCCATTTTCTAATTATTGCTCCCACAGTTGATTTCTTCACATCAAGCTGCTTGCCTATTGCAGATTCAGTCTTCCCAGCCTGGTGCAGGTCTACAATTTTGTTTCTGGTGTCCTTCGTCAGCTCTTTGGTCTTCACCATAGTGGAGTTTGGAGTGTGACTGTTTGAGGTTGTGGACAGGTGTCTTTTATACTGATAACAAGTTCAAACAGGTACCATTAATACAGGTAAAGAGTGGAGGACAGAGGAGCCTCTTAAAGAAGAAGATACAGGTCTGTGAGAGCCAGAAATCTTGCTTGTTTTTAGGTGACCAAATACTTATTTTCCACCATAATTTGCAAATAAATTCTTTCAAAAATCAGACAATGTGATTGTCTGGATTTGTTTCCACATTTTGTCTCTCGTAGTTGAGGTATACCTATGATGACAATTACAGGCCTCTCTCATCTTTTTAAGTGGGAGAACTTGCACAATTGGTGGCTGACTAAATACTTTTTTGCCTCACTGTAGGCCTTTTGTGTACATAGAAATAGTTGTAGATCTTTAACCACCTTAATACAGTGCACTTACACCCCCTTCCTGCCCAGACCAATTTTCAGCTTTCAGCGCTCTCACATTTTGAATGACAATTACTCAGTCATGCAACACTGTACCCATATGAAATTTGCGTCCTTTTTTTCATACAAAGAGAGCTTTCTTTTGGTGGTATTTAATCACTAGTGGGTTTTTTATTTTTTGTGCTCTAAATAAAAAAGTCCGTAAATTTTGTGAAAAAAATGCCTTTTTCTTTGTTTATGTCATAAAATGTTGCAAATTAGTCATTTTTCTTCATAAATTTTGGCCAAAATTTATACTGCTACATATCTTCGGTAAAAATAACCAAAATAAGTGTAAATTATTTGGTCTTTGTGAAAGTTATAGAGTCTACAAACTATGGTGCCAATCACTGAAAATTGATCACATCTGATCACACCTGATGTACTGAAGGCCTATCTCATTTTTTGAGATACTAACAAGTCAGGATAGTACAAATACCCCCCAAATGACCCCTTTTTAGAAAGTAGACATTCCAAGGTATTAAGTAAGTAGCATGGTGAGTTTTTTTAAGTTGTAATTTTTTCCCACAATTCTTTGCGAAATTAAGATTTTTTTTTTTTTTTACAAAATTGTCATATTAACAGGTTATTTCTCTCACAGAGCATATGCATACAACGAATTACACCCCAAAATACATTCTGCTACTCCACCTGAGTATGACGATACCAAATGTGTGGGACTTTTGCACAGCCTGGCCACATACAACGGCCCAAAATTGAAGTAGCATCTTCAGGCGTTCTACGAGCATAAATGACACATCTCATTTCTCAACCACCTATTACATTTTTTAAGGCCCTGGAGCACCAGGACAATGGAATTGCCCCAAAATGACCCAATTTTGGAAAGCAAACACCCCAACGTATAATCTATGAGGCATAATGAGTCTTTTGAACGGTTCATTTTCTTCCAGAAGTTTTTGAATAATGTGGAAAAAAAATAAAAACGCATTTTTTTTTACACAAAGTTGTCAATTTATCAGATATTTCCAACACATAGCATGTACATAGCAGAGATGACACCCCAAAATACATTCTGCTACTCCTCCTGAGTATGGCAATACCACATTTGTGAGACTTTTACACAGCCTAGCCACATACAATGGCCCAACATTGAAGTAGCATCTTTAGGCATTCTACGAGCATAAATGACAAATCTCATTTCTCAACCACCTATTACACTTTTGAAGGACCTGGAGCACCAGGACAATGGAATTGGCCCCAAAATGACCCCATTTGGGAAAGCAAACTCCCCAACGTATAATCTATGAGGCACAATGAGTCTTTTGAACGGATCATTTTTTCCAGAAGTTTATGGAAAATGTGGAAAATAAATGAAAACGCATTTTTTGTTTACACAAAGTTGTCCATTTATCAGATATTTCCAACACATACCATGTGCATAGCAAAGAGGACATCAAAATATACATTCTGCTACTCCTCCTGAGTATGGCAATACCACATGTGTGAAACTTTTACACAGCCTGGTCACATACAAAGGCCCAACATTGAAGCTGCATCTTCAGGCGTTCTACGAGCATAAATGACACATCTCATTTCTCAACCACCTATTACACTTTTGAAGGCCCTGGAGCACCAGGACAATGGAATTGCCCCCAAAATGATCCCATTTTGGAAAGCAAACACCCTAACGTATAATCTGTGAGGCATAATGTGTCTTTTGAACGGTTCATTTTTTTCCAGAAGTTTTTGAAAAATGTGAAAAAAAAAAGAAAACACATTTTTTTTACACAAAGTTGACCATTTATCAGATATTTCCAACACATAGCATGCACATAGCAAAGATGACACCCCAAAATACATTCTGCTACTCCTCCTGAGCATGGATATATCACATGTGTGAGCCTTTTACACAGCCTGGCCACATACAGAGGCCCAACATCCAAGTAGCATCATTAGGCATTCTAGGAGCATAAATGACATATAATTTCCTGGCAACCTATCATTTTTGAAGGTTACATACCAAGACATACCAAGAATTACAATCCAAAATAAATTCTATTGCAGAAAGGGTAAAAAAAAAAAGCATTAACTGTGCTTTTGGTAGAATCCACAGAGGAGAGCACTGATCCAGGCAGTAGGCAGGTATGTGCTTAGCGACAGCAATAGTAATCATCCAGGCAGCAGGCAGGAATATTGTCTATAGTCAGCACAAGAATATTGTCAGCACAACACAGTCCATAGAAATTGTCCAGGCAGAGACATCCAGCACAGCCATAATATTGGTCCTGGTACACTGTTACCTGCAGACACTCATTGTACCACTCTCCAGCCCTTCATAAACATACTGTCTCTTGCTACAGCTAATTATTTGCATAGTCCAGGTAGCAGTGTGGTCAGTTCATGCGGCAGGCAGAGGCATGATGGCAGTAAGTCAGCAGCAGGCTGAGGGCCACAATCAGGTAAGACCTGTGCACAGGGGCACAGGGGTAGAGGCTTCGACCCACCCAAATCTCTATGAAGTCTCCGGACTCCAGACCCTAATCCGGAGATTCCAAAACCCGGAGAAAACAAAAAAAATTGTTTTCTCCATCCAGAAAAACAATTCTGGAGCCCTTCACATATGTGAGACCCCTGTGTACTACAGTAGCAGGGCAACAGATCAGTCCAAGCGGTAGGCAAAAGCATAGTCCATAAAACAGGCCAGGGTCAGATGACGTGCAAGCAGTCCAAGTGTTAGGCAGTAGCATAGTCACAAAACAGGCCAGGGTCAGTTTACGTGGAAGCAGCCCATACGGTAGGCAGAGGCATAGTCAAAAAACAGGCCAGGGTCAGTTAACGTGGAAGGCAATGGCATGGTTTTTTGGGGAAGCATGGAAAATGGTCAGCACAGATGATGAAAATGGAGAAATGGTTAAAAATATGGGCTAATATTTTAGGGATGTATGATAAAGTTGGAAGCATTCACCAATGCAAAGGCCAGGTTGGGATGGACACTGGGGACAATGGTAGCTGGAATCTTTTTGAAATCCTCTTTTGGTGCACAAGCGACATTTTTTTTGCCGTCTTCGGCCTGCTTCAGATGGTGGAATGCTGAAGGGTAAGTGGCGCTCATGAAGTCGGCAAACAGCCTCAGAGCGAAGGTCTTCTATGGGGGGTTTTTGGTGATAGATGAGGGACGTAACAACTTCTTCTATGTATTGTAGAAGGGGGGGGGTGCTTTCTGTGGATTTGGTGTAGACTACATAGGAATTATAAACGGCCAAATGGATGAGATAAATTGCTACCTTCTTGTACCAGAATCGGGACCTCCTTATCGACAAATAGGGCTGAATCTTTGTGAATCCACCCCCCTCCCCCCCATGTAGAGATTATAAGCTTGGACACATACTGGCTTTTCAATGGGACCTCTTCTTCTTTGAACCTCAATTGTAGTGTCGTCATGGATGGTGGACATCATGTGCATGTCCCTTTTATCCTTCCACCTCAAGGCCAGCACTTCATTGCATCTCAATGCTGCTCTTTCCCCCTTCGCAGCTTTTTGTTTGCTAGAGATTGTGGGAAGCCCTTCCTATTTTTTCTGGAGGTTCCGCAGGCCAGGGTTTTTGCAATGTATAGGTGTTTGAAAAGGGGCAGGCCAGTGTAGAAATTGTCAAAGTATATGTGATATCCTTTGTTCAGAAGTGGGTATGCCAAGTCCCATACAATCTTTCCAGTTGTGCCCATGTAGGGCGGGTACTCAGGGGGCTGGGAATCTTTTCCTTCATATATGCGGAACGCATACAAATATCCCGTGGCTCTCTCACAGAACTTGTATAATTTTACTCCGTATCTGGCCCTTTTGCTAGGAATATATTGCTTTATTCCTACCCGGCCTGAAAAGGGTACCAGGGACTCATCGACAAATATATTCTGAATGGGGACATAGAGTTCTGCAAATTGTTGGGAAAAGAAATTTATCAGTGGGCGAAGTTTATATAATTTGTCCTAATTTGGATGATTGTGGGGAGGGCACTGGGTGTTGTCGCTAAAATGAAGAAAGCGCATTATCATTTCCTATCGGGACCTGGCCATTACGGCAGAATAAATGGGCATGTTGTGGAAGGGGTTGGTGGACCAGTAGGCATGTCCTTCATTTTTTTTGTAAGCCCCATGTTTAGGGTGAGGCCCAAAAACAATTTGAACTCCTCCAAATTCAGATCTCTCTACTCAAACAGACGGGCATAGGATGATTGGGGGTTTTTGGCAATATATTGCTGGGCATATAATTTTGTCTGGTCCACAATAAATTGCAGCAAAGTGTCGGGCAAAAACAGATAAAAAAAATCAATCGCCATGAAATTTTGGGTGTTGGCCTGCACACCTGGCTGTACTGTGAATGGGGGAATAATTGGTGATCCCGAGTCGGATGGCAGCCATGTTGGGTTGGCAAGACCATCTGGTATATATGTAGAGGCCCTGGCTCTTGGGGGACGTGACACTCCAGTAGTTGGGGAAATTGAATTTCCTATGCTGGTACTCAGGTGTGATGTGGCAGCACTGGTACTGGGTCTGGGCATTTGTTTCTGGGGCCTATCGCTGGCGGCAGCGCTGGTACTGGGCATTTGTTCCCTGGGCCTATCGCTGGCAGCAGCGCTGGTACTGGGCCTAGGAATTTGTTCTTGGGGCCTATTGCTGGCTGCAGCGCTGGTACTGGGCCTTGGAATAAAATCCTGGTTTCCAGAGTGCCGTGCCCTTTTAGGAGGGACCCATTCTTCCTCCGAATCATTTGCCGATTCACTATTGGGTTCAAATGCCGAATTTGATTCGGAATCAGAATTGGAATCTGATGAGAACTCCCCGTTGCTCTCATCAGTCATGGAGAGGATCTGGAACGCCTCCTCACTGGTGTATAATCTTTTGGATGTTGGGTTGGCAAGACCATCTGGTATATATGTAGAGGCCCTGGCTCTTGGGGGACGTGACACTCCAGTAGTTGGGGGAATTGAATTTCCCATGCTGGTACTCAGGTGTGATGTGGCAGCACTGGTGCTGGGTCTGGGCATTTGTTCCTGGGGCCTATCGCTGGCTGCAGCGCTGGTACTGGGCATTTGTTCCCTGGGCCTATCGCTGGCAGCGGCGCTGGTACTGGGCCTAGGAATTTGTTCTTGGGGCCTATTGCTGGCGGCAGCGCTGGTACTGGGCCTTGGAATATAATCCTGGTTTCCAGAGTGCCGTGCCCTTTTAGGAGGGACCCATTCTTCCTCCGAATCATTTGCCGATTCACTATTGGGTTCAAATGCCGAATTTGATTGGGAATCAGATTTGGAATCTGATGAGAACTCCCCGTTGCTCTCATCAGTCATGGAGAGGATCTGGAACGCCTCCTCACTGGTGTATAATCTTTTGGGCATGACGCTGATGGCTATGTGACAGGTGGCAGGTGATGGTCACTGATGGGCTGTGAGATGGGTGGCAGGTGACGTTCACTGATAGGTGATGATGGTGTGACAGGCAATGGTCACTGATGGGTGACAAGCCACGGATGGTGACAGGTGATGGTCACTGACGGGTGATGGTCACAGATGGGTGACAGGCCACGGTCACTGATGGGTGATGGGTGCACCGCTGACGGTCACTGATGGGTGACGGGTAATGGCTGACGTCACTGATGGGTGATGGGTAATGGCTGACGTCACTGATGGGTGACGGGTAATGGCTGATGTCACTGATGGGTGACAGGTAATCGCTGACGTCACTGATGTGTGACGGGTGATGGCTGATGGTCACTGATGGGTGACAGGTAATGGCTGACGTCACTGATGGGTGACGGGTAATGGCTGATGGTCACTGATGGGTGACGGGTAATGGCTGACGTCACTGATGGGTGATGGGGATGGCTGATGGTCACTGATGGGTGATGGGTGATGGCTGACGATCACTGATGGCTGACGGGTGACGGCTGACGGTCACTTATGGGTGACGGGTAATAGCTGACGGTCAGTGATGGGTGACAGGTAATGGCTGACGTCACTGATGGGTGACGGGTAATGGCTGACGTCACTGATGGGTGACGGTGATGGCTGATGGTCACTGATGGGTGAAGGGTGATGGGTGACAGGTGACGGCTGACGGTCACTAATGGGTGATGGCTGACAGGTGACGGCTGACGGTCACTGATGGGTGACGGGTGACGGCTGACAGGTGCACCTCTGGCGGTCACTGATGGCAGTCTTATGTGACAGGTGCACTTTATGGGGTGACAGATGGCAATTGGGGGGGCAATGGGACAAGTGTTGTGCTTGTGCAGTACAATACAGACACAGATCGGTAACTCACTGCTCCTGGCTCTTTTCTCCTCACACTGGAAACGGTGTGTGAGGAGAGAAGAGCTGGTAACAAGTAGTTACCGCTCTGTGTTTACATTTAGTGATCGGCTGTGAAAGGATCACAGCCGATCACGTGGTAAACAGCCGCCGGCCAATGGCTGTTTACCATCGTCAGTGATGAGCAGTGTACCCGGGAACACGCCGCCACCGACATGCACAGGCGGCGCGCTCCCGATCGTGTGCATGCGCTGTGCACAATGGGGGCGGTACCAGTTGTCATCAGCCGTGACTTCATCACGGACGATCACGTGGTAAACAGCCATGCCCAATGGCTGTTTACCCCCCTCGGTGGCTAGTGGTGTCTCCGTGACACGCCGCCACCAAGGGTACAGGGATGGGCGCGCACGATCGCCCGCATTCCTTGTTTAAAGGGCAGGGCGTCTATGATGCCCTCCCAGAACAAGAGCTGTGCCACCTGGCCGTCATATGACAGACGGCAGGCGGCAAGCGGTTAAGTTCAGCTCATGGTAAATAAGGGTAAACATAAAAGTGTTGCGCTTATAATTTTGCTCAGTGTAAAAACAGACAGATCCCATAGTGTATTATTGTTTTAGAAAAGCAATTTATTATATTTAAATTGCTTACTCATATTAAAATTCTTCCATCACATACCATGTCACCAAAGCCACAGATCGGAAATCCGCCAGTTACAAGTTCCGTTTATGTCTGACATCACTTTCGCCTCAACACACTTAGTCACAGAGACTTCATCAGGAGATTGCTATGGTGGGGGTGCTTGGTGAACTTTTATTACTTACATATTGATTTATGATGTAATGTACATTGTATGATGTTACAAATGTTATAACAGTTTTCTGATATAGTGCTGGTATTTTTTTTGGGTGTTATTATCTAGGTGGATAGGTTATTTCCAGCTGCTGTGGTTTTTGAGGTGAACAATATAAGTGCATATTTACGTTTATTTATGTTCACCTTTCAGTGCTGACTGCAGCACATCCATGGAATGGGAATGCGTTTGTTTACATACAACTACATTCCACTAAATTACCAAAAAAGTTTAAGGTGGATCTCCCTCCTCTCCACCCCCATTTTTTTTTCAAACCCCTGCCTACCTTGCTGCAGGTTAAGAACATTTCTGCTACTCACCCACCCAGTGGATCCAGCAGGGTCCCGCAGGATCTTCTCAGAAATCTGCCCCCGTTTGGTGCCCAGCACCTTTCTCGTATGTGGCATCATCGGGGGCCTACTGGCTCTTTTGGGTTCAGCCATCAAGCCTCACTATGATGCCCCACTAGGCCCGCCCTCTTCCTCCTTTGTCATTTAAGAAGTATGCCTCCTGTGATATGTGACATGCATATCCCGGGAGGCAAAGCAGGCATAATGCACATCATTCACCTAGGTAAGCGAGATGCATTGGGGGTGGGACAGAATTAAAAAGTAAATAAATATGTAGCGCTGGTAGATTTACAATCTACCGCAGGTTAGGTAAATTTAGTAAATTGTGCGTTAGGAAGGTAAAAGTTTGCCTCTGTTCCAGTTTAGCTGATGTTGCGTGTGTTTTCGTGCTGACCTGGGGGTGTCGCTGTTACCGCTAGTCAGTGTTAGAAAGGCAAAAGTCGAAGTGTATAGATGCTCCTCTGTCTCGGAGGCAAGCTCGGTGGAGGTGGTCCTCCAAGTTGCATTCTGAGAAGAGGGTATTTATGGGACAGACGCAATGTTCTAGGGTTTTTTTTCCAGCCACCTGCTGGCCCTCCTGGCCGACAGGTATGCGTTAAGGAGCTACCTCGTGGTCCTCCGATCGGGAAGCCCACAATGCTGCCATGCAGGGGTGGGCCCAGAGGCTTGTCTGGAGCTTACCACCGCGGCCGAGGAATGGTCCTGAGCTGTCGGTCCTGTGTGACGAAGCTGGACAACTGGGGAGATCCCAGGGGAGGACCCGTCTTGGAGAGATCACGTGGTGAGCTGGACTATAGAGTGGCCTGGTGACTCAGTTGGAGGACGTATCCAAAAGAAGTAACCATACAGCAAAGTGTTGCCGGTTCGGTTTAAAGGTTCAGGCACTGTGACTGACTTTCATTGCAGAAAATCTGATACATCCTGTGGCAGAGGATCGTACAGATTTATTCCCCAAACAAGTCTGTGGCAGAGACTTTTTATTCGTGCTGCGTGCTGGCTGTTAGACCGGTGAGAGAGGCCTATCCAGACGAGCAAGGAGTGTGTCCCACGAGGGGAGCGCATTCCACATAATTATCTGAATTCTACCAGGACATTTGTCGCTAAGATTCTACAAGAAGATATTTGAGTTTCTCCTGAAAGTTTCCTTTTCCGCCTCTTTCCTGCTACTTCCTAAAGTTTGTCTGTTCAATAAAGCATTGAAAACGTACTCCAGTGTTGGTGCGTGTGTCGTCCAGAAGTAAACTCAACGGAACCCCTAGACCCGGTGCCGGTGAAACAGAGGAAAGCAAAGTGAAGGTAACAGACCCGCTTAAATTAGCAGCTCCACCGTGAGTTAGTGCTACAAATAAATAAATGTAAATAAACAAAAAAAGGTGCACTCTGTGTGTAGAGTTGGGGAGGAGGGCTGGAGAGGAGGGAACTTAAATCTGAGGGTGAAGATCCACTTTAATTTGAGTTAACATCAGAGTGAAGCTGGCAGATTCCTATAAAGAGGACCAAGTCCATGAACGTGCATTGGTAGAGGAGTAAAAATGTATATGGCAGAGGGGCCAGCTGAGGGGGGAGTATATTTTATAGTATCTTATATAGCCCCTGACCTGATTCCAAGGTGATTGTTTTTGCCTAGTAGCAACCAAAGTTATAAAGGTGCCTTATCTGAGGTTACTACCACAAACTATGCCTTTTATCAACAACGTTATGATCAGTCTCAGATTTTAGACCAACCTTTCTCAACCTTTTTAACACAGATAACTAACTTTCTAGTCTCAGGGAACACCTGCTAAAAAATAACTATATCTACAACTCTTGATACATTAGTGAGATGGTCAGTGGGAAGAATGCTCTTTACACTTGTAGTCATTGGGAAGAATGACCCCCTTATAGATAGCAAAAAAGATCAATGGTGTCAGTGGGAAATGATCTGAGAGGCAGAAATTGTTCATTGCTCAAGGAACCCTTGGTAAGCTCTGGAGGAACCCTACGGTTCCATGGTACCCTGGTTGAGAAACCCTGCTTTAAACTCTCCATGGCTTGTTTTTTGGGTGGACAATAATTGACACAAGCCTGTGAAGAGTAGCTTGAATAAAAATTCAATTGTTTTCTCAAACATTTAATCAAATTGGAGAAGAGATAACGTATGGCTCTGCCTTCCCAGAGGTCCCTCTTATTCTAGGCATGAATGTAATACAGAAACTGAATCTAGTAAGACTTTTGCAGGAGGTCTCTACATGACTAGTGAGCGGTTCCAGAACTGAGAACACAATCAATTGTCTTGTTGATGCTTTAAAAGCATACCAGATGCAAAGCGCATAAGCAACTGAAAAAGTTGGGGTAATATGCTTGCCTTACCCCTTAACTTTAAAATAAATAGCCACAGTACAAAACTAGAGGAACGACAACAATGGTGGATCGGCCATGGAACCCAACAGAGCAAGGTATCAGCGCTGTTAATCTCTTTGGGTACCAGCCTAGTTCAACTGCCCTCTCACCTTAGAATTCCTGGTAGAATTCCCAACTCCAGCTGTGAAACAAATGGTTGATCAATCCTCCTCTGCTGCAAAGGTTCAACCAGAAGTGGAAACTTTGTATCTCTTTCACTATGAATGCACACTTTCTTTCACTATTAATCATCATCCAATAGATAATAGACAAGGTTGATCGCTTCCCAAAGGAACCTATTCAAGCATTTATGCCTGTTAAGTAGTCTGATTATTTACAGTAAACATGTTTTGTTATGGAACTTTGTTTTAACCTGCTTTGATATTCTGTCATGTAATGCCAAGGACAGAATTTCTTTAGTCCAGAAAATGTAGTTCGGTGGGGAATGTCGTAGCGGCAATCACTGCCAATCCATAGGGCACTGCTGCAGCTCCATCTGACTAGCAGTGTGGGAAGTGATGGGTTTATCCCATGATCACCAAGTCACTTTCTTGTTTATGTAGTAAACAAAACAGTCATATGACCGCTGCTTACTACTGGGACTACAGGAGCCCAGCAAAGGAGTGGGGTGTCCTCTACTATGGACTCCAAGTGCTATCTTGGGAGAGCCTGTGTTTAATGTGACCCAGAGTTTTCTCAATATTTCAGTGGCCATCTTGGATACAGAGGGACTATATATAGCACATCTGCATTACAGGAAGGCTCTTGAGTGCAGGGAAGTGAATATGGAGGGACATAGAAGATCCCTGTTCTTTTAAGAAATAATCCGTGTAAGATGAGAGTTACAAATTAGATCTTCAGATGCATGTCTTCTCTGCATTAGGCTTTTAACTGCAGCATAGCCCCACCAATACATTTACAACTGTAATTATCAAACTGTATGTGGGATAATTTGAACCCCATAAATGACTCACACCATATTGATTCAATTGGTCTATTATAAAAAATATATCAAAATAAAGAACAGATAATACAAGAATAAACACATCCCCTTCACACAAATCCATCAACAGTCCCTGTGAACTAGTATTTGTGTTTAGGGCTTTCATCTAGCTTATATATTGTATGTGTATTCAGACCATGGCTTGGACAGTGGAGATTGCCCTTCACTCCAGAACAGGCAAGGGGAAAATGAACACAGAAACACAAAAGGACAAGCCAGTAAGTAGAAGTAGAGAAGAAGAAAAAGGAGTAGAAAGAAGGAAACCTTGCTATTTGATAACCTCTTTTGCTTTTCCACCCCAGCAGTACAGTATACAAATACAGTACCATAAGGCTCTTACCCCACCTACTTTAACCTGTAGGCCCTATGGCTGCATTCACACATGATCGCGGACGGAATTGCCACAATTCCATCCCGCAATTTGAAATAGCTACAAAATGCGGGGCGTATTTGCGATGCCATTACTTCTAATGGCACCCCAATCGTGCTACGATTTTGCCACAATTGTCATGCAGTAAATCGTGGTAAATTGCAATGCACAATGCTGTCGCCCAAAAGAAGTTAATGTTTCCTTTTGAGCGACAAGCATTGCGATTTCAGTGCAATTTACCGCATGACTATTGTGGCAAAATCGTGGTGCGATTGGGGTGCCATTAGAAGTAATGGCATCGCAAACGCATCCCATGTTTTGCAGCCATTTGAAATTGCGGGGCCGAATTGCGGCGATTTCACCCGTAATCATGTGTAAATACAGCCTAACTATTTGGCAGCAGTAGAATGTAAAGTGTATCAACAATGCTCAGATTTGGTATAATAGTTTATATTTGTCATTTCACTTATGCCTCCATTTTACCTCTCTACCCTTTAATACCCAATTCCCTGCAATGGGGAAGCTGGATGTTTTCCACCTTTGGGGGCTCAAGCTCTTCCTAGTGTTTAAGAAGTGGGGTATTGAAAATCTCTTATGTGCCAATAAGGGTGTTTATGGCATGGAATAGCACCATCAGAGGATCATCTGGTACTGAATGTTGTAAAATCCGCTCAATTAAGAGACAAGAATGGTTTTATTTGCGGGCAGTTCCACCATATGAGCAAAAAGGTGCCCCTCTGTCTGTAACCTCTACAACAATTTGCCAATACTGAAGGGTACATTTTCAGCAATCTCTCTGGGTCCCTCTACTTGACTTGTGCGCAACGGAAAATTTTGTTTAGTTTCAGTTCGTTGTCATTCATAAAATACATAATTTAGTTCTGTTACATCCATTGTGTTACGTTAATACGTTTTTGGATAAATTCGTTATTTCTGTAGAGTGTCGATATTTGTTATACTGAATCTCGAATCATGGCGAATTCATTAGTTATATGCGCTATAATTTTGTTCATATTCATTGAAATTCGATATTTATGTATGTATATATATTCGTGATAATGATTCGTAGTTTGGAAAGTCGTTTGTTTATTGAATCTATTAACACACACAATGACAATATCTCTTCTCCTCTGCTCAAATACAATACAACACCCTTCTCACTCAGTTCTCAGGAATGCACTTTGCCAGTAATCCAACCTCCAGCACAAAATTAATCAGCTGATTGGACTGTAAGATTTACTTTGAGTTGACTTTTTGTTTCATTAGATCTTTAAGGAATTACCGAATGATGTCGAATTCATTCATTATATCCGCTATAATTTCTTTTGTATTAGTTGAAATTCGTTATTTTTTTATTCGGACATTCGGATGCAAAAACTTGGGTATGGTTATGGGATGCATTTGAAATGAAAATTTTTTTTAGCAATACTGTCATTTTTAAAATATTAATCTGTCCCAGTCATAATTTTGTTCATATTCATTGAAATTCGATATTTATGTATGTATATATATTCGTGATAATGATTCGTAGTTTGGAAAGTCGTTTGTTTATTGAATCTATTAACACACACAATGACAATATCTCTTCTCCTCTGCTCAAATACAATACAACACCCTTCTCACTCAGTTCTCAGGAATGCACTTTGCCAGTAATCCAACCTCCAGCACAAAATTAATCAGCTGATTGGACTGTAAGATTTACTTTGAGTTGACTTTTTGTTTCATTAGATCTTTAAGGAATTACCGAATGATGTCGAATTCATTCATTATATCCGCTATAATTTCTTTTGTATTAGTTGAAATTCGTTATTTTTTTATTCGGACATTCGGATGCAAAAACTTGGGTATGGTTATGGGATGCATTTGAAATGAAAATTTTTTTTAGCAATACTGTCATTTTTAAAATATTAATCTGTCCCAGTCATGTAAACTGGATTTTATCCTAATCTCGTAGAATTTCCTTTATGGTCTGTAACAGTGCTGGAAAATTGTCCCTAAACAGGTTCTGCCGTTCTGTTGTAAGCTTAATCCCCAAGTATGTTATAGAAGAGTCCTGCACCATTTAACCGGTTCCCGACCGGCTCCTGTACTTTTACGTCGGCAGAATGGCACGGCTGCGCAAAGTAACGTACCCGTACGTTACTTTGAATTTGCCGCCATGTGCGCGCACGCGTGCCGGCGGCGGCATTCGCGCATGCCTGCCGTGATCTCCTTGAGTCAGGTCGTGGGTCCCGCAGACTCAATCGCCGTGGGCATACCCGCGATCACCTCACGGAGAGGACAAACGGGGAGATGTCGTTGTAAACAGCATCTCCCCGTTCTGCCTAGTGACAAGTGTCACTCGATCTCTGCTCCCTGTCATCGGAGCAGAAATCAGTTACGTCACACACCAGCCCATCCCCCTGACAGTTAGAAATCACTCCCCTAGGACACACTTAACCCCTCCCTGCCCCCTAGTGGTTAACCCCTTCACTGCCAGTGTCATTTATACAGGAATCAATGCATTTCTATAGCACTGATTGCTGTATAAATGGTCCCAAAAATGTGTAAAAAATGTCCGACGTGTCCGCCATAACATCACAGTCACAATAAAAATCTCTGATCGCCGCCATTACTAGTAAAAAAAAAATTATTAATAAAAATGCCATAAAACTATCCCCTATTTTGTAAACGCTATAACTTTTGCGCAAACAAATCAATAAACGCTTATTGCGATTTTTTTTTACCAAAAATATGTAGAAGAATATGTATCGACCTAAACTGAGGAAAAAAAAATTTTTTATATATTTTTTGGGGATAATTATTATAGCAAAATGTAAAAAATAATGCGCTTTTTTCAAAATTGTCGCTCTTATTTTGTTTATGGCGCAAAAAATAAAAATCGCAGAGATGATCAAATACCACCAAAAGAAAGCTCAATTTGTGGGAAAAAAAGGATGTGAATTTTGAGCCACGTCGCACGACCGCGCACTTGTCAATTAAAGTGACGCAGTGCCGAATCGCAAAAAACGCTCTGGTCAGGAAGGGGGTAAATCCTTCCGGGGCTGAAGTGGTTAAAAGGAAAGGATCCCTCTGGGATTTCGTGTTCCTTAGCAGATAATGTAATATGTAGAATTACTGACTTGATTTGTTTTGAAATTAGAAAGGTCTTGAAATAGTTCTAGTTCTTTTATAAGATTAGGCAGAGAGGGCCATAATTTGTTCAGAAATATTAAGATATCATCCGCATAGGCATGATCTGAAATTGTGATAAGGTATATTATGACTAAGAGGACCCTATCCAAATATCCCTGGTCTATCAGGAGAAGATCTATGCAGATCAATGCTGGAGTAGGACTGGTGTACAGCCAAGAAATGGAGTGAGTGACACACCAGCTGTCAACCAGTCAAAAGTGGATTTGTTAAAATCTCTTTTCGAATCAAAGAGATTTGTAAAAATAATAAAAAAAAAAAAATAAATATGCCCCCAGCTTGGCCAACCTCTTTATGGCCAAGTGGGAGGAGGACGTCGTCAAGGCCTGGACTAGGCCACAGGTGGTCCTGTGGGCCAGGTACATTGACGACGTCCTCCTCCTATGGGATGGCAGTGAGATCGAGCTTGAGAATTTTATGACCTTTCTGAACGATAACGACAGGGGTATTAGGCTGAACTTTGAGACAAGTACGGAAGAAATCAGCTTCCTCGATCTTAGAGTTAAGGTTCAGGGGGATAAATTGGTGACGTCCACCCATTTTAAGGCTACGGACAGAAACTCCTTCATTCCCCTCGACAGTTGTCACCATGAATCTTGGCTGAAGGCGGTCCCAATGGGGCAATACACACGCCTCCGGCGGAATTGCACCGAACTTGAGACCTTTGACAATCAAGCAGCTTCTCTAACTAAGAAGTTTGTTGAGAAGGGCTATGACCAAGCTGCATTATCAAGATCGCTGGCACAAGTGAGGGAAAAAGATAGATCTCTGCTATTAAATACAGGCCAACGACGTGACAACGAAGGGGATTTCAGTCTACCTTTTATTACCACCTTCTCCACCCAGCATCGCCAGATTAAAGATCTGATAAAGAGACACTGGCACATTTTAACCACAGACCCAATTTTGAGTACGGTCCTACCGAACAACCCTCGCATTATATTTAAGGGTGCATCCACGCTGGGCAATAAAATCGCCCCAACAGTGCAGGACCCACCCATTACCAATAGGTCCTTTTTCCATGACCTCACAGGATATTATAAATGCAGAAATTGCCAAGCCTGTTCCCATAACAGCGATAGAGGTAGGAAAATAAATCAATTTATGTCCGCCAGTACCTCACGAACTTATCAGGTTAAACCTTTTATAACCTGTTCATCCGAGGGGGTCATTTACCTGATTCAATGCCCCTGCGGATTACAATATGTGGGCAGGACCAAGAGGGCCCTGAAAGTTAGACTGTCAGAGCACATTGGTAATATCCGCAGGGGCTTTGATAAGCACCCTGTGTCGAGACACTTCGACGAAGTGCATGGTAGGGACCCCTCCAATACTCTGTACGTTGGGATTGACAAGTACAGACCACATTGGAGGGGGAGTTCTCTTGTAAGGGAAATTTCCAAATGTGAAATGTCTTGGATTTACCGACTCCGAACTTATACCCCTTTTGGGTTAAATGTTGACACTGACGTCAATGCGTTTATTAATAACTCCTAACGTATGTTGACGTCAGTGTCTGCAGGGTCATACTGGGGACCACACATATGCACAATTCCCCCCCTTTTTTATGGCTTATGTAAGCTTTTTTTGTGCACCATACGTCCATTGGTTGAGGTCCATTCCTAATTCTTTTTATTATACTATATCACAATCTTTTTTCATTTTTGATTCTCCAACCAAAAAAAGAGACCCACTCCACATACACTTTTTGGTAATTTTATTTATATCAGTGGGCTACACACTGACATTTCCATTTGGAATATAGATCTATGTTGTACTTTTTTACACATCCACTAGATGGTGCTATCCATCAGATGTAGGTAGTTGGTGACTACACCCGCCACAATATCCCACTTCCGGTTTTAAAGCCCCGGTGTCTGGGGTGGAGATGAGCATCTTTTTGGATGCTTTGAGGGTTGGATCTTTGACGATCCCCTTTGCTCCAGCTTTTATTCATCTATCTGGAGTCAATCAAACTCAATTTATTCATGCTGTTTATATATATCCTTTCATTTCTATTTTTGTGTTTAAAGATCAAAGTTCCAAATTATTAAGGAGCACGACATACGCCCTTTGCGCTGTCGCTCTCAGTAGATGGGAATGGGTTGGAGGCTCCCACTGGCCCTTTACTAACCCCTTTTTTGGAGGCTTTTATTGGCCCCCTATTAATCACCCCTTAATGCCATTATGATCTCCGTTTAGCTCAAGCCATTCAACCCAGATCGTTTGTTGCTGATCGGTGAATCTATGGTGGTATGAATCGGGAAGGTTTTTTAATTCAGTATGGTTTGTTTTTCCATGTGAAAATTGTGCATATGTGTGTATACACATTGTCATTGGGCTCATCCTGTACTAGGTACTTTGTCGGGTAATGGTCTAATGTACAATGTTTTGTGAACATGTATTGATTTGGATCTGTGCTGGCTGGGCTGTGTGGTCTCCGCTGGCTGCTTGCACTGGGGAGCGCACTTCGACACCGGAAGTGTATGCGGTGGTCCGTGCGGTCCGGCGAGCATAGTATCCAAAGTGAGGCTTGGTTCGTTCTAGCACTATTTAAGAAAGGTGACGCAGCGCGCCGCCTGTGCCCCTGGAAGACGTGATGATGTCACGAAACGCGTAGGGCGGAGCCAGACGACGCGCTGACGTCACCCCCAAGCGAGCCGATTTCCAGTAGGACGGGTTTGTCCGAGCTCCGGTGGCCACGGAGCCGGACTTAAGGCTGTTTATTCATCTGACACTTTGTAAGTGCACATTTGTCTTTTATCTATTTTAATAAAACGTTAAGTGGTTTTACACTATGTGAGCCCCTTCTATTTTTGGCATCAATATCCTGGGTTATTGGAGCGGCTGCTGACGAGATGACCCCTGGTGGACACCGCTGCTTATCCCCATTCCGGCTGTAAAAGATCTCTGCTTGCTGTGATCCTCTGTAGTGGGGGGTCATGGCATTTTGGTAAGGAGTAACCCCTTCAGTACTTGGTGGTGGACCCTTCCCCGTTGTCACTGATCTTCAGTATTCATCACTTGGATTTATTGCCGTTTACACTTATATTCATTTTATTTTCTGTTGGTGATTTGGACACTTTGTGAACACTTTATTGATGTTTACTTTTTGGACTTCCTTTAACACCGAATTGAGGTTTCAATTTATGGACTTGTTTCTTCACCAGTAGAGTTCTGCATATTGATTTATTTGATTTACACCAATTTTGTCACTGCTAATTATTCGATATGTTTTAATAGTATTAGCGCAACCTTTTATTTTTTTTTATGCTTTTTTACAAATTGATGTTTTTGTGAAGGTTGCTGCTTTTCACTGCATTTCACTTTAGTATTTGGTTTTTAGCGCAGTTTCTTTTAATAATTTTAGATTTGTAAAAATGTATTTGTGATTCTCTCGACAGCATTGCCTTGCCTGAAGTGGTGCTAAAGAGGGGATCTGGGCTCAGGTTAAAATCCCCTCCCACAACTAACATCCTGGAAGAAAAATCTTGCAGCGCTTAGTCAGGTTTAACAAAGATCCAAGTCCATCCAGTTCAACCAATAGATGTTGAACTGTTTTGGGGTGTTTGGTACTTGATTGTTACTTTCCTTTACATTCGTGTATAAACTTGTTATTAATGTAGCACCATTGTAACAGTAATTATGAAAACTGCATGAAACTTAACTCTGGGAAGCTTATCGGTATAGGTGACTAATCCCAGGCTGGCAGATGTGTAATCTTCCAGACTATTTACAATAGGCTGTATTAAGAGCATTTCCCTTTTCTAAATACTGATTTATTTCACCATTTACGAATGTCTCATTAGCAGGCTGTGCAGACCAGGCCAAGGTGTTTATGTATTCCTGTGTCTATACCCATGTTCTTGTGAGGGTTATATCAGAAGGCTCTCACTGACTGTCATGACGCTACCCGGTGCAGAGTTACAACAATTTGCAAGTTTGGAACTTCTGCCAGTACCCTGCACTGGCACGCACATCTGGGTGGTATAATGTGAACGCGAGTCGTCTGCACATGTCCAATTTCAGAATTGGTGACAAGCACCCTATTTAAGGAAAGGAGTAGTGATGGGTAGTTGCTGGCTGTCCTTCAGCTAATTTGTGATTCTTGTTCCTGTGTATGCTTATCCTGTGCTTATTCTGATTACCTGTTACAGACTCTGCTTGCCCCTGGACTCCACCTTTTGCCTGACTCCTGATTGTGACCTTGGCTTGTTGAGAGACCTTGCTTCTATTTGTCCTCTTGTGTATGATCCTGGCCTGGCTCCTGACCTCTCTGTCATCTCCAGCTATATTGTTCACTTGTGCATGACCTCAGCCCTGTTACAGACAAATTCCCTCTCATCCACTACTTGTCGCTTACCTGTGTATGACCTTGGCTTAGCTCCAGATAACATCTATCTCATCCATTCCTTGCCGCTTACCTGAGCTCACCTCAGCTTGGCCCTAACCTCGACACTGCCACCTACATCCCAGACTTGCTCTCCTGCAATGCATAGGTATATAGGCTGCCAGCTGCAGTGCCTCTCCGGAAATCCTCTGGGACTTTTGTCTACCAGCTGGATATAGTCACTGCTGACTATCAGACCCTCAGCATTCATGCTAGTTTGTCCCTTGCATGCCCTGTCACCTTATCCATGGGTGTTTGGACCAGAGCCACAAGGGAAGCTTTTTCATTTTGGCCTCCAACCAGGTACGTGACACTGACTCTGGCTGTCTATTACACACATGAGATTTTAAATTTTATTTATTAATTTTTTTAATAACTTGCGAATTTTGGAAAAATAGGAGTGACAATGAGTTTAGTACAACTCCCCATACTCCTTAATCAGTTTGAGGTTTATCAGACCATATTTTTGTCACAAACACCACTATCTGTTTCTACACTCTTTGAAATTAGCACCAGAATCAAATCACAAAACTACTGTATTGGTGTAATTTTAAACTTTTTACATAACCAAGGTCAAAAATCACAAAAAGCCTTACACCAGGTGGGTGTCCAGTTTCCAGCGCTACACTCTCCCTGAATTGATCATAACAAACCAAAAAGCTATGTATGACATAAATATGACTTCAAATTATAAATGTAAATATAAATACAGCAATCAATAAATAATATGAACTACTAAGCGGGTAGCTCAACACCTAGACAAACAACTACACGCTAGGAGGAGTGCACCTGTAATCAGGGAGAGGGAACTCCACATGTGAAGCCAAAAGCAAGCAAATGAAGAAAATAGCGCGGACCTCGGGTGTAGTAAAAGGATCAAAGGGCTTTATTAAAAACAACATATTATATACTCACAAAATAAAATGTGAAAGAGCGCATATAGTCCACGAGAAAGAGCCCACTCAACACAGTCACAAGGAAAGGATGGATAAGCAGCCACAGTGTCCGGACCACTGTGTGGCCACATGACTGGTGAAGAGCTGGGCTGGATGCCAGAAATCTCTACTGCTCCTGCTCGGCTCACTCAACCCCAAGGACAGCTCTGAGTGGACGATGGTCTCCCGTAAAAGTGAGGTTGCAGGACACGTTTCGAGGACTCCTCTTTTTCAGATAACTACACCAGAGGTCTGGGCTGTTTTCTCCCTTCCCTTGCTTTAAACTATTTACATAACTGCATTTGCAAAACTACTTATTCTATAACATGGTAATTACCTATATTATTTTAGCAACAGTGAAAAGCGCTTCCTATGTTTGTGTTGTGCTGTTATTTTCTTGCTGAGCCCATGTGATAAAAGATTTGTGCCCCTGGTCAGGCACAAAGGAGAAACTTTGAGACCTTTCTCAAAAATTGTCAGTTATATAAAGTAACATTTTCGGATCACATTATTGAGATTCCGGTAGACATGGCTTACTTTTTGAGAAACACTATCGTAACACATACAAGGGGTTATAAAGAGGTTAATTTTTCACCTCTATAGAAACATGCCATCAATTACTGTACAAAATACTTATAAATATTCCATTGCCAGCAGTTAAGGTATTTGAATAAAAAAAAGCTGAAAGAAAAGTACGTGATTGCTAATGATCTCATTTCAATATAATAGGATCTTTCTATTGCAAAGAGCAAGACAGGTTAAGAGATATAATTATGACTTTGCAGAGTCTCCCAAGTGCATGAAGATGGTCTGACAGTTGTGATCCTGCACTCATAGAATGAACCTTTGTCTTGTTTCCATGTTAAAGAGGCAGGATCCCTCTCCTAACCCCAGCCTACATCGCAATTTAACTGTCAGGAAACACTTCCTACCAAACCCTCTTATTTCAAAACACTGTGGGAAGAAAGAGCAGCTTTAACTGACCTGCCAGGAACTGCTTCATTTAAGATGCAGAAGATAATTCCTAGAGGTTTGTAGGAGACACAGAGGTTATTAATACCCTCTCCCCATTTGAGTGGATATTCTGATCAAGTTAGAAGGAGTTATCTGACTACTTGCAAAGTTTGTACTAAGGAAGATAAGTTTTTAGTTTTCCAGTTAAGTGAGGTTAGACCAAATGCTACACTTAAGGTTTATGTGAGTCAGACACATAGCCTGGACAGAAATCTCCTGGTGCACACACTTTTCAAAAAAAGATAATGCACACATCTCATTTTTTTCTGTGCTGGGGTGTGTTATGTGTCTGCACATTTTTGGGAACTACCACAGAGATAGCATTTAACTCGCCTAAGAAAGCTGAAGGAACCTTGTTATGTTTTTATCTGTTCAGCAGCAAGCACAGTTAAGTGATTACATACCATAGGTACAAACAGATGTAATTGATCAGCAGTACACAATATAAAGAAATATTAAAAATTACGGAGGCTTGTGCAACTCCACCTGGCTATCTTCTACCTAACTGGCAACTACAGAGGAGCTGGCTACTCTAGGTACCCTACAGATATTACAGCCTTACCTTGACCCTGTTAAATTCTCACACAACCTGATGCCCTTTGAACAAGGGAGGCAAACAAAGGGCCTGATTCACCATACTCTCTTCTTGACTTACAAATGGCTCCTTATGGAAGCATCTAAGGCACCTCTGCACTATCAGGACCACTGGGAACAAGACTTGGGGATCACATTATCACCGGAAGCACGCACAAAGGTACTTTCCATGCCTTTTAGATCCTCCACAGCCAATACCAGGAATCAGGATACATGATAGTAGCTTGTTGGTACTGAACTCCCACCCTCCTTCATTCTATATACTCCACAGAATTTAAGACCTGTTGGAGATGTGGGCGGGAGAGATGATTTATTGCACATATTCTGGTCCTGTCCACCTCTTAATTTTTGGACATGGGTTTATGAAATAACACAAAAATGTTCCATCCAGGAACTCTATAAATGCCCAAATTTTTCCTCCTGCATACTGGCAGTATGAAAATGTGTTATTTCACTAACAGTCCAACAATGGATCAGAAGGGTTAAGGATATCAGGGAGATGGAAAGTCTCACAAACTCAATAAAAGACACACATGCCAAATTCAGAAATACATGGTTCTGTTGGATTGAGTTCACCTGCACTGACAAATTCAAATGATTATTGGCAGCTTAACCGAGTTTATGGCTGCACTGAGGGTGGACTGCTAAAGTCCGTACACCCTTCTATTAATATCTCCATGATTATATAAGCATTACAATCGAGTCCCTTTCCTGGGCTCTGCCAGTGTGTTGCTCCCACTGATTGCCACCCACCCAAATAATGCATGGTAGAGCTGCACGATTAATCATTAAAAAAAATTGCGATCTCGATTCAACCCCCCCTCACGATCTTAGTCCGGCATTTCCACAATTCATGTAACAAGTGAATAGCTGTTCTCTGCTTAGAGCTGGCAAAAAAAAAAGGCAGCCGGAAAAGTTCTTTTATGCCGCGTACACACAGTCGGACTTTTCGGCTACAAAAGTCCGACTCCCGTCCGACAGACTTTCGATTGACTTTTGGCGGACTTGCGGCAGACTTTCTAACGAACGGACTTAACTACATACGATCACACAAAAGTCTGACAGCCTAGTATGCGGTGACGTACACCAAGTCCGACGAGACTATAAAACAGAAGTTCAATAGCCCGTATGACACCCTTTGGGCTCCTTCTGCTAATCTCATTTTTATCTTGTGTAAGTTGAAGTTTGGTGAGAGACGATTCGCGCTTGTGAGACTCGTATTTTTCAGTTCGTTTTAACTGTTGTTCAGTCTGTGCTTGTGAGGTTTGTATCTGCTTTTCAGTGGGTGTGGTCAGTTTGCATTGAGTAATCAGTGTTTTATTGTCCGCTCATTGCTGATTTTCAGGTCGCTCTTCACAGGCCTTGCTGTCCTTAAGTGTGTTCTGTTAAGTGCGTTCTGACCAGCCGACCATTTTGAAGCCATGTTACGTGTACGTACTCATCGTAGAGCTCATGCATTGTATGTGCTTGGTGCTGTAGTTAATTCTTCAGCCCAAGACCAGTCCATGAACAGGGCGAGGGGGAGTTCATGGATGAAGAATTGGTTGCTTCAGCGTGACCAATTCTGTCACATGCCATTGCTCCGTGAGATCTATTGCTGTAATCTTTTAATGCTCTTTTTTGTTCCTGCATGCATATTTGCCTTCACTAACCTCCCCAGCATGCAATGCTGGGCCCATATCCACCTAGTCTACTCACTTTTAATGTATTTTGTCAGCTGCATTGTAGTTATTTTTCCCTAAAATGCATCCAAATATTGTGTGTGTCATAAACTCGATTTACAATCCCCCCCCCTACAATTCATCCAAATAGTCTGTGTGTCATTAACTCGATTTACAATCCCCCCCCTACAATTCATCCAAATAGTCTGTGTGTCATTAACTCAATTTACAATCCCCCCCTACAATTCATCCAAATAGTCTGTGTGTCGTTAACTCGATTTACAATCCCCACCTCCCCCACTTCAATTCATCCAAATAGTCTGTGTGTCATTAACTCAATTTACAATCCCCTCCCCCCCTACAATTCATCCAAATAGTCTGTGTGTCATTAACTCGATTTACAATCCCCTCCCCCCTACAATTCATCCATATAGTCTGTGTGTCATTAACTCGATTTACAATCCCCCCCCCTACAATTCATCCAAATAGTCTGTGTGTCATTAACTCGATTTACAATCCTCCCCCCTACAATTCATCCAAATAGTCTGTGTGTCATTAACTCGATTTACAATCCCCCCCCTACAATTCATCCAAATAGTCTGTGTGTCATTAACTCGATTTACAATCCCCTCACCCCCCGAACAATTTGTTATAACGTTCTGTGGGATTGATTTACAAAAAGCAAATATAAGTTGCACTTTGCAAAATGCATTTGCACTCTGCAAGTGCATTTGCTCCAGGGCTTTAGTAAATGAGCAGAAGCTCTGCTGATTTCCATCATCCAATCATGTGCACGCAACAAAGTTTTTTAATTAATTGCCCTTGCATGTGATTGGGTACTCCTTGCAACATGAAGCCTTACCTCATTTACTAAGCTCTGGAGCAACTGCACTTTTCAAAGTGCACAGTCTTTTAGCCTTTTTAGTAAATCAAACCCTGCGTGTCCCTAAACTTGATTTTAAATTTCACCCCCCCCCCCTAAAATTTAACAATGTGCCATCAGAGGGGGTGAGCAATCTGAAAAGTGGGCCTTTATAGTATTTATTAAATAACATTTTAATTAATGTTATATTGATGCTGGGCAATAATGTTTTAAGTGTAATGTTCTTGCAATGTTATTTTAAAAATTACTGATTTTTTTGTTTCTTGTTTGATTCCCCGGTTTCCTTCAATGCCACAGGAATTGCAGACTGTGGCATCCCATTTTGCCATCCGTTGGGACTTTCTCAACTGTGGAGGGGCTATAGATGGGAAACACGTCCACATCGTGCCACCACCCCATTCGGAGTCATACTATTTTAATTATAAGGGGTTCCATAGTATTGTCTTAATGGCGGTGGTGTCGGCACAATATGACTTTCTGTATGTGGACGTGGGGAAGAATGGCCGGATGGAGGATGGAGGAGTATTTGCCCAGACGGAGTTCTACCAGCGTCTTCAGAGTGGTGGCCTGGGATTGCCATCTGATGCCGATAACGTGGAAGGACTCCCCTTTGTCTTCATAGCAGATGAAGTATTCGGTCTGAGCAAGCACCTCATGAGGCCATTCCCCCAAAGGACCCTCACCCCGGAGAGGAGGATTTTTAATTTACGGCTGGCCAGAGCGAGAAGAGTTGTGGAGAATTCTTTTGGGATTCTGGTCAGCCGGTTCCACCTGTTTCAGACAGCTATAAACATGGCGGAATACAAACTGAAATACATTATTCTAGCGTGCTGCATCCTGCACAAATTTAAGAAAAAAACATTCTAACAATTATATTTCATCAGTTGGGCCAGAGGCCGGACTTATTAGTGACCATCCTCTGACGGGCCTGGATACTGTCCGTACTGGGTTGGCCCCCCAATGTGCCCATCAAGTTCGGAATCAATATGTAGATTATTTTACGGGTAGGGGGGCCATTGCAATGCCACAGAATCTTTAATTTTTGAAAATAAAAAATCTGGATCAGATCAAATCTTGAATTATATTTATTGCTTGCCTTTCTTTTTGACTTTCTCCTAGGTTATCCTAGAGCACTTGTAGTGCCAAGTGTATTTTCCTTTAGTAAATAAGCACCATTGTCACTGTAAACAACAAATAACCTACAAAACTGATATTGAGCATTGAAAGAAGAAGCCACACATCTTGTTGATTACTAATAACAGATTTTTTATTAATCCGTGCACATTCACTTGTGCGTTTGTAAAAAATGGTGATTGTCAAAAATATATATATATATAATTTTTAAACAATATAATTATGGTTTTTTTTACATTATTTTATATTATTTATTTTTTTTAACAAACAGGCCTCAATTGTTTTGTTTTGTTTTTTTAAACAAACAGGCCTCTATATATTATTTTTGTTTTGTTTTGTTTTGTTTTTTTGACAAACGGGCCTCCAATTTTTTTCTATTTTTTTTGACAAACAGGCCTCCAATATTATTTATATATATATATTTTTTTTTTTTTTACAAACAGGCCTCCAATATATATATATATATATATATATATATATATATATATATATATATATATATATATATTTTACAAACAGGCCTCAATATTTTTTTATATATTTTTTTTAACACAAACAGGCCTCAATATATATATTTTTCTATTTTGTTAAAAGAAACAAACAGGCGTCATTTATTTTTTAAAAATTTTGGGAAACAGACATAGAATTTTACTACTATAAAAGAAAAGGCCCAAAATGGGGTCAGCAAACAAGGAAATGAAGAACATGATCAATGTTTTTTTTGGTGAAAAAGGGAATTTAGATTCTCCCCAAAACATTGATCATATTCTTTATTTCCTGCTGCATACTATCCAGCCAATTACGCATTACATCAATATTCCCATTCCAGGCCATTAGCTGTCCAATTAGGCGTTGTGCACTGTCTGTGCTAAAAGGTTCAACAAGACCTAAAATTTAAGGAAAAAAAGATGTATTTAGAAATATGCAGCCATACATAGATTACCTTACCATAAGCTGGTATGTCAGACACTTACGTGGTGGGGTGCCCATGTCGCCTACTTCCTCCACCTCTACTCTATACACATCCTTGGGGGTGGCGCTGGTGCTTGATTCTTCCACAACCAGATCACCTAAAATAGATGATAAAAATTGTAATTAAAAATATGCAGCCATACATAGATTACCGTAAGATGGTGTGTCAGACACTCACGTGGTGGGGTGCATATGTCGCATACTTCCTCCAACTGTACTTCGTACACATCCTCGGGGGTGGCGCTGGTGCTTGTTTCTTGACCTTCCACAACCAGATCATCTAAAATAGATATTACAAAATTTATCTCAAAATATGCAGCCATCCATAGATTACCGTAAGATAGTGTGTCAGACACTCACGTGGTGGGGTGCCCATGTCGTCCACCTCTCCTTCCCCAACATCCTCTGTGGGGCTTGGGCTGATTTCCCAATTCGGGTGTTGCGGTCGGGGGTCACTGGGTTCAGCTTGTCTGAATCTTTTCTCCCCTATGTGAATGAAACAAAAGCTATACTTAGCACACAGATATTTGAGTCAAGGAATAGTAATCTGAAACATTGTAGTGAAGTGGTGTACAAATTGTCTGTTTGGGCAGTGCTCCTAGTTGAAGACATAATTAAAATTCACTTTGAAATATCTATATATATATATATATCTATATATATAGCTATATATATAGCTATATATATATATATATATATATATATATATATATATATATATATATATATATATATATATATATATATATATCTCATATATATCTATACATATATATATATATAGATATATATATCTATCTATATAGATAGATATATCTATCTATCCATATATATATATATCCATATAATATACATATATATATATCTATATATATATATATATATCTATATCTATCTATCTATCTATCTATCTATCTATCTATCTATCTATCTATCTATCTATCTATCTATCTATCTATCTATCTATCTATCTATCTATCTATCTATCTATAGAGAGAGAGAGAGAGATATATAGAGATATATATCTCTCTATATATATGTATATAGATATATAGATATATATATATATATATATATATATATATATATATCTATATATATATATAGATATATATATAGGTGTGTGTATATATGTAACGATGTTTACTATGATCGTTTAAAACGATCCAAACTCGTACGTTAAAGAAAAGCACATGGAGCAGTATACAAGGTAATAAACAGAAGATGAACACACGACAAGTACTTACTTTTTTTAAGCACTTCACGGATCCGTCTGTACTAATCCGGTTCCCGGAGTTTGAGGTCGGACCATCTTTTCCTAATCTGATCTTTCCAGTGTCGTACCCCAAAAGTAAGATGCAATGTCTTTACCACCTTCGCCATTTTGGCTTTTCGGAAATTAGGCCGGGCGTACGGTCCATACCTCCTATCATAGTCATTTTTTCGCAAAATTGCCACCATCTCCACCATCTCTTTAAAGGCCATATTGGAGGCCTTAAATCTCTGCTTCCTGGATCGGGACGTTCCAGGCTCCGGGCTTTTGTCGCTACCTGAGGTAGTACACACCTGATGTGTCTCCGCCATTGTTCCTCCCACTACGCACTGTAGAGAGAAGGGGCGGAGAATATTCGGTAAAAAAGAACGTCGGGGCGGGCGACGTAGACGGAGTTTCACGCATGCGCAGTGTATAAAAAGAGTTATTACGCATGTGTCGTACGTACGTTCTGTGCGTAGAGGCAAGGGGGCGGAGAATATGTGTTAAAAAAGAACGTCAGGGGCGGGTGACGCAGGCGGAGTTTCACACATGCGCAGTGTATTAAACGTTGTGTCGTACGTACGTTCTGTGCGTAGATGATAGAGGACCGGAAAGCCATAAACTAAGGTAATTTTTTTTTTTGTAAACTTTGTAGCAAGCAGCATATATGGCATACAGATTGATGAGGCCTATGTTGGGATAAGATGATGAGGGTTTAGCTGAAACATAAGTGTTTTTGTCTTGTGTCTTATCTTTTGCAGAAAACATGAATGCCAAATTTAAAGAGCCAGAATTTCTGACAGCATTTATTGACAAGTACAGGGAGATGAGGAATCTGTGGGAGGTCAAACACCCTCAATATTACCTAAAACACGTAAGGAAGTCAACGCTGGAGAGACTTCTGACAATTGTGCAGACTTTCATCCCAGAAGTAACCATGGAGATTTTGGTACAGAAAATTTGGATCTTGCAAAATATGTATAAGAAGGAGCATAACAAGATCCAGAATTCCCTGAGATCAGGAGCATCAGCAGATGATGTATATGTACCCAGGCTGTGGTACTACGATAAACTACATTTTCTTGATGACCAGACTGAAGCCAGGGCATCACTTTCAACCCTTCCATCCACCCTTCCCTCCACCCTTCCGTGCACCCTTCCCTACACCCTTGTCTCCACCCCAGCAGAGGCTGATGAGGACCACCTGGGTCTTCCATCCTGGAAGAACCGGATGTGACCATCTGGAGTCAGGTAAATACATTTTAGACATATTTAGTGTCCTAATATTAATGATGTTAACTAGATGTTATAGTTGATTAAGAATTTTATCCTAAAAATTATGTATACACATCAACTGACAGTAGTGGCCAAAAATGTTTGTTACCTGCTTTAAAAAATGATGGTGTCAGATTTCTATACTCTTAATATATGTATTAACATTGAATTTGCAAGTCATGAGAAGAAAATTGTGTGTCATTGATGAACCAAAAACTAAAACTATGTCCCCTTTTTATACACAGGATGAGGTCAGCCAGGAGAAAGGTGTGGAAAGTGGCAGGCAGGAGGAGGCCGGGCCCAGGGACAGCCAGGAGGAGGCCGGACACTGTGTCATCCAGGAGGTGTCTGGGCCCAGTGTCAGCCAGGAGGTGTCTGGGCCCAGTGTCAGCCAGGAGGTGGCCGGGCCCAGTGTCAGCCAGGAGGTGGCCGGGCCCAGTGTCAGCCAGGAGGTGGCAGGGCCCAGTAGGAGCCTGACACAATCGCAAGTGGCTCCCCTCTGCCTTCCTACAAAAAGGGCCAGGAAGGGGACGATGACACAGGAGGCATCACTGCGGCTCATTTTCTGAAGAGCCCTCCCGAAGCTGAAGAGGCCTATGGCTGTTATTTAGCCAGCATCTGCTGGCTTAATAACTTCAAATGGAGTGGGGCCAACGCCTCCTGTGTGAAAACCTTTTTGCTTGTGCTATCCACAAGGGGCTGAAGGGCGAGTTAACTGGCAACACCTAAATAAATGAGACAGCCCCTCCTCCTCCTCCTTCTCCTCCTGCCGCAAGTCAACCACCAGAGACACAGCCTACAAGGAAAGCTGCAGGGAAGGGTGCAGGGCAGCGTGGAAGGAAGGCTGCAGGGAAGAGAAGATGACCTGGGTTCAGTCTGGTCTGACAGAAGACGCAGGCTGGTGTAGTACCACAGCCTGGGGACATCTATGTCATCTGCTGCTGCTGTTGATCTCTGGGATTCCTTGAACAGATTGTGCTCCCTCTTATATGGACTCCTCAAGATCTCAATTTTCTTTTCCACAGACTTTTGATGTGTGCCCTGTGGCCAAATGTATTTACAAATTCCAGTATTTAGCCAGCGTTGACTTCATCTTTATTTTGTTTACCATAAATAAATGGATATTTTAGTTTATGAAAAGACTTTATGAGTTTTAATTAACATAATTTATTTAGAGACAAAATCAAATTAACAAGGGACAACAACCTCCTTGAGGTTGCAAAAACAATAAAAAAATATATAATGTTCTTGTGGTAACTTTACCAAAAAAAAAAAGAAAGAAAAAATAATATAACCAAAAAAGGTTCTTTGTGGGAACTTTATAAACAAACAAAAATTAAAAATTTACAAAAGTAATGGTTCTTTGTGGTAACTTTACAAAAAAAAGTACAAAAAAAGTATTTGTGGTAAATTTAAGAAATAAAAAAAAAACAAAAACAAAAAAAAAGGTTCATTGTGGTAACTTTACAAACAAAAAAAAATATATGGAGATAAAGATAAAATAATTTTGGCAATATTCATAAAAAAAGATCTTGATGAATTAAAAAATAAAAGATGACTCCAAAAAACAATTGTGTAAACATTAGTATGGAGATATGGCTTTTAAAACAAATACAATATCATTCATGTGATCAAGAGAAATAATCCAGAAATCAGTTTGGGAGAACTCTGTGTGAATAGGAACAGCAAAACAACTTTGTTCTTATAGCATTATAAAAGAAGACAATTAATGCGCTGCATTCAACGATCACAGAATTTGCAGAGTGAGGAATGTGCTACCTACAATATGAACACTAGTTTTACCAGACCGAGTGCTTCCGTTTAGTATTTGCTTCTGAGCATGCGTTGTTTTTTTGTCCGCCAAACTAGCATACAGACGAGCGGATTTCTGTGTCCGGCGAAGTTACGACGTAAAGATTTGAAGCAAGTTCCAAATCTAAAGTCCGCCAGATTTGCGACTGGAAAAGTCCGCTAAAGGTCCGGTGGAGCCCACACACGATCGGATTGTCCTCTGGATTTGGTCCGTCGGCGTCTTTCGGACCAGTCCGGTCGAAAAGCCAGACCGTGTGTACGCGGCATTAGATCAAAGGGATGAACTTCGGTCTGCAAATGAGGGCAGTTTAACCACTTAACCACTTCAGCCCTGGAAGGATTTACCCCCTTAACGACCAGGCCATTTTTTGCGAAAGGGCACTGCGTTACTTTAACTGACAATTGAGCGGGCGTGCGATGCTGCACCCAAATAAAATTGAAACAAAAAAAGACCAATTTTGAAAAAAATATATATATTTTTTACTTTCTGCTATAATACATATCCAAAAAAAAATTGTAAAAAAACGGATTTACATACACCAATATGTATCCTTCCACATATTTTTGGTAAAAAAAATCCCAATAAACGTATATTGATTGGTTTGCACAAAAGTTATAGCGTCTACAAACTACAAGATAGATTTATAGACTTTCAATTCTTTTTTTCTTCTTTTACTAGTAATGGCAGCTATCTACGATTTTTAGCGGGACTGCGACATTGTGACAGACAAATCTGACGCTGAGTGACACTTTTTGGGGACCAGTGACACCAATACAGTGATCAGTGCTAAAAAAAATGCACTGGTTACTATATAAATGACACTGGCAGGGAAGGGGTTAACATCAGGGCAATCAAAGTTCCCTCAGTGTGTTTTCTTACTTTGTGGGGGAAGTGCTCACAGGAACAACACAGAGATCGCTGTTCCTAATCACTAGGGACAGCAGATCTCCATGTTGTCCCCTGTCAGAACGGGGATCTGCCTTGTCTACATAGGCAGATCCCCGTTCTTCCTCTCTGTACTGCGATTGTGGGTGGCCGACGGACATCGGGTCTGCCGGGAACGCGCATCAGCCCCACCTGCGTGCAGTGGGCGTGCCCGCACTATCTATTGCCTTAAAGGACGTACAGGTACCGGACATTGGATCAGTGTGACGTATCACAGGAGGCGGGACATTGTTACTGAGGTCACCCTGAGGTCACTGCCTTACGGCAGTACAGCACATACCTCGGATGTGCGTTCCATTGTCCCTGCCTCCCAATCGGCTACTCGGCGGGAGCCAAGCCTCGTTCTGGACAGTCGCTGTTTCCGGAAGCTCTCGTCACATCAATCAGCCGTCAGAAAGAGAGGAAATTAGACTGTGGGACAGAGGAGAACGCCATCTCGTATGCCTTTACTGGATTCCCTATACCGGGCTATCTAAGTTTTATATGTGAGTGTTTTTAATACCTATATGCTATTAAATGTACAGTTTATTAAGAGGCGCCTTTCTTGTTGTTTTCTCTTTGCATATTTGGAGCGGCTTCACCTCCCATCCAAAGGCTGCCCTATTCACAGACTGTTTACTTCTCACGGAGAGCACATTGCTCTAAAGGACATTATTTCAGCAACATTTATATACTGCTAACCGAGAAACCTGCGCTATTTTGCTTTTTACTGAGGTCACCCAGCCCGGGAAATTCAAATCCAGCACCGTGACACAGCGGGAGATTGCTGCTCCAAACAGGGCACTGGTGAGGCTGCATCTGGCAGGCACTGGTGAGACTGCATCTGACAGGCACTGGTGAGACTGCATCTGACAGGCACTAGTAGGCTGCATCTGACAGGCACTGGTGAGGCTGCATCTGACAGGCACTGGTGAGGCTACATCAGACAGGCACCGGTAAGGCTGCATTTGATGGATACTAGTGAGGCTGCATTGATCTCTTGTATCATGTCTGCCGTCTCTGACCATCTTCTGTGTCATGTCTGCTAGAGGAGCACCGAATGGAAATTTTGCTAATATTTTTAGCAGTGTGTTTAAGTTTAAGTAAGTTATTGCAGACATGATACCAGGGGCGTAACTAGAAATAGCAGGGCCCCATAGCAAAATGTTGTATGGGGCCCCCCTGCAAACAGCCCCCCCCCACAGCTGCCCTAGTGTCAATGCAGCGTGACCTGTGCCACATATAGCGTGACCTGTGCACAATGCAGCGTGACCTGTGCCCAATGCAGCGCGACCTGTGCACAATGCAGCGTGACCTGTGCATAATGCAGCGTGACCTGTGCCCCATACAGCATGACCTGTGCCCAATGCAGCGTGACCTGTGCCCCATACAGCGTGACCTGTGCACAATGCAGCGTGACCTGTGCACAATGCAGCGTGACCTGTGCATAATGCAGCGTGACCTGTGCCCCATACAGCATGACCTGTGCCCAATGCAGCGTGACCTGTGCCCCATACAGCGTGACCTGTGCCCAATGCAGCGTGACCTGTGCCCCATACAATGTGACCCGTGCCCCATACAGCGTGACCCATGCCCCATGCAACGTGACCTGTGCCCAATGCAGCGTGACCTGTGCCCAAAGCAGCGTGACCTGTGCCCCATACAGCGGACCTGTGCCCCATACAGCGTGACCTGTGCCCCATACAGCGTGACCTGTGCCCAATGCAGCGTGACCTGTGCCCCATACAGCGTGACCTGTGCCCCATACAGCGTGACCTGTGCCCCATGCAGCGTGACCTGTGCCCAATGCAGCGTGACCTGTGCCCAATACCGCATTGCCTGTGCCCAATACAGCCTGGTCTGCCTGTGCCCCATACAGCCTCACCTGTGCAGGGGAAGATCAGCAGAGGCTGTATGGGGCACAGGCAGACCAGGCTGTATTGGGCACAGGTCACGCTGCATTGGGCACAGGTCACAGCTTGCCTCTTCCTCTCCTCTCTCTTCCCCTGGCTGGGAGACTGTGCCGGCGGTGCTCTCATCCTCACTGGGCCCCACTTGGCTGCGGGCCCCATAGCGCCCGCATGGGTCGCTATGGTGGTAGTTACGCCCCTGCATGATACAAGAGATAGTTAGAGACTGAGGACATAATACAAGAGATGGTCAGAGACTGCAAACGGCATTATTCTTGAGCTTTTCTTGCACTAAAGGTGGCAATAATGGCCAACAATAAATTCATATTAATTTAAATTGATGATATTAATTAACCACTTCAGCCCTGGAAGAATTTACCCCCTTCCTGACCGAGCCATTTTTTGCGATACAGCACTGCGTCGCTTTAACTGACAATTTGATCACCTCTGCAGTTTTTATTTTTTGTGCTATAAACAAAAAAAGACCGAAAATTTGGAAAAAAGTGCACTTGGAATGAAAGTTGCTGTAGATTCGAGGGGGGCATGTAAGGAAAATAAAAAACAGCATTTTAGTTTGCACATGATTGAATGATAAAATAAGCAGAGCTTCCACTCATTTCAGATCTACCCCTTAGATTTAGAGCGACTGCACTTCCAAGTGCACTTTCAGTGCACTTGCAGTGCAAAGTGGATTTGCCTTTCGTAAATAACCCCCAATATTTTTTACTTCTTGCTATAATAAATATCCCAAAATGTAAAAAACAAAAACAAATTTCATCCTCAGTTTAGGCCGATATATATTCTTCTACATATGTTTGGTTAAAAAAAATCGCAATGAGCGTATATTGATTGGTTTCCGAAAAATTTATAGCGTCTACAAAATAAGAGATAGATTTATGGCATTGATTTATAGCATTTTTTTTCTAGTAATGGCGGCTATCTGCGATTTTCATTGGGACTGCGACATTGCGGCAGACAGATCAGACACTTTTGGGACCATTGACATTTATACAGCGATCAGTGCTATAAATAGCCACTGATTACTGTATAAATGTCACTGGCAGCAAAGGGGTTAACATTAGGTGGCGATCAAGGGGTTAAACGTGTTCCCTCAGTGTGTTCTAACTGTAGGGGGGATAGGACTTCCTGGGGGAGGAGACCGATTGTTGTTCCTATATACTAGGAACACACGATCTGTCTCCTCTCCCCTGCCAGAACGTGGATTTGTGTGTTTACACACACACACATCCCCTTTCTGGCTCTGTCGGGAGTGATCGCAGCTGCCCAGTGGACATTGCGGCCGCTGGGCACCCGCATTGGCTCCTCAGTGACGCGGCGCGCCCTCTATACCCCTTAAAGCGCCTGCCCTACAGCTACGGCAATCTGCGCAGGGGAGCCATTCTGCCACTGTCGACTGCGGGCGGTGGCAAGAGGTTAAGAAGTCGATTACAATACAATTATATATTACATTTTTTTTTTTAACTTTCATTTTGGGCTAAGCGCATCCTGCATTTTCGGCACCAAAATTTCCATTCAGTGCACCCCTAGTTACCATAAGTTCTGGTCAGCCACTCCGCTCCCTGTAAGAGCCGATTCCCAGTTTTGCTTGAACCAACATGTCTGAGGCTTCACCATAACCTACAGATCCAAACAAGGGTCTCTTCCAAAGTCATCCCTTTGATAAAGTCACGTGGTGTGACGCAACGCGTCAGGGTAGGAGGAGCCAGGTACCGATGCTTCTCGGGGGCGGCCGAACCCGGAAGCTCACTACATCATTCACTGTTCACTGTTTATTTGAATGTAAGGTATTACGTTTTTCTTAATAAAACTTACTCGAAATTACTACACTATGGGACCTCTCCTTTTTTCCTAACTATCATTGCTGGGATTGCTGTGAGTGGCGGGAGGAGTGACGGAGAGCCAGATCCACGGACACCATTCTAGGAAACCCATCCTCTCTAACCCAAGATTGTCTATCTGCCCTACTTGGCCCACTGGGGGCCGCTGCTGGAGGTGAGAGGCTGGGGGAAACACTTGGCGTGTGCACCAGAATCTGAATAGAAGAACAGCACCAGTCACATTATACCTGCACTTTATTTAAAGACTGCTTGTGTGGACACTACTTATCACAGTTGCACGTTTTAATTTATTTTGTGGACTGAATTGCACTATTGTCACTTTGGGACGACACCTCTGAACTCTGGATGTTGGGTGTCTGTCTATATATATATATATATATATATATATATATATATATATATATATATATTTTTTTTTTTTTAGTGCATTTGCGTTTATGATGGCAGGATTGCACAATTATCACTGTTTGTTTTTTTGATTAAGCTATTGTGGACCCATATTGATGCGGGGTTCCTTCTCGCATCTTTTATTACAGTTTTTACTTTTATTTTCATGTTATACTCATGTACAGTGGGCTAGTTTGCTATTTAGAACATTGTTATTATTTGCCACACTGTAAAAGAGCTGTTTATTTCTCGCATCTTGTATTACACTTTTTATTTTTTTTCATTTTATACTCATGCAAAGTGGATTTTTTTACCATTTAGAACATTCTTTACTACACCGCAAAAGAGCTGTTTATTTGTTGTAATTTTTCACTATTTCAGCACCGGGAATTGTTATTTGCATCTCAGTTATTTTGGGTGGCTATTAGTCCAGCCACATCAAGTTTTGTATGCTATATATTTATATAGTGTCACTCTCTTTTTTATGCGTGGTGGCCAACACATCAGGAATTCCACTTTGCATTTAGCACTTTAATATTTGATGTTCACTCACATATTTTACATACATTTGGCACTGATGATTTTTGCTGGACTTCAGCATATATCAGTTCAGATTCTACATTTTTTTGTCAGGAATTAGTATTTTGGAGTTACCGTTAGGCACATTGCTTATCCCTTTTATCTTTTGGTATAGGAGATCACTGATTTGATCAGAATAGTTGGTTTGGAACAGGATGATAGATCAGCGCCACATATCTTATGTGAATTTATTCTCTTCCAAAGACTTTCATTCTATGATGTCACACAAGTTCAGATCATGCGTCAGCCCCCATGCAGTCATGAATCAGATCCAGTCCTCTTTTGCTGCAGTACCCGAACAGCTGGTCCTGTCTCAGCTAACTCCTGCTCAGAAGCCACTACCCTTGGTGGCATCTTCCCTGCACTTGCTTCCCATTTCTCACAGAGATTGGAAGGCCTGCCATGGCTTTGTGAATGTAATATCCTCTTTAAATTACAGCCACAGCATTTTTGACTCTAGTACGGTGGCTTATGTTGCATCTCTGCTCTCTGGCCATGCTTTGGCATTGGCCATTCCACTCTGGGAAAAAAAAAACAGGTCTGGTTACCAACAGCATAACCCCATTCTTAGCTTTCTTCAGGAAAGTTTTCGATAAACCATGCTTGATCCTCCTCTACAGTAAGTGCCTGTCAGAAACCATGAAATCAGACCGAGACAGAAGTACAGTTAAATCACACTTGTTTAATAATAAAAGTAAAAAGAAAAAACGTAGTCAAAACATAGCCAAAGCTCAGTAACCGTAACGGATAGTCAGCCAAGCCAGAAGTCAGGGATCAAAGTAGTGGAAGCAGGATCTGGAGCCAGAAGGGATGTCAGCAAAGCCAGTCTTTAAACAGGAATGCAGGAGATAGTTTCTTGTGATTTGACCAAGGTGAAGGCAGAGCTCCTCTGGACTGGGCGGCTTACGTAGGCAGGACTGAGGAGCAGGATCATCAACAGCTGAGTAACTGTGGAGAGAGATGGGAGATGGCAATTAGCCAACAGCTGAGCAGCCAGCTAAGAGAAGGAAGGGCTGAGCCCAGCCCTGACAGTAACCCCCCTCAAAGACCCCTCCCCCTCGGAGGACCACCAAGCTTCAGGGGAAAACATCTATGGAAATCACGGAGGAGGACAGGGGCATGTACGTCCGAGGATGAGACCCAAGAGTGTTCCTCTGGACCGTACCCTTTCCAATGCACCAGGTACTGTATGCACCCACAGAACCTACGGGAGTCAACAATGGACTGTACTTCATACTCCTCATGGTTCTCAACCTGTACAGGGTGAGGACGTGGCACGAGGTGGTAAAGCGGTTGCAGACCAAAGGTTTTAATAAGGAGACATGAAAAACATTCAAAATACGCATATTAGAAGGAGGGTCCAATGGGTAAGCCACTGGGTTATTCCTGCGAAGTATACGGAAAGGCCCAATAAACCGAGGTGCGAACTTCAGTGAGGGAACACGAAGTCGGAGGTTGCGAGATGACAGCCAGACCCTGTCCCCAACCTGGTAGGAAGGCGCAGGCAAAGGCGCAGGCAGGCGTCTGTGGTCAGCACGGAGTCTGTACCTATCATTAGCATGACGCGAAGCCTCCTGGACTTGTGCCCAAGTGGAACGAAGATCACGGAGATGCTCCTCTAATGCAGGAAAACTCTGCGAAACAAACGAGTCAGGAAACATGGAAGGTTGGAAACCATAATTCGCCATAAATGGGGACAATCGGGAACCAGAATTCAAGGCACTGTGTGAGCAAACTCTGCCCATGGTAATAGGTCTGACCAGTTGTTATGATGGTCAGAAATATAGCAATGTAGGAATTGCTCCAAGGACTGATTGGCTCGTTCTGAGGCCCCATTAAACTGTGGGTGATATGCAGAGGACAAAGCAAGCTGAATTCCCAACTGTGCACAAAAGGATCACCAGAACCGGGACACAAACTGACTACCCCTGTCCGAGACAAACACCTCGGGTAGCCAATGTAAGCGAAAGATCTCCCGAGCAAAAATGGAAAGCCAGTTCCTTAGAAGTGGCAACTTCTTAAGTGGAATACAATGACACATCTTTGAGAACCGGTCAACCACCATAAGGATAACAGTGTTGCCTTGGGAGTTGGGTAACTCCACAATGAAATCTATAGACAGGTGGGTCCAGGGCCTCTCTCCATTGGGTATGGTTTGTAGGAGGCCCACTGGAAGGTATCATGGAGTCTTATGCCCCGTACACACGGTCGGCCATTGATCGGACATTCCGACAACAAAATCCTAGGATTTTTTCTGACGGATGTTGGCTCAAACTTGTCTTGCATACACACGGTCACACAAAGTTTTCGGAAATCCGATCATTCTGAACGCGGTGACGTAAAACACGTACGTCGGGACTATAAATGGGGCAGTAGCCAATAGCTTTCATCTCTTTATTTATTCTGAGCATGCGAGGCACTTTGTGCGTCGGATTTGTGTACACACGATCGGAAATTCCGACAACGGATTTTGTTGTCTGAAAATTTTATAGCCTGCTCTCAAACTTTGTGTGTCAAAAAATCCGATGGAAAATGTGTGACGGAGCCTACACACGGTCGGAATTTCCGACAACAAGGTCCTATCACACATTTCCCGTTGGAAAATCTGACCGTGTGTACGGGGCATAACTCTGAGCACACACGGAACAGGCAGCTATGAAGGCAGTTACATCAGCACATAAATTAGGCCACCAGAATTGTTGGGAAATGGCCCAAACTAGTTGATTCTTCCCAGGGTGGCCAGCTGCCTTGGGAGAATGGTAAGTCTGGAGCACGGCAGTACGAAGACTCTCTGGGATAAAGCAGCGGTCACAAGGTTTCTCAGGAGGAGCATGGATCTGAGCAGCAAGAATTTTGTCACCCAAAGGAAAAGTGAGACTGGTGCAAACCGTATCCAGAATACGATCAGGAGGAAATCACAGGGACCGGAACCGACTCCAACTTGGAACTGGAGGAAAATTGTTGTGACAAGGCATCAGCCCTTACATTCTCAGTATCGGGTAAGAATGAGACCATGTAATTGAAACTTAACAAGAAAAGAGCCCATCGCGCCATTCTAGGAGAGAGGTGTTAGCCTCAGACATAAATATGAGATTCTTATGGTCAGTAAGAATGAGAACCGGCACAGTGGTACCTTCGAGGGCAAAAATGATCGCCAACAGCTCTCTGTCACCAATCTCATAATTGCACTCCGCAGGTGACAATTTCTTGGAAAATTAGCCACAAGGATGCATAGCGCTCTCAGAGGTAGGACGTTGAGACTGAAGGGCGTCAACACCAGTCTCAGAAGCATCAACCTCAAGGATAAAAAGTAACGTAGGATCAGGATGTGCCAACACAGGAGCAGAAGCAAAGGCAGCCTTGAGACTCTCAAAGGCCTTAATGGACTCCGGAGACCAACTCTGTGGGTTACCGTCCTTTCTGGTCATATCAGTCAGGGGCTTGACCAGAGATGAGAACTTTGGATAATAGTTGACAAAGCCCAGGAACCGCTGCAGAGGACGTAAACCTATGGGTCGGGGCCACTGTAGGACTGCCGAAAGTTTCTCTGGGTCCATCCAAAAACCAACAGTGGAAATTACATAGCGCAGGAGTTTAACCTCTTCATGATGAAACTCGCACTTCTCAAGTTTACAATAGAGATTGTTCTCTCTTAGTTTCTGAAGCACGCAACAGGTGCTTGGGTGATGGGGGGGAGGGTCCAGAGGTAGAGATAGTCAGCATGGAACATATTTCAGAGGGCAGTATTGGGGGCATTAGTGGTAGGTTGACCAAAGCACAAAAACCCAAGGTAAGTATAGTAGCAAACCCTAGTTGCAATCTCGGAACACCCAATACGAGGACAATATGCGACCGGTCTAAACTATGTGGCATGTTCACCAATGCCAGGAGCATGGCAGACAAGATGGGTGAACTAGGGATACTGTTGTACGAGGAGGATTTGGATTTTGTGGGAATTTCAGAGACCTGGTTCAACAGCTCTCATGATTGGCTGGCAAACATTCAAGGGTATACCCTTTACCGCAAGGATAGAGAGGGTAAAAAAGGGGGAGAGGTATGCCTATATATCAAGAATAATGTACAAGTGAATGTGAGAGATGACATCACTGAGGGAGCTAGGGAGGAGGTGGAATCATTATGGGTAGAGCTGCAAGGGGATGAAGCTAAGGGGAAAATAATACTGGGAGTATGCTATAGGCCCTCTAACCTGAGGGAGGAAGGGAAGACAGATTTCCTATCACAATTTGGATTAGCAGCAAGGATGGGAAGTGTTATCATAATGGGGGATTTTAATTATCCAGACATAGACTGGGCGGAGGGAAACGCACATTCATTTAAGACTCGCCAGTTCCTTAATGTCTTGCAAGACAATTTTATGGGTCAGATGGTAGACGCACCAACTAGAAATAAAGCATTAGTGGATCTACTGATTACCAACAATACAGACCTGATCACGGATGTGGAAATACGGGGCAATTTAGGTAACAGCGATCACAGGTCAATTTGTTTCAGTATAAATCACACAAATAGGAAACATAAAGACACTGAATTTCAAAAGCGCCAACTTCCCTAAACTACAAACCTTGCTAAAAGGCATAAATTGGGATAAAATATTAGGAACAAAGAACACGGAGGAGAGATTTTTTTGCTTTAAGAGCATATTAAATAAGGGCATTAGCCAATGCATCCCACTGGGTAATACATTTAAAAGAGCGAACAAAAGTCCTGGATGGCTTAACTCCAATGTAAAAATGCATATAAAAGCAAAGGAGAAGGCCTTAAAAAAATTCAAGGTAGAGGGATCATCATCAGCATTCAGACTTTATAAAGAATGTAACAAGAAATGTAAGGGTGCAATTAGGACGGCTAAGATAGAACATGAAAGACACATAGCGGAGGAGAGCAAAAAAAATCCCAAGAAATTCTTTAAGTATGTAAACAGTAAAAAAGGGAGGACAGACCATATTGGCCACATAAAGAATGAGGAAAGACATCTGGTTACAAAGGATGGGGAGATGGTGAAGGTATTGAATTTATTCTTCTCCTCAGTCTTCACGAGGGAATCGGGGGCTTCAGTAACCCAAACTGCAGTGTTTATCCTCATGACACATCACAGGAAGCATCTCCATGGTTAACAGAGGGCAGAATTAAAATTAGACTTGAGAAACTTAACATTAATAAATCACCGGGACCAGATGGCTTGCATCCAAGGGTACTTAGGGAACTCAGTCAAGTGATTGCCAGACCGTTGTTCCTAATTTTCACAGACAGTCTACTGAATGGAACGGTACCAGCTGATTAGAGAAAAGTCAATGTAGTACCAATATTTAAAAAGGGCCCAAAATACATCCCTGGGAATTACAGACCAGTTAGCCTAACATCAATAGTATGTAAACTCTTGGAGGGGATGATAAGGGACTATATACAAGATTTTAGTAATGAGAACGGTATCATTAGCAGTAATCAGCATGGATTCATGAAGAATCGTTCTTGCCAAACGAATCTACTAACCTTCTATGAGGAGGTGAGTTGCCAGCTAGATAAAGGAAGGCCCCTAGATGTGGTGTATCTGGATTTCGACACAGTTCCCCATAAACGTTTACTGTACAAAATATGGTCCGTTGGCATGGACCATAGGGTGAGTACATGGATTGAAAACTGGCTACAAGGGCGAGTTCAGAGGGTGGTGATAAATGGGGAGTACTCGGAATGGTCAGGGGTGGGTAGTGGGGTCCCCCAGGGTTCTGTGCTGGGACCAATCCTATTTAATTTGTTCATAAACGACCTGGAGGATGGGATAAACAGTTCAATCTGTATTTGCAGACGATACTAAGCTAAGCAGGGCAATAACTTCTCCGCAGGATGTGGAAACCATGCAAAAAGATCTGAACAAATTAATGGGGTGGCAACTACATGGCAAATGAGGTTCATTGTAGAAAAATGTAAAATAATGCGTTTGAGTGGCAAAAATATGAATGCAATCTATACACTGCGGGTAGAACCTCTGGGGGAATCTAGGATGGAAAAGGACCTGGGGGTCCTAGTAGATGATAGGCTCAGCAATGGCATGCAATGCCAAGCTGCTGCTAACAAAGCAAACAGAATATTGGCATGCATTAAAAAGGGCATCAACTCCAGAGATAAAACGATAATTCTCCCGCTCTACAAGACTCTGGTCCGGCCGCACCTAGAGTATGCTGTCCAGTTCTAGGCACCAGTCCTCAGGAAGGATGTACTGGAAATGGAGCGAGTACAAAGAAGGGCAACAAAGCCAATAAAGGGTCTGGAGGATCTTAGTTATGAGGAAAGGTTGTGAGCACTGATCTTATTCTCTCTGGAGAAGAGATGCTTGAGAGGGGATATGATTTCAATATACAAATACCGTACTGGTGACCCCACAATAGGAATAAAACTTTTTCGCAGAAGAGAGTTTAACAAGACTCGTGGCCACTCATTAAAATTAGAAGAAAAGAGGTTTAACCTTAAACTACGTAGAGGGTTCTTTACTGTAGGAGCGGCAAGGATGTGGAATTCCCTTTCACGGGAGGTGGTCTCAGCGGGGAGCATCGATAGCTTCAAGAAACTATTAGATGAGCACCTGAATGACCGCAACATACAGGGATATACAATGTAATACTAACACATAATCACACATAGGTTGGACTTGATGGACTTGTGTCATTTTTCAACCTCACCTACTATGTAACTATGTAACTATGTAACAACAGACATCTGTGTGGTGGCTCTCCAGGGACTTGGAAAATATGAGGATCTCATCGAGATAAACCACCACACATAACAAATCTCGGAGGACATCGTTAATAAATTCCTGGAAAACTGCCGGGGCATTACAAAGGCCAAAAGACATTACGAGGTACTCATAATGGCCTGTTCTGGTATTAAACACAGTTTTCCATTCGTCGTCCACCTTAATCCTCACGAGATTGCATGCCCCTCTCAAATCAAGCTTTGTGAAAACCATTGCTCCCTTGAGGCAGTCAAATAACTCTGTAACCAACAGAATCGGATACGCATTCCTAATCGTGAAACGATTGAGACCCCTATAATCAATACAAGGTCTCAGTTTACCACTCTTCTTGTTCACAAAGAAGAAACCAGCACCAGCAGGAGACGAGGATTTGCGGATGAACTCTTAAGAAAGTGCGTCTGCAACATACTCCTCCATGGCCTTATCCTCCAAGACCGACAAAGGGTAAACCTGGCCATGAGGGGGTATGGCACCAGTTGAAGGTCAATTGTGCAATCTTATGGCCGGTGTGGAGGCAAACTACCGGCTTGCACCCACACACCCTTCTATGTACTTGTATAAAGATGGCCATACACTATGCAATCATATTGTATATTTAGTGAGAAGGGTGATCTCTGATTGATTGCATTTCATTTAAAAAACGTCCAGCTGGAAGTGGGTGGGTGGATGATGTAGGGTGTGTGCTAATGAGGTCAGCTGGTCAACTCCTTCCTGTGTCAGGAGATACAGTCTGTAAGGAAGACAGACCGAAGCGATAGATATTTTTTGAAACATGGATGGAGGACATTAAGGTACTTGTCTGTAGATTTTATGGAAAGCTTTTATATTTTTGCAAAAAAAATTCTATATTGGTGCATAGGGGAGCTGGAATTTAGAAAAAAAAAAAGTGAACTTAGCCTTTAAGGTGAAAAACCCCCTGTGCTGCAGCTGCCCCCCAGAGCCCCCCTTTTTTTTTTTTTTTAACAGAAAATTTTTATTAAACAAATCAGCATTACAGTACAAGAAATTATTACAGTCATTGCGGTAAGAATAACAACAGTGAGATTTACTCAGAACAATAACTACTGTTTATCAGGTGTTCCAGATGTGCACACAACAGAATTTCACTTAACCATACTTCTCATTGCTCGTATCATCTCAAAGTTCTTAGACAATATAAAGTAAATAACCCAGTTTTCAATCAAGCCTACTAGGGGTGGCGGGGGGGGCGGGGGGGGGGAAGAGGAAGGAAGGCAGGGGGAGGGAAGAGGGAAAGGAAAGAAAAGGAAGGGGAAGAAGGGAATCGGGCATAAGAGGAATAGACTTGAGGTGTAGGACATCCTCTACTATTTCCCACGTCTTACTTAGGGGGTAGAGGGATCAGGGTCCCCTGAAGCGTCTACCCAGGACGACCAAATTTTGTCAAACTTCCCCGGGCATTGCCTACTTTCGTACGTCAGTCTATACAGGGGGAGTACCTTGTTCACCGACCTTATCCACGAGGCCAGGGTAGGAGGCTCCACCATTTTCCATCACAGTAGAATCTCCCGTCTAGCATAGTACAACGTGAAGGTTAGACACAATTTATCATATCTATCACCCTCGACATCCTTCAGATGACTGAGCAATAGTATTTGGGGATCAACCGGTAAAACTGAGCCTATGACATTCCCCAGTGTGGAGGCCACTGCTGACCAAAAGGGTCTTAGTTTGGGACAGGACCAGACCATGTGCCAGAAAGTACCCGCCTCCTGTCTGCATCTCTGACAGTTGGGATCTCTTTGGTGGTATATGCGCGCCAATCTCTGAGGGGTGAAATACGCTCTGTGTAGGAACTTGAATTGTATGAACCTATCCCTTGCAGCGATCATGGAAGGAATGTAGGAGATTAAACACTCCTTCCACTCTTCCTCATCTAAAGAGGGCATGTCAACCCTCCACTTCTCCCATGTTCTAGTTAATTTCGCATCATACTCCACCGTAAGGTATAGATATAGTGTTGAGAGAGGCTTCCCCATCACGCTGGAGGTCAGGAGCCTTTCAATGGAGTCTGGTTCCAGAGTGAGGGGGTCAGGGAACTGAGCCTCAAAGGCATGCTTCAGCTGCCAGTATCTGAATTGGAAGGAGGTTGGGATAGCAAAGGATTGCCTCAGTGCTTGGAAAGTCATGAGCCTGCCATCTTTAACTATATGTTTTAATGTGAGGATTCCCTTTTTTGCCCAGAGAGAGGGGTCCGGAATAGTGTAAAAGTGGGAGAGCAGAGGGTTACCCCAAAGGGGCATGTGGGGTGAAATGCAGTTGGGCTTCCTATAGATTTTCCTAGCCTCCTGCCATACCTTCACAGTGGTTCGCATCAGAGTTGTCATGGACAAACTGGCCCTAAGACCGCGAAACGGGAGATTGCTCAGGGCAGCAAAGGAACCCAGAATGGCTGCCTCCAAAGTGACCGCTGGATTCTGCGTGGGCTGGGAGAACCACCACCGAATCGTGACCAAGACAGCTGCCCAGTAGTAGATTTGAAAATTTGGTAACGCCAGTCCTCCCCCCGAAAGTGGGAGATATAAGATCTGCTTGGCCACCCTGGGTGGCCTCCCAGCCCAGACAAATTGTATCAGCAGACTCTCCAGCCGTCGAAAAAAAATCCTAGGGATGGGTATGGGTGTGTTGCGGAAGAAGTATAGATATTTTGGGAGGTATATAATTTTTAATAAATTAACTCTGCCAACAGGGGTCAATGGAAGGGAACGCCAAGCCGCACACCTGGCCGTAAGCTGTGCCATGAGTGGACGCAAATTGTTATCGATGTAATCTTGGACTTTATCACTTATTTTTATCCCCAGGTATTTGAAGTCATCTACCCATTTTAGCTGTGGGTGAGGTATTCTAGGGGTCGAGGAGTGGAGAGGGAAAAGATCCGACTTGTCCCAATTAATGCGAATCCCCGAGTACCCGCCAAATCGGTTAATCAGTTCGAGTGCAGTCTGCAAAGAGGACGACGCATCCGCTAAATAAAGCAGAGCGTCATCCGCGTATAGTGATAGCTTCTCCTCAATGGGACCCACTTGAATTCCCCTTACCCCAGGGTTGGCCCTCAACAATATAGCCAGGGGCTCCATCGCCAAAGCAAATAGACCCGGGGAGAGGGGACACCCCTGTCGTGTGCCTCGAAACAGTTGGAATTTTCCCGAGAGCCTTCCGTTAGTACGTATTCTAGCTGAAGGACAATAATATAACATGCGGAGCCATTTCGTGAAACCCGGGCCGAACCCGAATCTTGAGAGCACTTCCCATAGGTAGCCCCACTCGACGGAGTCGAAAGCCTTCTCCGCGTCGAGCGAGGCCACCGTTCCATTGGCCGCCTCGTCCGCCCTGTCTATGTGGGTGTGGAGGTGTCTGATATTAATGTCAGTTCCTCTCCCGGGCATGAAGCCTGTTTGATCCCTGTGGATGAGAGCAGTAATTACCAGGTTAAGCCTGTTGGCCAGAACTTTTGCCAGTACCTTTGCATCCACATTCAGAAGGGATATAGGGCGGTACGAGGAGCACAATGTGGGGTCCTTCCCCGGCTTGGGGATCACCACTATGATCGCTTCGCTCATGGTGTCCGGGAGTTTTCCGAGATGCGTCGATGCAGAGAAGAGGCCCTGAAGTTTATCCACTAGTTCCGTAGCATATTGTTTATAAAACTCTACAGGGACGTCATCGGGTCCCGGAGTTTTCCCTGTCTGCATTGATTTAAGAGCCTGTATTATCTCTAAGGACGTAATTGGAGCATCAAGCTTGTCACGATATGTTACAGTAAGGGTTGGGATATCTATGTCGTCTAGGTACGCCACCAGATCCTCCCCTCTATAGTCCACCCTGGTCCCATAAAGGGATTGGTAGTACTCCGCAAAACAGCGGTTAATCCCCTCCGGGGTATGGATTAACTGTCCCGAGGAGTCCCTAATATGTGAGATGCTCATCCCGCCCGCCTGTTCCCTGGAGAGCCAGGCCAACAAGCGACCCGACCGCTCCCCCTGCTCAAAAATCCGTTGGGATTGAGCCAGCATTTTCTTCTGGGTAAGAGAAGTGCGGAGACGAACCACCTCCTTCGTCATCTGTTGTAGATGTGAATAGTGCGCAGGATCCCAGGTACGAACAAAAAGAGCCTCTGCACTATTCGCCTCCCCCTCAGCCTTAATTAAGTCTGCCCTGCGCTCTCGTCGGAATCTGGCAATAATGGTCTGGTAACATCCCCTCGTCGTGGCTTTAAAGGCATCCCACACAGCTACGGGGTCAGCCGAGCCCTCGTTTATAGCCCAAAAATCAAGCATTTCCGTTCTAAATTGGGAGTCCACTGCAGTGTCTGAAATCCAAAATCTGGAGAGTCTCCATATCCTTTCTACTGAGCCAAGGGAAAGGTCCAGTGACAACAACAAGGGTGCGTGGTCGGAAATTCCCCTAGGCAGTATTTGTATGTCTAAGACCCTTGGGAGGACCTGACTTCCCGCGAAGACTAAGTCTATGCGGGAGAACGTTCTATGGGAGGCCGAGTGGCATGTGTATGCCCTGGTCTGGGGGTGTCGCCACCTCCAGACATCAGTCAGGCCATAAGTGTCCGCCCACTCAGCCAACCCAGAGCAATGATGTCCCGCAGGGGTCAACCTGTCAAGATCTGGGTCAGGGACCAGATTAAAATCACCCAATATAACATTGTTGTCTGATGCAAATTCGGCTATCCTGCCAGTGATCTGATTGAGCACCAGCAGGGAGGCCGGAGGAGGCAGATATAAGCCCACAATGGTCCATGTTAGAGAATATATTTTAGCATGAATTATTACGTACCGACCATCGGGGTCCAGGGTCAAATCCAAGAGCCGAAATGGAAGTGACTTCAATACCAGTATAGTGACACCTCTAGAGAATGAGGAGTGCATGGAGTGGTAGTGGTGTCCCACCCATGGTTTTTTTAGGGCCAAGACCCTGCGTCCTGTTAGGTGTGTCTCTTGGAACACACATATATGTGGGTTATAGGTTTTAATGACTTGGAACACCAGGGAACGCTTGACCGGGGAGTTCAGTCCCCTGGTGTTCCAGGAGATGATGTTAAGGGAGGACATGGCCACCAGGAATATGAAGAGTGTTAGGATCAGTAGAATGCACGGCTCCCGGACCGGACCCCGTCACCCGAAGCGGACACATCTGTAAATAGTGCAATGCTGATGAGTCAATATTTTTAGTACAAATATCAAACAAAAACAAAACCAAACTAACAACAGGTAAAGGATGCCAAAATCTAGAGTAGATGGAACTAGCCCCATTAGGGAAACATACCCCACCCCCCACCCCACCCAACCCCCCAGAACTGGGGCGGGTTTCAATCCCCAACTTATTCAGCTCGCTGGCTGCAACAGGGGGTCCGTGGAAGAGGCGAACTTACCCCCCGGAGACTTCACACGGGGGAGGGAAGTAGTAGTGCAAGCGGCTTATGTACGTGAGATCTCCACTTGTGATACAACAGGCTGTGAGGACTTAGTAAATATAACAATGGGAAGTAGCCCATAATGCGACCCCACAGTGAATTCGATCCATCTTTTTGATGAAGATACCAAACCAGAAGTCCAGCATTTCTCAAGGAAACAAGCTTATTTAGAAGAAACTTTGTAGTTCAACGGTCTCCTGACCAAGTTCTTTGGCAGGGGTGCTATCTTAGAAATTTTCCTGATAGGGATTATCCTGCCATAAGTCTGCAGACACCATGGATAGAACTGGGCATAACTTGTGCAACATAGTAAGTCATCCATGTGGAAGTTCGTGTGTTAACGCAGACCTGGGCCCAGGCTATGGTAAGTAAACAACAAAAGGGGTTACACAGTACATACCAGGTAGATCATCATCGAATCTGTGGTAGCGAATCCAGCCAGGCAGAAGCCTCTCTCGGAGTGGTGAAGAAGCGAGTTGTCTCGCCGTCCTGGACTCTTAGGCGAGCAGGGAAGAGTACACTGTAGCGAATGCTGCGTGAACGCAGAGCCGCTTTAACTTGGTCAAAGGATTTCCTGAGTTTCTGGGTCTCTACAGAGTAGTCGGGGAATATCATCAACTTCATGTTCTGGAATTTGAGGTCCCCTACATTTCTAGAGGCGCGGAGGACTTCGTCTCTGTCTCTAAAATTGAGGAGACGGAGGATGAAGGTGCGGGGGGGGGGACCCAGGAGGGCCCGGCTTAGGCGGGATGCGGTGGGCCCTCTCCACCGTGAAGTAAGGCGACCAGCGGGCCTCGGGTAAGAGATCACGGAGCAGATCCTCTATAAAGGAGGTAGGGTTGTTTCCCTCCGCCCCCTCCGGTAATCCAACAATGCGAAGATTATTGCGCCGGTTTCTGTTCTCCGCATCCTCAGCTCTGTACTCAAGGGCCTTTACTTTGGTTTGAAGCGTACGGAGTGATGCTGCATGTTCCTCAATGATGTCTTCAGAGGTACTCAGTCTTTGCTCCGTCTCAGTGACTCGCGACCTGATTTTATCAATATCTTGGCGAATTAGACCCATATCCAGCTGGACTGCTTCAATCTTTGTTGTTAGCGTGGATTGGCAAGTGGCAATGGCCGCCATAACATCCGCCAACCAGGGGGGCCGAGAGTCGTCCGACTCCATAGCTTTTGTCTGCGGAGCCCTTTGGGTGCTGCGTGTATGGAGGGTCTCCGGGGGGGGACAGTTGGGCGTCTGAGGGGAGTCCGGTTGTGGTGGGAAGGTCAACTTCCTACCCCCTTTGTTATATCTAGCGCCGGAGTTCCTGCGCCTCATTCAGGTGACAGTGGCCCAGGTTTGGGCAATTATCGACAGCTGGCTGTGGGAGTCTGTCCGCAGAGTGAGGGGTACTCAGGCAATGGTTAGGGTAGAGTGAATGTCCCCTTTGGTAGTTCTCCCCCCACCTGCAAATGTATAGTGCAGTAGCTGTCTAATGCAGGCCAACACTGTCCAGGGGTGAGATGACAGGGATGATCAGCCCATCCACCTCCCTGCACAAGCAGGATGGGAGGGGTGTGGGCGCTGTAGGATCTGGTCCTACTATCAGGCAATCCTCCCCAGCCGCCCCAGGGTGTCCTCTATCAGGGCAGGAAGATCCGACGGTCCTGCAGACAGTCTGGCGGGTCGGAGCTCCAGGAGAGGCCGCGGCCGCGGCCTAGTAAAACGTGGGGAGGAGAGGAGGGAAGGTCAGGGCCAGAGCACAGGCTATCTACCCTCCAGAGTGAGCTCACCCGCCTCCATCCACAGTCCGCGGCTTCCGACAAGGCCCGGCAAAGGATCCGACCGCGGCAGAGGTCTCTCGTCCCGCCGCGCGGGCCGACAGGAGAGGCCGCGGCTTCGGCCTAGTCGTCCGCGGCAGGCCGGGAGCCGATCGCGAGCCAGGAATTGAAAAATCTCCTCTGTGTTGGACAGATGGGGAGTCCCCTAGTCCCCCTTAGTCAGCTGGGGTGCAATTGCTGGGGTCTTGGAGCCGATGGATCCGGATTTTGGTGGCAGAATAGCGGAGCTCACTGAAGAAGCGACCGCTCACGGCGCCATCTTGGCCACGCCCCCGCCCCCCTTTTACTTACCTGAACCCAGTCTTTCCAGCGGCGGGGACGAGCACACCAGCTCCAGCTGGTGTCTCGGGTCCTGATTTGATAGATTGATAGCAGCGCAGCCCTTGGCTTCCGCTGCTATCAATCAAATTTAATGAAGGGGCAGCTGGGGGCGGGGCCGAGTCCAGCTGTCTGTGTCAATAGACGTAGCAGCAGGGCTTGGGAGCATGCCCGCACGAGTGCCCTGAGGGCTCTCCAATGGGGCACTCGAGAACAGGGAGAACCAGGAGCGCCACTGAGGGACACCAGAAGAGGAGGATCGGGGCCACTCTGTGCAAAACCAACTGCACAGAAGAGGTAAGTATAACATGTTTGTTTTTTTTGTTTTTTTTTAAAACAAACCTTTAGCTACCCTTTAATCTCCTCTTCTCAAGAGAAAAAAATTCAGTTCCTCTAATCTTTCCTCATAGCTGAGCTCTTCCATGCTTTTTATCAGTCTGGTTCCCCTTCTCCGCACTTTCTCCAGTTCACCAATATCCTTTTTGTGAATTGGTGCCCAAAACAGAACTGCATATTCCAGTTGATGTTCTTACGTAGTTGATGAGTTCTTGCCAGACCATAATTGTGTCTAATCCTCAAATATACAGTGTATATATATATATATATATATATATATATATATATATATATACACAGGCAGTCCCCGAGTTACAAACACCCGAGTTACGAACGACTCCTACTTACGAACGGCCTCAAATGCCAGCCACTTGTGCTCCATGCTGATCCTGGATACCTTTCGAGCACCTCCGGACACATCCCACACTGCCGTACTACTCCCCAGATAACATAACAAGCACCCGGAACATCCCACATCCATGCACAGGCAGCAGTTACACTTACGAATGCAGTGTTCCGACTGGAAGTTACACTTACAAATGCAGTGTTGCGACTTCGACTTAAGAACAAACCTACAGTCCCCATTGTGCTGGTAACTCGGGGACTTCCTGTATATAAATATATATACATATATATATATATATACACACATACATACACACACACACACACACACACAGACAGTATATAGTGAGAAATTTCCCCAAATATAGTGCTTTTCACCAACTCCAGTTCAAACAGGGAAGTACATTTTCAGGGCTTTTGGTACACTTTTATTTAAGAGTAAAATTAATAAATTGCGCAAGGTTCCTGTCACAGGGGTCTTCAGCAACACCACTACAGAATTTTTTAGCCTCCTGCTATAGCAACTCTACTCACCTTGGACTGCACAGGCCCAGTTACACACAGTTTCTTAAATTGCTTTCAGGCCACAGCCTGATCTGATCACCTCTTCTTGAGGCCAGGGTAGACAGTCTCCAAGTGTCTCTCTCTATCCAAACACACGGCTCTAATAGCAGCTTGTCTCCTGGGAGAAGCAGCTCTGAATCACAAACAGTCCCTTGATGGTGCCCACACCTGCACCATCAGGCTGCTGGTCTCCAGTAAGACGTGGACTCTTCGAAACCTTGCATTCCAGAATCCAATCCAAGGGTTACCAATCCTAGGAAAAACTGTAAAAGCGGGTTTCTTCACTCAGAAAAGCCATCCTAGAGCCCCTCAACCTGCAAACCTGCATGACATATACCCCTTCTGACACATTGACAAGGTGTAGCACTGTCACAATATAGATATATCTTGCACTTTTATTCAACAAACAAACATAGCAGGAGGGCTCTGTACAGCAAATCCAAAGCATGAACCAAAACATCTGCTTGTTCGAGCCATCAAGATATCCCCTAATGGGTTCCCCAAAACAAACATTTGCATGTTTCTGGTGTTCTGTCAGCAGGCAGCACTTTATATACAGCAGCAAGCTCCTACAGCAGAGAGAGAGAGAGAGAGCCCTGAGCATCAATAAGCTCACATATATAAATGCCTGTGCACGGCTGTAATTAACCATGAGGTCTGGTTACAGGGTAAGATGTGGACCAATGTAAAACAAAACCTGTAGCGCTAAACAGATGAATTACATGTATAAACACATAAAAAATGATGTGGACCAATGAGTGGAGGCTTTATTCCACCCAAAGCTCTACAAAGCCTCCAGGGACAATGACTCAGAATCGAAAACAAAAAGTTTGTTTTCTCCACATCTGTCACAAACCCTGGAGATCCCCATCATATAGAGATAAGAAGCCTAGGTGGCACATACACACCAACCACAATCTCACCAGCCAGTGCCTCACATATCTTCCTCTCTTCTCAGACCTATGGGAAGGAGCACACTTTGCCAACATGCAGTGGAGGGGTGACGGTCCATCAGTATTCCATTACTGGGTCCTGGTCCTGAATTCCACATAATATTTAAAGTCTTAGCCAGAAATCAGACCCTCAGATTCTTACCTCTTTTCCAAACCATTCACTTAAATGGAGAACGGTCTGTAAACAATTAGAGCTGTCTTCCCAAAAGGCATTTACTCTAGGTCCCACTTTATGGCCAGACATTCCATGTCTATTATTGAATAGTTCCTCTCTGCAGGGGTTAGTTTACAGGTAAGGTATACTACTGCATATTCTTCCCCATTAATCTCATGTGACAAGACTACTTCGAGACTAACATCAGAGGCATCTGTTTGTACAAGAATTTTTTTTTTTACTTAAGTTGGAGGTGGTTAACACAAGTCCCTTACTCAATATTGTCTTAAGCTCCTGGCTGATTTTAGAAGTGCAGTTATAAACTATGGGCATGACTGTTGCTATACTGACCATGTGTGCAGTATGTTATATTACAATTATGTGAGGTTTGGCCTCTTGCTCCCATCTTTTTGGGCCATATGTTGGTGTCCCTGTAGAAGTGTTCCATACAAACATTCAAACTGGGAAAGCCTTGTGTATGACTGATGCTTCTGCCACATTTTATGTTTATAATAAGGGAACAGGAAGTCCCAGTCCATTCCATTCTTCTAAATCACTTCTTTATTGTGTCTTTTAGGGTTCTATTGAACTATTCTGCCAGCCTTCATTTTGGGGGAGGTGCAATGAGGGGCGTAGGTAAATTATTAACAGCTGACACAGCTCTGTGGTTACCAATCACATGAAACCGGTTCCTTGATCTGTCAAAACTGCGTTAGGAATACACGTATGAAAAAGATATGGAACAGCTCCTTTGCTATAGCTTTAGAAGATGTGTTTCTGAGAGGGCTTGTTTCTGGATACCGAGTGGCACAGTCAGAGGCTACCAATATGTGCTAGTTACCCCTAGCGGATTTTGGAAGTAGCCTTACCAGATGCATAGCAGCCCTCCAAAAAAGGGACCTCAATTATTCATAAGGACACCAGTGGACTTTGAAAATGTGTTAGGGTGCTTTCACTTGACACTCAGGGCAAATGCTACACTACTCATCAACTGCTTTGTAAATACCAGGTTAGAAAAAATGCTGCCCACTGTAAATGATCACAAATAATAAATTGGCCAGATCCAACATCCATTCTTGTGTGAGACTATGGACTTGCCAGCTGCTCCAGAACTTGCTCTCTCTTCTTCTGAAAATGATACAGTAAAGCTGGGTATAAACATGCAGGGTTTTTTTCTTTTTTCATTCAACCAGTGGGTTGATTGAAAAAAAAAAAAACAGACAGATTCCTGTATCAACACAAAGGATGCATGATGCAGGGATGTCTCCCACAGGTCAGCGCTGCAGCTATTGACTGAAAATGCTGATCAAATGCGGGTTTTCCAGGTTGACCATTTATCAGAAGCCGTCATTAAACTGGCTTCTGTTGAACAGACAGCAGGCACAGAACGAAAGTCAGCCATGTCCTGCTCGGTCCGTGTATACCCTGCTTTAATTTTTTGCAAAATGAGGCTATACAAGGCTAAATTCTGGTTATTGGGAGACCCCATTCATAACCTTTCCATTTTTCCATGCATCCAAGTTGGAATCCCCCAATCGCACAGTACCAAAATCTTCCTTGAATCACCATGACTTCAAGTACCTCTGATGTAGGGGTGTCAACACCCCCTCAAGTTCATGCAAAACAATAGCAAATTTCTGCACACATATTTTTAGGTCTGGGTTTCTGCCCCCCATCCCCCCATTCCCAAAACAGAGGAAAATCACAGCACTGTGGGGAAAGTTCTTAATCACACTAATGACATGCTTTACAGTTCCACTGGGCATCTCCACTGAGAGCACTGTAGTAATGTAGTTTTTTTAGCAATACAATGTATACAAAGTACTCTCATTTGATCTAAGCCAAGCTTGCCAGGGTCCACCAGACTGGTATGGACTAATGTGACAAGTCTTCCAAAGTGCAATAACAGCTCCACTTAGTTTCATCACATTTTAATAGGATAGATCTGCATTCCATTCTCAATTTCCTAGGTGTGTTACAAGAACAGGCTTGGTAAACAGTGACACACACCTTCCTAGATTGCATTCTATGGGCTTAAGTAATATTAGACAAAATCGTCAGCCCCCTGCCCAGTCCTTGGCACCGCCAACCAGTGTTAATTTTGTCAACTAAAATCGACTAAAACATTTTAGTCGACTAACTTAAAATCATTTTAGTTGACTTGAATACGATTAAAACTAAAACAACTGAGATGACTAAAATACGACTAAAATGGCATTTTAGTCAAAAGACTAAAATGGGACTAAAACTAAAATGCCATTTTAGTCAAAAGACTAAGACTAAAACTAAATTAAAATTTTACGTCAAAATTAACACTGGTCTGTAGTGCATGTTTATACTTCAATACCATAAATAATAACATATTCGATTTTTGCACTCCAGCAGTATATAATGAGTTTGGAAATTGTAGAGACATGCTTAAATAATGCATTACATTTTAACTCCACCCATTCGATTTTAGATGACTAAAATGAGTTTTAGTCGACTAAAATGTATTGGAGATTTTAGTTGACTAAAATGTAGGACACTAATTTAATACAACTAAAACTAAAACTATACTAGTCTTGCCCGTGGTGAAGGTTTATGAGTCATATGTAAACACATGTTGCACTGGGACAGACATGGTAAACCAAAGCCTGGCTAAGATTTTTCTTGCGTTTGGGAATCTCCTTGGCATCATAAGGTCATAAATCAAAGTAGGCCTTCTGGGGCTTTCTGATTAAAAATGGGTGCTAGCACATCAGTCCTCTGTTCCTTAGATCGCTTCCAAAATTCAGTGGATATTTTCAAGATGCCAAGGTAGGCTTCAATATCATCCTTCGCGGACATTTTTTATAATATACTCTGCACCAGCTGTCAAGGTGTAGATGTTGGCCTTTGTGTAACCATCTTCCTGACAAGGCCTGCTTCTGCTGCAGCAAAGAAGGTATCCCGTCCTCTTGTCCTTTTAAGGAGGACTGGCAGGTTTCAGGCATCTGTTCGATTGTTAAATGGTTCACCTCTTGTCGCAGCCGATTATTTTGTTGGGCAACAATGCACTGTTGCTGGTTAGTGTTTGTCAAAATAAGCAGTTTTACAAGCTTACAACCATCCCCCTCACCAACTGGTAAGGGGAACATGCAAATGGAAGAAAAATGGGGCTTTTCGGTTTGGTGCAATATACAACAGACTTTGGTTTTAATAAAATTATTAAATTTTATTGATACAAAATAGTAAATAATATCCTGTTGCAGTATCCCCCTGCTGTAAATACCTAATTTCACAGCGGTAATCTGCAATCAGTGTTAATTTTGGCAGCAAATTTCGATTTAGTTTTAGTCTTAGGACTAAAATGGCATATTAGTTTTAGTCCCATTTTAGTCTTCTGCAATTGATTTAGTTTTAGTCATATTGAGTTGACTAAATCTCCAGTAAGTTTTAGTCAACTAAAATGTCCTATGTTTTAGTCGACTAAAATCTCCAGTACATTTTAGTCGACCAAAACTCATTTTAGTTGTCTAAAATCTAATTGGTGTAATTAAATTGTAATCCATTAGTTAAACATTTCTCTACAATTTCCAAACTCATTATATACTGCTGGAGCGAAAAATCTAATGTTATTTATGATATTGAGGTATGAACATGCACTACAGACCAGTGTTAATTTTGAAGTCAAATTTCAATTTAGTTTTAGTCTTAGTCTTTTGACTAAAATGGCATTTTAGCTTTAGCTTTAGTCCCATTTTAGTCTTTTGACTAAAATGCCATTTTAGTTTTAGTCGTATTTTAGTAATCTCAGTTGTTTTAGTCGTATATTAGTCGACTAAAATAGTATTCATTTAGTCGACTAAAATGTTTTACTCGACAAAATTAACACTGTCTGCAATCACATGACCGGCCAGCTCGCTCCTTTCCTCTACTGACAGTTGCAGCAGGCGAGGCCGAGATTCCCCCACTGATGTCAGTCGGGAGGAGTGGAGGAGGAGAGGAGGAGAGAGCTGGCCAGTTATGTGATTATGACTCGCTGCTGTGAAATGAGGTATATACAGCATTTTTAAAATAAATCACACACAGAGGGGGAAACTGCATTAGGAGACTGCGCTGATGGTGTATAAATGTTAGAGTGATTCGAGCAGCAGGAGGGGAGGGGGCGGACACTGTCACTAGCTGACAGGCAGGGAGGGGAGGTGGGGGGAGGACAGATAAGACAGAGCAGGGCTGCGGATGACGGAAGCACGTAAACTGACCACGGTGTCAGGGCTCAGCAACCATGATACACCATGGTCAGTTTACATAGGGGAGGGTAGAAATTGGCAGGATCAGCCACTTTTTTTAGGTGTTAGAAGGGCCCAAATGACACAGCACAAGCATTGTGCTGTAAAACATGCTTTAAAGGAGCAGAATCCATTTTTATTCTTTTTTTGTGTTAACAAACGTTTAAAGTTGACTATGATGGTTCTGGAGGAAGATATCAGGAACCATAGGGGGAGATACGAAGCAAAGATAGAATACCTGGGAAGGGATATTGGAGTTAGAATAGAATATTATATTCTATTGATATTCAGACTTTTATTGAGAACACACAGTTCTCGGTTAGTATGCCTTTAAGAAAAAAAATATGTATATTTACCTGTACTTTGATATGTTTGGTGTCTGTAATTATATGGGAAGTTGTTGAGGGAGGTCTTTTTTAAAACACATGGCATTTCATTTTACCTACAGTATGTGATTTTATCTATGCTGTAACAATAAAAGCTTACTGATTTTATACTGATTGTGTTTTGTTGGCACCTTAAAAGTCATTCTTATTTCTCTTGATTCTTGACAAATAGCAAAGATACCATGCACAACAATAGGGAACTGGGACTAGGAGACATCTGCAGATAACTAAGGTACAGATGTTATTTTGAGCAATGTGACACACTGTATATGTTTTTGCTTGCAGTCCTCTCTGATATGTTTCCTTTTTATTTTAGAGCTAATACATGTGACCATTCTCCATCATGTACCCCTGACGAAGGTGTAAAAAACCAGAAACGCGTTGGGTATTAGGGTCTTTACCCATCAGAGAGTATCAGTGTCATTTTGTAATTGTTTGACTTTTTGTGTTTTGCCATGTTCATTGTATGCACTACTAGACGTCACACGTCTTTTTATATTTTGTTCACCTGTCTGATCTTTTAACATTTGTGATATAATAAAATAAAAAAGTTTTTTTTACATATAACAGTGTTGGTGGTCTTTCAAAGTCCCATTTAGGGGGTATGTTTTTCTTGGTCTGCAGATAACTAAGGTAAAACAGCTTGGATTACCTGCATATGCATTGATATGTGAAAAAACTGTAGTGGTCCACATTGAGACATCAAATATGGATTTTCTATGATACACAGTTTATACTGTATATAAAAGTGTATGTACTTTTGTGTGGAACTCCGCTTTAAATTGAGCTTTATATTTACAACTCCAGCCACTTCTCTGGGATTCCTTGAACAGGTAGAATAGGTTCAGTTACATTATTATAGTTTTGTCTGCAGTGTTTCTTAGGATGTGTATATCATACCCTATGTACCAATAAAAGCTCAGCATCTCGTCTCAACCTTAAGGAACATCTCCCAATGCCTTTAATGATGTATATGCTCATCCACACATAGTGTGGCGACTGGGATTTTTTGCACTGGAAGAATGCCGGTCTTCGCTAGGGCACATAGAAAACAATTGTTTTCCATGTGTCCCATTATCTCTGCAACACAGCCTGCTATTTGCCTGGTGGTGCATAGTGTTTATGGCCAGCAGACCTTTACTCTATATGTCAAGGGAGTTTTCTGAGTAATAATCAGTAGAACACCTTTTCTTTGCTTGTTTAGTACACAATAGGGATAAAACTTTTTTGCGGAAGGGAGTTTAACAAGACACGTGGCCACTCATTAAAATTAGAAGAAAAGAGGTTTAACCTTAAACTATGTAGAGGGTTCTTTACTGTAAGAGCGGCAAGGATGTGGAATTCCCTTCCGCAGGTGGTGGTCTCAGTGGGGAGCATCGATAGTTTAAAAAAACTATTAGATAAGCACCTGAACGACCGCAACATACAGGAAAATACAATAATACTGACATATAATCACACACATAGGTTGGACTTATGTCTTTTTTCAACCTCACCTACTATGTAACTATGTAACATTTCTGAGTGGTTTTTTAAACACTCCTTTCACCATTTCCTGGCAGCATTTGTCACTTCCACCCTTTAAGAAAATTTCTCTAGCAGATTTGTTTCAACATCTATTTTGAACACCCCTCTACTGAGTAAGCGTTAACCAGCATTATGCTAGGCTGATCAGTCAAAAACACAAATAAACATTTTTTTTTTAGAAGTGTTTATGTGAAATTTATTAGAGAACTAGGCACCTAAAACTCCCCTTACTTTTTCCTAGCTGCCAGTGCTGACAACCATTTCTTCTTCTGCAATGTGCCCACAGGTGAGGTGCAGTGAGGTGCAATAATATGTAGAGGCACCACATAGCAGCACAATGCACCATGCTGCTGTACTTTGACAGGAATGAAGTGTCACTTTGTGCACTTCAAATTCATTTAACAAGAAAGTGAAATGCAGCTGTCCACATGCTAAAATGGAGCATTAAGTGTGCGGGCAGTTTGAATGGGCCCTTACACTCAGCTTCCTCATATGTATTTTATCTGTGTATTTAGATGTGTCATTAGGGCTGCAAGGTATTCTGCATTCCAGGCCTACCACCCCATATGCATAGGGCCCTGAATGTGAGTACCACGCTTTACAGTGTTCAGCCACAGCATACAACGTATTGCAGTCTGTCATAGACTTTGACAGGCTGCAGCAGCAGGGCTGGATGCCGCACCTATGCCTCCACTAAACTGCACAGAAAAAGGCAGCTTCGGATGCACATGGGCTAGATGTCCAGTGTGCCTAAGCCCCATGACCCCATAACTTCATCCAAAAAGTTTAGCTATACTGCCACCTTGTCTCCATTCACAAGCATTCCATACACCACAACATCCCCCTACAGGTCCTGGCAAAAGCATTTATAGACCAGGGTGTATTCATTACCCATGGCAATTCCTCTTACCTGTCTGTATGATCCACAAAAAAAAACTTCAAAACTCTACAACCCATTAATTTTAGTTATTTAAATATGTTTCATTTAAAAATTATATCAAAGAGTAAATAGTTCTATTTCTCAGGAAACCCCAGCAGAAACTGCAAATCCCTAGTTTCTAAACATAGGAAATAAGATTTACAATCAATGGTTTCGAATTTGCAGTCAAGAACCAAGAAAAGCTTTTTCTCAGCTGCAAGTTTTGTTGAACTGAAAGTTTAAGATTGAAAAGGATAAAAATGACAAGTTGCCCTGGTAAACAAAATCATCAGACACGCTTTTATAAACAGGATAAAAAGTAAACCCATGAGAAAAAAAATTCAACAAAAAAGTGTCCCACACATTTGTTCAACTATTTATAAATGATCCTCATATTACACAAAAGCTCCTTAGGACCCTCGGGGGAAGATTTACTGAAACTGGAGCACTCAGAAATCGGGTGCAGCTGTGCATTGTAGCCAATCAACTTCTAACTTCAGCTTGTTCAATTAAGCTTAGACAATAAAATATGGAAGCTGATTGGCTCCTGTGCAGCACAGCACCAGATTTTGCACACTCCAGTTTTAATAAATCTCCCCTCTCCGTCTCTAAATACAAGGTCCCCAAAATTTTGATTTCCTGAAAAACAGTTACAATTTGGACCAGCATAAATGTATTTGGATCCGTTGTTTAACTCTAAAGTAAAAAATGTGTTATCAATAGACATTTGCAAATAGAAAGAAACTCTAAGAGGAGAGGTCCCAAAGGTGGGAACTTCATGATGTTTGCTTCAATAAATCAGTATCCATGTGATTCCATGAGAGTGCAGAGTGCTGGATACACACTATACAACTTTTGTTGTTGGATTTCCTTTAGATTTACCTTCAACTATGTAGTGCAAGGGCCTGACTGATTATATACACAATTGAAAGTGTTTAGGTTTGACCTCATATTATATGGTTTTGGAAAATCTAAAGGAAAAATCTAAAGAAAATTGTATTGTGTGTATTCAGCTTTACTTTTGGTTTGTTCATGTGTGGAGAACAGACGGATCCCTGATTCAACTCACTCAGTGTAGATACCAGAGAGGGAGTAACTAGGCTTGGAGTGGAGATTTTTTCCATCTACACACCAACAGCTATTTATCCTAAAATTGAAAGTAATACAAAAAAAAGTTTCTTTGCAAACAAGAACATGTTAGATAAGATGATAGATGTTTTTGGTCTCCGTGACTGTACTCTTTGCTGTTTCTCTTCCTACTTATCTGACCACACTTATCCTCTCCCTCTCTCTGTCGAGGTCCCCCAAGGTTCTGTTCTTGGATCTTTGCTATTCTTAATCTACACCTCCTCCCTGGGTCAGCCTCCCATGGCTTCCAATACCACCTCTACGCTGACAACACCCAAATTTATCCCTTTACCCCTCAGCTCACTCCTCCAGTCTTCTCACATATCATTAATTTACCAACAGACATATCAGCCTGGATGTCACACCACTTACTAAAACTCAATCTATCCAAAACTGGGCTCATAATTTTGTCCTCCCCTACGTGCCTCCTCCCCTGATTTCTCGGCAAGATTGATGGCACAACTATCAGCCCATCCCCGCATGCCACGGTTCTATGTGTAATCCTGGACTCTGAACAACCCTTTTGGCCCCATGTCCAATCACTATCCAAATCTTGCCGCCTCAACATCTCCAAGATACGCCCCTACCTAACCAATCACACCACAAAGCTTCTAGTTCACTCCCTGGTCATTTCTCGCCTCATTTACTGCAGCTTTACATAGGCTATCCCCTCAGTCTATCATGATCGATGCTGCAAGGCTCATCCACCTTACCAACCGCTCAGTGTCTGCTACTCCTCTCTGTCAATCCCTCTAATGGCTGCCACTCACCCAACAAATTACATTTAAAATAACTAACAACAACTTACAAAACCATCCACAACTTTGCCCCCAACTACATCACTAGACTAGTCTAAAAATACCAACCTAATCGTTCTCTTCATTCTTCCCTAGACCTTCCTGTAGCTCCCTCATCACCTTCTCCCATGTTTACCTCCAGGACTTTTGCTGAGCCTCTCCCATCCTATGGAAGCCCCTACTCCAATCTGTCTGACTATCCCCTACTCTGTTACTTTTAGCCGATCCCTGAAAACCCTTCTCTTCAGAGAAGCCTATTCTACCCCCGCCTAACAACTGTACTTTTATTTTTCTCCATCAACTCACCCCCCACAACTATTACCACATGTTGTAAAGCGCTGCGCAAACTGTTGGCACAATATAAATTCTGTATAATAATCATAATATAGATCAGAATATATTATTTTGTTGTTTATACACATCCAAGAAATGTGCTTACAAATAGGAAAAATAGTCATACTGTCAGTGCGTGTTGGAGCTTTTAAAGAGAGCTGGCAGAATAACAGGGAATCTGTGTCTTAGGACTCCACAGAAAGGGAAACCATTTACTTTCAATGGAAAGGGCGCAGATAAGCTACAAGAGCTGGCAGGAGTCCCCACAGGAAGAATCCACCATCAGCATAATGTACCCTGGAGGTGCGAGGGCTAAGGAGATATGGAGAGGATATGAGCAAATTGCATCTTTCCAATGCCAAATCAGTTTCCCAGGCTTTAAGCCATAAAAGTCTGCACATACTGTATGCACAGAAACTAAAAGACATTCTAGAAATATGAAGGATAATATTCTCCATGACGTCTACACAGATAGTAGGGCCAAGGGCAAGAGATGCATTTATGCTGTAGTAGGAAAAAGTTTAACTATAGATTTCTCTGGCCCATTTGGCCATATCATTGTTAATAGTTAAAGTGGAACATCACTCACTCTCTCAGTCAAAATTGACTATTTTTAATCCTTATGCTGCTAGCATTAGTAAACAGATAGGAAAATATATAATATTTACGTATTGTAAACTTTTTTTTTTAATTTCTTCAGTTACTTCCTGGTTTCCATGCCTGGGCAAATTATATCGTACACCCCATGGGGTCTTCAGGAGGGGAAGGTGGTTTTCTTGGTTAAGAACTCCCTCCTGTCTAAATGCCTAACCTATGGGCAGATGGATTTCAGGAAGTAAATGCTACATGAATCATTTGCCCTTACTCAAGATGGTTACGGCCAGAAATGCTAGGGGGTGTTTTTTAAGGTGACTTCTTTGCAAAATATAGCATGGAGACATGGATGGATGGGGGAGTTAGCTTTGAATTTGAAAAATTAATAAACCATTTGCCAACCATAGGACGTTCTTAGGATGAAGTGGTTATACTGGGATGATGCTTGCACATGCAGGCATCATCCTAGTATCAAAATTTGCAGCCGGCAATTCCCTGTACAGCAGAAGTGATTTGAGTGGCTGAACAGCCATTCAAATCACTTCAGTGAGTGGTGGAAGGGCCCACCCCCTCATCGCCGCCTTTCTGGGCTTTGCCATTTGATTGATGAGCCCGGGAGTGACAATGATTTTGCCACTTCCGGTTTTGGCCAAGAAAGCAGCCGATCAGACTGATTTGTATCTGATTGGCTGCGTTGGAGACCAGAGGAGAGATTTGGGGTCTAATAGACCATATTAAAGAGTGACATGTTCGGTATCTATTTACTGAGCGTAACATCCCTTTCTCTGAGTTAATTGACGGACACAGCTCCTCACATTCTTGACCGTAGGGTTATATCACTACCTTCAGGAGTAGGACAAGGCAGAAAAAAGAACAAGCACAGCACCTCCTATGGGCAGTCCTAACTGGTAGTAAACCCCCTCTCTGCTATAGGCAGCAGTGTAACAGTATAAACAAAAGGAGGGGAGGGAGCTGTGTCTGTCAATGAACTCGAGATTTTACTGTGAGTAGAAAAATAGTTTCCTCTTTCGTTCATTGATGGACACAGCTCTTTACATTCTTGACGTAGGCACACCTCAAAGCAGTTGCCACAATGAGGGGTGGGAACACAGATAACAAAACAAACTCCACCCAAAAGAACAGGTCTGCATGCGCTCATTGGCCAGGCTGAGGAGACTACAAGGATCTATATTATTCAGCCTGTCACCCAGCCCAGCAGTTGACTGAAGATCCTGCAGAATAGAGAGAACAAAAAAAAAAAGAAAAACAAAAATCCCTTCATCCCCTTTAGTGTCTGCCCCAGCCCATGAGTCAAGGCATTAGAGTTTAATCCCATGAGAATAGTCAGGGGGGAAGCAACAGAGGAGCGCTTGCATCTGGTAGACACCTTGGATTCCAGAAGTGGCAAAAGTTTCTGCAAAAGAGCAGACATAGTGATAGTAAATTCTGTCTTAGACAGGTTGTGTGGTGTGCACCTGCAAGGAAGCTTGTGTCAGGGTGCTGCTAAACTTTGCCAACAAGGTAATTTAGAAGGAATTTGATTTTCTTAGGGTCTGCGGCTGACTGAGCACTGTCAGTGCCCTGTGTGTCCCCTTCCAAGCACTTGCAGTATTTTACTGCCATTGCCCTGCAGTGTACTCATGGAATGAACATGGATCAGGGAGGTTCAACATGTCCTGTATAAAGGAATCGCAGCAACCCAGGCGTTCACGAGTTCCCATTGCCGTGTCTCAGAGGAATCCAGCAACAGGTGGTGTAGCAATCGATCAGCTTGCGTTCTCAGCAAAAAATTGGGGCAGGAAGTGTGCAGTTAGAAGTCTTATAAGTACTAAATCAGTAGCCAGAAGATCATTTCTGGTAGGCAGGTAGAAAAAGATTCCAACAATGTTTCCTATAAGACCTAAAGTGAGAAAATAAAATTAGGGAAAGACACAAACAGTGTGAATCCCCATTCACCTGTGCCTTGTAAATCACTTGTGTGTATGGCCCTGCAGCATGTCTTGAAATATAAGGATTTGGTGTGTACACCACAGAGCCAATAAAAAATCTGTATAGCCAGGAACCATAATGTCTAAAGGTACAGTAAGACCCCATCTTAGATTGTCCACATCGCTGGTGCCACCCAGGGTCTAGGCTTCGCCCATCATGGTGGGTGTGCCCTCACAGGGGTCTTCAGGGTCTGGGTGCCATAGGAATGGACCACTATCCTGGACCTGTATAGCACCCTGCAGCTAAAACCTGTGGCACCATGTACCACAGTGAGTACCAAACACAGGATCCAGTGACTGAAGCAAGCCTCAAAGCAAGCCAGCCTTGCTGCCACGAGGTTCAGGTACAGTTCCCAAGTAGAGATGGGCACCAGAACTCCCGAACATGGAAAAAGTTATGATCCGAATGGCGAACCCTATTAGTCTATGGGACCCGAACTTTAAAAATCAAAAGTCCCCATTTTGAAGGCTTATATGCAAGTAATTGGCTATAAAAAGTGTATGGGGGTCCAAGTACTGCCCTGGGGGACATGTATCAATGCAAAAAATTATTTAAAAAAAGATTGTTTTTACAGGAGCAGTGATTTTATTGATGCTTAACCACTTGCCGACCGACTCATGCCGATATACATTGGCAAAGTGGCACGGGTGCGCAAAACAACGTACCCGTACGACGCTGCATCATCCACAGCTAGCGGGCACATGCCTGCCGTGTGCCACTGGTCCTGTGGACTCGATGTCCGCCTGTGGCCAGCGATCGTGGCACAGAGAGGCAGAATGGGGAAATGCCTATGTACAGTAAACAAGGCATTTCCCTGTTCTGCCTAGCAACATGACAGGGATCTACTGCTCCCGGTGATCAGGAGCAATGATCTCTGTCATGTTCTAGTGAGCCCGCCTACAGTTAGAACATGCTGAGGGAACACAGTTAACCCCTTGATAGCCCCCTAGTGTTTAATCCCTTCCCTGCCAGTGAAATTTACACAGTAATCAGTGCATTTTTATAGCAATGATCGCTGTATAAATGCTAATGGTCCCAAAATAGTGTCAAAAGTGTTCAATCTGTCCGCCGCAATGTTACAGTCATCATAAAAATCGCAGATCGCAGCCATTACTAATAAAAAAAATTATTAATAAAAATGCCATAAATATATCCCTTATTTTGTAGACGAGATAACTTTCGCGCAAACTAATCAATATACGCTTATTGCATTTTTTCTACCAAAAATATGTAGAAGAATACATATTGGCCTAAACTGTGAAAGAAATTTTTTTTATATATTTTTTTTTGTGGATATTTATTATAGCAAAAAGTAAAAAATATTGCTTTTTTTTCAAAATTGTTTCTCTTTTTTTATTTATAGAACAAAAAATAAAAACCGCAGAGGTGATCAAATACCACCAAAAGAAAGCTCTATTTGTGAGAAAAAATGGACGTTAATTTTGTTTGGGTATAACGTCGCATGACCGCGCAATTGTCAGTTAAAGCGACGCAGTGCCGTATCGCAAAAAAGGGCTTGGTCAGGAAGGGGTTAAATCCTTCCGGGGATGAAGTGGTTAAAGTGCAACAATAAAAATGAAAACTTCCTTTAAATATAATGCCCAGGGGTCCCCTTAGTCTGCGTGTAAAGTGGCGCATCTGTAGCATGTATAAAACATGCTGCAGCAAAAATGACATCCTAAAGAAAAAAAAATTGCCGGCAAATGTAAAAAAAAAAACAAAACGCATGGGATTCCCCCACCCAGTCCATACCAGGCCCTTTGTGGGCCTGGCATACAGTTGCCGCTCTAATTCATTCCAAAGGTGTTCTATTAGGTTGAGGTCAGTCAAGTTCCTCCACCCCAAACTCGCTCATCCATGTCTTTATGGACCTTGCTTTGTGCTCTGGTGTGCAGTCCTGTTGGAACAAAAAGGGGCAATTTCCAAACTGTTTCCACAAAGCTGGGAGCATAACATTGTCCAAAATGTCTTGGTATGCTGACACCTTAAGAGTTCCCTTCACTGGAACTAAGGGGCAAGCCCAACCCCTGAAAAACAACCCACACCGTAATCCCCCTCCACCAAATGATTTGGACCAGTGCACAAAGCAAGGTCCATAAAGACATGGATGTGCGAGTTTGGGGTGGAAGAACTTGACTGGCCTGCACAGTCCTGACCTCAACCCGATAGAGCACCTTTGGGATGAATTAGATTGGAGACTGCAAGCCAGGCCTTCTCGTCCACATCAGTGCCTGACCTCACAAATGCGTTTCTGGAAGAATGGTCAAACATTCCCATAGACACACTCCTAAACCTTGTGGACAGGCTTCCCAGAGAATTGAAGCTGTTATAGCTGCAAAGGGTGGGTCAACTAAATATTAAATCCTACGGACTAAGACTGGGATGCCCTTAAAGTTCATTTGCTGTAAAGGCAGGTGTCCCAATACTTTTGGAAATATAGTGTGTGTATATATACAATATCTCACAAAAGTGAGTACAACCCTCACAATTTTGTAAATATTTTATTATATCTTTTCATGTGACAACACTGAAGAAATGACACTTTGCTACAATGTAAAGTAGTGAGTGTACATCTTGAATAACAGTGTAAATTTGCTGTCCCCTAAAAATAACTCAACACACGCCATTAATGTCTAAACCGCTGGCAACAACAGTGAGTACACCTCTAAGTGAAAATTTTCCAAATTGGGCCCAATTAGCCATTTTCCCTCCCCGGTGTCATGTGACTCGTTAGTGTTACAAGGTCTCAGGTGTGATAAATTTGGTGTCAATCTCACTCTCTCATACTGGTCAGTTCAACATGGCACCTCATGGCAAAGAACTCTCTGAGGATCTGAAAAAAAAAAATGTTGCTCTACATAAAGATGGCCTAGGCTATAAGAAGATTGCCAAGACAATGAAACTGAGCTGCAGCACAGTGGCCAAGACCATACAGCGGTTTAACAGGACAGGTTTCAATCAGAACAGGCCTCGGCATGGCCGACCAAAGAAGTTGAGTGCACATGCTCAGCATCATATCCAGAGGTTGTCTTTGGGAAATAGATATATGAGTGCTGCCCGAAAAAAGGAAAAAAAATTGCGCTAAGGTCAAAAATTGCAAACATTATGTGTCAAAACCCGATGGTTTAAGAGAAATGACAAATATGCAAAGCAGCAATTCTCCTGCACAACAAAATAACAGTAATGAAATTGGAAAAACATAAAATCGCGCTAAGCATGTGAAATATAAAAGTGCTCTCGTGCACCAATTAGATGACAAAGGCAGGTCATACAACTGATATTGTAAGACCCTATGTTAAACAAAAGAAATATGAAAATCATAAATTGCAAAACACCTGAACAGTTGGTGTAATGAAATATAAAAAAATATAAAAAATATAAAAAATGTCCATATATAACAAAGTGAATGGGCCAGGTGAACTGATATCCAAAGGCCCACACAATTATAACACCCGTGAAGTAGAACAATGATTAGTGCCCATCCATAAGAAGCGTATTCTTCACAGTTGAATGAAGGACTAGTGTGGAAATCCACCACCAAAATGTAAGGGGTTACTGCTTACCAGAAGCCCGTGATCCCCCGTTACAGAGGATCAAGGGAAGCCTGTATGTAATAAGCCCTCCAGAGCGTGTCCGGTGCACCAACTATCCTCGATGTATTAGGGGTGATACAGGGTCTCCAGAACCGCCCAAAGGTCCTCATGACATTTCAACACTCCTCATTTAATTCCAAACTGCAATGACACAAACACATGACCTTCAGACTGATAGACTGGGTAGCAACTGCTATTGTGTTCCCACCAGAAACCTTCTTTCTGCACTAGTCCTTCATTCAACTGTGAAGAATACGCTTCTTATGGATGGATTGGACACTAATCATTGTTCTACTTCACGGGTGTTATTATTGTGTGGGCCTTTGTATATCAATTCACCTGGCCCATTTACTTTGTTATATACTGTATGGACATTTTTTATATTTGTTATATTTTTTTTATATTTCATTACACTAACTGTTCAGGTGTTTTGCAATTTATGATTTTCATATTTCTTTTGTTTAACATAGGGTCTTACAATATCATTTGTATGACCTGTCTTTGTCATCTAATTGGTGCACGAGAGCACTTTTATATTTCACATGCTTAGCGCGATTTTATGTTTTACCATATGAGTGCTACCAGCATTGCTGCAGAGGTTGAAGGGGTGGGGGGTCAGTCTGTCAGTGTTTAGACCACACACTGCACACTGCATCAAATTGGTCTGCATGGCTGTCGTCCAAGAAGGAAGTCTTTTCTAACCACTTGACGACCGCCTCACGCCGATGTACGTCGGCAAGGTGGCACGGACAGGCAAAATCACGTACATGTACGTGATTTGCCTTCCGCGGGTGGGGGGTCCGATCGGACCCCCCCCGGTGCCCTAGGCGGTCGTCTTTTGTCCAGCGGCGATCAGAGGTGAGGGGGAGACCATCCGTTCGTGGCCCCCCCCTCGCGATCGCCGCCGGCCAATCGAATCATTCCTTTGCTGCTGTATGCTAAACAGCAGCAAAGGAAATGATGTCATCTCTCCTCGGCTCGGTAATTTCCATTCCGGCCCGAGGAGAGACGACATGTGAGTGAGTGCACCAACACACACACACACAGTAGAACATGCCAGGCACACTAAACACCCCGATCCCCCCCCCCGATCACCCCCCGATCACCCCCCCCCCCCCCCCCCCGTCACAAACTGACACCAGCAGTTTTTTTTTTTTGTTTTTTTTCTGATTACTGCATAGTGTCAGTTTGTGACAGTTACAGTGTTGGGACAGTTAGTATTACCCCCCTTTAGGTCTAGGGTACCCCCCTAACCCCCCCTAATAAAGTTTTAACCCCTTGATCACCCCCTGTCACCAGTGTCGCTAACGATCATTTTTCTGATCACTGTATTAGTGTCGCTGGTGATGCTAGTTAGGGATGTAAATATTTAGGTTCGCCGTCAGCGTTTTATAGCGTCAGGGACCCCCATATACTACCGAATAAATGTTTTACCCCCTTGATGGCCCCCTAGTTAACCCTTTCGCCACTGATCACCGTATAACCGTTACGGGTGACGCTGGTTAGTTCGTTTATTTTTTATAGTGTCAGGGCACCCGCCGTTTATTACCGAATAAAGGTTTGGCCCCCTGATCGCCCGGCGGTGATATGCGTCGTCCCAGGCAGCGTCAGATTAGCGCCAGTACCGCTAACACCCACGCACGCAGCATACGCCTCTCTTAGTGGTATAGTATCTGATCGGATCAATATCTGATCCGATCAGATCTATACTAGCGTCCCCAGCAGTTTAGGGTTCCCAAAAACGCAGTGTTAGCGGGATCAGCCCAGATACCTGCTAGCACCTGCGTTTTGTCCCTCCGCCCAGCCCAGCCCAGCCCACCCAAGTGCAGTATCGATCGATCACTGACACTTACAAAACACTAAATGCATAACTGCAGCGTTCGCAGAGTCAGGCCTGATCCCTGCGATCGCTAACAGTTTTTTTGGTAGTATTTTAGTGAACTGGCAAGCACCAGCCCCAAGCAGCATCAGGTTAGCGCCAGTAGCACTAACACCCATGCACGCAGCATACACCTCCCTTAGTGGTATAGTATCTGAACGGATTAATATCTGATCCGATCAGATCTATACTAGCGTCCCCAGCAGTTTAGGGTTCCCAAAAACGCAGTGTTAGCGGGATCAGCACAGATACCTGCTAGCACCTGCGTTTTGCCCCTCCGCCCGGCCCAGCCCAGCCCACCCAAGTGCAGTATCGATCGATCACTGTCACTTACAAAACACTAAACGCATAACTGCAGCGTTCGCAGAGTCAGGCCTGATCCCTGCGATCGCTAACAGTTTTTTGGTAGCGTTTTGGTGAACTGGCAAGCGCCAGCGGCCTAGTACACCCCGGTCGTAGTCAAACCAGCACTGCAGTAACACTTGGTGACGTGGCGAGTCCCATAAGTGCAGTTCAAGCTGGTGAGGTGGCAAGCACAAGTAGTGTCCTGCTGCCACCAAAAAGACAAACACAAGCCCGTCGTGCCCATAATGCCCTTCCTGCTGCATTCGCCAATCCTAATTGGGAACCTACCGCTTCTGCAGCGCCCGTACTTCCCCCATTCACATCCCCAACCAAATGCAGTCGGCTGCATGAGAGGCATTTTCTTTATGTCCTCCCGAGTACCCCTACCCAGCGCACCCCCCCAAAAAAGATGTTGTGTCTGCAGCAAGCGCGGATATAGGCGTGACACCCACTATTATTGTCCCTCCTGTCCTTACAATCCTGGTCTTTGCATTGGTGAATGTTTTGAACTCTACCATACACTAGTTGAGTTTTAGCGTAGGGTACAGCATTCCACAGACTAGGCACACTTTCACAGGGTCTCCCAAGATGCCATCGCATTTTGAGAGACCCGAACCTGGAACCGGTTACAGTTATAAAAGTTAGTTACAAAAAAAGTGTAAAAAAAAATATATATATATATATAAAATAAAAAAAAATAGTTGTCGTTTTATTGTTCTCTCTCTCTCTATTCTCTCTATTGTTCTGCTCTTATTTACTGTATTCTATTCTGCAATGTTTTATTGTTATTATGTTTTATCATGTTTGCTTTTCAGGTATGCAATTTTTTATACTTTACCGTTTACTGTGCTTTATTGTTAACCATTTTTTTGTCTTCAGGTACGCCATTCACAACTTTGAGTGGTTATACCAGAATGATGCCGTGGGAGGGAATGCCCCCCCCCCACCGTCTTCCGTGTTTTTCTCTGGCTCTCCTGTCTCAACAGGGAACCTGAAAATGCAGCCGGTGATTCAGCCAGCTGACCATAGAGCTGATCAGAGACCAGAGTGGCTCCAAACATCTCTATGGCCTAAGAAACCGGAAGCTACGAGCATTTTATGACTTAGATTTCGCCGGATGTAAATAGCGCCATTGGGAAATTGGGGAAGCATTTTATCACACCGATCTTGGTGTGGTCAGATGCTTTGAGGGCAGGGGAGAGATCTAGGGTCTAATAGACCCCAATTTTTTCAAAAAAGAGTACCTGTCACTACCTATTGCTATCATAGGGGATATTTACATTCCCCGAGATAACAATAAAAATGATTAGAAAAAAAAAAATGAAAGGAACAGTTTAAAAATAAGATAAAAAAGCAAAAAAATAATAAAGAAAAAAAAAAAAAAAAAAAAAGCACCCCTGTCGCCCCCTGCTCTCGCGCTAAGGCGAACGCAAGCGGCGGTCTGTTGTCAAATGTAAACAGCAATTGCACCATGCATGTGAGGTATCACCGCAAAGGTTAGATCGAGGGCAGTAATTTTTGCAGTAGACCTCCTCTGTAAATCTAAAGTGGTAACCTCTAAAGGCTTTTAAAGGCTTTTAAAAATGTATTTATTTTGTTGCCACTGCACGTTTGTGCGCAATTGTAAAGCATGTCATGTTTGGTATCCATGTACTCGGCCTAAGATCATCTTTTTTATTTCATCAAACATTTGGGCAATATAGTGTGTTTTAGTGCATTAAAATTTAAAAAAGTGTGTTTTTTCCCCAAAAAATGCGTTTGAAAAATCGCTGCGCAAATACTGTGTGAAAAAAAAAATGAAACACCCACCATTTTAATCTGTAGGGCATTTGCTTTAAAAAAATATATAATGTTTGGGGGTTCAAAGTAATTTTCTTGCAAAAAAAAAAAAACTTTTTCATGTAAACAATAAGTGTCAGAAAGGGCTTTGTCTTCAAGTGGTTAGAAGAGTGGGTGATGTGTGACATAAGCTTCTAAATGTTGTGCATAAAATGCCAGGACAGTTCAAAACCACCCCAAATGACCCCATTTTGGAAAGTAGACACCCCAAGCTATTTGCTGAGAGGCATGTCGAGTCCATGGAATATTTTATATTGCAACACAAGTTGCGGGAAAGAGACAAATTTTTTTTTCTTTTGCACAAAATTGTCACTAAATGATATATTGCTCAAACATGCCATGGGAATATGTGAAATTACACCCCAAAATACATTCTGCTGCTTCTCCTGAGTACGGGGATACCACATGTGTGAGACTTTTTGGGAGCCTAGCCGCGTACGGAACCCCGAAAACCAAGCACCGCCTTCAGGCTTTCTAAGGGCGTGAATTTTTGATTTCACTCTTGACTGCCTATCACAGTTTCGGAGGCCATGGAATGCCTAGGTGGCACAAACCCCCCCCAAATGACCCCATTTTGGAAAGTAGACACCCAAAGCTATTTGCTGAGAGGTATAGTGAGTATTTTGCAGACCTCACTTTTTGTCACAAAGTTTTGAAATTTGAAAAAAGAAAAAAAAAAAAGTTTTTTCTTGTCTTTCTTCATTTTCAAAAACAAATGAGAGCTTCAAAATACTCACCATGCCTCTCAGCAAATAGCTTGGGGTGTCTACTTTCCAAAATGGGGTCATTTGGGGGGGGGTTGTGCCACCTGGGCATTCCATGGCCTCCGAAACTGTGATAGGCAGTGAAGAGTGAAATCATAAATTTACACCCTTAGAAATCCTGAAGGCAGTGATTGGTTTTCGGGGCCCCGTACGCGGCTAGGCTCCCAAAAAGTCCCACACATGTGGTATCCCCATACTCAGGAGAAGCAGCAGAATGTATTTTGGGGTGCAATTCCACATAGGCCCATGGCCTGTGTGAGCAATATATCATTTAGTGACAACTTTTTGTAAATATTTTTTTTTTGTTGTCATTATTCAATCACTTGGGACAAAAAAAATAACTATTCAATGGGTTTAACATGCCTCTCAGCAATTTCCTTGGGGTGTCTACTTTCCAAAATGGGGTCATTTGGGGGGGTTTTGTACTGCCCTGCCATTTTAGCACCTCAAGAAATGACATAGGCAGTCATAAACTAAAAGCTGTGTAAATTACAGAAAATGTACCCTAGTTTGTAGACGCTATAACTTTTGCGCAAACCAATAAATATACGCTTATTGACATTTTTTTACCAAAGACATGTGGCCGAATACATTTTGGCCTAAATGTATGACTAAAATTGAGTTTATTGGATTTTTTAACAAACAAAAAGTAGAAAATATAATTTTTTTTCAAAATTTTCGGTTTTTTCCGTTTATAGCGCAAAAAATAAAAACCGCAGAGGTGATCAAATACCATCAAAAGAAAGCTCTATTTGTGGGAAGAAAAGGACGCAAATTTCGTTTGAGTACAGCATTGCATGACCGCGCAATTAGCAGTTAAAGCGACGCAGTGCCAAATTGGAAAAAGACCTCTGGTCCTTAGGCAGCATAATGGTCCGGGGCTCAAGTGGCTAAAGATGATGCACAAGAAAGCCCACAAACAGTTTGCTGAAGACAAGCAGACTAAGGACACGGATTACTGGAACCATGTCCTGTGGTCTGATGAGACCAAGATAAACTTATTTGGTTCAGATGGTGTCAAGCATGTGTGACGGCAACCGGGTGAGGAGTACAAAGGCAAGTGTGTCTTGCCTACAGTCAAGCATGGTGGTGGGAGTGTCGTGGTCTGGGCTGCATGAGTGCTGCCGTCACTACAGTTCATTGAGGGAACTATGAATGCCAACATGTGACATAATGAAGCAGAGCATGATCCACTCCCTTCGGAGACTGGGCCACAGGGCACTATTCCAACATGATAACCACCCCAAACACACCTCCAAGACGACCACTGCCTTGCTAAATAAGCTGAGGGTAAAGGTGATGGACTGGCCAAGCATGTCTCCAGACCTAAACCCTATTGAGCATCTGTAAGGGATCCTCAAACGTGGTGTGGAGGAGTGCAAGGTCTCTAACATCCACCAGCTCCGTGATGTCTTCATGGAGGAGTGAAAGAGGACTCAAGTGGCAATCTGTGAAGCTCTGGTGAACTCCATGCCCAAGAGGGTTAAGGCAGTGCTGGAAAAACAAAGGTGGCCACACTGAAAATTGAGAATTTGAGTCCAATTTGGACATTTTCACTTAGGGGTGTACGCACTTTTGTTGGCAGCAGTTTAGACATTAATGGCTGTGTGTTGAGTTATTTTGAGGGGACAGCAAACTTACACTATTATACAAGCTGTACTCTCACTACTTTACATTGTAGCAAAGTGTCATTTCTTCAGTGTTGTCACATGAAAAGATTACAAAAATGTGAGGGGTGTAGTCACTTTTGTGAGATACTGTATATATATATATATATATATATATATATATATATATATATATATATATATATATATACATACATATACATACGCACATATATACCGTATAGTATGTAATGTGTAACCTTGAGTATGGGGCTTGAGTATTTGGAGAGCATCCACTACAAAAGAGGAAGAGGGCATGTTTTCTACATAGTCAATGTACAGGGCTCTCACTAGGTCTCAGGCTAATCAGAGTTGCACTAGTGCCTCTCTAAAGCCCCAAAAACATGGGCCCATGTGTATGTTCGTCTGTCCGACAGAAGATGGCCATTTGGCCAGCTTCTGTCTGATGTGCATGTTGGAAAACCAGCATCCGACCAACTCCCGATCAGCACCCTCAGCCAGTGGCAGAAAGCGCTGATTGCAGTGTTCTGGCAGGAGGAGGGGCGCCCCCCCGTCAGAACACACCAGCTCAGTGGGAGAGATCGCTGAACTAACCCAAGGGGTTGAATGAAAAAAAACCTAATAGTGTATACCGGGCTTAACTGTAAACAGCAAACAACCATCCAACCTTGTCTCTAGGAGTCATGGGGGTAGCTGTAACTCTAGCTGACATCACTGTATGGGTCCTTTCACACTAGGGCGGTTTGCAGGCGCTATTCCTCTAATAATAGCGCCTGCAAACCTACCCGAAAGTGCCGCTGCTTTGATTCCAGTGTGAAAGCCCCGAGGGCTTTCACACTGGAGCGGTGCGCTAGCAGGACGGTAAAAAAAGTCCTGCTAGCAGCATCTTCGGAGCGGTGAAAGAGCGGAGTGTATACCGCTCCTTTACCGCTCCTGCCCATTGAAATCAATGGGACGGCGCGGCTATACCGCCGGCAAAGCGCCTCTGCAGAGGCACTTTACGGTGGTTTTTAACCCTTTCTCGGCTGCTAGCGGGGGGGGTAAAACAGCCCTGCTAGTGGCCGAATACCGACGGTAAAGCGCCGCTTACAATAGCGGCGCTTTACCGCCGCCGCCGCCGCCCCTGCCCCAGTGTGAAAGGGCCCTATCTGGAGGACTTCCTTTGTTCCTGATCAGCCATCATCAACTGCTGCCCCTTCTTGCCTGTGTTATGGAGTGAATGGTGTTCACACAAGTGTATTGAAAAAGGTGACAATAGTGGTCACCATCCCTTAATGCCATTCACTTCACACAGAAGATTAACCACTTCAATACCCCCTTCCTGCGCAGGCCAATTTTCAGCTTTCAGCTCTGTCACAATTTGAATGACAATTGTGCAGTCATGCAACACTGTGCCAAAACCAAATTTTTATCATTTTGCTCACAAATATAGCTTTCAAAATCTTGAAAAAAAAACCCCACGTTTTTTTTGTTTCGGTTATAAATTTTTGCAAATAAGTCTTTCTTCATAAATTTAGGCCAAAATGTATCCTGCTACATTTCTTTGGTGAAAATAACTAAAATCAGCGTATATTATTTAGTCTGTAGGAAAGTTATACAGTACACAAACTATGGTATATATCAGGTAATTGATCAATCCTGATATACATTTATTGAGGCCCAAAAATGTCAAAAGTACATTACAGATATCCCCCAAATGACCCCTTTTTGGAATGTAGATAGTCCAAGGTATTTAGTAAGCTGCATGGCATGTTTTTCTGAAGTTGTAATTTGAAAAAAAAGAAAAAAAAATATACACCGTATTTATGGGCGTATAACACGCGCCGGCGTATAACACGCACCCCAAGTTTAGGAGGGGATTTTAAGGAAAAAAAATTTTTAAGGAAAAAACTTACATTTAAATGCCCATCAATGCAGCCTTATCAGTGTCCATCTGCAGCCTTGTCCAGTGTCATTTGCAGCCTTATCAGTATCATTTTCAGCCTTGTCAGTGTCATTTTCAGCCTTGTCAGTGTCCATCTGCAGCCTTGTCAGTGACATTTGAAGCCTAATCAGTGTCCACCTACAGCCTTGCAGCCTTGTCAGTGTCCATCTGCAGCCTTGCCCAGGCTGCAGTTAAACTGCAGTGACATGTCAGTGTCACTGCAGTTTGAAAATGGCGCCGAGATACACAGAGCCAGCTCTTCTCGGCTCCTCTCGTAGCGCCGCCCATATACATACATAGCCGAGTGTACTCGGCTAGGTTCGGCTAGCTCCGCTCACAGTCACGCCCAGTCCCTGTGTTATGTCCATCATAGGGCGGGACTGGGCGTGACTCTGAGAGGAACTAGCTGAGCCTAGCCGAGTACACTCGGCTATGTATGTATATCGGCGGCCGGCTCGCTCCGCTCACAGACAGCGGGGGGGATCGCCGGGGATCGGCGTATAACACGCACCCGCGATTTTACCCTGATTTTAAGGGAAAAAAAGTGCGTGTTATACGCCGATAAATACGGTATTTATTTATATATTTTTTATTTATGTTTTTTACATACTGTCGCCAGTGCAGTACAGTGTCATCATATAACTGGTGTAGCAGTGATCAGGGACATTTACTGATGACAGTAGGAGTATGAAAAAATAAGTTTTTTTAACACACTTTGACCAGAGCAATATAATGTTACCATAGTAACATTTTACTACTTTTTTTTTTCTTACACATTATGTTTGCTTATAGCAATGAATTTCATTGCCATAGGCAAGCATTTTACTAAGTGAAATCGATTCATTCAGTTTGTTTTGTTGTGATTAGCTGTGATTGGCCACAGCTGATCACATGGCATAGATGGGCTGTGATTGACCCAGTCTGTGCCACGTGATCACTGTGACCAATCACAGCTAGCAAAACACAATTGTACACAATGGATGGCTTGAAAAGAAACCAGCCATTGTTGACAACTGTCATGTAACCTGCTGTGATTGGTTACAGCAGTCACATGGTACCGGCAGCTGGTCAGTACAGTGATCAGTCATCAGCTGTGGACACAGCCAGTGACAGATCGTGCCACAGTGCAGCCTTGTGGAAGGGACGATCCAGGAGGACATCATATGACCTCCACCCAGAGGGACAAGAGGCCTGCCCCGGCGTCATCCTGCCATAGGCCGGGTGGCAACAGTTTAAAGTGGAGGGCCACCCTGAAAAAAAAAAATTACACCAAAAATCCTAAAAAAAATTTAAAAAAAAATTTGAAAAATTTTTTTTTTTAAACTTACCTAAACCTTTGTTGCTAGGCAGTCTTCCTAATCTGCCTCTTCCTTTTCCGCAGCGTCTTCTGCTTCTTGGTGAGCGGCCCCATTGTCTTCTGGGAACTGGGGGTGTTCCCAGAACACCACGGGGCCATTCGCAGAGTGCAGCGCGTGCGCAGTAGGAAACTGGCAGTGAAGCCGCAAGGCTCCACTGCCTGTTTCCCTTACCTAGGATGGCGGTGCCGGGACCCGAGAGCCGAGGGACGGGTCGGCCTCGGGCGGCTGACATCGCGGGCACCCAGGACAGGTAAGTACTTATTTAAAGTCAGCAGCTAAAGTGTTTGTAGCTGCTGACTTTTAATTTTTTTTTTTTAGGCCAGAATCCCGCTTTAAGAACCCTCCTTTCTCTTGTCTACTCTGTAGAGGAGGCACACTTGGAACACTTCCAGGGGTACTGTCACGTACCTGACTGTGGAGCCTAAGATGACAAGGGTGGCCTTTTGAGCAAATCCTTTCCAAGCATCCCTCGTAGTAGAGACAGGAACTGCTAAGGCAGTGGAAGTGCGCAGGTGCCAGGCCGCTGGAGTAGTGAACAGAAGCTTGGAAATGCAGGAATCCTTCCAGTGGCAGTATTCTGGTCATATGAATTCTGGTCATAAGCCATGTTCAGTAGCATTCAGGCAAACAGATGCAGAGTCAGGATCAAGTTGATGGACAGGAAAAGGCAGGAGTCGATAATGTGTAGTCAGTGAGCTACCAAGTCAGGAGGCAGAATTGTGGTCAGAATTCCAAGCCGAGGTCAGTAAGCCAAGTGAGCAGCAAACATAAGCGGGAGCGACCCAAGGGAGATTTCAGGTGTAGCCAGGTCAGGGACAAGATAAGCGGACTTTCAGGAACTAGGAATACAGGAACCAGAGCTGAAGATAATCCATCACTGATGCCAAGCAGAGTCTGGGTTTAAATAGGCCGCCGGGTGCCAAAATTTGTGGGCGTGCGCGCATATGCGCAAGTGCGCATGCATGTTCTTGTCTTAATGGGAATGAGCATCTGCTGTATGACAGGTACACTGCCAAAACTTTCATACTTCTCAGAATGTGGCAACCAAAACACCACCAAGAAGAAGGCTTAACCTTCACAGGCTCTTTAGATAAACAGAAAAAGGATGACCTTTCTCTGCTCAGGTTTTTTCAGAACTGCGTCACTCCTCTCACACACAGGTGTGTTCTATATTAACCGGGAAAATCCACCAATCAGACAGCAATCAGGGATCGCAAGGAACTCCTTAATTATTATTATTATACAGGATTTATATAGTGTCAACATTTTGCATAGCGCTTTACAACATTAAAGAGATTAACTATATCTGCTTAAGGAGCCCCAAACAGAAATACGCAAGATATAGAAGAAGAGGAATCTTATTGTCCAAGTATTAAACAAGCAATTAAGTAGTTGGATAATCTCTATACCCTACAACTATCCCTTACAATGACTTTGCGATGATCCAAGAGTATATACCATATACATACCATATACATTTCAACTGTATGACTACTAGTTATTAATCTGACACAATTCTTTGGCTGTCCAGTCCTCTTTGAAACTGAGAAAGTGGCCTTTTGTTGGAAAAAAAAAAAAACTTTTCCTTAGTTACTCTTTCAGATTCTGTGCGCCTGTTACTAAGCAGTCCTGTGAGTAAAAGGGTCTCATTATAAAGCTTCTAGCAATCTCACTTCACTCAAGATTCAAGTTATTAATGAGACATCTCTTTTGGAGAGGGGGTTGCAGTGGGTTAGAAGCTCAGTAGAGGCCTAGACTGGGAGGTCATATGTCAAGGGGCAACTAGAGGCCACCCTTCCTTGTAGCTACATGTACTAGAATTACATTCACAAAGAATGTGTATATTGTCAATGTACAGATGTGCAGACTGCAATACTATGCTGTACTTAGAATATTTACAGAAATATTAGTACTTTGAGCAACACAGGTCATCAAGCTTTTAAAGAGTGACAATTTAAACAAGTATAACTGAATCGCAATTGTAAGAGTCTCTTCTACATAAACTTAAGTATACTGTCATCTTAAAATGAAAAAAGTAAAGTAGAAAATTGGCTTTTAAATGGCAGTCATTTTTTGTTCTAATATATATCGGGCTGGTGCCCCCTAGGTGTGGAGTGTGTAGAAAATGGATTTCCCGCTCCATTAGGCCCTCACTCTAACAAACTACTGCCATCTTAACCTGCCATTAGTACCTTTTTTTATGGCTGCAACAAAAAAATTGTAACAATGCTGGTAGGTTAATTGGCTTCTGTCTAAAATTGCCCCTAGTATATGAATTTGAGTTAGGGACCTTAGGTTGTAAGCTCCTTGAGGGTAGGGACCAATGTGAATGTACAATGTATATGTAAAGCACCGCGTAAATTGACAGTGCTATATAAGTACCTTAAATAATAAATAATAATAATAATAATAATAATAATAATAATAATAACACATACAGTTATGCTCAAAAATTTGCATACCCTGGCAGAAATTGTGACGTTTTGGCAGTGTCATTGAAAATATGACTAAGGCCCCTTTCACACTTATACGACTTCAAAGTCGCACGATTTTACCGCGATTTTGCGGCCGCGATTTTGCCGCCATTTTACCGCGATTTGCCGCGATTTTACCGCGATTTGGGAGCAGTACTACTTTGCCACGTTTTTGGCATTAACAAATTAAAACATACAGTAGTTGGTATGAATCATAAGGGGAAACTCCACGCCAAGTTTTAAATAAAAAAACTGGCGTGGGTTCCCCCCCAGGGACATACCAGGCCCTTAGGTCTGGTATGAATTGTAAGAGGGAACCCCCTACGCCGAAAAATCGGCGTGGGGGTCCCCCCAAAATCCATACCAGACCCTTATCCGAGCACGCAGCCCGGCCGGTCAGGAATGGGGGTGGGGACGAGCTAGCGGCCCCCCCCCTCCTGGACCGTACCAGGCCGCATGCCCTCAACATGGGGGGGTGGGTGCTTTATGGCATGGGGGGCACCCTGCGGGCCCCCCCACCCCAAAGCACCTTGTCCCCATGTTGATGAGGACAAGGGCCTCTTCCCGACAACCCTGGCCGTTGGTTGTCGGGGTCTGCGGGCGGGGGGCTTATCGGAATCTGGGAGCCCCCTTTAATAAGGGGGCCCCCAGATCCCGGCCCCCCACCCTATGTGAATGAGTATGGGGTACATGGTACCCCTACCCATTCACCTAGGGAAATAAAGCATCAATAAAAAACACAGTACACAGGTTTTTAAAATAATTTATTAGGCCGCTCCGGGATCTTCTTCCGACTTCGGGGGTCCTCTTCTGACTTCGGGGGTCTCTCCGGCGTCCGCATCTTCTGCCGGCTCCACCGCTATCTTCTGGCGCTCTTTTGCCAGCGGTGGTCCGGACCTCTGGATCGTCTTCTTCCCTCTTCTCTTCCAGAGATGTTGACACGACGCTCTCTCCAGCCAGAATGGTCTCTGTGCGCTCCGCAACTGACTTATATAGGCGGTGGCCCCGCCCCCTTATGCCATCACAGTCCCTGGGCATGCTGGGACTGTGACGTTTTAGGAGGCGTGGTCACTGGGTGAGGACCACGCCCCCTTATGACGGCACAGTCCCAGCATGCCCCGGGACAGTGACCTCATAGGGGGGCGGGGCCACCGCCTATATAAGTCAGTTGCGGAGCGCACAGAGACCATTCTGGCTGGAGAGAGCGTCGTGTCAACATCTCTGGAAGAGAAGAGGGAAGAAGACGATCCAGAGGTCCGGACCACCGCTGGCAAAAGAGCGCCAGAAGATAGCGGTGGAGCCGGCAGAAGATGCGGACGCCGGAGAGACCCCCGAAGTCAGAAGAGGACCCCCGAAGTCGGAAGAAGATCCCGGAGCTGCCTAATAAATTATTTTAACCACTTCAATACAGGGCTTTTATACACCCTTCCTTCCCAGACCAAATTTTAGCTTTCAGCGCTCTCACACTTTGAATGACAATTACTCAGTCATGCTACACTGTACCCAAACCAAATTTTTATCATTTTTTTCTCACAAACATAGCTTTCTTTTAGTGGTATTTAATCACTGCTGTTTTTTTTATTTTTTGCAATATAAGCGAAAAAAGAGAGAAATTTTTGAAAAAAAAACACTTTTTTTTAGTTTTTATTGTAAAATTTTGCAAATAAGTAATTTTTCTTCATAAATTTGGGCCAAAATGTATACTGCTACATATCTTTAGTAAAAATAACCCAAATTAGTGTATATTATTTGGTCTCTGTGAAAGTTATAGAGTCTACAAGCTATGGTGCAAATCATTGAAAAATGATCACATCTGATCACACCTGATGTACTGAAGGCCTATCTCATTTCTTGAGGCCCTAACAAGCCAGGAAAGTACAAATACAACCCAAATTACCCCTTTTTGGAAAGCAGACATTCCAAGGTATTTAGCAAGAGGCATGGTGAGCTTTTTGAAGTTGTAATTTTTTCCCACAATTCTTGGAAATTTTTTTTTTTTTTTTTTTTTTTGCACAAAATTGTCATAATAACAAGTTATTTCTCTCACACAGCACATGCATACTTGCAATGACACCCCAAAATACATTCTGCTACTCCTCCTGAGTATAGTGATACCACATGTGTGAGACTTTTACACAGCCTGGCCACATACAGAGGTCTAAAATCCAACTAGCACCGTCAGGCATTTTACGAGCATAAATTGCACATCTCATATGATGACAACCTATCACACTTTTGAAGGCCCTGGAGCACCAGGACAATGGAAACGCCCACAAAATGACCCCATTTTGGAAAGCTAACACCCCAACGTATAATCTATGAGGCATAATTAGTCTTTTGAATGGTTCATTTTTTTCCCGAAGTTTTTGGAAACTGTGGAAAAAAAATGAAAACGCATTTTTTTTTACACAAAGTTGTCCATTCATAAGATATTTACAACACATAGCATGTACATAGCAAAAATGACACCCCAAAATACATTCTGCTACTCCTCCTGAGTATGGCGATACCAAATGTGTGAGACTTTTACACAGCCTGGCCACATACAGAGGCCCAACATTGAAGTAGCAGCTTCAGGCATTCTAGGAGCATAAATTACACATCTCATTTCTCAACCACCTATTACAATTTTGAAGGCCCTGGAGCACCAGGACAATGGAAACACCCACAAAATGACCCCATTTTGGAAAGCTAACACCCCAACGTATAATCTATGAGGCATAATTAGTCTTTTGAATGGTTCATATTTTTCCCGAAGTTTTTGGAAACTGTGGGAAAAAAATGAAAACGCATTTTTTTTTACACAAAGTTGTCCATTCATAAGATATTTCCAACACATAGCATGTACATAGCAAAAATGACACCCCAAAATACATTCTGCTACTCCTCCTGAGTGTAGCGATACCAAATGTGTGAGACTTTTACACAGCCTGGCCACATACAGAGGCCCAACATTGAAGTAGCAGCTCCAGGCATTCTAGGAGCATAAATTACACATCTCATTTCTCAACCACCTATTACATGTTTGAAGGCCCTAGAGCACCAGGACAACGGAAACGCCCACAAAATGACCCCATTTTGGAAAGCTAACACCCCAACGTATAATCTATGAGGCATAATTAGTCTTTTGAATGGTTCATTTTTTTCCTGAAGTTTTTGGAAACTGTGGAAAAAAAATGAAAACGCATTTTTTTTACACAAAGTTGTCCATTCATAAGATATTTCCAATACATAGCATGTACATAGCAAAAATGACACCCCAAAATACATTCTGCTACTCCTCCTGAGTGTGGCGATACCAAATGTGTGAGACTTTTACACAGCCTGGTCACATACAGAGGCCCAACATTGAAGTAGCAGCTCCAGGCATTCTAGGAGCATAAATTACACATCTCATTTCTCAATCACCTATTACAATTTTGAAGGCCCTGGAGCACCGGGACAATGGAAACACCCACAAAATGACCCCATTTTGGAAAGCTAACACCCCAACGTATAATCTATGAGGCATAATTAGTCTTTTGAATGGTTCATATTTTTCCCGAAGTTTTTGGAAACTGTGGGAAAAAAATGAAAATGCATTTTTTTTTACACAAAGTTGTCCATTCATAAGATATTTACAACACATAGCATGTACATAGCAAAAATGACACCCCAAAATACATTCTGCTACTCCTCCTGAGTGTAGCGATACCAAATGTGTGAGACTTTTACACAGCCTGGCCACATACAGAGGCCCAACATTGAAGTAGCAGCTCCAGGCATTCTAGGAGCATAAATTACACATCTCATTTCTCAACCACCTATTACATGTTTGAAGGCCCTAGAGCACCAGGACAACAGAAACGCCCACAAAATGACCCCATTTTGGAAAGCTAACACCCCAACGTATAATCTATGAGGCATAATTAGTCTTTTGAATGGTTCATTTTTTTCCTGAAGTTTTTGGAAACTGTGGAAAAAAAATGAAAACGCATTTTTTTTACACAAAGTTGTCCATTCATAAGATATTTCCAACACATAGCATGTACATAGCAAAAATGACACCCCAAAATACATTCTGCTACTCCTCCTGAGTGTGGCGATACCAAATGTGTGAGACTTTTACATAGTCTGGCCACATACAGAGGCCCAACATCCAAGTAGCACTGTCAGTTGTTCTAGGAGCATACATTACACATAAATTCCTGCCAACCTATCACATTGTTGAAGGCCCTTCATATTTCTAACACATAGCATGTACTGTAGAAACCAATTACAAACCAAAATACATTCTGCTGAGTAAAGGGTAAAGAAAAGATTACCTGCAGTTTTAGTAGTGCAGTGGTCCACAGAGAAGAGCATCGGTCCAGGCAGCAGGCAGGAACGTGGACAGCGACAGAAAAACAGGCAGCAGGCAAGAATAGTCAGTACAGGTAGAGATGTCAGCACAGCCAAAGCATTAGTCCAGATAGCAGGCAGGGATGTGGTCAGCAGCAGCAAAAGGATCAAAGGATCATCCATGCAGCAGGCAGGAATACTGTCCATAGTTAGTACATGCAGCAGGCAGAGGTATGGTCAGCACAGCCAGAGTATTTGTCCAGGGAGCAGGCAGTACCATCAAGCTTAGGGCATTGGTCAGGAAAGAATGGGGACAGGGGTAGAGGCTTCTCCCACCCAAATCGCTTTGAAGCCTCCGGGCAACCAGACCCTGTTATGGGAACACAGAAAACCAAAAACTGGTTTTCTGAACTCCGAACACTATTCTGGAGCCCCTCACATATGTGAGACCCCTGTGTAGGAGGGTGAAAGATCAATCCAAGGGGCAGGCAAAAACATGGTCAACAGGCCGAGGTCAGTGCAGGTAAAAGGCAGAAATAGACGGTAGACAGAGGCATAGTCGATACAGTCCAGGGTCAGTTCACGTGAAAGGCAAAAACATGGCGGAAAAACAATGCAGACGGTAGGCAGAGGCATAGTCGAGAAACAGGCCAGGGTCGGTTCACATGGAAGGCAATAATATGGTTGGTTGAGGAAGGTAAATATTCAGGACAGAAATTAAAAACGGGGAAATGGCAGTATTAGAAATATGGACTAATAATTTTCCAGAGTGTGATATCGCCTGAAGCATTCTCCGATGCAAAGGCCAGGTTGGGAGGGACAGTCGGTACAATGGAAGCTCGTATCTTTCCTAATTCCTCTTTTGGTGCACACCCGACATTTTTTTTGGCGTCGTCTTCCGGATCCTGTTGGTGGAATATGGTCTGGGAAATGGCGCTCATGTAGTCTGCTGACAGAATCGGAGCGAATGCTTTCTGGGGGGGATACTTGCTGATAAATCAGGGCAGTGACAATGTCTTCAATAAACTTTATTAAGGTGGTGGGTGTTTCTGTGGATTTTTGGTATATTATGAAAGAATTTAAAAGGGCCAAATGAAAAAAGTAAATTGCGACTTTTTTGTACCAGAATAATGATTTTCTTGTTGAAAGATAGGGCTGCAACAACTGATCGTTTAAATCCACCCCCCCCATGTATTTATTGTACTCAGTGATACAGGTAGGCTTGCGAACGGTACCGCGTCTTCTGTGAAGTTCCACCGAGGTGTCATCGTGGATGGTGGACATGATGTACACGTCTTTTCTATCCCTCCACTTCACAGCCAACACTTCTTCGTTCCTCAAGCTTCTCGATTCCCCCCTTGGAATGTTTGTGGTGACAAGACACTGTGGGAAGCCCTTTCGGTTTTTTCTAGTTGTACCACAGGCCAAAGTTTGTTTGAGATGTAGGTGGCGGAGAAGGGGCAAACTCGTATAATAATTATCCATATAAATATGGTACCCCTTTTGGAGGAGTGGGAATGCCAACTCCCAAACAATTTTCCCACTTATTCCCATATACGAGGGACACTCAGGGGGCTGGAGCTGGGAATCTTTCCCTTCGTACACGCGGAATGCGTACACATAACCGGTGGCACTTTCACAAAGCTTGTTAAGCTTCAAGCCATACCTCGCCCTCTTACTGGGTATATATTGTTTGATTCCCAGCCGGCCTGTGAAATGCACCAGGGATTCGTCCACAGATATATTTTTTTCAGGGACATAAACTTCGGCAAACTTCTGGGAAAAAAAATTAATTAGGGGGCGAACTTTATATAATTTGTCAAAGTTTGGGTGATTTCGGGGGGGGCACTGTGAGTTGTCATTGAAATGCAAGAAGCGCATTATGATTTCGTATCGGGACCTGGACATGGCTGCTGAAAAAATTGGCATATGGTGGATGGGTCTGGTCGACCAATACTTATGAATTTCATTTTTTTTTTGTAAGCCCCATGTTCAGGGTTAGGCCTAAAAACAATTTTAGCTCCACTACTGTTAGCGGTCTCCACTCAAAAGGGCGGGCATAGCTGGAGCTGGGGTTGGCTGCAATAAATTGTTGGGCAAACAGATTAGTTTGGTCCACGATGCCTTGAATCCAATCGTTTGGGAAAAATAAATTAAAAAAATCCATTTGTGTAAATCCTGCAGTGTTGACCTGCACACCCGACTGTGCTGTAAAAGGGGGGATCGTGGCTGACCCTGTGGTAGAAGGCAGCCACAATGGGTTTGCCAAGGAATCTGGAAGATGGGTTTGGGCCCTACTTCTTTGGCGTCCACTTGTGCTGGGTCTTTCCTCCTGGGGTCTACCGCCGCTGGCACTGCTGGTAGCTGCCTGGTTTTCAGATCGTCGTCTTTTTGGACGGACTACTTCCTCCTCTAAATCTGATCCAGATGTGCTGCCTTCGGGGGGCTCATATTCCGAATCAGAACCAGAATCTGAACTGAGCGGTGAGAGCTCCCCGTTGCTCTCATCGGTCAGACTCAGGATCTGGTATGCCTCTTCTGGGGTGTACATCTTTCTGGACATAGTGGCTGACTGGCTGTATGTACTCTGGTGGCAAGTGATGAGGTGGCGGGTACTCTGGTGGCAGATGATGAGGTGGCGGGTACTCTGGTGGCAGGTGATGAGGTGGCGGGTACTCTGGTGGCAGGTGATGAGGTGGCGGGTACTCTGGTGGCAGGTGATGAGGTGGCAGGTACTCTGGTGGCAGGTGATGAGGTGGCAGGTACTCTGGTGGCAGGTGATGAGGTGGCAGGTACTCTGGTGGCAGGTGATGAGGTGGCGGGTACTCTGGTGGCAGGTACTCTGGTGGTAAGGTGGCGGGTACTCTGGTGGCAAGTACTCTGGTGGCAGGTGATGAGGTGGCGGGTACTCTGGTGGCAGGTGATGAGGTGGCGGGTACTCTGGTGGCAGGTGATGAGGTGGCGGGTACTCTGGTGGCAGGTGATGAGGTGGCGGGTACTCTGGTGGCAGGTGATGGACAGGTACTCTGAGATGACAGGTACTTTGAGGTGACAGGTACTCTGAGGTGACAGGTACTGAGGTGACAGGTACTGAGGTGACAGGTACTGAGGTGACAGGTACTCTTTATTTAGGAGGGGCGATCTGGGCACAGTAGTACATGTAATTAGTAACTCACTGTTAGCTGATCTCTTCTCCTCACACTGGATCGGTGTGTGAGGAGAAGAGCCCAGCAACAGCAGTTACTGTGTGACTGTGTGTGTTTATTTACATTAGTGACCGGCTGTGATTGGACACAGCCGGTCATGTGATGCAGAGCCATGTCATTGGCTACAGTGATCGGGGCTGAGCTGTATCCAGGGGAAAAGCCTCAGCCCCGATCACCGCTCTGATCACTCCTCTTCCGCCGGAACCCGCCTCATACACGCTTCCCAATGCCGCTCTGCATCCGCCGTTACCGACGATCCGCCGCCCGCCGCCCGCCGCCCGCCGCCGCCGCCGCTTCAATACCCCCATCGGGGAACGGCTGTGTCCTGAGGGACACAACGGTACCCCGATCGCCGCTCTGCGGGCCCCCAGGGGCCCGCAGTAGCGGCGGAAAGCCGAGGCCGTCATATGACGCCCACCCAGGATGGGAGATCCCATCTGTGGACGTCATTTGACTATGGCCGGGTATTGAAGCGGTTAAAAACCTGTGTACTGTGTTTTTTATTGATGCTTTATTTCCCTAGGTGAATGGGTAGGGGTACCATGTACCCCATACTCATTCACATAGGGTGGGGGGCCGGGATCTGGGGGCCCCCTTATTAAAGGGGGCTCCCAGATTCCGATAAGCCCCCCGCCCGCAGACCCCGACAACCAACGGCCAGGGTTGTCGGGAAGAGGCCCTTGTCCTCATCAACATGGGGACAAGGTGCTTTGGGGTGGGGGGGCCCGCAGGGTGCCCCCCATGCCCCAAAGCACCCACCCCCCCATGTTGAGGGCATGCGGCCTGGTACGGTCCAGGAGGGGGGGGGCCGCTAGCTCGTCCCCACCCCCATTCCTGACCGGCCGGGCTGCGTGCTCGGATGAGGGTCTGGTATGGATTTTGGGGGGGACCCCACGCCGATTTTTCGGCGTAGGGGGTTCCCCTTAGATCCATACCAGACCTAAGGGCCTGGTATGCCCCTGGGGGGGAACCCACGCCGGTTTTTTCATTTAAAACTTGGCGCAGCGTTCCCCCTCTGGATTCATACCAGACAGCTGTCAGCACTGCCTGTCGCTCATCGGGAAAGGAAAGAAAAGTTTTCCTTTCCCGAATAGCGAGGCCAGGCTTGTGCTTACAAAGTCGTGCTGAAGTCGTGTCTATATAATATTCAGGCACGACTTGCATGTAATTCAGGGTTTAACATTGAGGTCTATGGAGTACAACTCGCATAGAAGTTGGACCAAAGTAGTGCAGGGACTACTTTCAAGTCGGCACGACTTAAAGTCGTGCCAATATGAATGGTAGTCATTGAAAATCATGGAGAATGACTTGTCATACGATTTTGCAGTACAAAATCGTGGGACAAGTCGTATAAGTGTGAAAGGGGCCAAATTGTGCTAAGCAGCTGTTTTTTATTGAAGGATAGTGATAATATGAAGCCATTTACTGTATAATCACACAGTTGTTGTATAATCATTGTTTGGCTCTTTTTTTTTTTCTGTAAATTTCTTTTTATTGTTTTTACATTGGTAAATATACAACAGCCCGGTATCCAGGCAACCAGAACTGAGAAACAACACAAAACATCAGCACAAGACCATCAGTGTGACTCCCAGGCTAATACAAAGCTTATATACCTTAGATATATTCCAATCATTCCCCTTCCAGCTGTGGAAAATCTATCGCCCAGGCATTTCTACAAGGTGAAAGGACCTTACTGGTGTATATGCACAATGTTTGGCTCCTTTATAAATCATAATGATAACAGAAGTCACCCAAATGGCCCTGATCAAAAGTTTACATACTCTGGAATGTTTGGCATTGGTACAGAAACACAAGGGAACACACACGGGTTAAAACTGCAATTAAAGGTTTATTTCCCACATCTGTGGCTTTTTAAATAGCATTTTGTGTATAAGTATAAATAGTCATTGAGTTTGTTAGCTCTGACGTGGATGCACTGAGCAGGCTAGATACTGAGCCATGGGGAGCAGAAAAGAACTGTCAAAAGACCTGCGTAACAAGGTAATGGATCTTTTTAAAGATGGAAAAGGATATAAAAAGATACCTAAAGCCTTGAATATGCCAGTCAGTACTATTCAGTCACTTAAGTGGAAAAAATTGTGAATCTCTTGATACCAAGCCCCCGTTTATACAACAGTTCCAAATCGCATGACAAGTCACACCCAATTGCTGGCAATGAAACTGTTCATATTGCCGTGACTCATGTCACAGTGATCATGAAAAAGGTTCCTGCACTACTTTTTACCAATTTCATTGTAACTTGCATAGACTTCTGTTAAATGTAGTCACAAGCCGCAATGAAATCGACAGTGCACCGGTGTGAACCAGGGCTTATGGTCACAACCATAAGTGCTATGTTTGGAGAGGGGTCAACAAGACCTATCGCGACAAGAGTATTATCCCTACTGTGAAGCATGTGGTGGCTCACCGATGTTTTGGGGGGGTGTGAGCTCTAAAGGCATGTGAAAATTGATGGCAAGATGAATGCAGCATGTTACTGTAGTAACATGCTGCATTCATACAAAGACAAGTTGGCCCTCCAGTGGTTACAGCAGGAAAAGGTGAAGGTACATAAATGTCATCTGCTGCAGCACCTGATCTCAGGGAATCCTGGACCTTCTTGAGCTCCCTATTATAAGTGCTCCTCATGCCACCAATTAGGGCCTTCAAATAGGGGATGTCTGCCGTGGGGATCACTGGCTTCACAAATTCCACCAATTGATCCAGCGCTGCCTTCCTCTTTGGTTTATTGTTTTAAAAGGAGTTGTTTACCTGCCACAGACAGGGCAGCTCCCTGTACATATCAATAAATATGGGCATAAAGTCCTCGTCATTGACTAGATCCATTTTCTCTGCAAGACACAACACAAGACAAATCCTAATGTCAGGCTAAACTCTCCTAATCTTGACCCAATATAGGCCTCAATCTATAAGCAGTATAGGCCACTGATGCACCAACTTAAAATTGTACCTTCATTATAAAGATCGGCGCTTCCGCTACACCTTCCTCTGCTCAGATCCTACGTACAACGCACGTGTGTTACGCTTTATATACACAGTGCATGCGTGAAACTCCGCCCGCGTCGCCCGCCCCTGACATTCTTTCTAGAATATTCCCCGCCCCGTCTCTTTTGTCGCAGTGGGAGAGGAACATGGTGGAGACACAGCAGGTGCTTGATAGCAGTAACGAGGAGGAAAGCCCAGGGCAAGAAACGTTCCGATCCAGGATGAAGAGATTTAAGGCCTTAAATATGTCCTTTGAAGAGATGGTGGAGATGGTGGACATATTGAAGAGGGCCAACTATGATAGGAAGTATGGACCGTACCTAAACCCAAATGTGAGAAAGGCCAAGATCATGACTAAAGTCGTGAAGAGTCTGCGACGAAATTTTGGGGTACGACGATCCAAGGAGCAATTATGGAAACGCTGGTCAGACCTCAAATTAAGGGAGCAGGATCAGTACAGAAGGATAAAGAAAGTGCTTCTAAAAAGTAAGTAGTTGTCGTGTGTTCCTATTCTTATTATTACTTGCATGCTGCTCCATGTGCTTTTCTTTACTGTTGTACAGTTTAAAATGGCTACTTTCATGTTCGTGGGCACAGTAATCGGTCGTAGTAAACATCGTTCATTTGCCAACTAAATACAATGTTTTTTCCAGATACAGGGTTAACTACAATTGGTCATGATAGTTTGTATAAAAAGTAGTTTAGGACATTGTTGTCTAGATGTCTTTGAAACCAGAATGAATTGCAAACTTGATTCAGTGGAATGTAAGGAGAGGACACTCAGCAGGTGTTTACACATCTGGACTCTGGAGCACTAGTGTGGGACACCAGAGCACATTTTTTAAGGTGTCCCACATGAGTACTCCAGTGGATACTTGGGGTGTCTCCATGTGTGAAACTTGTCCAAAAAAGGTAAGTATTCCAGCTTGGTTAAGGGAATTGATTATGTCTTCAACTTGGAACTCTGCCCAAACAGACAATTGTACACCACTTCCAAGCAATGTTTCACATTCACATTTCTGTCCACAAATATCTGTGTGCCAAGTATACCTTTTCTTTTATTCTCATAGGGGAGAAAAGACTCGCTCCATCGGAGGACACCAGCAACACCACACCTCATGAAGAAGGGGAGCAGAGTATTGTGGTACCTCAAGATGTGGAGGAAGGAGAGGTGGAAGAAGTGCTCAAATTTGGCACCACAACAGGTCAGTGTCGGACACCACAGATTCAGGTAATAGATGTATGCCTGCATATTTTTAATACATGGTGTGTATTTTTATTTTACGTGATGTTCAGGTTGTGGTACCAAAATCCAGTCATTTCACCAGTGACAGTGCACAATGGTTTATCCAGGAAATCATGTTTTGTAGTCATGATTTGGACCTTATCAAAGAAAAAAACAAGGAAATTAAACAAAGACTGAAGAACATGATTGATGTACTAGGGAGAATCTAAATCCTAAAAAGATTCCTGGAATTTTTTTTTTTTTTCAAAAAATTTGATCTAAAGTTTTAATACAGTTTAAAAGCCAAATTTGGAAGGCGAACAAAACTTTAAACAGTACCATTTGAAAGTATTCGGGCAGGCCCTTTCACTACATGCTTTGGTGAATTTATCCATAAATATGAACACAAAAGAGGTAGGTATAGTGTGTATGGGTTTGGCAAAGTCAAAGGATTGGTATGGGTTGACTTAGCGGTTGGGGGGAGGGAGGGTTCCAAATGATTCTGGGCCCCAAAAAAAGCCTCTGGCACTATGCCTGAATTTAAGGACACAAAAAACATTTGGACATATTTTGGGGGGTGTTTAGGGTAAAGCACTACAATGGAGCTGAGCTACATGAACTTCTCCTCGCCCTGTTCACGGACTGGGCTTAGGTTAAAGCTAGAAGCCCAAAACCAAGCACCCGCACAGCACGAACACTACGACGAGCACGTACCCGCAACATGGCTTTCAAAACGGTCGGCTGGTCAGAACGAACTAAACAGAACGCACTAAAGAACAGCAAGGCCTATGAAGAGCGAGCCGAAAATCAGTAACGAGCAGACAAGAACGCACTGAAAAACAGATAAGAACTGACTACAAGCACTGAAAAACAGATACAAACCCACAAGCACAAACTGAACAGCAGTAAAATGATCTGAAAAAGCACGAGTCTGAAAAGCGCAAATCGTCTCTCACCAAACTTCTACTAACACGAGATAAACACGAGATTAGCAGAAGGAGCCCAAAGGGTGGCGCACTGGGTATTGAACTGCCTTTTTCTAGTCCCGTCGCACGTGTTGTACGTCACCGCGTTCTTGATGGTCGGAATTTGGTGTGATTGTGTGTATGCAAGACAGCTTGAGCGAAATTCCGTCGGAATTCCGTCGAAAAAACCATCAGAGCTTTTTCCGACCACAATTCCGATCATGTGTACGTGGCATTACATGTGCCTTAGTGTGAAATGAATCTTCTTTTTGCATGTTTGAATACTGCACAGTTCCCATCTTATTCAGAGGCAGAAAGATGGCTACAATGGGAATGACTTGAGAACAGCTAGCCTGCTCTATGTGACTCGGTCATTTAGCATGTGATTTTAAACATTGAGTTGGCCTGCTATACTACAGCTGTGCTTGGTTGAAAAACACAAGCCTTGGGAAGGTAGACTTTGTCCTCCATATACCTTTTGAGGTATGATTTAAAATGCAGACAAAAATACCACTAGCTGAAATTTGAATTGTTTTTAATGGCAGGGCTTTGGTGTTTATGGGTCATGGCACACACAGATCACATGCATTTTTTAAAGAAACTATGCCACCTTGTGGTTATTAGGAAAATTAAGCAAGTACCCTTTAATATTATTATTAACCAGTTATCCTCACTCTCTTTATTTTTCCTTGGAAATGTGTTCTCATAGAAATTTTGGACAGTGATCAACAGCAAAAAATTGTATACATTACATTGAGTTATTGTCATATGCCCAGATTTAAAAAAAAAAAAAAAATCAGTGACATATCATTTATTACTTATTTTAAAAAAACAATAATGCATATGTCACACTTGTAATATCCCATGGGGTTTTAAGATACCATTGTAATAAACAAGTCAGCAGCAACGTCCATTAAAATTATTTTACTATGTGGATAATTATGCTTATGATATTGGTTAGAACTTGTTGGATCAGCACTTTCAAGGAGCAAGTATACACAGGTGGTAAATGCATTATAGTAAGGCTTTCATTCGCCCAATGTATGTGTACTACAGTGCAATAGCATCAATTTGCAAATGTGCTCTTTCTATGTCTGGCTTGTGTGAATACCAACAGATATCCTTTCTGTTTGGCTGCCACAGCATCCATCAGACCCAGCACAGACAGGACCATCTTAATTTTGCCTGGCTTCCAGAATTCAGACACTAAGGTTGGGTTCACACTATTGCAGCATGTGGCTCACAGCAGGGGGTCTGGTGTGTTCCCTTTCACCGTTTCAGGTCAGATTTCAGCCCGAATTTTTGCGCTGAATTCGGACCTGAAATGGACCAAAAGACGCACAGGAATCCTGTGCAAATTCTACCGCAGTGGAGATATGTGAACCGGCCCCATAGAGAGTCACACTCTCTTCCTTGCGAATTGGATGCGGAGAACCTGCATCCAATTTGCATAGGTGTGAACCCAGCCTAAGTGATGCCAATGTCATTACATTTATTTAATTTCCCCATGCTCCTTGTCTGTCTTGCTAGCTGAAAAGCACTTGCTATGACTTGCAGGGGAAAAGAAGGGGCTCTGCAAAAAAACTAAAAATAAAAAATCACCAAGTCACAGCCATAGCTCTCCAACCAGTAGGCAGTATGAGATTTGCTAATTGCAGAGCTATAGGTCGGACTCCGTAGTTTGTGTGTCAAATCTCTGGAGACACAGCTGACTCCACACAGAGAGCAAGGTTCTCACTTTGCAGCTGCTGGCAAGGTACAAGCTTTTCTACTCAGGCTGAAGCTACTTTAGAAAGAAAGCTGTAAGACGTTGAAGACCGTTTGTTTTGATTCACCTGGAATGTATTGAGCAGATTGAACATTCAATTGGCCTGCAGGTTTCCTCTAAGACCCCTTTCTCACTGGGGCAGTTTTCAGGCACTTTAGAGCTGGAAATAGCCTTTAGTGCTGGAAATAGCCTCTGCTAAGCGCCTGAAAACAGCCTCCTATTAATTCAATTGTGACTTTTCACACATTGGGGTGGTGCACTTGTGGGACGTTCCAAAAAGTCCTGCAAGCAGCATCTTTGGAGCGGTTTGGGAGCACTGTATTTAGTGCTCTCAAAATGCCTTGCTCATTGGAATGAATGGGTAGCGCTTTCGAAGCGCCTGAAAGGTGCTTCAGAAGCGCAGCAACACAGGAGTTTTTAACTCCTTCTTTTGGTTGAAAAGTGCCCTGCTAGTGGCGGAAAAGCGCCGCTAGCGCCAACGCGACCGCAGCCCCAGTGTGAAGGGAGGTCTAACAACTCTGTAGTCTCACATGGCACCAGGCACTCTAACAGGTTATTTTTACATATTGGCAGTCTCTAGTAGAATCTTGTAAGAATTTGTTTGCTGGGTAAGAAATGCCTGTTTGGCCATAGCCACTTTTTGGCATGGTGCAATATACTATATTTATTCACTGTATATAAATATATACTGTATACACACAAGGTATATCAGATAATGCACTTCACTTCTCTCCTTGACTGAAATCTGTTTTGCTGGGTTTAACCACTTCGCATTCGGGCCAATTCTGACACTTCGCTCCTACATGTAAAAATTGACTTTTGTTTGCTAGAAAATTACTTAGAACCCCCAAACATTATATATATATTTTTAGCAGAGGTCCTATATAATAAAATGATGGGTATTGCAATTTTTATGTCACACAGCATTTGTGCATTGGTTTTTGGAAAAAATACATTTTACTGAATTAAAAAAAAAGCAAAACACAATATTTACCCCAATTTTTTGTACAGTGTGAAAGATGATGTTATGCTGAGTAAATACCTAACATGTCACGCTTTAAAATTGCGTCTGCCCATGAAATGGCGGCAAACTGCGGTGCTTAAAATTCTCCATAGGTGATGCTTTAAACTCAGATTACCAGTTCAGAGATACACAGGATCACCGTTTATATATAAGTGAGGGAGTATCATATGCCTTCGCATTTGTGCGTAAGCACGGGGGTGTTTTAAAAAAAAAAGCATTATTATTTATTTTATACAAAACTTTTTACATTTTTTTTTTACACTTTTTTTATTTTTTTGGATTAACTTTATTGCTATCACGAGGGATGAACAACATCCCTTGTGACAGCATGGGCCATGACAGGTCCTCTTTATGGAGGTATCTGGGGTCTATTAGACCCAAAATCTCTCCTCTGGGCTTCAGTGCAGCTGATCAGACACAGATCGCTCTAATCGGCTGCTTTGCTGGCTGCTAACGGCCAGGTAAACAAAGAGGCAGAACCGAAAGTAACTACATACCCCTATTTCCAGGGTCAGAGAGAGAGAGAAACAACTTCCGTTCCTCTCTCTCTGTTCTGTGCAGTCATCGCCACCAGTCACATCGCTCCCGGGCTCCGTGATCAGGCGGTAGAGCCCAGGAAAGGCGGAGGTGGGATGGGGGGGGGGACCCCCTTCCACCACCCACAGAAGTGATCGAGTGACTATTTAGCCACTTAAATCACTTCTGCTAGAAACAGAATCCCCAGCTGAAAAATGTCATACAGGGATGATGCCTGTAAGTACAGGCATCATCCCAGTATAACCACTGCAACCCAAGGACATCCATGGACATCCTACGGGCTGGAAGTAGTTATGATACTACAGATCGGTTCCCGTGATTCTATCTTTGCTACACAGTGCTTCATAGAAGCTATTCTAGCAGATGATTCCCTGTTGCTGCATAGAGGGTCTGGCACAGGTCTCCATTGACCAATTGCCTAAAAAAAAAAAAAAGGTAAAAAAAATATATATACAGTGCTCAGCATAAATGAGTACACCCAACAGATTTGTCAGAAAACCTTTACTTTCCTTTTAGATATTTTCTATGGGACACTATACAACGAAATACTCCCAGAAATGCAGTCCATTGATCGCAACCAAGATTTGTTAATTTGCACACACAAAAGATTTTTTCCTAACAAATTCATTCAAGACCATGTCGCAAAAATGAATACACCCCAATGAAAGACTTAAGGCCCGTACACACATTACGAAAATCAGATGGAAAAATTAGTACGATGAGCTGTCTGCCGTTTTTCGGATCGTTAGTATGGTGCTTTCGAGAGCCGATTTTGCTTTTTCGTCAGACAAAAGCTGGATGTACAGACTATAAAATTTTTGTCGGATGTGAACTCAACGATTTTCGTTTCATTAGTACGGTTTTCGTATGAAAAAAATCATAAGAGCAAGACTATGCATGCTCAGAAACGAAAGAATACAAAACTACTCAACACATTACGTCACTTCTGACATTGTATTCTGACGTATGAAAATTTTCATATTGTGAGTAACGTCTTCACTTTTGGCATGAGACTAGCATGCCACAATAAACGGACGTTTGATCATCCGAAAATCTAAGCGTGTGTATGAGGCTTAAAGAGCAAAGCTGAATTTTAGACAACAAAATCCTAATTAACAAGAATTCAACTACAATTGAGTCTAATTATTCATTAACCACTTCACGCCCGCGCTATAGCCGAAAGACGGCTGCAGCGTGGACGCTACCTGCCGGGTGGCCGTCCCTGGACGTCCAGCTGTTTACTTCCGCAATGCGCGCTCCCGCGGGCGCGCATCAGGGAAGTTCTGTGCTGGCCATGTCCCTTGGACACAGCCAGTCACAGATCGCCGTAAACGGCCAATGACAGCGGCCGTTTACAGTGCGATCGGCGGTGCCAATGAGAGATGATCTCATATGTAAACATATGAGATCATCTCTCATCGCCAGCTCTCCCTCCTCACACAGAGACAGCGTGTGAGGAGGGAGAGCAAACCGCTGCAGCGCTGAGTGTAAAAAAAAAAAAAAAAAACAGAAAAAAAAGTCGTCAGTGTCATCTCTCCCCACTGTCCTCTGTCGCTAGTGCCATCCCTCCCCATTGCCATCCGTCCCCAGTGCCATCCCTCCCCAGTGCCATCCCTCCCCAGTGCCATCTGTCCCCAGTGCCATCCCTCCCCACTGCCATCTGTCCCCAGTGCCATCCCTCCCCACAGCCATCCGTCCTCAGTGCCACCTGTCCCCAGTGCCATCTGTCATCAGTGCCACGTATCAGTGGCATCTGTCATCAGTGCCACGTATCAGTGCCATCTGTCATCAGTGCCACGTGTCATCAGTGCCACGTATTAGTGCCATCTGTCATCAGTGCCATCTGTCATCACTGCCACGTGTCATTAGTGCCACATATTAGTGCCATCTGTCATCAGTGACACGTGTCATTAGTGCCACATATTAGTGTGCCATCTGTCATCAGTGTCACGTGTCATCAGTGCCATGTATTAGCGCCATCTGTCAGTGCCACGTATTAGTGCCAAATGTCATCAGTGCCACGTATTAGTGCCATCTGTCATCAGTGTCATCAGTGCCACATATTAGTGCCATCTGTCATCAATGCCATGTCAGTGTCATCAGTGCCACGTATCAGTGCCATCTGTCATCAGTGCCACGTCAGTGTCATCAGTGCCACGTATCAGTGCCATCTATCATCAGTGTCACGTGTCATTGTCCTGGTGCTCCAGGGCCTTCAAAAGTGTAATAGGTAGTCAACAAGTTAGATGTGTAATTTATGCTCCTAGAACACCTGACGGTGCTCCCTGCATGTTGGGTCTCTGTATGTGGCCAGGCTGTGAAAAAGTCCCACACATGTGGTATCCCCATACTCAGGAGGAGTAGCAGAATGTATTTTGGGGCATTATTTGTGGTATATACATGCCATGTGAGAGAAATAACCTATTACATCTTCATTTTGCAAAGAATTGTGGGAAAAAATGACAACATCAAAAAGCTCATTATGCATCTTACTAAATACCTTGGAATGTCTGCTTTCAAAAAGGGGGTCATTTGGGGGGTATTTGTACTTTCCTGGCTTGATTGGTTAGCAAGAAATGAGATAGTACATCAGGTGTGATCAATTTTTTATGATTTGCACTAGGGTTGTCCCGATACCACTTTTTTAGGACCGAGTACAAGTACCGATACTTTTTTTCAAGTACTCGCCGATACCAATTACCGATACTTTTTTTTAATGTCACGTGACAGTGTTTTTTGTTTTTTTTTAGGGGGGGGGGAGTGAACAGTGCCTGTGTGTGGTTTTTTTTTTTCTTTTCATTTACATTTATTATTTTTTACAATTTTTTTTTTATTCTTTATTGCACTGTGTGTTTTTTTTTTTTAATCAGCCCTGTTAGGGGGCTTTGGTGAGATATCAGGGGTCTTAACAGACCTCTGATATCTCCCCCTTGAGACAGAGAAAGAGACCGAGGATAGAGATTCCCCAGTCCCCTTGTCTGCAGGCTCAGCTGCACTGAAAATGAATGGAGAGAAGACAGCGGCTCCTCTCCATTCATAAACTGACACATCGTAATCACAGGAGATTACAATGTTTCAGTTATGTGAATGGACAGAGTCAGCTGACATTGGAACGGAGGGGGACATTGGAACGGAGGGGGACAGAGCAATGGAGCAGGACAGCGGAGGGGGACATTGGAACGGAGGGGGACAGAGCAATGGAGCAGGACAGCGGAGGGGGACAGAGGAACGGAGGGGGACTAAGGGGGATGAAGTGACAGTAAGCGGTGATCGTGTGTGGGGGAGTTACAAGCACCGATCACCGCTGTGTCACTAAAGCAGCTGAAAGCCGCGGGGGGAGAAGCTTGTAACTCCCCCACGCGCCGATCACCGCTGACAGTCAAGGTATCGGGGGAAGCATCGGGAGCATTTGCCCGAGTACAAGTACTTGGGCAAATGCTCGGTATCGGTGCCGATACCGATACTAGTATCGGTATCGGGACAACCCTAATTTGCACCATAGCTTGTAGACTCTAAAACTTTCACAAAGACCAAATAATATCCACTGATTTGGTTATTTTTACCAAAGATATGTAGCAGTATAAATTGTGGCCAAAATTTATGAAGAAAAATTATTAATTTGCAAAATTTTATCACAGAAACAAAGAAAAATTTGTTTTTTTTCAAAATGTTCGGTCTTTTTTTATTTATAGCGCAAAAAAATAAAAAACCCAGAGGTGATCAAATACCACCAAAAGAAAGCTCTATTTGTATGAAAAAAAAGACAAAAAATTCATTTAGGTACAGTATTACATGACTGAGTAATTGTCATTCAAAGTGTGACAGTGCTGAAAGCTGAAAATTGGTCTGGGCAGGAGGGGGGTTTAAGTGCCCAGTAGGCAAGTGGTTAAACAGGTGTCCAGCAGACAGTTGATTATAAAAGGGTGTTACTTAAAGAAAATCTCTTCCCATTTCATGCTGTCAGCAATGGCACCACATGGAAAAGAAATGTCACAAGGCCTGAGAATGAAAATTATTTCTATACACAAGAAAGGTAAAGGTTACAAGAAGATCAACAAAGCTTTACTTATCAGTCTGAATACTGTAGCAAATATGATACGTGAGAAGGCTGGCTGGAGGCCAGCCTGTGTTTGTGGGAGGAGTCTGAGGGGTACATGTTCCTCCTCCCCTGTCGGGTCCAGTGTTGGCATCGCATTCAGGGTTTGGCGTCATTTCCGCGTTGTCAGGGTGATCACGTCACTTCTGGTTTTGTTGCCGAGTGGCAGATCAGCTGCTGGAGTCCCTCCTGGTGCTCACGCCGGGCAGCATGGGGGGGGGCCTGCCTGCCCGCTTATCCCGGTCCTCACGCTGAGCTTCAGGGGGTGGGGGGGCCGCCTGGTTTCTCACGCCTGCCCCATGGGGAGGGGGGAGCCACTTACCCACCAGCTCACCTCCCGGTACTCACGCCAGGCATCATGGAGGGGACACCGCACGCCTCCCGGCTTTCTCACGCCAGCTCCATGGGGGGGCACGCTCACCCGCCTGCTCACCTCCCAGTATTCTCGTGGGGTATCATGGGGGGGACACCCGCACGCCTACCGGGCATCCACCGCTGTAGTAAGCTCTTAGTCCTGGTAGGTATGGGTTAAGGGGGGTGGCCATAACGGGGGGGGGAGTTCAGTCTTTAGGTCCTGCTTAGCCCAGATGCCATGGATTCCACGACACTCCCAGCAGTTAGCTGTCCCCCACCATTAGGTGTCCCCACCTTGCCACACTGCGCTCAAACTGGCATAAGGCTAAACTTTTTCATGCATGTCCGCAGATGCTTTTCATGGTCAGCGCTGTAGCTTGGCTGCATGTGGTGTCAGCTGGTGGCTGCACAGCAGGAACACGAGCACTGGAAGTGTCACCAGCCACAAATATGCATTTATTACCCTTTTTCTTCCACAGCGTAGACTGCGTGACCCTCCACTACAATTTCCTCTAGTAGTCATGCTTCTGTCTGTGCAGTCCAGGTCTGAGCTTTCCTTAGGTCACGGGGGTGGGGGGAGTGGATGCAGGCCATAGGTTACTGTGTACTGTGTGCATACATGTACATTCCGATATCCCCTTCCACACTGAGCTACACACCATATATTCTGATCGGTATACTGTAAGCGCATATATCTTCATCTGTCCCTTGTCATCTCTGCAAGTCGTGAGGGGTCTGCTTGCCTGATATTTTAGTTAAGGGGGGGCTGGTAGATGGCTTAGCTCCACTGTCAGTTATTTCTTGCGATACATGCGATTTGTCATAGCATCCTGTCTCAGTTTTTCCAGTCTTAGCGGTTTCTGTCTCAGCATTTCTGTCGTAGCGTTTCTGGCATAGCGTTTCTGCCCCAGCGTTTCAGTCTCAGCATTTCTGTCATAGCGTTTCAGTCTCAGGGTTTCTGTCTCAGCATTTCTGTCGTAGCGTTTCTGTCATAGCGTTTCTGCCCCAGCATTTATGTCTCAGCGTTTCAGTCTCAGCGTTTCTGTCATAGCGTTTTCTGTCACAGCGTTTCTGCCTCAGCGTGTTCTGGCATAACGTTTCTGTCATAGCGTTCTGTCATAGCCTTCAGTCTCAGCATTTTCTGCCATAGCGTTTTCTGCTTTAGCGTTCTGCCATAGCGTTTCTGCCTTGCGTTCAGTCTCGGCATTCTGTCACAGCGAGTTCTGTCACAGCGTTCATGTCACAGCGTTCATGTCACAGCGTTCATGTCACAGCGGTCATGTCGTAACATGTTCTGTCATAGCAGGTCGGTGCCATGCAGTTCGGTATACACCAACTGCCATTTCATCTTCGATTGTTTCCATGTCTCATCGTACCTTTCATTCATTTTTCTGTGTTTACCAGCGTTAAGTTGGCTAGTGCTCAGTGATTATTGACCACAATCTTCTCGCCCGTATAACACACGTCATATGATGCATGTTTTTTGTTTCATTTCATTACACCTGTACCACTACCCACCACGGTCTGTGGGTACACTAGCCCCGAGTGTTCAGTTTAATTACCTGTCAGGTTACTCGGGCTCACTTGCATCATACACTGGGGGGGAGGGGGCACGGCATCAGGGTCATTCATGCGCTATGGTCTGGTCATTACTGCTCACATTCTTTCTCAGGTAGGCACAGAGGGGTGGCGTTTTCATGTCTAGTTGTCTGTTGTCGGTTTTTCTCTACATTGTGTGTCCTTGGGATTGGGCATGCTGCACGTTACAGTAGCAACTTCAGGTTCATCCCTTCAACCCCACGTTGAGGTTCAGAGCATGATAGCACTCTGTCATCAAAAAGTTGGTCCATACTTCAGCACATAGCAGAGTTTTTCACAGGTTTTTTTTTTTTTCTCTCCTGGCCACAGCTGGGTCGGCGGTACGTTTCGGATTGTTTTCCAGTTCTGTCCCAGCACTCTCATCTACCAGCGTGGAACGTGTTCTAGGCTTTATTCTTTAAACGCAGATTCATGTGGGCTAATATGCTCTCTACGATCTGTTACAATTGCCAGACAGGATGGAGGTGTTCAAAGCTCGCCCGGTCAGAGGCAGGGTGTCGGCGCACACCCAGCTCCTGCTCTTCCAACATATCTGCAGGCAAGTCAGCATCCGCTTAGTCCACCGATCTCACAAATAGTGAAATTGGTGGACTAAGATCAATAGTTCTGAGCCATGGATTCTTACTTGTCAGGGGCTGTGTGGGAATCTCCCATCCAGTCTTCAGACAGCCCCTGCTGGAAGAATTTTTCAGGCCTGCACGTCAGCCTCATCACCATCTCGTCGGACTCTTTCGTGTGTAGTATCTTGGTTCAGCATACAGTCATACTTTCATTGCTGATCAAGTTTCGGGAGGCAGTAATTTCCAAGGGGGTTTGGTCTGGTTCTTCACCTTCGGTCTGTGGGTAGTGGGTCGGCCCACCGGGGTGTCCTATGGCAGGTTACGATATTGGTTGTTACTTTGGCTGACCTCTTATCCTGCGGAAACTTTTCATTGAAATACTCGTCCAGGGATATCACAATTCAGCACTTGTTGCTACAGTTGGGGGGGGGGTATATTGGCTATCCGAACTGATATCACCATGCTTGAAGCTACTTTCATCAGACCTGTCCTTGGGAGGGCAAGTTAATGGTGCAGATGTCGTTTCACCATTAGGGTTACCCTTGGGTTTAGCAGTCCTTGCTTCGGGAACCTTTTTCCGGCACTCCATTGGTTCTGAGGTATCTACAGGGGGTCAGGGTTTTTTTAATTTATCCAGTTGATTTCCTGTTGCAGACCCTGGTTTCCGCCCAAGGATCTGCAGTTCCTCTCAGGGTGTGTGCTGAACCAATGTCCTCTTGACAGCCCTCAAAGTGGTAGGTCCGGGTCGTTATTGTCTTGTTATTGTATGCAACGCAGGATTCCCATTGCATTAGAGGGGGCGGGGTCACCCGTACACGTCACTGGGAAATCCCGGCGTTTCCCCTTGTCAGAGGGGGACAGGGTCACGTGACGGGTGGCCCCGCCCTCAGCTACATAAGAGCTGTCAAGCTGGCGCTGCATTATTGGCTGGGTGCCTCCGGTGGAGGCAGGATCCTGTGCGTGTTCCTCGCTGGAGTCGCTGGAGATCAAGAATTGGATTACATCGCTGGAGTAGGAGCATGGATTTATTGGATTACATCGCTGGAATCTTTGTTATTTTTTATTTTTTTATTTTTAATAAAGGACTTGTCCCAAGCCGTCTCCTATGGTTTTTTAACATTTTGACACTTTCTTTTTGTGAAATGGTAGGGGTACAATGTACCCCTTATCAATTCACATGGGGGGGCAGGATCTGGGTGTCCCCTTTGTTAAAGGGGGCTTCCAGATTCCGATAAGCCCCCCGCCCGCAGACCCCCACAACCGCAAGGGTTGTGGGGATGAGGCCCTTTTCCCCATCAACATGGGGACATCCTCCCCATGTTGAGGGTATGTGGCCTGGTATGGTTCAGGAGGGGGGGCGCTCTCTCGTCCCCCTCTCTTTTCCTGTGGCCTGCCAGGTTGCGTGCTCGGATAAGGGTCTGGTGTGCATTTTTGGGGGAACCCCACGCCATTTTTTAAAATTTTGGCGCAGAGTTCCCCTTAATATCCATACCAGACCTGAAGGGCCTGGTAGTGGAATTTCGAGGGACCCCCACGCATTTTTTTTTTTTTTTCAATGACTTTTATGTGTATTGTCAGGACCGACAATTCATTAATAGCCGGCACTAGCGCTAGTACTTTTAAATAACTTTTTTTCCTTTAGAAATGTCATTTAGCTCTTAGATTGTTATAAACATGGGAAACATACGCTACTTTACAGGCATACTATAGACACCCCCAGGTACGAAATTTAAAGGAATATTTCACTTTTATTGTTTCACTTTAAGCATTATTAAAATAACTGCTCCCGAAAAAACAGCCGTTTTAAAACTTTTTTTTGCATTGATACATGTCCCCTGGGGCAGGACCCGGGTCCCCAAACACTTTTTATGACAATAACTTGCATAATAACCTTTAAAATTGGCACTTTTGATTTTTCATGTTCATGTCCCATAGACTTCGCGTGTTCAAACAAATTTTTTGCCTGTTCACATGTTCTGGATGTGAACCGAACAGGGGGGTGTTCGGCCCATCCCTAGTGCCTACAGTGAAACATCATGGTGGCAGTGTCCTTCTGTGGGGCTGCATGAGTGCTGCTGGTGTCAGGGAGCTGCATTTCATTGATGGTATCATGAATTCACAGATGTATTGCTCTATAATGAAAGAGAAGATGCTACCATCATTCCATGCCTTTGGTCATCGTGTGACTTTTCCAACATGACAATGATCCAAAACACATCTAAGGCCACTGTTACATTTCTGAAGAAGAGGGTGAAAGTGATTCAGTGGCCAAGTATTTCTCCTGATCTGAACCCAATCGAACACCCATGGGGAATTCTGAAGAGACAAGTTGAGCATTACTCTCCATCCAGCATCCAGGCTCTCAAAGAGGTCATTCTTGAAGAACAAAAAAGGATAGATGTTGTAATATGCCGTCAACTTCGCCCCATGCCTATAAGACTTGGTGCTGTACTTACAATTCATGGAGGTTATACAAAATACCAGATGTAGTAGTTTTTGTTGTGGGGTGTATTCAGTCTTTAAATTTAAAATGCCCCCCCCCCCCCTTTACCTACAGACCAAGCTGTCCCACAATCCTGATGGTCGTGATAAACCATGTAACACTGCGATTTGGCAGTGTTATGTTGCCATCTTGTGGATATTTGAGATTAGTGCATTACCCAAGTCAAAGACTGTCAGGTACATGTATCATTGCACACCACAGGACATCTGGCACATATAGAAAGCCCAGAACTGCACAGGTAGATAATACAGAAAAATGATTAGAAGCTGTTTTACAAGTATTAACAGCTTATATTAGACCCAATCACAACAATGTACCTAAAATAAATCAACAATTTTGGACTCAGTATTATAAGAACCCAAGCTTCGAAATTTTAATTTAAAGAAACTAAAAAAAATTCCTGAGAGAATAAAATTGTTTTTAATATCCCAGTCATATAAAATGTGGTGTAATGCAAAGCTTTACATATACCGGTAATTTGAAATATACTGCTGCTTCATATGCACCTACTACTGACTGATTGCTTTCATTATGTCTATGATATGCTGCTGCTTCACATCCACGTAAAACTGTAAGATTCTGTTCTTGGACCTCTGCTATTGCTGATCTACACCTCCTCCCTGGGTCAGTTGATAGCATCCCATGGCTTCCAATATGATCTCTACCCTGATGACACCCAAATCTATCTCCCTACACCCCTCTCACATCACTAATTTACTAACAGACATATCAGTTCGGATGTTACACCACTTCCTCAAATTCAATCTATCCAAAACCGAGCTCATAATATTTCCTCCCCCATGTGCCCCTTCCCCTGACTCCTCTGTCAAGATTGATGCCACAATTATCAACCCCTTCCCACATGCCAGGGTGCTAGATGTAATCCTGGACTCTGAACTATCCTTTCGGCCCCACATCCAATCACTGTCCAAAACTTGCTGCCTTAACCTATGCAACATCTCCAAAATACGCCCCTTCCTAACCAATAATACTTCATATTCCCATCGCACACTTTCCTGGATGAGCTCACGAAATGTGGGTGCTGCAGCAACAACTAGCTGGATACTGGTTCAAGTCAAAATGAAAATATTTCCCAGCACACCATGGAACGGCATAGATAGAGTCCAAACGTGTAGTTTATTGCATGATCACAACACAAAGTGAGTGCAACGTTTCAGAGTCATGCAGGGCCCCTTCGTCAGGCATGTGATAAATGTGAAAAAACAGTGAAAATTATATAAAGAAACATCAACCAATCAGGAGAAGAGAAAAGGACACCACAAAACTTCTAATTCATTCCCTGGTTATCTCTCACCTCGACTCCCGCAACTCCCTCTTCATTGGCTTACCTTTACATTGACTATGCCCTCTTTGGACCATCATGAATGCTGCTGCCAGACTTCTCCACCTTATCAACCATTCAGTGTCTGCTACCGCTCTCTGACAATCCCTCCACTGGCTTCCACTCACCCAACTAATTAAATTCAAGATACTAACAACTTACAAAACCATCTACAACTCGGCCCCCATCTATCATTAATCTAGTCTCAAAATACCAACCAAATCGTTCCCTTCGTTCCTCCCAAGACCTCCTGCTCTCTGGCTCCCTTGTCATCTCCTGCCATGCTTTCCTCCAGTACTTCTTCCAAGCCTCTCCCATCATATGGAACTCCCTACCCCAATCTGTCTGTCGATCTCCTACTCTATCCACTTTTAGGCGATCCCTAAAACACTTCTCTTCAGGGAAGCCTATCCTGCCCCTGCCTAACAACTGCACTGTTATTTTCTCCATCAGCTCATCCCCCACAGTTATTACCTTTAGTATCACTTGATTCTACCTTTTAGATTGTAAGCTCCAACTAGCAGGACAATCTGATTCCTCCTGTATTGAATTGTATTGTAACTGTACTGTCTGCCCTCATGTTGTAAAGCACCGTGCAAACTGTTGGCGACAGATAAATCCTGTATGGGGGTGTGGCTTGCAGCGCATGGAGTAGGATGCGCTGACATCTCTCTCCACCAAGTCTCCTGTATTATATCCTGGTTGCCTCTATATCCAGCCTCACACTTTCGCTCTATATACCTCCAGGTATACAGCAAGCACTTGACTTTCCTCCAGTGATAGTCTCACCTGCCGCCAACATGTCCAGAAGGGGTAAAGACCTGCCAGCAGTGCCGGACCATGTTGCCCAAGATGGCATCTGTCTGCCCCGCTCGGTCAAGGAAGCGGCACAGTCTCTGTGATACATACCCACATATACATATATATCCCTGTTTTTCTTTTCCCTAGAAATTTATCTAAACTGCTACTTTGAAACTCCCGAAGAAGGAAATATACAGTATAGAAGGAATTGAGCCTTTCTATATTCCGAAACATGTAGAGTATCACGTGTTGCCGTACCTTCACCCCAGCGAAGAAATTCTTGAATTTCCTGGGTTGTTGCATGACAGCACCTTAGCAGTTTGATTATGTTTGATTACTGTCTTTTCTACTTTTTTTTTGTTTTGCTTTTATATTATAGAATGTTTTGTACACTTTGTAACCAATAAAAATCGTTGTTATTAATTTTAACAAAATTGTATATCTGATTCTCTGCACCAGCCACTTGGTTTCCCAGTGATACACTGTCCATATTATCCCTCTGGGGCACACCCTCCTTTTTTTGGTTTTCTTCCTTACATGGGATGTGACAGTGATCCCCCGGGAAAGCTCAAACATTGGCTCCTTTTCTTATTGTTGATTTCAAGGAAGCAGCACAGAAACTGTTTGCTAAAGTAAACTCTAAAGACACTCCTGCCACACCGATCCCCACGTCCCCTGCACCAGTGGTGTATGTACCTGCCAAGGAGGAAGCGGATCCGAACTGGGGAGAGGACCCTGAGGAGTCTGCCATGTGGGACACTATGAGTACCCCAGCCATCCTGGCTAATTATGAGCCTAACATAGTGTGCCTGGAAGACCCTGAAACCTCACTCCAGGACATACTGTTATGCCGCGTACACACGGTCGGACTTTTCACCTGCAAAAGACCGACGGACGCCGCCAGACAAAGTCCGGCGGAAAGTCCGACCGTGTGTGGTCTCCATCGGACTTCCGACGGACCGTTTCGGTCGGATTTTTGTGGAAATCCGACGTACTTTAGATTTGAAGCCTGCTTCAAATCTTTACGTCGTACCTCCGCCGGACTCAGTTCCTGACGGAAAGCCCGTTCGTCTGTATGCTAGTCCGAAGGACCAGATACGACGGAGGAGCAGGTTACTGCATCTCGCGCTCGCTGCAATAGGAAAAACAAATCTTCCTATTGCGGCGAGCGCGGGGCATACCAGGCCCTTAGGTCTAGTATGGATTATAAAGGGGAACCCCTACGCCGAAAAAACGGCGTGGGGGTCCCCCTAAAATCCATACCAGACCCCGATCCGAGCACGCAGCCTGGCCGGTCAGGAAAGGGGGTGGGGACGAGCGAGCGCCCCCCCCCCCTCCTGAACCGTACCAGGCCGCATGCCCTCAACATGGGGGGTGGGTGCTTTGGGGGAGGGGGGCGCCCTGCGCCCCCCCCCCCCAAAGCACCTTGTCCCCATGTTGATGAGGACAAGGGCCTCTTCCCGACAACCCTGGCCGTTGGTTGTCGGGGTCTGCGGGCGGGGGCTTATCGGAATCTGGGAACCCCCTTTAATAAGGGGGCCCCCAGATCCCGGCCCCCCACCCTATGTAAATGAGTATGGGGTACATGGTACCCCTACCCATTTACCTAGGTAAAAAAGTGTCAGTAATAAAACACAACACAGGTTTTTAAAATAATTTATTAAACAGCTCCGGGGGGGTCTTCTTCCGTCTTCGGGGGTCCCTCCGGTTCATCTTCTCCCGGCGTCCGGTTGGTTCTTCTCCGCTCTCCGGCCTCTTCTCCCGGTGTCCCAGGTCTTCGGCCGGCCCCTCCGCTATCTTCAGGTAGCTCTATTGCCAGCGGAGGTCCGGACTTCTGGGCTTCTTGGCTTCTTGGCTTCTTGTGTTCTCTTCTCTTCTCTTCCCCCAGATGTTGACACGACGCTCTCTCCGGCTGGACTGGTCTCTGAGGGCTGCGTTGTGACTTATATAGGCGGAGACCCCGCCCCCATATGATGTCACAGTCCCTGGGCATGCTGGGACTGTGACGTTTTAGGGGGCGTGGTCGACCACGCCCCCTAAAACGTCACAGTCCCAGCATGCCCAGGGACTGTGACATCATATGGGGGCGGGGTCTCCGCCTATATAAGTCACAACGCAGCCCTCAGAGACCAGTCCAGCCGGAGAGAGCGTCGTGTCAACATCTGGGGGAAGAGAAGAGAAGAGAACACAAGAAGCCAAGAAGCCAAGAAGCCCAGAAGTCCGGACCTCCGCTGGCAATAGAGCTACCTGAAGATAGCGGAGGGGCCGGCCGAAGACCTGGGACACTGGGAGAAGAGGCCGGAGAGCGGAGAAGAACCAACCGGACGCCGGGAGAAGATGAACCGGAGGGACCCCCGAAGACGGAAGAAGACCCCCCCGGAGCTGTTTAATAAATTATTTTAAAAACCTGTGTTGTGTTTTATTACTGACACTTTTTTACCTAGGTAAATGGGTAGGGGTACCATGTACCCCATACTCATTTACATAGGGTGGGGGGCCGGGATCTGGGGGCCCCCTTATTAAAGGGGGCTCCCAGATTCCGATAAGCCCCCGCCCGCAGACCCCGACAACCAACGGCCAGGGTTGTCGGGAAGAGGCCCTTGTCCTCATCAACATGGGGACAAGGTGCTTTGGGGGGGGGCGCAGGGTGCCCCCCTCCCCCAAAGCACCCACCCCCCATGTTGAGGGCATGCGGCCTGGTACGGTTCAGGAGGGGGGGGGGGGGCGCTCGCTCGTCCCCACCCCCTTTCCTGACCGGCCAGGCTGCGTGCTCGGATCGGGGTCTGGTATGGATTTTAGGGGGACCCCCACGCCGTTTTTTTGGCGTAGGGGTTCCCCTTTATAATCCATACCAGACCTAAGGGCCTGCGACGGGGCTCGCAAGGTTTCAATCTCGCCAAAAAAAGCGGCGAGATTGAATTCCTTTTCTAGTCCCGTCGTACCAAAGTCACGTTCAAAATGAACGGACTTGTCCGTGTGTGGGAAAGTCCGTTCGTTCTGAAAGTCCGGCGGAAGTCCGTCGGGAAGACCGGATTCCGGAAAGTCCGGCCGCGTGTAGGCAAGTCCGGCCGTTCAGAAAGTCCGGCGGTAGTCCGCCGGAAGTCTGGCGGCAAGTACGTCGGACCTAGCTTTCTAGAAAGTCCGACCGTGTGTACGCGGCATAACAGTAACCTCCTGAATAGGGATGAGCCGAACACCCCCCGGTTCGGTTCGCACCAGAACCTGCGAACGGACCGAAAGTTCGCACGAACGTTAGAACCCCATTGACGTCTATGGGACTCGAACGTTCGAAATCAAAAGTGCTCATTTTAAAGGCTAATTTGCATGGTATTGTCCTAAAAAGGGTTTGGGGACCCGGGTCCTACCCCAGGGGACATGTATCAATGCAAAAAAAACTTTTAAAAACGGCTGTTTTTTCGGGAGCAGTGATTTTAATGATGCTTAAAGTAAAAAAAAAAAAGTGAAATATTCCTTTAAATATCGTACCTGGGGGGTGTCTATAGTATGCCTGTAAAGTGACGCGTGTTTCCCGTGTTTAGAACAGTCCCTGCACCAAATGTCATTTTTAAAGGAAAAAATCTCATTTAAAACTGCTTGCGGGTTTAATGTCATGTCGGGTCATGGCAATATGGATGAAAATCAGTGAGACAAACGGCATGGGTACCCCCCAGTCCATTACCAGGCCCTTTGGGTCTTGTATGGATATTAAGGGGAACCCCGCACCCAAATTAAAATAAGGAAAGGCCCTATATACTCTGAACAGCAGTATACAGGCGGTGCAAACAAGACAGGGACTGTAGGTTTGTTGTTAAGTAGAATCTCTTTGTAATTTTGAACGGGTACATTTTTAACGCGTTTAGCTCCAGCCAAAAAATCTTTTTTAAGCTTTTTGGAAAACATAGGGAAGGGTTATCACCCCTGTGACATTTGTTTTGCTGTCTTTCCTCCTCTTCAGAAGATTTCACCTCACTTTTTGTCCCAATGAAAAATGTTTTTTGAAAATTTGGGTTTTTTGTGGAACAAGGATTGGAAAGCATCAGTGGAAAGGAGAAATTGTTTTCCCATATTAACTCTTACAGGAGAGAATTTCCCTTCCTAGGGGTAGATTTCATCTCACTTCCTGTTGTCTCCTTCCGTTTGCAAGTAGGAGTTGTTTGTAAGTTAGATGTTTGAAAGTAGGGTCCTGCCCTATATACTCAGCAGAAATTTGGGCCTTAGGTGTTGCTGTGGCCACAACACTGTAAGCCCTCACAGGGCCCTGCTGTGAAATATTAGATCAAGAATTGTAATTACATGCCCTTGTTGAACAGGAGCTGAAAAATTAGGCCTTAGGCACTGGTGCTGTGGTGCCACAACACTGCAACCCCTCACAGACACTCTAGTTGGAACGCAGGAACGAGCCCTGCTGCAAAGTATTGCATCAAAAATTGTAATTACACGCCCCTGTTAGACAGGGGCAGAAAAATTGGGCCTTAGGCACTGGTGCTGGTGCCACAACACTGCAACCCCTCACAGACACTCTAGTTGGAATGCAGGAACGAGCCCTGCTGCAAAGTATTACATCAAAAATTGTAATTACACGCCCCTGTTATACAGGGGCTGAAAAATTGTGCCTTAGGCACTGGTGGTGGCGCCCAGAACAAAAATGTTCTTACAAGCTATCAGCGTGATGATTGAGGAGGAAGAGGATAATTACTCAGGGATAGTCACTCAGCATCAGCATAGGCAGTCTTTGAAGGGATCTGAGATTTCAAAAAAAATTATTCGGTTACATCAGCATCAGGTGCTTGGTAGCTGGTGGTGATCCAAGACTTATTCATTTTTATGAAGGTCAGCCGATCGACCGAGTCGGTGGACAGACGCACCCTGTGATCGGTTACCACGCCTCCAGCAGCACTGAATGTGCATTCCGAAAGAACGCTGGATGCAGGACAGGCCAGTAGCTCAATTGCATACTGTGCAAGCTCTGGCCAGTGATCCATCCTCAAGACCCAGTAACCCAGAGGATTTTCGGTGGGAAAGGTGTCCAAGTCTGATCTTGCCCCTAGGTATTCCTGCACCATGTAAAACAGACGCTGGCGATGGTTGCTGGAACCGATCATACCTTGGGGCTGCGGACCAAAAAATTGTCTGAACGCATCGGTCAGACGGCCACCTTCTCCACCGCTCCTTCTTTGACTGACCGAAGCCTCAGCAACACGTTGTCCAGAAACAGGAGTTTGTAACCTCCCAGTCTCTGGGAATGCATTGCACAGACCTTTCTGCAAGGCCTCCCAAAGATGTTTCATCCTCTGCTCCCTCTGCGATGGCAAGATAAGGTCCGCAACCTTACCCTTGTAACGTGGATCAAGGAGGGTTGCCAGCCAGTATTGGTCCTTCTCCTTGATACCACGAATACGAGGATCGTTATGCAGGCTTTGCAGGATCAGGGAGGCCATGCAGCGTAGGTTTGCTGAGGCATTCGGTCCGGAGTCCTCTGGGTCACTAAGGACAACAACGTCCGCAGCCACCTCCTCCCAGCCACGTACAAGTCCATGTGTTTCTTGGGACTGATCCCTTAAAGACTGCTGCTGATGCTGAGTGCCAGGCTCCACCTCCATACTGACACAATCTTCCTCCTCCTCCTCCTCCTCCTCCTCCTCCTCCTCCTCTTCCTGTGTGATCGGCGGGCACGCAGGAACACTGTCTGGATAAAGGGGGCCTTGAGAGCTAAGGAAGTCCTCCTCTTCCTGCCTCTGTTCTGCCTCAAGTGCCCTGTCCATTATTCCACGCAGCGTGTGCTCCAACAGGTGGACAAGGGGGACAGTGTCACTGATGCATGCACTGTCACTGCTCACCATCCTCGTGGCCTCCTCGAATGGTGACAGGACAGTGCATGCATCCCTGATCATGGCCCACTGGCGTGGGGAAAAAAAACCAAGCTCCCCTGACCCTGTCCTGGTGCCATAGTCGCACAGGTACTCATTGATGGCCCTCTGCTGCGTGTGCAGCCACTGCAGCATGGCCAACGTTGAGTTCCACCTGGTGGGCATGTCACAGATTAGGCGGTTCTTGGGCAGGTTAAACTCCTTTTGGAGGTCCGTCAGCCGAGCACTGGCATTATATGACCGGCAGAAATGCACACAGACTTTCCTGGCCTGCCTCAGGACATCCTGTAAGCCCGGGTACCTGCCCAAGAACCGCTGCACCACCAAGTTAAGGACGTGAGCCAAACAGGGCACATGGGTCATTTGTCCCTGTCGGAGGGCAGAGAGGAGGTTGGTGCCATTGTCGCAAACCACCATTCCTGCCTTAAGTTGGCATGGCGTCAACCACCTCTGAACCTGCCCCTGCAGAGCTGACAGAACCTCTGCCCCAGTGTGGCTCCTATCCCCCAAGCACACCAGCTCAAGCACCGCATGGCATCTTTTGGCCTGCGTACTTGCGTAGCCCCTTGAACGACTACGGGGCACCGCTGGTTCTGAGGAAGAGGCCATGGAGGAAGAAGAAGAGGAGGGGGTGGAGGAGAGAGGTGTGTCACAATCAGCATTTTGGAGGCGTGGTGGCGGAACAACCTCCAACACTACTGCACCTTGTCCTGCATCCTTCCCAGCTGCCAGCAGAGTCACCCAATGTGCCGTGAAACTTAGGTAACGTCCCTGTCCATGCCTGCTGGACCATGAGTCAGCGGTAATATGCACCTTACCGCTGACCGCCCTGTCCAGCGAGGCATGGACATTGCCTTCCACATGCCGGTAGAGAGCCGGAATCGCCTTCCGTGAGAAAAAGTGGCGTTTGGGTACCTGCCACTGAGGAACCGCACATTCCACAAACTCACGGAAGGGGGCAGAGTCTACCTACTGAAAAGGCAGCAGTTGAAGTTCTAGCAATTTTGCCAAGCTAGCATTCAACCGCTGGGCATGTGGATGGCTGGGAGCAAACTTCTTTCGGAGGTGCAGCAGCTGGGGCAGGGAAATTTGCCTGGTACAATCTGACGTCGGTGTACCAAAAGCAGATTGCCTACAAGTACTTGGATGTGACACACCTAATTCTACACCTTCATTCCTCTCACTGCAGGTCTCAGAGAGGACTGGAGGTCTAGTGGGGTTGGAAATCTCAGCTGATGAGGAGCAAGGAGAGATCCTCTTTGTTCTTTGGTGTGGGTCTTTTAGATACGCTTGCCAACGAACTGCATGGCAGGTCAACATATGTCTGGTCAAGCATGTGGTACCCAAGCGGGAGATGTTTTGGCCACGTGAGATACGCTTGAGACATATGTTGCAAATAGCAGCGGTGCGATCTGATGCACTCGTCTCAAAAAAGGCCCACACCAAAGAACTTTTTGAATAACGCGCAGAGACTGCAGCGCCCTGCACATGTGGAGCTTTGGGGTGTGATGCAGTCAATGTGCTGCCCTTAGGCTGGCCCCTGGAGGGCATCCTGCCTCGTTGGTGATGTGCCGCCTCCTCCTCCTCCTCCTCCTCCTCCTCCTCCTCCTCCTCTCTCCTATCAGGCACCCACGTTGAGTCAGTGACCTCATCATCCCCTCCCTCCTCATCACTGGAGCAAACCTGGCAGTATGCTGCAGCAGGGGGAGCATGACTGCCAGATTGCTGTCCTTCTTGGGCACCCCCTCTGTCCGTGCTCATGTTACTGCCTTCATCGAGCTCAGTATCATCATCAGAGCCTTCCAAATGCTGGGCATCCTCCTGGAGCATGTACCCAACACTGTGGTCAAACAGTTCGAGGGAATCCTCATGAGGACATGGTGGAGCTAGGGAAGGAGTCACTGATGACATTGAGCTGAGGGAAGAGGCCGCTGCTTTGCCAGACAAAGCACCCTGGGCATGGGTGAGAGAGGATGAGGAGGATGAGGACGGCTTGGTCATCCACTCGACCAAGTCTTCCGCATGTTGCGGCTCAACACGGCCAGCTGCCGAAAAAAAGGCCAAGCGTGTCCCATGGCCACGTGCTGATGAGGATGCACCGTCTCCACGACCAGCACTAGACACAGAGCCTGCTTGCCCTCTCTTATTGGCTTGTGACTGTCTGCCTCTCCTTCTTGGCCTTCCAGACATACTAATGGCCTGTAGCTGCACTAAGCTGGGATAGAACACCAGTAATTTTCTTCAGGTAGCTTTATATACTGTAACCAGACAAGCCTGCCTGTCAGTAGGAAGATAACAGGAATGGATCTAGCTGAACACCGTGAGCAGGACGCACTGTACTAAATGTAAATAGTCTAGCTGCCTGACCGTGGTACTAACAGGATCAAATAGAACACCAGTAATTTTCTTCAGGTAGCTTTATATACTGTAACCAGACAAGCCTGCCTGTCAGTAGGAAGATAACAGGAACGGATCTAGCTGAACACTGTGAGCAGGACACACTGTACTAAATGTAAATAGTCTAGCTGCCTGACCGTGGTACTAATAGGATCAAATAGAACACCAGTAATTTTCTTCAGGTAGCTTTATATACTGTAACCAGACAAGCCTGCCTGTCAGTAGGAAGGTAACAGGAACGGATCTAGCTGAACACTGTGAGCAGGACGCACTGTACTAAATGTAAATAGTCTAGCTGCCTGACCGTGGTACTAACAGGATCAAATAGAACACCAGTAATTTTCTTCAGGTAGCTTTATATACTGTAACCAGACAAGCCTTCCTGTCAGTAGGAAGATAACAGGAATGGATCTAGCTGAACACTGTGAGCAGGACTCACTGTACTAAATGTAAATAGTCTAGCTGCCTGACCGTGGTACTAATAGGATCAAACAGAACACCAGTAATTTTCTTCAGGTAGCTTTATATACTGTAACCAGACAAGCCTGCCTGTCAGTAGGAAGATAACAGGAACGGATCTAGCTGAACACTGTGAGCAGGACGCACTGTACTAAATGTAAATAGTCTAGCTGCCTGACCGTGGTACTAATAGGATCAAATAGAACACCAGTAATTTTCTTCAGGTAGCTTTATATACTGTAACCAGACAAGCCTGCCTGTCAGTAGGAAGATAACAGGAACGGATCTAGCTGAACACTGTGAGCAGGACGCACTGTACTAAATGTAAATAGTCTAGCTGCCTGACCGTGGTACTAACAGGATCAAATAGAACACCAGTAATTTTCTTCAGGTAGCTTTATATACTGTAACCAGACAAGCCTGCCTGTCAGTAGGAAGATAACAGGAACGGATCTAGCTGAACACTGTGAGCAGGACGCACTGTACTAAATGTAAATAGTCTAGCTGCCTGACCGTGGTACTAATAGGATCAAACAGAACACCAGTAATTTTCTTCAGGTAGCTTTATATACTGTAACCAGACAAGCCTGCCTGTCAGTAGGAAGATAACAGGAACGGATCTAGCTGAACACTGTGAGCAGGACGCACTGTACTAAATGTAAATAGTCTAGCTGCCTGACCGTGGTACTAATAGGATCAAATAGAACACCAGTAATTTTCTTCAGGTAGCTTTATATACTGTACCCAGACAAGCCTGCCTGTCAGTAGGAAGATAACAGGAACGGATCTAGCTGAACACTGTGAGCAGGACGCACTGTACTAAATGTAAATAGTCTAGCTGCCTGACCGTGGTACTAACAGGATCAAATAGAACACCAGTAATTTTCTTCAGGTAGCTTTATATACTGTAACCAGACAAGCCTGCCTGTCAGTAGGAAGATAACAGGAACGGATCTAGCTGAACACTGTGAGCAGGACGCACTGTACTAAATGTAAATAGTCTAGCTGCCTGACCGTGGTACTAATAGGATCAAACAGAACACCAGTAATTTTCTTCAGGTAGCTTTATATACTGTAACCAGACAAGCCTGCCTGTCAGTAGGAAGATAACAGGAACGGATCTAGCTGAACACTGTGAGCAGGACGCACTGTACTAAATGTAAATAGTCTAGCTGCCTGACCGTGGTACTAATAGGATCAAATAGAACACCAGTAATTTTCTTCAGGTAGCTTTATATACTGTAACCAGACAAGCCTGCCTGTCAGTAGGAAGATAACAGGAACGGATCTAGCTGAACACTGTGAGCAGGACGCACTGCACTAAATGTAAATAGTCTAGAAGATAACAGGAACGGATCTAGCTGAACACTGTGAGCAGGACGCACTGCACTAAATGTAAATAGTCTAGAAGATAACAGGAACGGATCTAGCTGAACACTGTGAGCAGGACGCACTGCACTAAATGTAAATAGTCTAGAAGATAACAGGAACTGATCTAGCTGAACACTGTGAGCAGGACGCACTGCACTAAATGTAAATAGTCTAGAAGATAACAGGAACGGATCTAGCTAAACTGAATACAGTGTATATATATATATGCAACACCTGGGATGCATATATATACACAATACACTGTAAGTGCAGCTAACTGACTGACTGTTCTGCCTAATCTATCTAACTCAAATCAAATGACACTGTCTGTCTCTCTCTCTCTCTCAATGAACGCCGGAACACACACTACACAGGGCCACCGTGCAGGCGGCCTTATATAGTGTGGGGCGTGTACTAAATCCTCTGAGCCATAATTGGCCAAAGCCTCCTTGGCTTTGACCAATTATGGCTCTCTGTTCAGGCGGCGCTGTGATTGGCCAAGCATGCGGGTCATAGTGCATGCTTGGCCAATCATCAGCAAGCAATGCACTGTGATGCCGCAGTGAATTATGGGCCGTGACGCGCCACACGAATTTGGCGCGAACGGCCCATATCGTTCGCAATTTGGCGAACGGGCGAACAGCCGATGTTCGAGTCGAACGTGGGTTCGACTCGAACACAAAGCTCATCCCTACTCCTGAAATCACACTTTACTTTCCCTAACATCTGATCTTAGGGGGTTAAACTGGAATGAACTCTAGTCAGGCAAGATATGTAGAAGTTGAGGGATCACAGGGCAGCTCTGGAGGGTCGCACAGTTGAGGATGATACGGTGCCATTACAATGTGAAGTGCGCCACATGCAATCACTAACTTCAGCACACGCAGGAAAATTAGAAGATGTGGAGAATATACTGAGAAGGAATAATGTCCGAACTGTGGGAATACCAGAGAAGGCTAAGGGGAAAAATCCTGCCACATTTATTGAGCGATAGCTTACAGAAATATTTGGCAGGCAATCTTTCTCACGGATGTTTGCCATGGAATGGACCCACAGGGAGCCTGTGAGGCCCCCCGCCCGGGTGCACCACCACGACCCTTCTTGTTCAAACTGCTGAACTTTAAAGATAGAGATACTATCCTTGTCAGGGCTGGGCTCAGCCCTTCCTTCTCTGAGCTGGCCGCTCAGCTGTTGGCTAATTGCCAGCTCCCATCTCTCTTCACAGTTACCCAGCTGTTGTTGATTCTGCTCGTCAGTCCTGCCTACTTAAAGTCATCCAGCTCACTTGATCTCTGCCTTCACCCTTGTCAACATCACAGAGACTTTCTCCTGCGTTCCTGTTGAAGACTTGCTCGGCTGACGTTCCTTCTGGCTCCTGATCCTGCTTGCTGTACTATTCGTTTATCTCTGGCTCTCTGACATTTGCTTGGCTGACTACCCAATCCGGTTACTGAACTCTGCCTTGTTTTGACTATGCTTACTCTGTTTACCTTATTATTATTATTATTATTATTATTATTATTATTAATAAACAATTGTGATTTAACTTTACTTCTGTCTCGGTCTTATTCATGGTTCCTGATAGTAGGCGAAGGCCATGAATTCAGAAGATACAGTCAATCCACTTGTTGGTAATAATTTTTCCAGATTGGATGAGCAAGATCACCGCATGGATCAGTTTGCCATAGAGTTACAAATGCTCCTGAGTCACACAGCTCACATGGAGTCTCCCACTGTGGCTGCTCCGGTACAACCTGAGTTACAGACCATCCCTGCTGCTGCGCCAGTCTCTGTGCAGGCACCCGCCTCAAGTATTACCTCTATAAGAGGTATATCTGGTTCCGCTCTACTTTCCCAACGATTTGGGGGCGATCCAGTTCAATGCAGAGGGTTTCTCAACCAGGTTGAGATTTACTTTGAGATGCTGCCCCAGGCGTTTCCCACGGACAGAAGCAAAGTAGGTTTCGTGATATCTTTGCTTTCTGAGAAAGCCTTGGCCTGGGCAAACCCTCCATGGGAGAAGCAAAAACCTGTTGTCTTGAGTTAACCTGACTTTGTGGCCTCCTTTAAAAGGGTATTTGACATTCCCGCACGCTCCGCTTCTGCTGCCAAGTGCCTCATGTCCATCAAACAAAGTACGAGAACTGTTGCCGACTACGCCATTGAATTCCGTACTCTGGCAGCATAGGTTGTTTGGAACGATGAGGCCCTCGTGGCTGCTTTTCTCATGGTCTTTCGGATTCCATCAAGGATGACAGAGCAGCCAGAGATATACCCACTGAGCTGGATAGGTTTATCACGTTTGCCATCCTCATTGAATCCAGACTGAGAGAAAGACTCTCTTTAAAGGAGCGCTTGGGGAAGCCTTCTGTACGTTTGCCTCAGAGCCCCTGGTTTCAGTCACCCTTTCTTGGGCTGAGTCTTCTATCGAGATACAGGCTCTAATCGACCCTGGGGCTGCAGGCCTGTTCATTGATGCTGCCTTTGTATCGCTGCACTCGATTTTGCTGCAGCTGCGTGACACTCCACTTGCCATCCATTGACGGGAGACCTCTACAGCCTGCCCATGTGACTCATGAGATGGTTCCATTGTCCATGGCCGTAGGGGCTCTTCACCATGAGATAATCCAATTCCAAGTTATTTCCTCACCTAGGTTTCCGCTGGTTATTGGTTATCCTTGGTTACAAAGGCACAACCCCTCTTTTGATTAGCTCCATGCTGAGGTTCTCTCCTGGTCACCACAATGCAGTGAGACATGCTTCCAGAAGGTAGTCAAGGTCCTGTGCACCTCTTCACTCTCCTCATTGCTGTAGGAGTACTGCAATTTTAGCGATGTCTTTGACAAAGGTCAAGCCGGTAGTTTGCCTCCACACCGGCCTTATGATTGCGCAATTGACCTTCAACCTGGTGCCATACCCCCTCGTGGCCGGGTTTACCCTTTGTCAGTCTTGGAGGATAAGGCCATGGAGGAGTATGTTGCAGACGCACTTTCTCGAGGTTTCATCCACAAATCCTCGTCTCCTGCTGGTTTCTTCTTTGTGAAGAAGAGCGGTGAACTCAGACCTTGTATTCATTATAGGGATCTCAATCGTTTAAGGATTAGGAATGCCTGCCCGATTCCGTTGATTACAGAGTTATTTGCCCGGCTCGAGGGAGCAACGGTTTTCACAAAGCTTGATTTGAAAGGGGCATACAATCTCGTGCAGATTAAGGAGGGCGACGAGTGAAGAACTGCGTTAAATACCAGAACAGGCCATTCGAGTACCAGGTAATGCCTTTTGGCCTTTGTAACGCCCCGGCAATTTTCCAGGAATTTATTAACGATGTCCTCCGATATTTGTTGCAGTTATGTGTGGTGGTTTATCTAGATGATATCCTCATATTTTCCAAGTCCCAGGAGAGCCACCACACAGATGTCTGTCATGTGCTTCAGAAACTAAGAGAAAACAATCTCTACTGTAAACTGCAGAAGTGCGAGTTCCATCATGAACAGGTTAAATTCCTGGGCTATGTCATTTCCACTGTTAGTTTTTTGATGGACCCAGAGAAACTTTCGGCAGTTCTACAGTGGCCCCGACCCGTGGGTTTACGTCCTCTGCAGCGTTTCCTGGGCCTTGCCAACTATTATCGGAAGTTTATTCATAATTTCTCCTCTCTGGTCAAGCCCCTGACTGATATGACCAGAAAGGATGGTGACCCACAGAGTTAGTCTCCGGAGTCCATTAAGGCCTTTGAGAGTCTCAAGGCTGCCTTTGTTTCTGCTTCTGTGTTGGCACATCCTGATCCTACATTGCCTTTTATCCTAGAAGTTGATGCTTCTGAGACTGGAGTTGGTTCCCTTCTGTCTCAATGTCCTAACTCTGAGAGCGCTATGCATCCATGTGGCTACTTTTCCAAGAAATTGTCACCTGCAGAGTGCTGTTGGCGATCATTTTAGCCCTGAAAGAATGGAGACATCTCCACTGTGTCGGTTCTCATTCTTACTGGCCGTAAGAATCTCACATTCTTGTCTGAGGCTAAGCGCCTCTCTCCCAGAAGGGCGCGATGGGCTCTTTTCTTGTTGAGTTTTAATTACATTGTCTCATTCTTACCCGGTACTAAGAATGTAAGGGCTGACGCCTTGTCACGCCAATTTTCCTCCACTTCCAAGCTTTATCCCAGAGAGTCTCCATACTGCCATGCTCCAATCTTACCATTCTCCCAAGGCAGCTGGCCAACCTGGGAAGAATCAACTCGTTTGGGCCATTTCCCAACAATTCTGGTGGCCTAGTCTACGGGCTAATGTAACTGCCTTCGTAGCTGCCTTTTCCGTGTGTGCTCAGAGTAATGCCCCGTACACACGGTCGGACATTGATCGGACATTCCGACAACAAAATCCATGGATTTTTTCCGACGGATGTTGGCTCAAACTTGTCTTGCATACACACGGTCACACAAAGTGGTCGGAAAATCCAATCGTTCTGAACGCAGTGACGTAAAAAACGTATGTCGGGACTATAAACGGGGCAATAGCCAATCGCTTTCATCTCTTCATTTATTCTGAGCATGCGTGGCACTTTGTGCGTCGGATTTGTGTACACACGATCGGAATTTCCGACAACAGATTTTGTTGTCGGAAAATTTTATAGCAAGCTCTCAAACTTTGTGTGTCGGAAATTACTATGGAAAATGTGTGATAGAGTATACACATGGTCGGAATTTCTGACAACAAGGTCCCATAACACATTTTCCATCGGAAAATCCTATCGTGTGTACAGGGCATAAGACTCCATGACACCTTCCAGTGGGTCTCCTACAACCCATACCCAATGGAGAGAGGCCCTGGACCCACCTGTCTATGGATTTCATTGTGGAGTTACCCAACTTCCAAGGCAACACTGTTATCCTTATGGTGGTTGACCGGTTTTCAAAAATGTGTCATTGTATTCCACTTATGAAGTTGCCCACCTCTAAGGAACTGGCTTTCATTTTTGCTCGGGAGATCTTTCACTTACATGGGCTACCCAAGGTGATTGTCTCAGACAGGGGTAGTCAGTTTTTCTCTCGGTTCTGGCGAGCCTTTTGTGCACAGTTGGGAATTCAGCTTGCTTTCTCCTCTGCGTATCACCCGCAGTCTAATGGGGCCACAGAAAGAGCCAAGCAGTCCTTGGAGCAATTCTTATGTTGCTATATTTCTGAACCATCATAACAACTGGTCACACCTATTACCGTGGGCAGAGTTTGAACAGTGCCTTGAACTCTGCTTCCCGATTGTCCCCGTTTATGGTGAATTATGGTTTCCAACCTTCCATGTTGCCTGACTCGTTTGTTCCGCACTATTCCTGCGTTAGAGGAGCATATCCGTGGTCTTCGTTCCACTTGGGTACAAGTTCAGGAGGCTTTGCAACATGCTAACAATAGGTACAGACTCCATGTTGACCGCAGACACCTGCCTGCACCTTCCTACCAGGTTGGGGACAGAGTCTGGCTGTCATCTCACAACCTCCGACTTCGTGTTCCTTCTTTGAAGTTCGCACCTCGGTTTATTGGGCCTTTCCGTAACCTTCACAGGATTAAACCAGTGGCTTACGCCTTGGACCTTCCTCCTAGCATGCGCATCTCAAATGTGTCTCATGTCTCCTTATTGAAACCTTTGGTCTGCAATCGTTTTACCACCTCGGTGCCACATCCTCACCCTCTACAGGTTGAGAACCATGAGAGGAGTATGAAGTTCAATCCATTGTTGCCTCCTGTAGGTTCCGTGGGCGCATACAGTACCTGGTGCATTGGAAGGTGTATAGTCTGAAGGAACGCTCTTGGGTCTCATCCTCGGACGTACATGCCCCTGTCCTCCTCTGTGATTTCCATAGATGTTTTCCCCTCAAGACCGGTGGTCCTCCGAGGGGGAGGGGTCGTTGAGGAGGGGGTACTGTCAGGGCTGGGCTCAGCCCTTCCTTCTCTGAGCTGGCCGCTCAGCTGTCGGCTAATTGCCAGCTCCCATCTCTCTCCACAGTTACCCAGCTGTTGATTCAGCTCGTCAGTCCTGCCTACTTAAAGTCGTCCAGCTCACTTGATCTCTGCCATCGCCTTTGTCAACATCACAGAGACTTTCTCCTGCGTTCCTGTTGAATATTTGCTCGGCTGATGTTCCTTCTGGTTCCTGATTCTGCTTGCTGTACTACTACATTTATCTCTGGCTCTCTGACATTTGCTTGGCTGACTACTCGATCTGGTTACTGAACTCTGGCTTGTTTTGACTATGCTTACTCTGTTTACCTTATTATTATTATTAACCAAGTGTGATTTAACTTTACTTCTGTCTCGGTCTGATTCATGGTTCCTGCACCTAGGCAGAACCAAAGGTGAGGTAATGAAAATGGATAACGTCTGGATTTAATTTTATCCTGACTCTTCTGCTGAACTACAACACCGGAGGGACAAGTTTACGGAAGTCAAGAAATGTTTGCGGCACTTTGATGTCACTTATACCATGTTATACCCATCCCGGCTGCGAGTGGCTGCCAACAACGAAACCCATTTCTTTGACAACCCAAATGCTGCTGCTGATTGGCTGGATCATATGGAACATACATTGAGGAGGATGGCGGCAACCTGAATACAGGCCTCTTTATGTCGAGTTGGGTTGCTGTATTAAAATGGACATCTTCCTTGCCTGCATCATTGGCTTTTGCTCCTTTAAGGTGGTATAGAACTCTATGTTACCCTGTTGAACTCACTGCCACTGTTGTTAGCGGACTTGCAAGCTCCTTCAGATTACTGGACTGTCCAGAGACGTTGGGGCCCTCGTGTACATCTGTCCTGTGAGGACTCTTAGTTCCCATTTTCCTTTTCCACAGCTTTTGTTTTTTTCCCCCTACCATTTTTTTCTTTTTCTGTGGGGTTTGTGGCTCCAAGTTACAGCATGATTGAGCTATTCCACCCTATGGATGAACCATGGAGGGCTACACTGGAACTCCATGTGGCCTATTGCAGTGTGCTCTCTCTACATATCCATATTGATTGCCTCTCTGTGTGACACTTTACCCTGCTATGTGGTATCCCTGCAGGTATTTACCTGCTCTGACTTCCTCTTAGACCCAGGGACAGCTCTGGGCCTGTTGCTGCTATTTTTATTTATTTTTTTTATTACTGTTATGTACACTACAGTATTGCCCTGCTCTAGATGGCCTGGGTGTGGGATTCCATCCTCCCTTACTTGGGTCATTGATACAAGCCTGTTATGGCAGTTAAATACAACCTAAAATGTGCGGGGGTCGAATGATGGAGTGAAGTGGCTGGCATTGTTCTCTGCATTGAAACCATACCTCAATGCGGTGGTTTGCAGGTAACCCATTTCCAATCTAATACCTTATCGCTGCCTCAGTACCGAGGCCTTTTGACACAGTTTCACTCCATCCATACTGCCTATTCCAGAGAGGTTAGAATTCTTGTTTCTAATAATGTTCCGTTTCACTTGATATATTCCTGGGTGCATCCCCAAGGCAGATATATGTTTTTACTGTGTCAAAGAGAAGGGGGGGGACTTTAAATGAGGCACATATGTGATGTGCCTCCATCCCTGGTACATATGTATGCAAAAAGAAGGAAAAAGTGGGACTTTGAATGAGGTGGCTGACATGTGGAGGTGAATTTGAACAAATAAAGTTCATTAAGCAAGAACATTATATGAAACATGGCAGTATATAAACCACATATACTCTGGTATACTAAATCATATTAATCCATCCACACATAACATACAGGTGTGGTGTGGATATAAAGTACATAGGTAAAAGGTTTCTATTTAATACATTGCATGAAATTAATTCATATAAAATTGCATTGGACATGGTAGCAGCACTAGCAGCAAGAGTATGGATAAATAAATAAAACAATGAGACCGTAATTGATACCTTAAGTAAATAAATAGTCTATTTGAGACAAGTCAACATCATAATTCATTGTAGATATGGGTCAGCATCGCATATGTCTGACGTGTTTCGTGTAAAAACACTCTTCAGGGGCGGATGCTCAATTAATCTATAAAGTTTAAAAAATGGTAACATTAGTCTAGTTGTAAATAATATAAAGGAAAGGCGGATTGGTCCATCCTAAAAACTTACAGAGGGTCCCATATGGTAAAATACTGCGGCCATGCGACCAAGACCCCAAACATGATTTTTCCCGGAAGCTGAGGTAATTGAAGCCGTGTGCAGGCAGGGCACATACAACCAAATCCCCCGATGACACAAAGACATGCTGCTGGTAGCTATGTGAAAAAAAAAAGGGGGTGTATAAATGTGATGTAAAAAATTGTATAATAAATGTGTAGCTTGTGTGAACAGGAGCCAATGGCATGAAGAGGAGTGAGGGATAAAAAAGGTGAGGCCAAAGAAATAAGCCCAAAGTGAAAGGCATGAAAAGGAATAACATGAAAGTGTGTCAAACAGTGAACAAACTTACTAGTGGAACAAATTGAAAGGGGAAATGAGTGCTGCAGTGTGGTGTGGCGTCTTGAATGTGTGGCAGCAAGGTTGTGTCAGGGGAGGCAGTATATATGTGAGTCCCGCACAGATGCACGCCGGCTAATCACCAGCATCACGCAAGCATGGCGTAGGCTGGGAGGGGCTCAGACGGCGGCGGTAATCACCGCCCCCAACAGAAGCCCATGTTTCCCGCCAGGGCAGCTGGATGGAAAATTACTGGTCAGCGTGTTGGCGCCAAAAAAGACACCACACGCTGGGCAGGATGCGTGGCGCTAATGCTCTGTAAGTCGCCACCCACTACCCCAAACAGCTCTCTGCCCCTAATAGGCGGGAAGGGGGGGAAGCATAGAGCGCATCGCAGCTCCCAGGTACACTGGGAGGAATCCCGGATCGTCATGGCTGCAGGATACCCCCCATATACTTGAGGCAAGGTGCTGCAAAATCTCATGGACACAATGTAGTTGTGTCCCGAGTATGCAGGACCCGAATGTGGTACATTGTTTTTACTGTGTAAACTTGCTGGGGTAGTAAGTATTATAGCAAATATGTATATTCCTCCACCCTTCTCTCCGGAGTGTCTGAGCTCCCTGGCCTAATTTATGGCTGCATTCTAATGTACCCATATGGGTTTTGGGGGACTTTAATAAACTCCTACATAAAAGTAAAGACAAATTTGTACCACTTGGGGACAGATCTACTGGCCCTGTGGGCCCCACTCCATTTGCCAGATTGGTTTTAGAATTGGGGTTGTTTGATGTGTGGAGGAATAGATACACTCATGGGAAATGTTATTCTTGCCTCACACAAGGGTCTGTCACGTATAGATATATGCTTGAGTAACTCAGCGGCACTGTCTATGGTGCATATGTTTGAATACCTCCCAAGAAATATTTATGATCACTCACTATTGAGATTGCAAATCTCCATTTTAGGTGCTACTATTGCCAAGTTATGGAAGGTTAACCCTTTTTGGTTTAATCTCTTCCCGGCCATTCACTATAATAGGGGTCCAGCTGTACCTAGAGTAGTCTGGGATGCTCTTAAGGCACATGTACTGGGCCTTATAATTAAACAGATTTCCAACATTAAAACAGCCACTAAGGAGTGGTGAACCCTGGTGCTTAGTGAGGCAAGAAAGGCGGAGGAACACTATATTACAAATCCCTCACCTGCTTCAGAACAAAGCTGACTTGCAGCGCAGTCATTGCACCAACAGGTCACTCTTACTACTGTTGAGAACAAGAGATTTTTCATGCAGCAGAAATATTTTGAGGAGAGGGAGAACACAGGACACATACTGGCGTTAATATCTTGGTCACAACAGGGAGCATCAAATGTAGAAGCCATTCAGAACCCAGCAGGGACCACAGTACAGGATGTGAATTTCAGTGCTTACTTTAGATAAATGTATGAATCTAAGGTTACTCCCACGGAGGATGAGCTGGGGCGATTTTTTGGGTCAGTGCACTCGTTCGTCACTGTACACAAAGGGTCGCAAACTGTTAAATGAACCTATAACGATTGAGGAACTAACTGAAGCGGTATCTACTACTATGGCTAACAGTAAGTCTCCGGGGACTGACGGACTGCCTGCGGAGACGTATAAACGGTATAGTGAATCTCTTTTGCTTACGCTTTTGGCCACTCTGAATGATGCTGTGCTTGCCAGCCTCTATGGGAGGGGCCATCATTGTAGTGTTGCCAAAGCCAGGTAAAGATCCCTTCTTGCCTGACTCCTATAGGCCAATTTCATTAATACACACGGATATTAAGCTGTTGGCCAGAGTGCTTGCCACTCGTTTGGCGAAGGTGGTGCCTAGACTGATACATCTTGATCAGTCGGGCTTATATCAGAAGGTTATTTCTAAATATACAGTTGCCAATAGATAATCCGGGCAATAGGGCAGTGTTCTTACTCGACTTTGCCAAAGCCTTTAACAGTGTCGAGTGGAGATACTTATGGGCTGTCTTACATAAATTTAAAGTTGGGAAATCCTTTCTTGCCTGTATTTAAATGCTATATGTAGCTCCCAGTGCGCGAATTTGCATTAATGGGGTTCTCTCTGAGGCTTTTCCACTGCATCGTGGGACTAGGCAGGGATGTCCGTTGTCCCCTTTGCTCTTCGCCTTGGCGCTGGAACCTCTGGTGGCCATGGTGAGAGCATCTCCAGATATAGTAGGGTTCCATAGAGGTGATAGGGTAGACAAACTTTCCCTTTGCACTAATGACACCCTGATATACCCGGGGGATACAGTTGGCTCCCTGGAGGCTGTCAAGCAACTTATTGATAAATTTAAGCAACATTTGGGATTTGCCAGTAATTAGCACAAATAGTCGCTACTGCCATTGGACCCCTTACACGGGAATCTCCCTCAAAAAATAGCTTCCCAGGTGGCTGTGGTTACTTCATTCAAGTATTTGGGGGTTACGGTGATGGGGGATGCTGGAGAATATATAGCGCTGAACCTCAAACCCATCCTTCAAAAATTTAAGCAGAAGTTTGCCAGTTGGTGCAAGTTACCTTTATCTGTTACTGGCAGGACCAACCTCATCAAAATGGTGTGGGCTCCCCAGTTATTGTATGTTCTCCATAATGCTCCTATATGGATCCCGAAATATTGGTTCGATCACATAGACTCCCAGTATAGAGAGTTGCTCTGGAAATATAGAGTAGCAAGGGTTAAATTGTCTACCTTGCAGTATCCTCTTACATACTTTCTGGCTGCCCAGTGCCAGCAGTTGACTGGATGGGATCTCCCGCTGGTGGCTGACCCCTCTGAACCTTGCTGATACAAACCTTAGAGATGTTTTCCGCTTTGTCTCAGCTGGAAATGGGCCTGCCAGACTTGCCTTCTCAATGCCCCACAATACAGCTCTTATTGAAACGTTGGGTGGAATTGAAGCATAGAATGGGTCTCACTGGTTTTCTTTCCTGTACCCTTATTTGGCGCAATAGGTTCTACAAGGAGCTGGTTAAACTTGGAAACTATTCCACCTGGATAACGGCAGGCAGGAAGTGAAATCCTTTGACCAATTTTTTATAGCGTTCCCCTTGCTTCGGAATAGATATTATATGTACGTGCAGCTGCGTCATGCTCTCAGGGTACAGGGCAGGAATTCTACTTTACAGATAGAAGTCTCCATATTCCTTAATGATATTTTCTCCACATCTAATAAGAAAGCGATCATCTCTAGAATATATGCTTTCTTACTGTCCTATGTTCAGGCCCTGGACATGTTGCCTTGTAGAGAAAAATGGGAGGTAGCTGTTGGCCCCATAGATGGGGGGCACCTGGGAACACATTTTGGCAACTGCCCCCCTGGTCTCAGTGTCAGCAGTACATATATTGTCTCACCTGTTTATCCTTCACCGTGCATACCGCACACCGGTACAACTACATAAGTGGGGTAGGCGGGACTCTCCCATATGCCCGAAGTGTCAAATACATCAAGGAACTCTCGTTCATATGTTATGGAGATGCCCCAAGCTGGTAAGATACTGGCAGGATGTTATCCAGTTGATTAATAATTTAGATCAGGTTCAGCTTGACTTTAACCCAGTTACATGTATTTTGGAAAAATACGTGTGATACAGAAAGAAAATACATACCTTCTGGGGAATACCCCTCAGAAATTTCAAAAAATATGGCAGAAGTGGCTGGACTCTCCTGGGGTGGCTCCCTCTCAGCTTATACTTACAAGACTACTTCAAACTTGAGAATGCCATATGTTAATATGCGTGGTGTGTCAGATGGCAGAGAGCAGATTCGGTGCACTATATCAGTGGCAGACGTATAGGAGTCGCAGAAGTTGTCATGGCGAACGGGCCCCCTGTATGCCTCGATAGCAGGAGCAGCAAGGGCGGCTAAGACAGAGCTCCCCAATCCTCAGCTGAACTGTAAATCAGCATTGCTGGAAGCTCGTCACACTGATTACACCTAAAGTGAAAGCACAATGTGTGCTGTGCTCTTTGTCTCCCCCTACAGTGCAGTACCTGGCAGAAAGAGATCAGATAAAGGACTGCCGATTTTTAAAAGGCTGTATGTATGTGTGCATGTATGTATGTATGTGTGTGTGTGTGTGTGTGTGTGTGTGTGTGTGTGTGTGTGTGTGTGTGTGTGTGTGTGCATGTATGTGTGTCGATAGTTTCAAGAAATTATTAGAAAAGCACCTGAACGACCACAACATACAGGGATATACAATGTAATACTGACATAAAATCACACACATAGGTTGAACTTGATGGACTTGTGTCCTTTTTCAACCTCCTATGTAACTATGTGTGTGTGTGTGCGTGCATGTATGTGTGTGTGCATGTATGTGTGTGCATGTATGTATGTGTGTGCATATGTTTATATGTGTTTGCATATGTGCATTTATATGTGTGTGTGTATATGTATGTGTCAGTATATGTATATATAAGCGTGTGTGTAAATATTCAGTATATGTGTATGTATGTATGTATGTATGTATGTGTGCACGTACATGGTTTACATGTATGTATGCACATTTTATGTATGCGCTTTCAATCCTGACCACCTATATGTGTACAATCAGAATTGATTTTTTTTCCCCACTTGTTCATAATACCAGCAGAAAAATGTTGTTCCTCTGAAAAGCGATCCATGCTCAGATTGCTTTTCAGAGGCATTTGACAGCCGGTAAAGCGGCAATATGTTGCCTCCTGACCGTCTGTCCATAACCGGGGGAAATGGGGAAAATCGGTTCATTTATATGCAGCCACCCACTTGCATTCCACCACCAGCTCGGAGGGAAGGGCCCTGTCCAGGGGTCAGGGGGCCCTTCATGGTTCCTTGCATCAGGGCCCTGAAGGTTCTAGCTATGCCACTTCACTATATACCTATGTAGGGATGGGCTACGTACACTGCAAGAGTTTTTTGTTTTTTATCTTGTTTTTTGTATTATGTTTGTTTTCTGTTTTTTTATTGTATTGTTACTGGAGATGAAAATACCATGGTTTGAATAGAGTAGACTCTGCAAACAAGTTCATACTTTATGTAGAGCAACTGCATATGAAGTATATACTTGAATGTTTGTACCTTTTATATTTTCTTGTACAATAAAATCTTTTATTGATTTAAAAAAATAAATTCTGCATAATAATAATGATAAATATAAATATGCAGAGCCACAGAAACTAGGGGTTCCCCTCTCTGTGCACACCTGTCATTGTAAATTGGGACAATAGTATAATTGACCCTAACCTTCCCTTTCACTGCCAGCAACATAAGGCTTACATCGCTGGCAAAGAGGCCTGTAAACAGACTCCAGGCAGCTGTAGCCAATGCAAGTTTGTTTACATTTCTTCAAATTACTGTACACTTTCTTGTAGAAGTGATTCGGGCAGCTGTAAAGCCACCTGATCACATACATCTCAAAATTTGAAGTTGACAAAGAGGAACAATATTTAAAAGGGACAGAAGGTAGACAGTGTAGCACACCATAAAAAAAAGTAGCCAGCAAAAAAAGAATGGCATAGTCATTTGGTTGTGGCTTAAAAATATACCTGCAGCAGCTTTGATAAGAAATACCACCTGGGAATGGAACATTTATTGTAAGGACAGAAGCACACCCAAAAAAAGGTATTGTTCACTAACCACTTGCAGCTCACCCACAGTACATTTACTGCAGGCAGGTAGACAGCAGCTCCAGGCCAAGAGATATACTGATAGGAAAAAAAAAATCCCTGATCACCCCCCCCCCCCCCCTCCAGAGCAGCACAGTGACACTGAACTACTTAGATGATAGTATGTACAAAACACATTTAATTTCTTCATTTTTCGAAATATTGCAATGAAAAATTATAACTTAAAAAAAAAAATTGCTATGTCTCTTACTAAATACCTCAGACTGTCTACTTTACAAAAAGGGGTCATTTGGGGGGTATTTGTACTGTTCTGGCATTTTAAGAGCCTCAAGAAATGAGATTGGCTGTCAGTACATCAGGACTGATCAATTTTCAAATATATATATATATATACCATAGCTTGTAGATGTTAATTCTTTCACACAAACCAATTAATATACACGTATTGAGATTTTTTTTTACCAAAGGCATGTAGCAGAATACATTTTGGCCAAAATGTGATTTTATTGGATATGTTTTATAACAGAAATAGAAAAAAACAAAAACCCAGTGGTGATCAAATACCACCAAAAGAAAGTTCTCTGTGTGAAAAAAATTTTATTTTTTTCGTCATGCTTACCTGTACAATTCTTTTCTTGGAGTACATCTCGGGACACAGAGTTAGGCTAATATTCATTACCTACTTGATATGCCATCTCTAGGTGAATTGACACTGGTAGACAAAAAGTGATCCCCTATATAACCCCTCCCATACTGGAAGCACTTCAGCTTTGTAGCAAGCACTGAATACTCAAAAAGAGGGGAGGGACCTCTGTGTCCTGTGATGTACTCAAAGAAAACGATTTTACAACTTCCGGTTCCGGCGCCACATGAGGAGGAGGTGAGCAGTTTCAGCTCCCGCACGGCTCACCAACAAACTGGCACATAACCCAGCCACAGCACCGGGGGGAACCCCTATCACCCCCGCTCACCATCAGGCAGACATGGATCGCTTTGTGGAGCGATCCTACGCACGGGCGCTGTCCTCCTCCACGTCACCTCCGGCGGGAGAAACAGCGGCCGACACAGCCAAGATGGCGGCCGCTCCGGGCACAGCAGAGCTGCCTCAGATGCAGCCGCAACCTCCCCCTGCTTCTGCTGTGAAGAAACAGGTCCCTCAGCCCCTGCCAACATTGCCCAGGTTGTGGTGACACTACTGGGACCATCCCTGACAGCCACTGTGGACGCAGCGGTACAGAGAGGGCTGGAGCAGCTACATATACAGCTCCAGGTTCAGGACCAACGCATCACCCAGGTGGAGGAACGGATATCTATACTGAAAGATGACTGTACAGCTTCCTCTGCGGCACTTGCACGCATCAATGCTTCACACAGGGACATATGGGACAAGCTGGACGATTTGGAAAATCGTTCAAGAAGAAACAATTTGCGCATAATCGGCTTGCCAGAATCGATCCCAGCCTCCCACCTTACAAATATATGCGCAAAAACAATCCCAGAGCAACTGGGCCTCCGCATACCCTGCACTGTTGAGCATGCGCACCGTATGGGTCAATATTCAGACACGCGCGCTAAACCTCGCCATGTAATAGTGAAATACTTGAACTATGCTGACAAAAACGCTATAATGCAAAAATTTCGTCGCACGCGCTCACTAGTGGTGGATGGCGCAACACGACTGCTCTTTGCGGACTATTCCATAGAGGTAATGAAACAACGCAAAGCATTCTCCTCGATATGCTCCACCCTGCATCACAATCAAATCCGATTCTCCTTAGCTTATCCAGCTGTCCTCCGCGTCCAAACTCCTGAAGGGGAACAACTCACCTTTAACTCACCTGAAGAGGCGGAAACCTACTTAGCCAATAGAAGCACCGAAATGGAACACAGTACCGCTACAGAAGGCTCACCATCATCGTCTTCACCCTACGCACATGCACCTCCTAAGCATCCCGAAGCTCGACCAAACCTCCATACAAGCGCAGTCGTTTCACCAATCAAAAGGACCGCTCTGGGAATCGCTGAAAGACTTCACAGCACCACCCTTCTCACCTTTGCATCTACTAACGGGTAGTATTACCCCCCTTATTTTCTTTCGACCTTTAAGGCATAGGTACTTTTGTTGCCCCTCAGATTTGCCATGACTGCACTTTATGGAGCACTACCTTTACCAGCCTGTTGCTAAAAGTTTTACATTTACAGTTGTATGGTCCTGCATACTAGTAACTGGGGTGGTCTCCCACTATTTGGGGGACCTTCCTCTTCAGGGTCACTAGTAATGTCTGTATAGAGTGTACTTGTTTAGTTTAGTCTCTGGAGAGGGGCCTTCCCCTCTCCTTAGCCTACCCTTTTCATTTGCTTGTTTAAACCTGCACTGCTCCTCATGGAAACCCCCCCCCAGACCACCCTCCCCTCATATCCTATACCCACTTCCCTCCTTTCCCATCCCTCTTCTCCTTCCCCTCACCCCCTCCCTCCCCCCACCCCCCCGTAGCCCATACCCTGCCCCTGCGTGAGGAGCTAGTAGCTGGCGGGAGCTATGTTGGATAGGTGAACCTCATGTGGAAAAAAGAGAAGTCCACATTGCACTTTCTATTTTTCCTTACCCGATACTCTGCCTTACTACTGTTTATAAATTACTGTTGCTTAGATAAGTTGAAATTCATGTTTGCCAACCTAGTTCATATGTCTTCAGGAGTTCTGCGGCGCTTTGGTGGCTCCCAAAAGATAGATACTATACCTACCAAGGGGTTCCTTTACAAACCCCTAAATCAAAACACTATTAATTACCAGTCATGTCACAATCTACGGATGGGAGTCACCTAAAGTTTGTTTCGTGGAATGTTAAGGGGCTGCGTTCTCCAAACAAACGCATGTCCATCCTCAGACACCTGCGGCGTCTTCGGACTGATGTGGCTCTACTTCAGGAGACACATCTGGCCGCAGATGATCTGCAACGTCTTCGCAAAATGTGGGTGGGTTCTGTCTATGGTTCACCGGCAGTAGGCCGTAAAGCAGGTGTCGCTATCCTTCCGCACAAAAATCTACAACACACTGTTAAAAACGTTACGGTTGACTCGGAAGGCAGGAAAATAACCCTGCATCTGACTCTAGATGATAAATCTATGGCACTCACCAACGTCTATGCCCCTAACTCGCCTGACGCCTCCTTCTTCCAGAAGTTGGTGAAATGGGTGCTAACTACCCCGGAGACACTACACTTAATGGGTGGGGATTTTAACTCAGTCATGTCCACGCTGTCTGACCGCACAGGCCCCTTAACACATAGACCACATACACATATCCCCCCATTATCTGCATCTACTCTCCTGGCACAATCCGTCGCCTCCATGCAATTTGTGGACGTCTGGCGATTAATGCACCCGACGGATCAGGAATACACTTTTTTTTCGCCCCCACACAATACTTTTTCACAAATAGATTACTTTTTTGCCTCCCCAGCTATAATCTCCTCAATTAATGCCCCAGACATACAAGACGCAGTGATCTCAGACCACAGCCCTATCGTTGTACACCTATCCCAAACGGCTCGTACATCCCCCTCCCCTACCTGGCGCTTCCCCTCCTATCTAGCAGATAATGAAGACTTCCAACATACACTATATGGTGCCTGGGAGGACTACATCTCCACTAATGGGGCTCACATCACTGACCCTAATCTCTTTTGGGAAGCGGGTAAGGCCTTCCTACGGGGTAAAATAATTTCATACACCGCCCAGTTTAAAAAACGAACCAAACAACAATATAGTCAGTCAAGTGAAGCTTTACACTTGGCTCATGAATGGCTCACGTTAAACCGTACCATAGAGAACATACAGGAATGGAGACAGGCTAAAAGCACCTTTGACCTTTGGGCAGAACAACATGAAGCGGCCACAACGTCATACTCTAAGTTACATTTCCATAGATTCGGCAACAAAGCGGGCAGGCTCCTGGCCAAGTTGTGCTCAGGACCTAGACATCCTACCTGTATCTCTGCTCTTAGAGATGCGACAGGCTCTCTAGTCACCTCTCCCGCTGGGATTAGCAACTTACTTGCGGAGTATTACACTAATCTATATAAAGCTGACCTGACTGACCTACCTACCACCAACTCTCTGCTTGACAAAATACGCTTACCTAAACTTCACCACGCACAAATAGAGACACTTAATGCCCCCATCACTGTCGATGACATCCGACTTACGATTAAATCCTTGGCCTCGGCCAAAGCCCCAGGACCCGACGGGTACACTGCAGAATTTTATAAAATGACCAGGGAATTTATTCCCAATACCCTAAAACATGTGTACGCAGCCATGTGGGACGGAGGGCCCTATCCCTATCTTCCTACGGGGACACAGGCCCACATCAAACTAATTTCTATGAAAGGGAAAGATCCCCTATTACTGGGATCTTACCGACCGACTTCTTTAATTAACGACGATGTCAAAATTCTATCCAAGATAATTGCGTCGCGTCTAGCTCTCCTACTACCATCTTTATTACACCCAGCCCAATCCTGCTTTGTTTCGGGGAGATCAGCTACCCTAAACATTCGCAAAGTATTAATGGCTCTGGAATATGCTAAAACTCACCCTGACCAAGACGTTGCCATTATGTCCCTAGACGCGGAAAAAGCCTTTGACAATATCAGTTTCTCCTGGCTTTTTAGAATGATGACACAGTTTGGATTTTCAGGCCAAATTATGCGATTTCTTCTACAAATGTACGCACCCCCTACCGCGCGTCTTGTCACCCCTGATTTTATTTCTGACACAATCCCATTAACAAAAGGAAAGAGACAGGGCTGCCCCCTGTCCCCATTCTTGTTCAACTTGGCGATCAAACCCCTATCTAGAATGCTAAACTCAGTTGATGGAATTAGTGGCATCACTCTAAATAACCACACTCTCCGCTCGGCACTGTTTGCAGATGACATACTATTATTCTCCACTGACCCCGTAACAGACTTTGACAGACTCAAACAACTTTTCACAGATTTCCGAATATGCTCGGGATTCAGAATGAATTTTGACAAGAGTGAGATCCTGCCATTACATCCCCATCTTTCCATTAAATGGAAACATCTATCACCGCTAGCCATAGCCAACCAACATATCACATATTTAGGTATTAAAATAGGTCGTGAACCATCCTCCATATATTCAATAAACTACCCCCTTTAATAACCAAAATTGTAAAGGAGTTGGAGGCTTGGGGGACCCTACCTCTCTCGCTGTTTGAGAGATGCCACCTTTTTAAAATGGTATCTTTTGCACGCTTGTCTACCCAATGCAGACCATACCTATTTTACTAAAACACTCAGATATCCAAAAACTTCAGAAAGCCCTAACTGCTTTCATATGGTCTCGCAAGAAACCCCGCATAGCGCTGCAGAAACTGTGTCTCCCAAAGGGCGAGGGCGGGGCAGGACTGCCCAACATGCGTTTCTACAACCTAGCGTGTTTACTTAGGCAGGGCCTAGATTGGTTAACTGGAGGTTCTAAATATTCTAACTTCTCCCTAGAAGAGGCTATGGTGTACCCATATGACCTTTCGGCCATCCTCCACTCCAATCTCAATGCTTTATCCCCCCACCTCAAAACTAGTGTACTTATTAAGGATACGGTCATTGCCTGGAGAGAAGTAAGAAAGCTACTTAAACTACCATCCAGCATCTCCAACCACCTCAAAATCCAAGGCAACCCTATGTTCCTTCCATCTATCATCCATAAAGCCTTTGGCCAATGGAAACTTAAAGGTCTTACTAATGTCTCGTCCTTTTATCTCAACAAGCCTGGCGAATTTAAACCTTTTCAAACCCTGATGCGGAAATACTCACTACCACCAACTCATGCTTTTTTCCATCACCAACTCACTAATTATCTCAAATCATGTTCTGGTCCAAACTCCAATCCACTCGAAACATTCTGTATTGACACTCTTCTTAAAAGCAATAATTACTCTATCTCTAATATTTATTCTTGTCTCATACAACATCAAACACGGAAATATGGTCTCAAACCCTTTCAAAAATGGTCACATATATTGGGAGATGAGACACTGCCAGAAAAGATCCTTGAGGGATACAAAACTATCCGCAATCTTACCACATCCGAAACATGGAGGGAAACGCAATTCAAAATTATTCACAGGGCCTATTTCCCATTTCGCTTCAACAAGGCAGACCCCACCCAAGCGCAATGTTCCTGGTGTACCCTACCTCGCCCCACCTTGCTACATCGTCTCTGGGACTGTACCAAGATTGATACTTATTGGAATGAGGTGATAACATACATTAACAAAGTCCACAAAACCCAGTTGACTAAGGACTGTCTCTTCTGCCTGTTTAGTATACCTCCTTCACCCTCATCGCCAACAAGAGTTTCACAAAATATTCCACAATGGGCTCACCTGTGTCTTCTTGTGGCTCGCAGAACTATTATGTCTCGCTGGTTTTCAGCGACTCCACCTACTCTATCAGTGTTTAAAAAAGCCTTGGCCTCACTCTTCCATCTGGGGAGACTAGATACCATCACCCTTAATTTTCGATCGACTTCGCGTTTCTTTAAGAGATGGAGAAAGTACATCAAAGCTACATTTGCTCCACAGGCACTAATGGATATAATGCACCCATTCCGGTACACGAAATGGTACCTAACAAGAGATCTCACCAACTCACTTGGTTGCCTAAAAATACCCCCCACCCCAGACTCCTTTATCTTTAAGCCGCCGTAGGATACCCACAAATCCACTTTGCTCCTTAGCAACAACTCTTCCACATTTATTATTTTCTTTTTTTTTTTCATAGTAAGATTACTCAGATTGATTAATATTCCCTGACCAATATATCTCATGCCCAGCTAGGTATGTACAGACGCTGCCTCCACTCCTGAAGGTATTTAGATGTTAAGATTTCATGTTCCGAGCGAAGTTATGCTCAATAGTGTTGACAAGATGGTAAATGTGAATTTCCTTGACCTCCCCTTTCTCTGCCCCCCCCCCTTTTTTCTTTATGTTATTTGATCCAAGAAATTCTTGTTGTCTGAAGATTTTGATTGTAATTGCTTGGTAATCATTGTTATACTCAGTTGTATACTATTGTATGCTGTAAAACCCAATAAACATTTAAAAAAAAAAAAAATAAAACAATTTTACAGGTAAGTATGACAAAAAATCCTATTTTCTATATCATACGCCACGGGACACAGAGGCTAATATTCATTACCTGCTGGGACATCCCAGAGCAATAACCTTGAGGGGAGGGAGACACCCTGCCAAACAATAGCCATCAGACCTAATACGGCAGCCCGTAGTACACTGCGGCCGAAAGCCGAATCCTCGGCTGCTCGAACGTCTACTTGATAAAATTTCGTGAACGTATCCACTGAAGACCAGGTAGCAGCCTTACAAATCTGAGCCACAGATAACCGATGGTGAAAAGCCCAGGAGGTTCCTACACCCCTGGTAGAATGAGCTCTCACCCTAAAGGGAGGAGCCTTACGTTTCAGACCATAGGCCTGAATGACCAACTGATGGACCCAATTGGCAATGAAAGCTTTGGAAGCTGCCTGCCCCTTCTTGGGTCCTTCTAGTAAAACAAAAAAGGAGTCTGATCCTCGGATCTCCGCAGATCTAGACAAATAAACTCTGACTGCTCGGACGACATCCAAGGAATGCAGCAGTCGTCTCTCTTCCGCCGAACGAGGCTGAGCGAAAAAAGAAGGCAAAACAATGTCCTGATTTAAATGAAAGGCCGACACCACCTTTGGTAAGTAGGATGGAAAAGGACGCAACACCACATTGTCGTGGTGAAGAATTCAGTATGGTTCCTTACATGAAAGGGCCGTCAATTCCGACACCCTTCTAGCCAAGGTAATGGCCATCAGGAAGGCTAGCTTGCGTGACAGCCAAATTAATGGAATTTCCTTGATAGGCTCAAATGGTTGTTTCTGTAACACCGACAGCACCAAATTTAGGTACCAAGGACACATAGTTGACTTAATGGGGGGAAGCAAATGAGTTGCCCCTTCATAAAGGTTCGGACCAGCAAATGGGAGGCTAAAGGCCTTTGGAAGAATACTGACAGGGCCAAAATCTGACCTCTGATTGTACTCAAAGCCAACCTGATTTCCACAGCCGACTCAACCTTCGCCACCTTTTGAAGATCCATATCCGCCCGGCTCATGTCGGACAGGAAAACACCTGTCCATTGGTGAGTCAAGCATACAGGATCTCGCAAGGCATGACATCAAGGCTGACAAACAGCCCATAGTCAGGAGTTGGAGCCGGGAGAGCGGACAGGCTAAACAAAGGTGCCCTACGGCCCGAGTGTTAAATGCAATGATTGGTTGGAGATTGCAATTGCAAGTGCCCGGGGCGTCCATAAGACTACTGGTTTTTCCCTAAACCTGCAGGCTTCAATTAAAAAATAAAAAAGAGAATATAGACCGGAATCAATTAATTCCTTCCAATAGTATCTAAACAGGAGGCATCCATTGTCAGTTTCACATATACATTTCGGTCGCAAAGGAATAACTAGACTTCACAGTGTGTCTCCAACCAAAAATAAGGAACAATACAATAACAGAAAAAATATATATAAAAGCATGAAAAGACAAAAAACAAAAATTGAGCATAATAATAATACAGACTATGGTATTTACAAAAATCACACAAGCAGCATTTGGGCTATTTACAAAAATCACAAAAGCAGCATTTGGGCTATTTAAATGGGATATTTTTCATATTAGATTTACAGAGTCATGTCCGAAGACAAAAAGACAGAGGGAGGGGGAGGGGGGAAAAAAGGGGGAACCTGTTCCTGTATATGCAATTGTATTGTTCATTACTTTTCGATGGAGACACACTGTGAAATCCATATCCGGCGGATATGGATCTTCAAAGATGGCGGAGGTTCACCGGACGCATCCTGCACCTGACGTCACTTCTGCTGCTTGGATTGTGGACATGCGCAGTGGCGCCGCTATTTGCGTCCACGCTCCGCCGCCTACGTCAGACGTTGGCAGAACGGAGAGCAATATAAATGGTGCCACTCGTGCACCTGATCACTGACAGGGAAATACCATTGGTAAGAGATAGACCACTTCGCTATCGCTCTCCCTCTTTCCCCTTCAGCCAATCTTCATCAAAATTGTTCTGAGTACCCAGTAAGTAATCTTTTTAACTTGCTCCTCTGCTTAGCCACTTTGATATACGGGCGGTCTATTGCCACTTGTGTTTGATAACCTGCTAAATGCAGGGGGAAGGGGGGTGGTCAGTGTTCAACCTCGGGGGGTCTCTGAGATGGTCTGGCTCATTTGGCTTCCAATCAAGCCTGAGGCTAATTACCCACACCAGGTGTAAAGCTTTGGAATGCCTTTTTTTATAGAGGGATACTATATATATATATATATATATATATATATATATATATATATATATATATATATACATATATACACATTAAAGGAATTTATTGTTTCTCTACTTTTAGGGGCCACTGAGGCTGTCGGCAAAACCCTACCATCAGGTGTACCCCCGGTGCGCCCTCTGGGTGCTACCAAGGTGGTTTCTTCCACCCTTTAGCCAATTCGTGGTCTGTTTGGGTTTACTAAACTTTCTTTCCTCCCCGTTGTTTGGGATGAATGATTGTATTCGTTCTACAAATAATTCACACCCTTTATTTTTAACTGAGGTAAATGTTTTTGCCCTATTTACTATTATATACCCTTTAGAACTATTGAATATTTCTCCAAATATTTAAACGCTATGAGCAAGTTTTAATTTATCCTCTCTCTTTGACTACAAAGGTTTTTCTATCCCTTTTAAACCCAGGCTCCAATTTATGTATCCTAAATCAATGTTTAGAAATTCAATCATCCGGTAGGCACCCTTTCAGTTTATTACTTTCTGTACAAAATGTACTTTATTTTGATGTATGAATTTTCCCTTAAGCAAAATTTCTATAAATAAGATTTAACACACAAATTATGTGATGTAATTTTAAGCATATCCATTTACAATTGTTGTTTCTTTTATAGTATATAATACTTCATGCAACACTTCTCAAAAACTCCTGAAGAAGCTCTTGTGAGCGAAACATGTAGAGTAAGAAGTGGTTGTACATGTTCTAAGAATTAATATGTGACTTTTCTAAATGTCAATTATAATATAAACCCAAGATAGAGTCAAAGCTGCGCTCAGACTTAAAACATAAACGAACAGTTGTGAAAGAGAAAAAGCTGCCAGCACCTATAAAAGTCCCGTATCTGACTCCCAAGATATAATAAACAAAAAAATGCAGCGCTATATATGTAAATAAAACATAATGAATAAGAACCCACCAAGTGACATCATATCAAATAATCGATGCATAAGTGGAATCAATCAAGCAAAAAAAACTTTAACATGTGAAAAAATTTTTAAAACAATATATGAAAAAAAATTTTTTGGACTATCACATATATTGTTTTAAAAAATTTTTCACATGTTAAAGTTTTTTTTGCTTGATTGATTCCACTTATGCATCGATTATTTGATATGATGTCACTTGGTGGGTTCTTATTCATTATGTTTTCTAAATGTCCACTGCAATTTTAAGAATTGTTTAAATAAATCCATTTTTTTTTTTCAATTTGTTTGCTTCCTTTGTTACCTTAAAAGTCCCGCCTGCCCCCTTTTCTTTTTTTTTTTGCCTGAAACACTAAGTTTCTCTTTGGAGGATCCAAGGAAACCTCTGAGGGGGAACCCCCCGTAACTCCAGCTTGTACCCGTGGGATACTGTTGATACTGTTCTACAAATGTCCGCAAAGTGCAGCAGTCTTCTCCCCACCCGATAGAGTGGGGGCTTCCCCTCAAAAGGAGGGCTTGGTTCCCGGGTTTTGAAGAGTTTTGGACCCAGGGTTACTTCTGGCCCTAGCCCTGTGGCTTGCCCCTCGCTCTGGCACCCTGCTGGCGGCAGAACTGCCTTGGAAGTGGTCCCTGAGGTTTTAAATGAGGGTCACCTGGTCTTTCTCTTCATAGGAAGTAGAGAACTCTTCCTTCTGGAAATCTTTTGGATAATTTTGTCCAAATCATCACCAAATGTTCCCCATGAAAGGGGAACCCTGCCAATAACTTCTTACAAGGAAGCTCGGCTGACCAGTTCTTAAGCCAGAAAAGTCTGCGCATGTGTACAGAGTCAGACAGGAGAGCCAAACGAGAAACCTGCTGTATTGAATCCTTTAAGGCATCAACAGGAAAACACAGTGCTCAAGGTAAATCTGCTCTGTTTTTAGCAGGATTAGCCTCATGGTTAGTCCATCTGACCTGATCCTTTAAGGACTGGCAGACTCAAATTGCTGCGACAGCTGGCTGAATAACTGAACTGGCCAAAGAAAAGGAAGTCTTTAATAATGACTCCAGTTTTTTGTCAGCAGGGTCCTTCAAGCCCTGTGCATTATCCACCAGACAAGTTAAGTTCTTGTTTAAGGAAGAGACTGCCGCATCTACGGCTGGCATGCTCCACTTCTTAACAAACTTTTCCTCCATGGGATATAAAAGGGAAAACCTCTTAGGAGGAACAAAAATCCTGTCGGGATGTTCCCAATCAGCATACACCACCTGTTCCAACAGTGGGTGCAAAGGGAAAGCCTGTGTGGCCTGAGGAGGCCTCAGGGACCCCAAAGAGGACCGGTCCGGGCTCAGAAATCTCTGCAGGGGGCAACTTAAAGGCAGGATGAACCATCTCGGTAAGAGTCTGGATCAAAAGCCTCTGTGACTGAGAGGCAGATACCAACTGGACATCTTCTAGCCCAGATTGCTCAGAAGCAGACTTAACTGCCAGGCCCTCCACACAGAATCCTTGGCATTTAACTTTTCCCCATCCTCAACCCATTCCTGCTCCAAATTAGGAGACTCAGGGGAGGGGGATCTGTCATGCTTCTTGTCACCCTGCGGGATGGAGGCAATCATGCCAGCAATCCTGTGCTCTAACCCGGCTAGGGCCGAGGACAGTTCATCTTCGGTGATAAAGGAAAGTAGGGAAGTGCCTGGAGCTGCTCCAAACATACTCTATAGCACTAAAACATCAATGACTATTGGTGATAGAGGGTGAAGCAGCAGCGTTGACTGTAGGCACAATACCAGACAGGTGCAGCGGCTCAGATTGCCCGAAAGCCTCTGGTCTCTCAGGGGATACAACACTAGGGATACGACTTGGCTCCTCATGAGCTGCTGATGACATGGGTGTGCCTTTCCCTGTAGTGTTAACCCCGCTCCTCTTTTTTGAAGACATTGCAAGCTACAAAAAGGAGTACCTGGGTTTTGTATTTACATACCCCAGAAGGGAGACCCCTTAATAGGGCTCAACAAGTCCCTATGCAACAATCCTTCTAGGCACCTTAGCCTGCCATGCAACAGCTTGTGACTCACGTGACCTGGGTAAGGAGAAATGAACCGCTGAAAAGGCCTGGTTCAGAGCCTGCTCTATGTCCCACAGCTGTCCTCTGGAAGCACCACATGCTTGGCATACACAGCTTAAATAAGTTGGGTGTGCGCCGGGAAGTTCCGCATGTGCTTGGTCCCAACGAACAGGCACGGCTGTATTCGCACATGACGCTAATCTCCGTGCGCCCAGATTAGGCTATGACGCATGCGTGGCTCAGAGTGCGCACAATGCCTGTGGCGAAGCCGTGTGCACCATGGCCGCCAAACAACCGCCAACACCTTAACACTTTGGGGAACACACGTGTGCCATGTGAATCAAGATGCGCAATGGCGCTCCCTCGTGCGCAGACCATCCATTTAAGGTAAAAACAGCCAGACAACAAGAAAAAGAAAGGTACTCCTTGCAAACAGCCACGGCTAGCCCAAAACTCCCCCTGTGGTCACCGCACACAGGTGTTCAGCCTCTAGCTAGCCTGACTGATTGTTACAATCACTGGGGAACCCACAATAACTAAATAAGGGGATTTCACGTACCCGTCCAGGCTCAGGGAAGCCTTCGAAACTAAGAGCCCAATCTTCACCCATCACGGCGGGTTCCTGTCACTTGAGGACCCTCAAGGACTGGGTACCCTTTTCTTGTTTTAGGGTCCACTCCCTTGGACCTGTACAGCACCTGGCAGGAATGCCTTAGCTCTGTGGTGTCCAGGATTCCACTAGGCAGGGTCCAGCGCCTGGAGGTCTCATTACAGGTAAAACCTTGCAGGATCCTTGTCTTCTTTGGGAGGCTCGGGTACCATTTATCTAAGCATATAAGCCTGTGTCAAATGGATCCGATCGGTCAATCCCTTGATTTTTTTAAGAACTGTTTGTGGGACTAAAGACCTGGAGCTCAGAGAGCTCAACAAACGTGCCCATCCACCTTGCAGACAAGTGCTTCCTGTATGGAAGGGGTTATATAAGGGATAACTTCCTGTCTAAGACTTTGTCTACCAGTGTCAATTCACCTAGAGATGGCCTATAACCCAAGGGGGTAATGAATATTAGCCCAACTTTGTGTCCCGTGATATAAATTAAATTTGCACACAGTGTTGCATGAACGCACAATTGCCAGTTAACCTAGAACAGTGCTGAATATCAAAAAATGGCCTGATCATGAAGGTAGTAAAACCTTCTGGAGGGTGGGGGGGTCACACTGGGAGCTCCAGCAGCTTTCTTCACCCTGCCTCCCACTGAGAGGGGTGACTGCAGTGTTACCAGGGCTCTTATTCATTCTGAGTGCGGTGGTACTTGGTACTACCACCTCCGTTACTAGCCCTGCACTTACTGCTGTCACTTGTTCTAAAAACAGAAGTCAGCTTTCTCTGTTTAAGAGTGACAGCATGCCCCAAGTGACAATGCCTTCTCAGTGGGGACTCAGGGACATTGCTAATGCTGGACCATTCATATGCAAGATATGTCAGAAAAATAGTATTTTTATAACAGCTGAAATCCTTTTCTTGGAGTACATCACGGAACACAGAGCCATAGTATTAACTATATGGGTATATAGGCACCTTCAGGTGATGGACACTGGCACACCCAAGACAGGAAGTTCACTCCCTATTTAACCCCTCCTCCTACCAGGAGTACCTCAGTTTTTAGCAAAGCAATATACACAGATCCCAAAAGAGGGGTGGGACCTCTGTGTCCCGTGATGTACTCCAAGAAAATGATTTTACAGGTAAGCTAATAGGATTTTTTAAATTTTCTTTTTGTACATCATGGGACACAGAGCCATAGTATTATAACTATATGGGACGTCCCATAGCAATGCTTTTTGTGGGGAGGGAGACACAACCCGCAGGGCGCCACAGACTTGAGGACCTATACTGCTGCCTGCAGCACACAAGGCGATATCCTCATGCCTTTTTACATCCACCTGATAAAACCTGGTGAATGTATGTACTGAAGACCAAGTTGCGGCCTTACAGATCTGAGCCATGGAGACCTGGTGATGCACTGCCCAAGAAGCACTAACTACTCTGGTAGAGTGCGCCTTGACTGGAAAAGGCAGAATCTTACCTTTTAAACTATAAGCCAAAATTATAACTTACCGAATCCACTTATAATAGTGGATTTCGACGCTGCCTGTCCTTTCCTAGGACCTTCTGGCAGCACAAATAAGACATCAGTCTTCCGGATTTGAGCAGTCGTCTCTAAATAGACCTTGACTGCTCTCACCACATCAAGACAATGTAGTGACTTCTCTTCCCTAGAACATGGTTTTGGAAAAAACGATGGTAGGACAATATCTTGGTTCAGGTGAAACCCTGAGACCACTTTAGGCAGAAAACTTGGACGAGGATGCAACACGACCCTGTCCTCATGAATAATCAAATATGGCTTAGTCAGAAGGACTAAGGGAGTATGCTGTATCGGTTCAAAGGGCTGTTTTTGCAACACTGACAAAACTAAGTTCAAGTCCCAAGGATTCAAAGGTGATCTAACTGGCGGATTAAGCCGCATCACCCCTTGCATAAAAAAACGGACCAAAGAATGCGAAGCAAGCGGTTTTTGAAATAAGACTGATAATGCCGAGACTTGGCCCTTAATAGTACTCAAGGCCAGCTTCATCTCTACCCCCAATTGTAGAAAGGCAAGAACTCTGCTTATGCTATACTTCTGAGGGTGCCAACCCTTGGATTCACACCAGGAAACATAAGCCCTCCAGACTCTATAATATATGAATCTGGAAGCTGGCTTCCTTGCATTAATTAAGGTAGAGATAACTGACCCGGATAGCCCATGCTTCTTCAGAATGTGGGTCTCAATAGCCAAGCCGTTAAATTTAGAGTTTGTAAGGTAGGATGGAATATCGGCCCTTGTGAGAGTAGGTCTGGATGTAGTGGAAAGGAACATGGATCCCCCACCGCCATCTTTGCGATTTCTGCATACCAGGACCTTCTGGGCCATGCTGGGGCTACAAGAATTACCTTCTTTCTTTCCAGTTTGATCCTGCAAAGAAGTCGTGGCAGCAACTGAATAGGGGGGAATGCATAAATCAGTGAGAACTGATCCCACGTGGTCACCAACGCATCTGTTCCACATGTAAGTGGATCCCTTGTCCTGGACACAAAGTTGACCAACTTCGTGTTGAACCTGGACACCAGAAGATCTACATCCGGAGTCCCCCATTTTTGGCAAAGAGCCAGAAAAATGTCGGGGTGCAGGGACCATTCCCCCGGGAGCAACTGCTGGCGGCTCAAATAGTCCGCCTGCCAATTCTCTACTCCCGGAATGAAAACTGCTGATAGGCACGGAACATTCCTTTCTGCCCAAGTTGGAATATGGTTCACCTCCCTCTGTGCTGCGAGATCTCTTGGTGCCCCCTTGGTGATTGATATAAGCCACAGCTGTGGCATTGTCGGATTGGATCCTGACAGGACAACCCCGTAACCTGAATGTCCAGGCTTTCAGAGCCAGACGCGCTGCCCGAATCTCTAGGATGTTGATGGGCAAAGTTCTCTCGGTTCTTGACCACTGTCCCTGGGCAGTCGTCTTTTCTACTACTGCTCCCCAAACTGAAAGGCTGGCATCTGTCATTACCACCTTCCAGATAACTGGTCTGAAGGATTTTCCGTTCAGCAGATTCCGGGTTACCAACTACCAACTGAGGCTCTGGGACACCCTTGGGGACAGCCGCATTGGCAAATTTAGAGCTTGAACCGTTTTGTTCCAAGCAGACAGGATACTGTTTTGTCTCGAATGGAACTGGGCAAAGGGAACCACTTTAAATGGAGCCACCATCTTTCCTAACAACCTCATGCAAAGGTGAATGGAGGGGTCTCCTTTCGACTTGAACATCTGCACCAGCTCACTTATGGCGTTGATCTTTGCCTGAGGCAAGAACACCTTTTTCTGGGCTGTGTCTATGATCAGACCCAAGTACTTCAGCTTTTTTAGTGGTTTTAAGGAAGACTTCTCTAGGTTGAGAATCCAACCTAGATTTGTCAGGTATTCGGTTGTAATGCGCACACTTTGCTCCAAACGGGCCACTGACTGGTCTCTTAGCAATAGATCGTCCAGGTATGCCAGGATTTTTATGCCCTGCACCCTTAGCCTGTCTAGAGGTGGAGCCAGAACCTTTGTAAATATCCGGGGTGCTGTAGCCAGCCCGAAGGGCAAGGCTACAAACTGAAAATTATGTTGTTCTACCTCAAACCGCAGAAACCTTTGGTGAGCGGGAAATATAGAAACATGCAGATATGCATCCCTGATATTGATAGACGCCAGAAGTTCTCCTCCTTGTAGGATAGAAACCACTGACCTGATCGACTCCATGCGAAAAGAGCGGACCTTCAGGAACTGATTTAGATTCTTTAGATCTAGAATGGGTCTGACGTTTCCATTCGGTTTTGGTACCGTAATAAGGTCTGAATAGAACCCCAAACCTTGCTCTTCTGTGGGGATTTGCATGATCACCTCCTGAGCCAGAAATCGGTCTAATGCCCAAAACAGAGATAGACTTTTCCCTGGATCTTTGGGAAAATCTGACCTTAGAAAACAAGGCGCTGGAAACTCCCAAAATTCTAGTTTGTACCCTAGAGTTATCGTGGAAATGACCCATCTGTCCTGAATTTCCTCCTGTCAGACTTCTGAGAACTGCAGAAGTCTTCCCCCCACCCTGGCCAGTGGGGGAGCCTCTTTGAGCCTCTTCATAATGAGGCTTTAGAATTCTGCTTTGCAGGTTTCCGCCCCAGGACTTCTTTTGTGCCTGGACCTGACCCTGAGATTTTCCTCCAGATTCTGACGGAGGCTGTTGCGACTGCCACAAGGCAGATGCCCCTGGTGCAGGGAAAGAGCCCACTTTAATGAAGGGCGTTTATTCCTTCTTTTAACTGGCAAAAGAGTACTTTTCCCACTTAAAATCTTTTGGATGTATTGGATTTGGATGTCCAAATCATCCCCAAATAGCCGATCCCCATGAAAAGGAAAACCAGTCAGGAGCCTTTTGCATGGTGCTTCGGCTGACTAATTTTTCAACCACAGGATCCTGTGCATGTGCACTAGCACAAGTGCAAGGCGAGACGCCTGGTGAGGATTTTAACAGGAATTCCAACCTTTTATCTGTTGGATCCTTAAGCATTTGAGCATTGTCTACTGGACTTTTATTCACACTGGATATAGCAGCGTCAACTGCTGGTACATTCCATCTTTTGGTGAATTTCTCCTCCATGGGATAGAGTACTGCAAACCTCTTTGGAGGGAGAAAATGCTTATCTAGATGATCCCATTCAGCATAAATAAGCTGTTCTAGTAACGCATGGACCTGGAAACGCATGCAAAGTTTGCAGAGGTTTTAAGGAACCCAAGGAAGAAACTGAACTTTGAGCTGACTCAGTTAGGGGCAGCTTGAAAACAGAACAAACCATTTCCATAAGAGATTGTACCAGCAATTTCTCAGATTGCGAGGCTGAAAAGGGTTCATCCACCGTTGTTTCCTCTGAAGAGGAGTCATTGGATTGCCCTTCCTCCTGATCCCCTAGGGTAAAACCTCATCCTCTACCCACTGTTCCCTTGTTAAAGGGTCTGAGGTGGGGGAGGGGGATCTACCATGCTTCCTATCCCTTTGGATGGAGGATGCGATTAAAGCCGCTAGTCTTTCCTCTAGCCCTAACAGGGTGGAGGAAAACGCATCTTCAGTCACATATACAGGGGCTGAGATGTTGGAAGCAGCTGCAACACCCACAGGTTCCAATGACTCACCCTGGCTAGCCACTTCTGGTATTTCAGGACAGTGTGGAGACATGACTAAAGTCCTCAGCGCCTGGGGGTGATGTTTTAAGAACCTTTTATGAGGTGTTTGCATTGGCCTTTTTGGGATGCATAGTCCTAAGCACAAAAGCAGAGGCATTAAGTAAATGCACTATTTGCTGAACTATAGTCTAGCAATAGCATGCCACTAATAAAGGTTCTGCCTGGTGCTGAGTAAAATGTGTTTCCTCAGTTTGGGAATGCCTGCATGCAGTGCCTTACATGCCCCCACCGCTCCTGTGTGATCAGACAGCTGTACTCTCCAGCTACTAGCTGAGGAGAGTCTGTTTTTCTGTGCTCGGCGTCCCCAGCGCCTGCGCCGTGTGTCCTCGTGGACGCTACATCCCGCACACGGCGCTGCACCTAAGCCACCCACCCTCCGCTCATCAACCAGCCCCCCCTCTTGTTTGAACTTCCAGCAGTTCCCTGCGCTCGCAGATAGCATTCGGGTCTGCCAGCGGAAGACTCAGCGAGATGGGAGGGGAGGCTGGATCAAGCTCTCTCATGGTGCTTTCTAGGCTTCTGTGGGGAAGCATACAATCAGCATAGGGAAGCTGCCACACCCCCCGGGGGAGGGGGGTGGGAGGGAGTACAAACTACTGTTGTACCTCCCAGCCCCTTAGTTCCCCCAGGTTAGAAAAAATGCTGTACTTGGCAAATTTTTTCCAGGATGAGAAATCCCCCCTGAAATATGCTGCTGGCCGAGACCACACACATGCTGTTAGCTGTGACACTGAGCTCAACTGAGAGGCAACGTACCAAGGTATGTGAATTTACTCCCTCTAGTGGAGACTTAAGGCATGACAACATTTTACTCAAGGAAGAAAAACCACAGGTGGACTTTTTACAGTTCCTAAGCTTCTTCCCTTACATTATCCTCGCTGCAGGATACTGCTGACAACAGACCGATCCAATCACCACCTATCACGGCGGGCCGCGTTTAGCAAACTTTCAAGGACCGGGTCCCTTTTTATCGGGGTTCCACTCCCTTTGACCCATATAGCACCCCACCAGGAAGAACTTATGGTAATGTGAGCATGACCAAAGCACTGGGTCCCGGGGTCCAGCATTCCAAGGAGAAGCGTTACAGGCAAAACCCCGTTCTTCTTATACGAGGCCCGGGTACCATCCACCTTGGCCTCAGTGGCACTTTGGATGGATCCAGTCAGTAGAGGCTGTTTAAATCCAATAGGGATCCCTCCAGCAGAGCTCTACAGAGCACATCTACACTCGTGACCAATACCTTAGACTCTGGCAAAAAAATTGAGGTACTCCTGGTAGGAGGAGGGGTTATATAGGGAGTGAACTTCCTGTCTTGGGTGTGCCAGTGTCCATCACCTGAAGGTGCCTATATGCCCATATGGTTAATACTATGGCTCTGTGTCCCGTGATGTACGATAAAGAAAAAAGGTTAAATTCAGGTAATTCAGGCTGATGTGTCAAAACACGAACCCGATGAAGTGTTGCAGCAAGAGGGAAAAAGTCATGTACGCCTCTAACCATAGGAAAGCAGGAAGGAGTTCTAGGCCAAAACTGGATCAAGGAGTCCAAGATCATTTTAATTGGTAAAAAAAAAGTTGTATAATAAGAGCCTTCGCATTTCAACGGCAACCCCACTGCCTATTCATCAGGCCTCAACACAGGCTAAAACTTGGATGAACCCAAACAGTGATTTCACAAATCTCCAGAAACGTTGCTCAGCTACAGCTGTCAAAGTGTTACTCCGTGAGAAGAGTTCAATGCAGGTTCTAATATGTGTAGCGGTAGCTATGCATCTTCATTACATTACCAAGCTGGCCGGGACTCTTAATGAACAGAGATACAACTTGTCAGCTTTGCACGAGGAACTTCTCCCTTTTTTCTTCTCACAGACTTGTTCACAGGCAAGACAGCCCATTCTGCCCTTTCACCTAATTCCCCATAGGCAGAGTCGAGTTGGCCAATCAAGGGAGGACTGGAGGAGATGCAAAGAACTTTGGGGGTTGCAAAGAACTTTGGGAGATGGAGTTCCCAGCACAGACTGTTTGATAGAAATCAACATGCAGAGAACTACACATCCCAAGATGCACTGCTGCATGGGAGAGGTTTTACCCCAAAGGCCTTCTGGGAGAAAGGAGAGAGCTACCACAAGGCAGGGGAGAGTCTGGACGTGGGCACAGAGGGCTGCAGGTTTAGACCTGAGGGATCGCGTCTGCTACAGCCAGGAAGTCGAGGCGGACATCTGGGTCTAAACGAGGACTCCGAGTCCATCCCCAGACATCCCGATCAGCGCACAATATCCCTGTGAAGAGATGTCAATCGGGCACTTGTAAGGATCGGTACCACAGTATCTTAGGACACAGGAGTTGTTGAGCGGGCTTTCGCCCAATGCTCCATAACCCAGAACTCTGATTTACCCTGTTAGAAAAACATGGAGTGGGACTTTAGATGTGCCTCGATGGAGTATGGATAATCATTTATGACACAATGGGGTTGATTTACTAAAGGAAAAAAGACTGTGCACTTTGCAAAGTGCAGTTGCACCCTGCAAATGCAGTTGCTCCAGAGCTTGGTAAATGAGCTAAAGTTTCAATTTGCAAAGAGCACCCAATCACGTGCAAGGAAAATAAAGAAAACTACATTTACATTTTTGCTTGCACATGATTGGAAGATGGAAGTCAGCAGAGCTTCTGCTCATTTACTAAGCTCTGGAGCCACCGCTCTTGCAGAGTGCAATTGCACTTTGCAAAGTCCACAGTCTATTTTCCTTTAGTAAATGAACCCCAGTGGTTTTTTTTAAAGATTTCTACAAATATTTTATATACCATCCTTGGATGAAAGTATTTAAAACATTACAGTTTGAAAAAAATACAATTTACTGTTAGGTCCATGTTGTGCGAGTCCTGATATGGAGTATCAAAGATGTGGCCTACACGTCTTGCGGGAACCCCGCTTCGTCAGGGCCTTTTAGAAGAGCACAAATGACATATAAATAAACATATCTGGTATTGTTATATTTAACTCCTGTGTGTTGAATTTTAATATTCATTTTTCTTTTCTCTTGTATGGAATATTCCTGTGTCTATAGGACACTGCTGGACATAGACAAGCATGACCTGTAACTGCATTTTTGTTAAAACTTTTTCTATGTCATATACCATATCAGTATTTCATACTAGAAGGCAATTGCAAATGTCCTACAATGTTGTAGGAGTTTTTCACGTTTTATATATGCACTATTAACATTTTACCTAATATCATTTTATGATTTAGCTAATTTTGTATCTCTAGGACAACTTTAGTATTTACATGTGATTTTTGTTGTTCTAAAAGGCCCTGACGAAGCGGTGTTCCCGCGAAACGCGTAGGCCACATCTTTGATACTCTATATCAGGACTCGCACAACTTGGACCTAACAGTAAATAATATTTTTTCTTAAACTGTAATGTTTTAAATACTTTCATCCAAGGATGGTAAATAAAACATTTTGTAGAAATCTTTTAAAAAAAACATTGTGTCATAAATTATTATCCATACTCCATCGAGGCATATGTAAAGTCTCACTCCATGTTTTTCTAAATTTTGTTTCTACTAGGGACAGTGCCTCAGTGTGATGGATAATTATCTCACGCCTACCCCCACACTCATTTATCTGATTTACCCTTGTTGCACTGCTAGGGTTGCCATTTCATCCCTTTAAACCCGACCACAAATTAATTACACAGGTTCTGAGACTAATTTAATGCAGGTAAGCCACAGAACCTGTGTAATTGATATGTGTTTGGTTTTAAAGGGACGAGGTGGCAACCCTCTGCCCTGCCTTGCTTAGTTACATGGGACCGTGATGCTGTTACATTTTGCCTGGCAGTGAAAGCACTTGTCCACTACCCCATAGGATTACAATACTGGTTGCTTATCAAGCCCTTTGGATGTACTGTGTTCACTTCATTACAGGAGATCAACAAGTGCACCACCATAAAGTAGCTCTGTCAGGAACTATGTCATTACTTGGTTCACCTGCTGGTGGCACTGCTATGTTCAGCAGCAAAGCGTGTAGTTCTGGTGGCTACCAGTGGGTGTCTCCCTGCCAAGATTACTAACCAACTATCAAGTTACACCTGATGTGGGTCTGCTGGACTATATAAGCCCGCCCTTAACCAAGGCTCAGGGCTTCAGAATTCCCTCTGCAAGCCTTGTCCCTGCCTAAACCTGATCTGTTTCCTGCCTTGTCCTGGACTCCGTTTCATGTATCCTGTCCCTAAGACCTCTCCCCTGTTACCTGCTCCCAGCTCCCACTTGCTGACCACTCCTAGTACCTGGTCTTCTGTTCCCCTTTTCTCTTGTCCCTGCCTTGGTTATTTATGTGTGTTTCCTTTGCTTGTGTATATATATTAGTTAGGTAGGTAGTGAGGTGGTTTGGGGTTGCTGTGTTTCATTACTTGTTTATGGTTTGCTGGTGTTGCACGTGTGTCTTTACTTTAATAAAAATACCTTTTTTCACCTACACTTCTGTTCCTGATTCCTTAAGTGTAGTCCAGCGATCTGATTACCCCGTGCTGGATGCCTGTGTATGGCATCCCTGACAGAATTCTGAAGCCATACAATCAGATCGGCGGCACCTGGGAATTAGGTCTGAGCACTTGCTCAATTACTGCAAGATGCACCTGGAAGATATTTTGTATTTTTCACTCTTGGCAATAGATGACAGGGATTTTTGCTATCAGACGTTGAGAGAGCACACTAGAGAGCAGCTGTTTCCGTCTGGCTCATGTTTTCATTGATCAGGGCAGTTTTCTGTTTGAGGACGTACAACCACTGATTCAGATTTGTGCAGAGTTGACCCTGTCTAATGCCTCTAGTGGAGGTGATGATTATATGCCCCCTTTTAGTGCAGCTCGGGTGGAGTGTTTGGTTTGGCTATTGGAGGATAACTCAGCTTTTTTCTTTGAGCAATACTCAGCTTGTCCTCAACAGGTGCTTGTGGAATGTATTGATTCAGTGCAGTCTCTGGTTAGACAAGTGGTGTGCAAATCTGATTTTGTGCAATCATTATTGCAGGCCTGGTCAAGTTTGTTGCACTCAGAATCTGTCAGCTCCCAACCACCCATTTTTGTGGCTAGATATCAGCCTGCTGGCATGTCTTCCTCTCCTTCACCCACAGCAACCGCAGTTGCCGCTCAATATACCCTGCTACCAATTAAGTACCAGTACCATGTTTCCTCCTGATGAACCTATCCTGCCTTTAACCCTTCTGCTTCTTCTCGGTTGGCTCCAACAGTTCCACTAAATCTCTCCTCAACAACAATTTCCTCTGTTATACCACCCTTCCGCTCTTCGCTTCCACCAGCTGCACCCACTAACTACAGCCCTGTATCCACATACAAATATTCAGTGGCCAAGCCCAAAATGAAAGGGAAGTTTTTCCCAACCCATACCATCCTGCCATTATCCAATCTTGCCTCCACACCAACCATCTGGATCATCTGCTCCAGCCAGATGTTCCAGTGGCCACTGTCCAGCCTGATTTGGTGCCCGCTGTCCAGTCCTATATTCCGATGCCCGCTGTTCAGTCTAATATTCCAGTGCCCTCTGTCCAGTCTGCTGTTCCAGTGCCGCTGTTCAGTCTGATGTTCCGGTGCCCACTTTCCAGCCTGATGATCTAGTGCCTGCTGTCCAGTCGGATGTCCTTGTGCCCGCTTTCCAGTCTGATGTTCCGGTGTCCGCTGTCCAGTCTGTTGTTCCAGTGCCCGATGTCCTGCTTGATGATCCGATGCCCGATGACATGCTTAGTGATCCCGTACCTGATACCCAGCCTGACGATCCAGTTCCTAGTGGTACTGTTCCTGATACCCTGTCTGATGGTCCCATTCCTGATACCCTGCCTGGTGGTTTCATTCCCGCTGCCCGGCCTGATGTGCCTCTGCCCACTGCCCAGCTTGATGTGCCTCTGCCCTGCTTGATGTGCCTCTGCCTGCTGCCCAGCTTGATGTGCCTCTGCCCAGCTTGATGTGCCTCTGCCCGCTGCCCAACTTGATGCGCCTCTGGCCGCTGCCCGGTTTGATGTGCCTCTGGCCACTGCCTGGCTTGATGTGCCGCTGCCTGGCTTGATGCACCTCTTCCCACTGCGCCGGCTTTATGTGCCTCTGCCCGCTGTCCAGCTTGATGTGCCTCTGCCCGCTGCCCAGCCTGATGACCCAGAGGAGCCCGCTGCCCAGCCTGATGTCCCGGAGCCCGCTGCTTAGCCTGATGACCCGGAGTCCATTGCTCAGCCTGATGACCCGGAGCCGGCTGCCCAGCCTGATGACCCGGAGCCGGCTGCCCAGCCTGATGACCCGGAGCCGGCTGCCCAGCCTGATGACCTGGAGCTGGCTGCCCAGCCTGATGACCCGGAGCCGACTGCCCAGCCTGATGACCCAGAGCCGACTGCCCAGCCTGATGGCCCGGAGTCGGCTGCCCAGCCTGATGGCCCGCAGTCGGCTGCCCAGCCTGATGGCCCGGAGTCGGCTGCCCAGCCTGATGGCCCGGAGCTGGCTGCCCAGCCTAATGGCCCGGAGCTGGCTGCCCAGCCTGATGGGCTGGAGCCAGCTGCCCAGCCAGATGACCCGGGGCCTGCTGCCCAGCCAGATGACCCAGAGTCTGCTGCCCAACCAGATGACCCAGAGCCTGCTTCCCAGCCAGATGACCCGGAGCCTGCTGCCCAGCCTGATGACCCCGAGCCTGCTGCCCAGCCTGATGACCCGGTACCCTTTGCCCAGGCTGATGACATGGTGCCCGCTAAACTGGATCCTGATGCCCAGCTTGCTGCTGATGCTTCCCGGACAGATGTCCAGCTTGCCATTGTTTCTCTCCTGCTTGACGCCCAGCCTGACTGTAATGCCCCTGTGTGGTCTGCCTCTGATGGGTTCTTGCCCGTTGCCCTGCTATTTGTCATTTTCAGATCCAAACTTCCTGACCCTGGTGGTTGGGTGCGTGTCCTATTTTCAGACTCCCAGTGGATTAAAGGACTCTGGCCTAAGAAGTGCGAAGAAGTCTGCAGACTCGGTAGGGAAACTTTTCAGGGTTTTTCCGCACCCACTCGGACTGTCAAGCCAAGGGCTGAATGGAGCGTCCGGAGGCCACTCCTTAAGGGGGGGAACTGTCAGGAACGGTGTGATTAATTGGTTCACCTGCTGGTGAGACTGTTACGTTCAGCACCAAAGGGTGTAGTTCTGGTGGCCACCAGTGGGTGTCTCCCTGCCAAGATTACTAACCAACTAGCAAGTTACACCTGATGTAGGTCTGCTGGACTATATAAGCCCACCCTTAACCAAGGCTCAGGGCTTCAGAATTCCCTCTGCAAGCCTTGTCCCTGTCTAAAAGTGATCTGTTTCCTGCCTTGTCCTGGACTCTGTTTTGCGTATCCTGTCCCTGAGACCTGTCCCCCTGTTAACTGCTCCCAGCTCCCACTTGCTGACCGTTCCTGGTATCTGGTCTTCTGTTCCCCTTTTCTCTTGTCCCTGCTTTGGTTATTTATGTGTGTTTCCTTTGTTTGTGTATATATATTAGTTATATAGTTAGTTTGGTGTTTTGGGGTTTGCTGTGTTTCATTACTTGTTTGTGGTTTGCTGGTGTTGCACATGTGTCTTTACCTTTAATACTGTAAATATACCTTTCTTCACTTACACTTGTGTTCCTGATTCCTTAAGTACAGCCCAACGATTTGATCACCCTGTGCTGGATGCCTGTGTATGGCATCCCTGACAAGCTCAAGATCTTAAGGCCCCATCTGTGTTCAGAACACTAGTCAATTACAGGTCAGGTGTTGAGGTTAAGCAGGCCTGCTGGGACTGTGGTGTGTAGCGGTGCCCCCGTAGGGTCGCTGCGTGTTTCAGCTCCACACATCACCCTGCTTGGCCAGACATTCATCTCAGACACACTTTGTCAGTCAATGATCAGTCTTTAAAAAGCCAAGCCAATCCTTTAAACAGCTTAGGAATCTATTCAGTATATAAGTATAAAACAACACTAAAAACTTGCGTTAAAGCTAGAGCGGATGGGAGCTTCCACGTGCAGTGTCATGGGAGCACAGGAGGACTGCCGGGAAGTCTCTATTGAGGGATCCACAAGCGCCGTGTATTAGCCACAGCTGGAGCCTCGATAAGCCTCATGGAGACGTCGGCTGTGTGTCTCTGGCTGGGAGTGGTCCAGGGCTGTCAAACTGGGGAGCCGCCCACATGCTGTCTGGCCAATCAGAACGTGTTTAGAAGGCACATCCTCGCCTTTTTCATCAGCTGATCCTCTAACAGTCACATCACATTTATATAGAGGATACAATTAACCCACTTCAAAAATATCTAAAAAAATTCAATTGAGTCTCACTCTGAGGATAACATGATCGCGGAAAGTCACAAAGCAGACCTATCTCCTACTCACAAAGGTCCCATGTTCACTAAATATAATAAGCACTGGCCCATCAAAAAGACCCTTGATGGGGGCGTGGCCTGGACCGGCATGGAGTGAGGAGTCTAACTCGGGAGCTCTGCTTGAGAATCATCTGATATCACATATCCTGTGGCCATCCTCAACTTTTCTACCCACCTCACACTGCCTGAATCTTCATATATCTCCTACCATCATGTCTCCGCCGAAAAAGGTGACGGACACTATCGCAAAGCTGGATAGATTTTGGCTCAAGGAGAAGGAGACCCTGGGGGAAAAATGGCGCCGACACATCCTCCTCCACAGACTCGGCTGTGGCGGATACAGCTCGAGTATTGGAGGCAATATCAGACTGTAAGAGCACATTAACGTGCAAGATCGAAGAGATAAAGATAGATGTATCCCTGATACGGCAAGACCTACAAAAACTCAGGGAACGGGTTATGGAGACAGAGGCCCGTATCAGCCACGTGGAAGATGATCTGCCGCCTACAGGTTACCACTCAGAGGCTCCAGCACCAACTGAACGCAGTGCTATCCAAACAAGATGATATGGAGAACAGGCTCCGATGGTGTAATCTCAGATTTGTGGGGATGCCTAAATGGGTGGAAGGGTCTGACCCCCCCCATCGTTCTTAGAAAATCTGCTTATCTCAACCTTTGGTATACCTGAATTTTCCATATCCTTCGTGGTGGAGCGAGCTCACAGTCTGGCTACCAGACCACCACCGCACCACACCTTCATCACTAAGTTCTTAAATTTTAGAGACCGAGACGCCGTCCTCTGCCTTACCAGAACGAAGGCAATATCCCTTCAAGAACGGTGAGATAAGGATATCTTCAGACTTCTCCGCAGAGGTCCAGAAGAAGATGGCGCACTTCACGGAAGCTAAGCGGCAACTTAGAATTCAACACTACTCCTACGCCATGCTGTTCCCTGTCAGACGTGGCTTGGGAAAGGACAGGGCCTACTTCTTCGACACACTGGAGGCTGTTATTGCCTGGCTAGAGGACCACACAGCACCCAGTCAGGTCCCTGCATAAGCGCCCAGCTTACAGCCAACAGTCATCACATCAGCAACTGCGGGGCCATTAGGGGAAAAATATGCCGGACGACTGGCCTGCTTTGCCCATAAGGATAACCACCCGTGAAAGGTACTGTGTGCCCGGACTCTAGCCCACTATCCCCTTAAAGACCAATAACCCCATTCCGTACCCACGGGGCTTTATGTGCAACATCTATCCCCAAACTCTCATGCCTGCTCTTATATCCTCACCCCTTCCCCCCTCCATAAGACATAAATGGTAGGAAAAGACAGAAGCCACAATATCTAGACTACCTCAAGCTGCTACATGGGTGCACCCAGCTCTATCCCATTACTCCCCCCTGCATGTTATCCTGTACACCCTACACCGGGGATCATACACCTCATACTGCTGTGTGTTTTTCAGCGGATGTTTAGCAATTTTCAAAAATGGCATGACTCTGTTTACTGTAGGTATGGTACCGTTTACTTTGATTAACAATTTTAAAAACTTAAATATATTGAAATGCGAATTAAAAAAAAAAAGGAAAACCCCATGCACTCAAATCACTGCAAACTCTCATGTCAGATGCACCACAATTCCATACCAGACCCTTCAGGTCTGGTATGAATATTAAGGGGAACCCCGCACCAAAATTTAAAAAAAATGGCGTATGTGAGCATGCAACCTGGCAGGCCGCAGGAAAAGAGGGGGGGACGAGAGAGCGCCCCCCCTCCTGAACCGTACCAGGCCACACGCCCTCAACATGGGGAGGGTGCTTTGGGGTAGCCCTCCAAAGCACCTTGTCCCCATGTTGATGAGGACAAGGGCCTCATCCCCACAACCTTTGCCCGGTGGTTGTGGGGGTCTACGGGCGGGGGGCTTATCAGAATCTGGAAGCCCCCTTTAACAAGGGCACCCCCAGATCCCGGCCTCCCCCCGTGAAATGGTAACGGGGTACAAATGTACCCTTACCATTTTACAAAAAAAGTTTGAAAATGGTAAAAATGACATGACACGGCTTGGGACAAGTCCTTTATTAAAAAGTAAAAAGCAAAACTGTCCCACGAAATCTTCTTCTCTTGCTTCGCCAACGGACTGAAAAAGAAAAAAAAAAAAACACGACCGACCTGCCTCCATGGGAGGCACCCGCCGCAATGACCGTCCTCTCAGGTGACAGCTCTTTTATAACTGAGGGATGTCCCCATGCGTCAGAGGGGGCGGGGTCACCCTGCAACGTCACCGTGTGGCCCCGCCCTCAGTTATAAAAGAGCTGTCAACTGAGAGAACGGTCATTACGGCAGGTGCCTCCCATGGAGGCAGGTCAGTCGCGGTTTTTTTTCTTTTTCAGTCCATCGGCGGAGCAAGAGAAGAAGAAGAAGACTTAGTGGGACAGTTTTATTTTTTAATAAAGGACTTGTCCCAAGCCATGTCATGTAATTTTTACCATTTTCACACTTTTTTGTGAAATTGTAGGGGTACATTTGTACCCCATTACCATTTCACACGGGGGAGGACAGGATCTGGGGGTCCCCTTGTTAAAGGGGGCTTCCAGATTACGATAAGCCCCCTACCCGCAGACCCCCACAACCACCGGGCAAGGGTTGTGGGGATGAAGCCCTTGTCCCCATCAACATGGGGACAAGGTGCTTTGGGGGGCTACCCCAAAGCACCCTCCCCATGTTGAGGGCATGTGGCCTGGTATGGTTCAGAAGGGGGGGCACTCTCTCGTCCCCCCTCTTTTCATGCGAACTGCCAGGTAGCGTGCTCGGATAAGGGTCTGGTATGGATTTTTATGGGGACCCCCACGCCATTTTTTTTTTTTAATTAAGACGCAGGGTTCCCCTTAAAATCCATACCAGACCTGAAGGGTCTGGTTTGGATTTTGTGGGGGACCCCCACGGCATTTAAAAAAAAAAATTGGAGCGGGGTTCCCCTTAATATCCATGCCAGACCTGAAGGGCCTGATATGGAATTTGGGGGACCTCCACGCAATTTTTTTTTTTTTATTCGGTTCGGGGTTCCCCTTAATATTCATACCAAACCCGAAGGGTCTGGTAATGGACTGTGGGGGAATCCCATGCCATTTTTTTCAATGACTTTTATGTGTATTCTTGGGACCGACAGTTCATTATAGCCGCGGGTACTTTTAAATTACTTTTTTTCCTTTAGAAAAGTCATTTTGCTCTCTGACTGTTCTAAACACGGGAAACATGCGCCACTTTACAGGCATACTATAGACACCCCCCAGGTACGAAATTTAAAGGAATATTTAACTTTTATTGTTTCACTTTAAGCATTATTAAAACCACTGCTCCGAAAAAACGGCTGTTTTTAAAACTTTTTTTTTGCATTGATACCCCGGGGCAGGACCCAGGTCCCCAAACACTTTTTATGACAATAACTTGCATGTAAGCCTTTAAAATTAGCACTTTTGATTTTTCATGTTCGTGTCCCATAGACTTTAATGGTGTTCGCGTGTTCAAACAATTTTTTTGCCTGTTTGCATGTTCTGCTGTGAACCGAACCGGGGGGTGTTCGGCTCATGCCTAATTCATAGCAACTATGGTGACACTGTTTTTGACTGCTGCTGCTTTGCAGCTTCCTGTATCACTTCTCTGATCAATGAGTTTCGGAGTGTGCTGAAATGCTGTGTGGTTGATTTACTAAAACTTGAGTGCAAAATCTGGTGCAGCTGTGCCTGGTAGCCAATCAGCTTCTAACTTCAGCTTGTTCAATTAAGCTTTGATAAAAGAAAAACCTGGAAGCTGATGGGTTTCTATACAGAGCTGCACCAGATTTTGCACTCTATAGTTTTAGTAAATCACCCCCTTTGTGTTCTGCCTTCTCTAAGTTGCCTAAGCACCTTACCCACCAACTCCCAGTGCCTGAAAACATGTTGGATAGGCAGCATTGTTCCATGTAACAGACCCTAGATGGCTCTCGGCACATAATCTCTAAATCTTAATAATGCTGTGCCACTGCACAAGGGAGATAATGCAGCCAACGATCTCAGACTCTTATACAACGAATGTTCTATAACACATGTAGCACTGGCTTAGTATTGCCTCTGTAATATATGCAGATTATTGCTCTCTGAAACATTGCATTGCATTTTCTGGCTAAACTGATAGCAGCCCAGGAGAGACTCTATTGGGTACAGCTGCAGGATTGAAGGCAGATTGGTTACTGCTGTAACCAACCCCTAACCCCCTAACAACAAAAACAAGGAAGGACAGGATTGGATAGCAGCGCAGGAGAGCTGTGATTGGGGGGGAGAGAGGAAGACATAGGAGAGACACGGACAGGCATTGTGGCAGCCAGACAGGGGAAAGTGTCCCATGAGTTTGTCTCCTGAGCACTTCGAGAGCCTGTGAGGGGAGTTTGTAGTGTGTTCTGCCCTTTTGCCTGATTACAAAAGATATGCTAACAGTGCAGTGAAATCTAGAGACGAATTTCAGTACTGCAGCAATTATCATCATCCTGTTTGGAGAATTCTGCGGCCTGTGTTGCTCCCATCGCCATCCAGTCGACCGAGACAGTGATCAATCTACCAATTGCTGGAAGGAAGATGTATCAACTGCATCTAATGGTGAGAGATCTTCTGCCATCCTTATGTAAGTGGATCTTGCCTAATTCTGCTAGGTCCTATTTACCGCTAATGCAGCTCTATCTGAAGGTGGATCATCACATCAGTTAATCTTTGTTACCCTGTGACACTTTGCAAAGATACCCCTTTCCATTCTGTGGATTACAAATATTGCTTCACAATAGTCTGAGTACTCAAACACAGGATTTAAAGGGCCCCAACGCTGGCAGACTGTATGTGTGTGTGAGAATAGAAATTCCCACTGGCCAGTGGTTATCTAGAACCCACAAGACCTAGATAGGCTCTTATAGTCAGCAATATCACTTTTGGGAAATTGTTGAACATTATTTTTGTATTGTGCAACTGACAGTTTCATTTGCCACTCAGTGCATTTTAGGCAAGGCCTCTCACTGGCGGTTAAAATGAACGAACACCAATCCTGTTTTAATTTACTGAGCAGTTATATTATATCATTGCTTTTAATATTGGTATTCTGTTAATCAGTTTATCTCTTTTCAGAGCTTACTGCTAGTTTTAATAAAGCCCAGCTAAAAGTTTAAATGGTGTATTGGTGTTACTTGGATCCAGGTGAGGGTGAGCCATCACTGGTGTGAGACAGAAGACCCATATATTACAGCGGCCCTCCTGGGGGTAGCGCTACACGTGGGGGTTCTCGTCCGGGATACCTTCTGGTCCCTGTCACAGAGTGATGACTACCTCTAACAGCCAAGTCACCATGATGGATCCTATCATTGCTGCCAAGTGGTGCGAAGAGCAAAATGGCAGATTGGGGCTCTGTGTAATTTTGAGTCTCACTGGTGCCACCTGGACAGAGAAACAGGTCCAGCAAGTAGAGTCAGTTTTGATGCCTGATCAGAAAACATTCATAATGGACCTGAAAGTTGGTCAGACAGCCTCTCGCACCTATACTTTGCTAGACTGGAAAAGAGCGATCCCGACCTGTTTCCAGGGAGTTAGCATACAGTTACCAGAGGACCTCGAAGCTCAGCTTATACAGCCAAGTATGCTGGATGATCACCCTGAAAATGCTAGCTCAACAACCCCTGGTCCAGGAGTATCAGCTACTACTTCCACCCCAACTACAGGCTTCCCTCCTGCTACATTTTTTACCGATATGGGAAAGTTGGTGGAAACGTTGGCACAAAACTCAGCAGCATCTGCCAATTATGGATATCGAAAGTTGCGGTTCTATTCCGGGAAGGTCCCTGTGCCATCTCGGGAAGAGGACTTCAAAACCTGGATATAGATCAGGCAGTACAGGCTGTGGAAGAATGGGAAGTCGATGACACAGTAAAATGACAAAAGGTTAATCGAGAGCCTAAGAGCTCCCGCTTGTGATGTAATCAAAAGTCTAAAAAGGGACAAGCTGGGCTGCACAGTCACTGAGAGTCTAGAAGCTTTGCAAAAGATTTTTGGAGGGGTGGAGGACTGTGCTGAGCTAATTTATATGTTCTCACACACCTATCAAAATAAAGCAGAAGAGTTATCCACTTATGTCCGGTGGCTGGATACAATCCTTCATCAGGTCATTCTAAAAGGAGGCATGGAGCCGAGTCATACAAGCAAAGCTTTGTTGGATCAAATTATTAAAGGAGCACTGCCACTGGATCCCATAATGTTGAAATTTCAGACTAGAGACCAGCACAAGCCATTGACTTATTCCAAATTGGTCAAAGCTAACCTAGAAGAAGAAGCTTTAATTAAGGCTAAAAAAAACTGCTAGTGCTTCACATGCAGATTTCACTGTAGAAGTAGGAACCATGGGCATAGTGGAAGTCCAGTTCGAAGTAAAGGCTTTGAAAAATCAGATGTCACGGATGATGGAGTTGATAACATCGCTGTCTGCCAGGACCAGAGGGGGAAAAGACATTGAAACCAACAAGGGCAGAGGCAATGCAGAATGTTCCTGCTAGAGAACCCTCTGGTTCAGTGGTCTGCTATAATTGTGGGGGGTATTGGTCACTATCAACATGACTGTCCCAGCCCACCAAAGCCACGAAGAGAACATCATAAGCTGGCAGGAAACTCCAGAGGGCCCTGGTGAGGGAGCCAGCCATGTGCCCATCTAAGTTACTTTGCTCCAGTTCCCAAGTCTTAAATGAAGGGCGGGTAAGGCCTAAACCTTTGTACCAAGCCTCACCCAAAGCCTCAGTTAGGCCACCCAAGATATTCTCAGAGTCGGGTCCCAGATCATGGGAGATCGGTGCACACCACACCCAAAACTGTCAATCCAGATGACAATGGAAATGGGCACAGGCTAAAAGAGGGATTCAAGACCAAACAGCTGAGCAAGCTGCACCAAAACAGCCAAGCAAGTTCCCTGAAAAGCTGGTGGGTCCTACTCCTATAGTGCCAGTTCAGGTGGAAGGTGTATAGACAAAAGCCCTTCTAGACTCTGACGCCCAAGTGACTCTAATTTACAGTGATTTCTATGATTAAACACCTGAAACACCTGCCCTTGTAGAAGTTAGAAAGTCTAGAAATCTGGGGTATAGGCACTAAGAAGCTCCCCTATGATGGATATCTTCCAGTCAAGCTTGAATTTGGCCCATCTGTTGTAGGGCAGACAGAGACTTCCGACACATTGGCCATTGTATGTCCCCACCCCTGAAGGCTAATCGGAGTTCCATGATTGTGAGGACGAACACTGAATTGGTTCGAAGGTTACTCACCCCTCAGGTCTCAGAGGGTGAGGCTGCAGTTAAAAGTGTACATCAGATGTTGTGCTCAGTGTACCAGCGATTGGTAAAGCAACAAAAGGCCCAACAGAAGGAATGGGAAAATTGTGGAAGTTGGACAAAACGGAAAAGGTCTTGCAGCCAGGTGAAGTAGCATGTCTGCGGGCTTCAGTCAAACTAAATTGGGACCAACCTGGTCCTTATGTTATCCTTAAAGGTGACCCACAGAAGACAGATTCGGGTTTGGGACTGATTCCAGAAGTCATTTCTCTGAAGGCCTTACAGAGAACACATGGAAAGGTTCCTGTCGGTGTTCATGTTACTGATTCTCCAGTGAAGCTACAGGCCCGAATGATGATAGGGCAGGTAAATCCATTCACACCCATCACACAACATGGTGTAGTGGGGGAAGCCAAGGAAGAGTTACCAGAGGAGTATTTCTATCCAAAAGGCTCTCCTATGACATCTGAATGGAAAGAATGGGCAAAAACACAACTCTTAAAGTGGAGTAAAATTTTCTCTAAAAATTAGTTTGACATGGGATGTGCAGAGAGCACACAGCATCATATTTGTCTACAAGAAGATAGGCCATTTTGAGAAAGGTCTCAATGAATCCCATTAGCTGATTTAGATGACCTTAGAGAACATATTGCGGAGTTGAAGAGGACGGGAATTATTCGGGAGTCCCTATGCTTCTCCCATTGTGGTAGTGAGGAAGAAAAATGGGTCATTAAGGATGTGTATCTATTATTGCACTCTCAACAAAAAGAACCATCCCAGACCAGTACACCACTCCACGAAAAGAAGATGCCCTGCAATGCCTTTCAGGAGCCAAATGGTTCAGCATGTTGGACCTGAGAAGTGGGTACCATCAGATCCCCATACATCCAGAGGACCGGGAGAAGACAGCTTTCATCTGCCCAGTGGGGTTCTTTGAGTTTGAACGGATGCCACAGGGTCTGTCTGGAGCCCCTGCTACATTCCAAATCTTGATGGAATGGACTGTTGGTGACATGAACTTAATTGAAGTGTTAGTGTACCTAGATGACATAATTGTCTTTGGAAGACTTTGGAAGAACATGAGGAGCGTCTAGAGAAGGTTCTGAAGTGACTCTATGAAGAGGGGTTGAAGCTGTCCCTTGAGAAGTGCCAGTTCTACCAGTCATCAGTCACCTACCTTGGGCATGTTGTCTCAGCCGAGGGAGTAACCACTGACCCCAAGAAGTTGGAAGCCGTTACCACTTGGCCCAGGCCCAGAAATGTGCACGAGCTGAGATCTTTTCTTGGGTTCTGCTCCTACTACAGGAGGTTTGTGGAGGGATTTGTCAAGATAGCCAGACCTCTCACTGAACTTTTGCAGGCTGGAGACGATGGAGAGCAAGCGGTCTCAGAAGTAGTCTGGCAAACTAGTGGAGCGAGAAAGTCTCAGGTGTCCATAGAGGGAGATTGGTCTGATCAATGCGAACAAGCTTTCCTTCAATTGAAATGGAGCTTGACCAATGCACCAGTTTTAGCCTATACTGACAACCGCAAGCCCTATGAGCTCTATGTTGATGCCAGCAGAGAAGGACTAGGTGGTGTGTTGTAACAAGAACATGATGGATGTCTGAGACCTGTTGCTTATGTGAGTCGAAGCCTCACTCTGAGAGAAATTACCCTACCCACAAGTTGGAATTTTTGGCGTTGAAATGGGCTGTTGTGGACAAGCTGAAAGAATACCTGTATGGTGCAGAATTTGAAGTCAAAATGGATATGGGGGGGGCGTGACCGGATGCCGGCGTGAGCGGTGGTGTGCGAGCTCTCTCCTCGCTCCAACCTTCATGCTGCCAGCCCTGGTAGCTTAACCCAGCTTGTAGCCTAGTTCGGCTTTGTATACCCCGGTTCACCTGGAGCCTGTCCCTGCCAGCTTTTTACCTCTTGTGAAGCAGCGTAGAGCTGTGATCGGCCGGAGTCCTTGTAGAGCGAAGGAGGTCCTGTTGACGGATTACTGAGCGGCCGGACTAAACCCGGGTTGCTCGTAACTGCTCGCCTCTGCCCCGCTCGGTTGCCCAGCAACGAACAGAGCTCTCGCGAGAGCCGGGAAGATCCCACGGGACCCATCGGCGAGATCGAGGCTGGCCTCGACAGACACACTGTGTGGTAAACGGCAGAAGCAGAGGGAGTGGAGGGGGAAACGCTGTCTCTGTGTGACCTAGGACAGGTATGCGGCTCTTTGGCTCCAGCTCAGGAGAAGACAGGAGGCAAGAGGTAACAATTGTAGGACTGTATTAAATTACAGACTGTTGTTCTGTGCGTTGAATACTTATAAAGAGGGGCAAAAGTGTTAATAATCAGCGAAACTATAACCTACAAAGGAACTTTCTTTTTGGAAACTTTCTTATATATATTATTCTGCACTGCTGTACACCTATACCATGACTAGAATGAAAGGCGAGGAGCATCAGCAACAGCCCCAGGTGAGTTTAGCAACACAGGCTACTCGCTCCTCCAAGGAAAAGGGGAATCAAGCAGCAACGGCAAGTGCAGCGGCAGCCAAGTTAGAAAAATACGCACACACCCCCTTGCACTCTCCAGTCAAAGCTAGTCAGCCGCCCCACGAGAAGACACAGGCGGGGTCCACCGGGGATAGAAAGAGCCTAGGCAGAATGTCAGTAGCCTCAGTCTCACTACCAGCTAACACTAAAACAGTGAACAAAAAAAGCCCTGAGAGAGACCTTTTGGAAAAAAATACAAGTGGAGCCTCTCCTGATCTAAGTGTAATTAGTGAACCCGAGCCCACATTAAAAGAGGTACTGTCTGTAGTAAATTCCTGTAAAGGATCTTTGAGTGAACTATGTAATCATTAAGAGGCCTCAAGGAAGAACTGCGTTCCATGAGTCAGGAACTACAGAAAGTTGCAGAGAGGACCTCCATTTTGGAGGAAAGGTTGAGTCAAGTTGAGGATGTGTTACATCCAATACGACAAGAGTTCAAGATTATGCAAACCCAGCTTGACGCGCATAAATTTAAGATGGACAAAATGGAAAACAGGCTGCGCAGATCTAATGTGAGGGTGATGGGCCTCCCAGAGAGAAGTGAGGGTTCCTGTCCTGAAGCGTTCATGGAAAAGTGGCTCAGGGAGGTTTTTGGGACTGAAATATTTTCACATCTCTTTGCTATTGAGAGAGCGCACCGAATTCCCATCAGGTCCGCCATGTCTGGAGGTCGCCCTAGACCTATGATTGTGAAATTGGTTAATTATAAAGACAAGGTGGTACTGATGCAGAAATCTAGAGAAAAAGGGGACATTTTTTACAACGGTACCAGGATTTCATTATATCCCGATTACTCTCCAGATCTGCAAAAAAGAAGGGCAGGATTCGTGGATATCAAGCGCAGCCTGCGGACTCACAAAATTCCATACACGCTGTTATATCCAGCGCGTCTGCGTGTGGAGGCTCTAGGGACAATTCATTTTTTTTATTCTGTTGACAAGGCCACAAAGTGGCTTGAGGACAACAAAAAGAACTTGTAGAGCTGGAGTATAGAAAGTTTGAATTATTGCATGTTAAATTGGGGCTGGGTTTTTTTTTTTTTTTTCAGCATGGGCTGGAGGGAGAGGGGGTTGGCGATTGAATGATCTCAATGAGAGATGGTATATGGTTGTGGGTTGACTTCTTGTTTTTTGTTGATGCTTTGATGAAATTTTGCTTTAGGGGAATTGGTCTAAGGAGGGTGGGGGGAGGGGTAGGAGGGCAAGTTGAGAAACTTGAAGGAGAAGACTTATTGTTAGGGTGGTTGTGGAAATATTGGATAGAGTGGGGTGCAGGGATCGCAAGGGTCACAAGATTTGCCCCCAGGGCTGGCCAAAATAGGCAGGGAGGGAGGAGGGGGGATCACTTAAGGGTGAGGGGTCAACTATATTTCATGTAAAAGTAAATTGTTGTTTTGCACTGGAACAGGGAAAGGGAAAGATGACACAGCATTGTTTGAGCTACTCATTCACATATAAGAAAAGAAAAGTAATCCTGGAAGGTGGGGGGAGCTGGGGGGGAGGAGACGGGGGTTTCCCTCCCCCGCTCCTCCCACCCCTATTTGTAGTAATTGCACGGATTGTTGTTTTTGAAGCCACAGTTGAGTTAAATCAAAAGATATGGTGCACGGTAGAAAGTTTGATACGCTTATCAGGGTGGAGTAGGCGAAGGAGTGGTTTGTGTTTTACACTATTTAAGATAGATGTTCTAGAGCCACCCTTTCTTCCAGACCTAACTTCTTTTTGGTTCTGTTTTTGTTTCTTCTTTTTTTTATATATTCTTTTCCTTTTCTTGGTACTCATTGATGTCTAGAAAAGTAGGAATAAGTTCATGGAATATTAGGGGCATGGGAGACCCTGTTAAAAGAGCCACTGTATTCTTAGAATTGGAGTCCCACGGTACTGGGCTGATATGCCTGCAGGAAACACACTTGACTAATGAGACTAAATTATCAATTAGGAATAAAACATTTCAAGCGCAATTCCATTCAGTACACTCCTCCTACTCAAGGGGAGTGAGTATATTGGTTAAAAAAGGAGTGGCATTTTCCTGCAGGGATGTCAGGATTGATACACTGGGCTGTTATATTTTTTTGCATTGTTTGATAGAAGGCAGAGCATTTGTTACAGCAAATTTGTATATCCCTCCCCCATTTAAGTTGGAGATTCTGTATTGCCTGTTAGAATATATGGAGAATAAAAGTAACACTCCGATGATAGTGGTGGGGGATTTTAATGCGGTCCTTGATAGTTGCCAAGATAGGTTCCCACCTGGGGCTCGGGCGGAAAGGGCGATGGAGGGGAGGTTTGCCCAGTTTCTAGAGGAGATTGGATGGTGTGACCTCTGGAGAATTCGTAATCCAAATGTTCGGCAATATTCTTGCTACTCAGGGACACACCGTACACTCTCTCGTATAGATTTGGCCATAGGTAATAAAGAAGTACATCCTCTAGTGAATAAGATAGAATATTGGCCAAGAGGGATATCAGACCATTCACCCTTGAAACTATTAGTGGATATTCATCATGATAGACATACGCAGAGATTGTGGGCAGTAAACCCAATGTAGTTAGAGGTAATAGGGGGAACGGAGGAAATATCCGCAAGATTAAAAGAGTATATACACTATAACTCAGGATCAGCATCGGCCAGGGTGGTCTGGGATTCCTTAAAAGCTTTCCTTAGGGGGCTCCTAATTCAACATATATCAAGGGTAAAGAAGAAATCAAGGATAGAGGGAGAATATATTAGAAAGGAGGTTATGGAATTAGAGAGACAATATGTGTTGGATCCTAGCCCAGGGAAACAGGAGCTATGGGCCAAGAAGCAGCAGGAGTATAAGGCGGTAATAACTAGAAATGCAGAGAAAAGGAGACTCTTCGAGAGACAGAGGTGTTTTGGAGAGGGGGAAAGAGTGGGTCGAATGCTAGCCTTATTAGCTAGTACTAATTCTCCTTCCTCAACAATCTCTATGATTAAAACCCCAGGTGGGAAAATTTCATCTGACCCTTTGATGATCAAGGAGACATTTTTTGATGTTTATAGAGCACTATATAAATCAAAAGGACATATAGAAAGGGGAGAACTGGACAGATTTCTAGAGGGTGTAGAATTGCCGACCCTTTCTGTAACTGACAAGTCTAATCTAGAATCCCCAATAACCTTAGAGGAATTGAAACGCGCAGTGACTGATATGCCTAACCATAAATCCCCAGGTCCAGACGGGTTGCCCGTCGAGATCTATAAGTACTATGGGGAGGTGTTGCTCCCTACTCTTCTGAAGACACTGAACTGGGCGGTCGCAGAGGGTAGATTGCCTGTTTCGATGTCAGAAACTAATATTGTACTCATACCAAAAGAGGGGAAGGACCAGCTTGACGTGTCCCCATATAGGCCAATTTAATTGCTTTGTTCTGACATTAAAATTTTGGCAAAAGTAATGGCAACCAGGTTAAGCAAATGTATTGCAAAACTGGTACATCCTGATCAGGCAGGGTTTATCCCTAACAGGTCTACCAGTATAAATATTAGAAGGGCATATCTGAATTTCCAGGCCCCGGCAGAGAATAAGGGTTCCAGAGCTGTCATGTCCTTGGACATTGCCAAGGCGTTTGACAGCCTGGAATGGGGATACCTCTGGGAGGTAATGGAGAGATTTGGTTTTGGTCCCCTATTCATTAATTGGCTAAAAATTCTATATAACCATCCAAGTGCTAGATTAAAGATTAATAATGAGTATTCAGAAAGTTTGCCACTTGAGAGGGGTACGAGGCAGGGGTGCCCGTTATCACCCCTGCTGTTCGCCCTGGCAATGGAGCCACTCGCTGAGGTTGTGAGGAACTTGACTGGATTACAGGGACTCAGAAGGAGAAATGGGGAGGAAAGGATTGCGTTATACGCCGCTGATGTCTTGTTTTTTCTGGGGGATACGGGGCCATCTTTAGAAAAAATGACGCAATTGGTGGAGGGGTTTGGTAGGCTTTTGGGCCTAGTAATCAACTGGGAGAAGTCAACGCTTTTACAGCTTGGTTCAACTAGTGGTATTCTCCCTGACGGTATGCCCCGGTTAAATATAACAGACAAGATGAGATATCTGGGAATAGAAATGTCTAAAGATCCTAATCATTACATCCGAGATAATCTAGTCCCCTTGCTTGCAAAATTTAAAATTAAATGTGATATTTGGTGCCGACTCCCCCTGTCTATGGCAGGTCGAACGGATTTGATTAGAATGATATGGCTGCCACAATTATTGTATATTCTCCATAACTCCCCGGTCTGGATTGGGAGAAAGTGGTTCCTAAAAATAAATTCTTTATTCAGGGAACTAATTTGGAAGAAAGGGCAGGCCAGGATCAGTCTACAAACTCTGTAGCGACCTGCTGGGAAGGGGGGAATGGCAGTTCCCCACCCTTACGGTTATTATTTGGCTGCACAATTACAGCATATCGGGGAATGCGAGTCCCCGGGTGAAATGTGTGCCAGTAGTAAAATCATGTTAGAGGGCAGCCCGCATAAATCCCTAGCGGAAGCATTAGAGGCAGGATCACTTCAGCAAAAGCTTCCAACATGCAAGTTGGCTACCAAAGTCTGGCAGACAGTCAAGGGGACCATGAGGTATAAGGGCACCACCGAGTTCTCACCTATATGGTACAATAAGTCCCTGCGGGAATTATTAACCATAGAAAAGAATACCATATGGGAGCGCCATGGTATGCACAGGTTAGTTCAGTTGTTCAACGATAACAGTCTGAAATCCTTTACCGAGTTGAGAACAGAATACGGGATTCCAAATAATACATTTTATAGTTACTTACAGATTAGGCATGCACTAGACACCCAATTTAGGACTCGCCCATTGGAATGGTGCAAGGCACCACTCCTAAATAAAATAGTTAAAACAAAAACTGCTAAAGGACTGATTGCAAAAGCATATATGCAAATAATGAATAGATTGATAAACTTACAAGCGACTTCAGGCACCAGGGAGAGGTGGGAGGCGGAGGTGGGGGAGTTGTCGGATGACCAGTGGAAAAGAATATTGGAATCTGGCCCGCTGGTGTCTGTTTCTCCGTCGCAGCAGGCTTCGCATCTCTTCCTGTTGCATAGAGCGTATTATACCCCTGCGAGGCTGTATAGGTTTGGTCGAAGACCAGACGGCAAGTGCCCCAGATGTTTGGAGACAGGAGATCTTATACACATGATGTGGAGATGTCCAAAATTAGCAAGATACTGGCCTGAGGTTGTAAAGGCTATAGAATCCAGGTTTAAAGTTAAACTAGATCTAGAGGCTAAGACATGTATTCTGGGCCTAGTAGGGGAAAATATAGGGAACACTAATACAACTACTGCCATAGTAAGGTGCTTATATCAGGCCAGAAAACTGATAGGGCAATCCTGGCTTTCAGCAACACCCCCAACTCCGGCGGAATGACTCAAGACAATGGATTCCTTGGTCTGGACAGAAAAGACCATATATACTAGAAAGAATAGCTACAATAAGTTTATTAAGATATGGAGGCCTTGGCTGCCAGGGCTGAGCACCCGCCATCTTTTTCCGAATTTTCTGTAGACATAAGAAAGTGTTTTTAGTGGCACGGGGAATAAAGTATATCACAGTTGGACTTGGAGAGAATGAGTAAACCTACCTAAGATACTGGCTGGAATTAAGGCACAATATGATTCAGTGCAAATAATTTTTATTTAAGTGTGGGGGGGTAATTGTTAGCAGGGAGGGGGGGTAAGTAAGGGATAGTAATAGAAGGGAAGAGAGAGGGAAAGAAAAAGGGGAATAAAATGGATTAAATAGTGAGTGAAGCAGTGAAATGCTGTTATTATGTCTTTATATGTACCACAAACCGTGTTTACGTGTATTTTTCTTATGGATTTCAATAAAATGGAAAGAGATTAAAAAAAAAACAAAATGGATATCAACCCACTCACATATGTCTTTACTACGGCCAAGCTGGATTCCATGGGACATCCATGGTTGGTAGCACTTTCTAGTTTCCGTTTCAGCTTGAAATACCAACTGGTGTTGGAAATAGGGATGCTGATGCTCTGTCAAGGAGACCCTATGACCCACTAACTCATAAGGAAGGGTGGACTTAACTGATGACAGAAGACATTCAGGCTTTGTATCAAGGGATTGAGTACCGAGCCAGAGGAGCGACAGGGGCTGGAGCCATTGGAGTCACCACTGTCGGGGTCCCAAAGCTCTACTGTGACTTGACCCAAGTGAGGGATGAGGAACTGCCTACCGTTTCCAAGAAAGACTTAAGAAAGGGTCAAACAGAAGATCCTCTTTTTTCTCTGACTTTGAAAGCCTTGGAGAGTGGTCACCCAGAACTACTACTCATAGCAGACTCCCCAAAGGAGGCTCGATTGGTTCACAAGGAGTGGAATCGACTGGGTCTCGCTGGAAAGCATAAGTTAGCTGACTGGTGGAGTTCTCAACAATATATCGTCTGTAAGCAACTGCCTGGTCTTCCTGTATACCAAATCCGGCCTGATGGGAAAACAGAACCCCTGAAGACCTGGCATCGAAATCATCCACTGCCTCTGAGTGAAACCATCAGGGTACCTGTGAAAACTGAGACTTCATTACCCAAACCGTCTTCTTCCAGGCAAGTTCCAGTTACCAGGTCTCAACTTCTACTGCCAGATGAGGCCACAATAATAGAAGATGACAGTGATGATGATCTGGAGGTAGGATGGTTGTGGCCATCTGAGCCCATGGATGCCACTCCCTCCACATCAACTGCTAAGCAGCCCTCGGGTGTGTTCCGGCCTGATGCATCTGAATTTGTGCCTCAGATGCAAGGCAATTCAGAGCTAGTAGAGCAAGCCTACCAGTTAGTCCATGAACCCGATGAAGGGTTTCCGGATGGGATTTTCTCTGAACTCTAAAAAGAACTGTTTGAGGAAAGCCACCTTGAACCTGATGGAGAATCCTGTGAAGAGATTCATCTTGAGCCCAAAGAACAGAGAGTTAAGAGAACAGTGAGACCCCCACGCAGATTAACATATGACACCCCTGGAACAAACTCAGAAGAAGCTATTCCCACTGTTCGCAGACTTCCTGATTCTCAGGCACATTCTATGGTGGTACCAGTGACTGATGTCCCCAACCCATCTCTCAACACACTTTAGTGGCAGTTCCCATTACCTAATGCATTTGTTAGGAAATGTCATAAAATCAGTCTAAGATCACAGGTCTAAGTTGTTGGTCCATGTGTAAGGTTACTGTACAAATGCTATGTTATTATTAACCACGCTCATTTCTCTCTTTGGGGGACCAAAGATTTTTTGGAAGGGGGTGGATGTAGAGTATTGCTCTCTGAAACATTGCATTGCATTTTCTGGCTAAACTGATAGCAGCCCAGGAGAGACTATTGGGTACAGCTGCAGGATTGAAGGCAGATTGGTTACTGCTGTAACTAAGAAGGAAGCCCACCCCTAACAACAAAAACAAGGAAGGACAGGATTGGATAGCAGCGCAGGAGAGCTGTGATGGGGGGGAGAGGAAGACACAGGAGGAGAGACACGGACTGGCATTGTGGCAGCCAGACAGGGGAAAGTGTCCCATGTGTTTGTCTCCTGAGCACTTCCAGAGCCAGTGAGGGGAGTTTGCAGCGTGTTCTGCCCTTTCGGCTGATTACCGAAGATGTTCTAACAGTGCTGTGAAATCTATAGACGAATTTCAGTACTGCAGCAGTCATCATCACCCTGTTTGGAGAATTCTGTGGCCTGTGTTGCTCCCATCGCCATCCAGTCGACTGAGACAGCGATCAATCTACCAATTGCTGGAAGGAAGATATATCAAGCGCATCTAATGGTGAGAGATCTTCTGCCATCCTTATGCAAGTGGATCTTGCTTAATCCTGCTAGATCCTATTTACCGCTAATGCAGCTCTATCTGAAGGTTGATCATCACATCAGTGAATCTTTGTTACCCTGTGACACTTTGCAAAAATGCCCCTTTCCATTCTGCGGATGACAAATATTGCTTTACAAAAGTTTGAGTACTCAAACACAGGATTTAAAGGTCCCCAACACTGGCAGACTGTGTGTGTGTGTGTGTGTGTGTGTGTGTGTGTGTGTGTGTGTGTGTGTGTGTGTGTGTGTATAAAATTCCCACTGGCCAGTGGTTAGCTAGAACCTACAAGACCTAGATAGGCTCTTATAGTCAGTAATATCACTTTTGGGAAATTGTTGAACATTATTTTTGTATTGTGCAAATGACAGTTTTGTTCACCACTCTCTCAGTGCATTTCAGGCAAGGCCTCTCACTGGTGGTTAAAGTGAACGAACATCAATCCTGTTTTAATTTACATAGCAGTTATATTATATCATTGCATTTAATATTGGTATTCTGTTAATCAGTTTATCTCTTTTCAGGGCTTATTGCTAGTATTAATAAAGCCCAGCTAAAAGTTTAAACAGTGTTACTTGGATCCAGGTGAGGGTGAGCCATCACTAGTGTGGGACAGAAGACCAGTATATTACATTGGCCCTTCCAGGGGTAGCGCTACATACATATAAAGATTTTAATGAATACATAACTACACTATGTTTTTTCATTTTGGCCTAGAGTTCTATTTAAAGTTTAGTATTGTTTTCATGTCACCTTAGAGCTAAAGGTACAAACTATCACTATGTACCCCTTTAGTCTCCTTTCACATCATGCCACGATTACGCAATTTCTTCACACACATGTTTCTTCAGTGATCAATCCTACATTTAGCCCTAATGAAGTCTAGCTCAGCACATTACACAATCAACATTGTACAAACTGTCTGGTTCCTCTCTTTTACTTCATTTGTGGTGTGGTGTCAGAAAGAGGGAGTCTTGTGGTTTATTTGCTGTGCCAGATATTTCAGAAATGGACGTTTGCTCCTGGCTTATATGTATCTTCACTTTCTTGGGTAAGATGCTATATTTTCATATTAGATGTTTAATATCTGTAGCAAGGTCTTATATTCAACTAGTAAAGCATATTTAACAAATTATTTATGATGATAGAACTCTTGCTTTTTAAAAGAGTCAATGCTGGAAAGTAAGAAAGAAAAAGAACAAATTTTGTAAACCATGTATAAACCATATGTCTTGTTCCTGTATATCTGTCCAAGTTCTTGAAAGGTCATTGCTCACTGCCTTGGAGTGGACATGTAGATACATGGTGCTGATTTACTAAATGGTAGCAGGCCATTCACTTTGCAGGGGAATTCCCCTTAGCTTAGTCAAAGAGGTTAGGCTTGCCATCATCCAATCATGTGCAAGCAACAACGTTTTTTATGTATTTTTTTCCTTGCATGTAATTAATTATTTGCAAAATTTATTTTCACCACATTCACTAAGCAAAAAAATGACCTTGCCAAATGAACAGCCTATTTGTCTTTAGTAAATCAACCCCATGAACTGCAGTGTCTAAATCTGGGTAAGAATTCTGCAGGAAACAGCTCTGGACTATAGTTTCCCTATGGCAATAAGTGTAATTTAATCATGCATATTCAGATTCATATTGTGCTTTGGAGTAACAATAAAAGAAGAAGTAATATTAAAAAGCTCACCAGACTCTCTTCATCTATGCCAGCCTTTCTCAACCTTTTCAACACAGAGGAACCCTTGGGAACTTCTCTGAGAGGCACAAATTTCTCATTGCTAAAGGAACCCCTAGCAACCTTTAGAGGAACCCTAGGGGTCCATGGAACCCTGGTTGACAAACCCTGATCTATGCACTTCTACTATTTGCAACTTCAGCATGCAGTAAAGGCCCAACAGGGGGTAGATCAATGGGTGCTGGAACCTGCCTTCTATATTTAATTACAGTACACGTTTGAGGTCACCACATATAGAGGGTTTATATCAAGCAGTTATGCAATGCTACTGAACCTCTTCCTACCAGGGTCATCTCAGAGCAGTAGCCCAATGGGAGAGAGATGTTGGAATTTTTGAGGAGGAACAATGGGAAGACGCATTGAAAGCGGTTACACAGTGCTCCCTCAATGTGGCTCAACATCTTTTCCATTTATTCATAATTTTGCGGGTACACTACACGTCAAGTTGGCTCGCATGGGGGTACGATCTGATCTGACCTGTACTAGGTGCTACAGGGACCACGGGGATCTGATACACCTGCAATGGCAGTGCCCGAAGCTGCACCTATATTGGAAGAAGGTAATAGACACTTTCAATCGGGTCTTCCAAGCTCAGATCCCAGAGGACCCTAAAGACTGTCTACTAGGTATATTGGATAGTCTCCAAGTGGAGGGTGCCCATAGGCCGGCTATCGCAAGAGACCTTTTTCAGGCCTGCTTAGTAATATTGAGACACTAGAAATCTACAGAATCTCCCACATTGCAGGAATGGATTGCTCAAATGGGGGACACAATCAGAAGTTTATGTTTCAGCACAGGGGTAGTAGGGGAAAATGTGACAAATTATGGTCCCTGTGGCTGGGTCTTCCGGACTTAGCCCTGGTTGATTTGGTTATTTTATAATAAAGAGGCCACCAAACACCATTGGTGATGACTTGGTGTGGGGGGGGGGGGATTATGCTGCGACCCTATGGGGATTCCAAAAAAAAAAAGAAATAGGTTTTCTACTTGTGAATGAGATGAAAACTGTTGTATGTATAGCGATGTTTTTGGTGTTGACAGTAAACTTACTAATACTAGCTGTACTTCTGGAATTTGTATGCCCTGTTTATTTTGCCCTAAAAAAACCTTTTGTTTGAGAAAAAAAAGCTCACCAGAAATAAAATACTAATTTAAATTTACTAAGGAATTTTACAGTAATGTCATGCATATCTATCCAATCTGATTTGTTTTGTCCAATCTCCCAATTTCTCCTTAAGAGGTAGATCTGGTTATTGCTATTCATCCCCACATGCCCAGAACATGGGAGAACATTTTACAACCTGCCATATCCCTTGTACTGCCAATCTCCCAAGGTCCACTTATTGGATTGTTTAACCCGTAGACACAGCAAGTCCAACATATAGTGTGTGCTTGGGTCATCCACCAATTTTACCCCATGTATTAATGCGTTCAGTGCATAAAATGTTGTTACCTGCTCTGGATTGTTACAGGTTTAAAGCTAAAATATTTAAATAATAAACTAATAATAAATGAACCACCTGCTGCCCAGGCCAGTGCTGACATTTCTCATATACACTACAAGCAAAGATGAGCGTTTTATGTTACTAGAAAACAACCTCCAAACATTATATACACTTTCTAAAGCAGGGGCCCCCGAAGAATAAAATGGTAGCTGTTGAAATTTTCTATCTCACACGACATTTGCGCAGCCATTTTTAAAACACAGGTTTCTAGGGAAAAAAAATATAGAATTTTAGTGCACACAAACACCAGTATAATGCCAAACTGCGCACACCCATGGAATGGCGACAAACCGCAGTACATAAAATTATCCATAGATTACACTTACCTTTACAGGTTACCAATTTAGAGTTCAACAGGAGGTCTGGCAGTAGAATTATTTCTCTCATTTTGACATTCAGAAATATGTGGTACATACGATCATGGTTTACATATGTGTCTGGGATCTACATGTGCTTTCGCATTTGCACAAAAACACAGGAGCATGGTAGTGCTTTAAACTTTTTTTTAAATGTATTTTATTTCATTTTTGTTTTATACGAAATTTTTTTGAATTTTTTTCTGATTAGCTTTATTGCTATCACAAGGGATGAATAACATTGATAGCATGGGCAGTGACTGTTACTCTTACTGAGAGATCTGGGGTCTCCTAGACCCCAGATCTCTCCTTTGCCCTTTGCTGATCAAACTGAGATCAGTTGGTTTACTAGCCAGTATTGGCTAGTAAACAAACAGCTGAAACTGGAAATGACAAAATCTTCCTTGCTTCCAGTTTCATACACCAAAGAGCTGAATAGGGAACGAAAGTTCAACCTTCGTCTCTAGGTCACCCATTGAGACAGCCCACAATGACCCCGAGCTCCCTAGTGGGACGGGAGAGCCTGAAAACAGTGATGCATGCCAGGGGGGGTTGGGTACTTTTCTGCTGCTTGTAAAAAGGTGATCAGGCAACTGTTTAGCCGCTTGATCGCTACAAAAAAAAAAAATATATATATTTTCACTAAAAATACATTAAAATCATCATTAGCTGACACAAACACAACATAAATTAAACAATTCCTACTAAATGTAAAAGATAAAGCTTATTAAGTTAAAGCTCTGTATTGAAATAAAGTTCTGTGTTTTGAATGAAGTCTTGGGGCTCATTCACATGGACGCTGTGGCCAGTACAGTGTGAATCAGAAGTTTATGTGACTGGAGCCATCTGGCACTGTGTGTAGGCAGCCTATGTCATGTCATGGGAATATAGCAGCTGTAAGAACATAGTCGCAGGTCCTAATTTGGACAGGCGTGCGAGTGCAAGTATATGGCTTTGAACACGGACTGTGTGCATTTGGGCTTCACACCCGCACACTAGTCAAATTAGAACCTGCAGCTCTGTTCATACAGTTGTTGCGTCCCCATAGAGTAAAAGACAGCTTTAGCCACACAAACAAGCCACTCATTCACAGAGTACCTCTGTGAATGAGCCCTTAACCACTGCCGATTACCTAACTGGGAATTTTACGTCATAATTTTGATGTTAAATACCAGGGTTATGGCTACAGCTAGATGATATAACCCCAGTATTTTTTTTTCCCTCAGGCAGCCAGCTTTTTAAATTAAAGGATCCCAGCTGCAGGATTCGTGCACAGAATCACTTTTAGAAGCATCAGGAGAGGGCCCCCCCCCTCTTCCGCTGCTTCCTGGTGGTTCCCGGGTTTACGTTACCGATCGGTGAGCCCAGGAACCATCCAGCGTCTGCAGTGTTTTTCTAAAGATACGTCACTTCCAGTTCTCAGGCCATGTAAACCTGTTTTTTTTTGTTTTTTGTTTTTTATTCTTTGCTTTTAAAGGGTAAAGGAGAGATTTTGGGTCTTTTAGACCCCAGATCTCCCCATAAAGAGGACCTGTCATACTGTATTGTTATCACAAGGTATGTTTACATTCCTTGCGATAGCAATAAAAGTGATCAAAAAATATTTGTTTAAAGGGACAGTGCAAAAAAAAATTTTTTTTTAGTAAAATAATTTTTTTTTTTTTTAAAGTGCCCCCACCCACGCGTGCTCCTGTACAGTAGTGAACACATACGTAGGTCACGCCTACATATGTAAACGGTGTTTGCACCACACATGTGAGGTATCATCAGGAACGCCTGAGCAGGAGCAATAATTCTAGCACTAGACCTCCTCTGTGAATGTAAACTGGTAACCTGAAGAAATTTTTAAAGCATCACCTATGGGGATTTTTTAAGTACCATAGTTTTGCGCCATTCCACAAACGCGCACAATTTTAAAGCATGACATGTTAGGTATCTATTTACTTGGCATAACATCATCATATTATGCAAATAAATGTGGGACATATGTTATGTTTTGGTTTTTAATTCATTAAAGTGTATTTTATTATTAAAAAATTGCGTTCAAGAACCGCTGTGCAAAAAAAGTAAACTACCGTCATTTTATTTCCTATGGTCTCCGCAAAAAAAAAAAATATTATATATATATATATATATATATATATATATATATATATATACACACACACACACACACACAGTATCTCACAAAAGTGAGTACACATCCCTCACATTTTATAAATATTTTATTATATCTATCTTTTCATGTGACAACACTGAAGAAATGACACTTTGCTACAATGTAAAGTAGTGAGTGTACAGCTTGTATAACAGTGTAAATTTGCTGTCCCCTCAAAATAACTCAACACACAGCCATTAATGTCTAAACTACTGGCAAGAAAAGTGAGTACACTCCTAAGTGAAAATGTCCAAATTGGGCCCAATTAGCCATTTTCCCTCCCCGGTGTCATGTGACTCGTTAGTGTTACAAGAACTCAGGTGTGAATGGGGAGCAGGTGTGTTAAATTTGGTGTTATCTCTCTCACCCTCTCATACTGGTCACTGGAAGTTTAACATGGCACCTCATGGCAAAAACTCTCTGAGGATCTGAAAAAAAGAATTTTTTCTCTAATTAAAAATGGCCTAGGCTATAAGAAGATTGCCAAGACCCTGAAACTGAGCTGCAGCATGGTGATCAACATCACAGAAGTAGAACAGGACAGGTCCCACTCAGAACAGGCCTCACCATGGTCGACCAAAGAAGTTGAGTGCACATGCTCAGCGTCATATCCAGAGGTTGACTTTGGGAAATAGATGTATGGGTGCTGCCAGCATTGCTGCAGAGGTTGAAGGGGTGGGGGGGTCAGCCTGACAGTGCTCAGACCATACGCCGCACACTGCATCAAATTGGTCTGCATGGCTGTCGTCTCAGAAGGAAACCTCTTCTAAAGATAATGCACAAGAAAACCTGCAAACAGTTTGCTGAAGACAAGTAGACTAAGGACATGGATTACTGGAACCATGTCCTGTGGACTGATGAGACCAAGTTAAACTTATTTGGTTCAGATGGTGTCAAGCGTATGTGGCGGCAACCAGGTGAGGAGTACAAAGACAAGTGTGTCTTGCCTACAATGGTGGTGGGAATGTCATGGTCTGGAGCTGCATGAGTGCTGCCAGAACTGGGGAGCTACAGTTCATTGAGGGAACCATGATTGCCAACATGTACTGTGACATACTGAAGCAGAGCATGATCCCCTCCCTTCGGAGACTGGGCCGCAGTGCAGTATTCCAACATGATAACGACCCCAAACACACCTCCAAGACCACCACTGCCTTGCTAAAGAAGCTGAGGGTAAAGGTGATGGACTGGCCTAGCATGTCTCCAGACCTAAACCCTATTGAGCATCCTCAAAAGGAAGGTGGAGGAGTGCAAGGTCTCTAACATCCACCAGCTCGGTGATGTCGTCATGGAGGAGCGGAAGAGGACTCCAGTGGCAACCTGTGAAGCTCTGGTGAACTCCATGCCCAAGAGGGTTAAGGCAGTGCTGGAAAATAATGGTGGCCACACAAAATATTGACACATTTGGACATTCTCACTTAGGAATGTACTCACTTTTGTTGCCAGTGATTTAGACATTAATGGCTGTGTGTTGAGTTATTTTGAGGGGACAGCAAATGTACACTGTTATACAAGCTGTACACTCACTACTTTACATTGTAGCAAAGTGTCATTTCTTCAGTGTTGTCACATGAAAAGATATAATAACATATTTACAAAAATGTGAGGGGTGTACTCACTTTTGGGAGATACTGTGTATATATATATATATAAAAAATAAATAAAGTGCGCTAATTATATGAAAATACACACATAGATGTGAATACATGTGGGTAGTAGTAAAAACCACAATCTACTGAGAGCAAGTAAATGACTCCATGAGTGGTAAAAATATATAAGTGCAAAACATAAAAACTCAAATAAAAAGAAGAAACAAAAAATGTGTACATGTGAAATACAATGATATTAATAGCGTGAAAATCTGAAAATCAAACAAACTCAGTCCATGGGTTCAAATATAAAAAGTTCATCAGTGAAAAAAAGCTTCCATCCACTATACAACTCAGCAGCAACTAATCCCCCTATGAGTGGATTGACAAAGGAGAGAGATGTGCAGGATGGTGCAAATCCACTGGCGGTGACTCCAATAAGTGAGAAAGTGATAAAGGTGGACTCTTACCCTCCGTGTTGGACCCCCTCCTTGGCAGGGTCTATCAGGCATGCAGATTTTTGCCCTCTGCAGGGACCATGTAATGAGAAGATCTCCCCAGCAGCTGTTAAGAATGTTGTCTCCGATCCGGGCTGGTTCAAGTGAAACGCCTGGAGAGGGGGGAAGGAAAGCTCTCTTGCTCCCAGTGTGGCAAAGGAAAAAACAAAAGAGCGGAGCTCCAATAGTGTAAAAAGTTTCGGAATTTATTAAATAAAAGTACAGACCGCAACGGAGAGTGCACACTCCGTGAGGTGAAAATACAATTAAAAACAAGCCGGCATATAAAAATCGTAATAACCCGTGCATAACATGGGGCAATCGTGACGGCTTACAACGTAGCCACGCCCTACATGTTTCGTCATTAGTAGACGTCTTCAAAGGGGCACGGGCTACGTGTTAAGCCATCCCCTATATAGTATAACAGTGCACACCAAGCCTCGTTTTCACCTCCACTCTCAGGGGAGGGAAAACCCAAGCCTCTACCTGGTGCTCCTCAGTGAATGGATGTTGCCAAGGTGACACATAGGACTGAAACTAAACAAAACTTCAGCCCCTCCCAGCAGAGCCAATCTCTCGCGCCATCTGGAGGAAGAAGCCCAGTATTACTAGACAATTAATATGTCTTACAGATGCTAATTTGGAACGTAAAACTGACAGAGCAGAAAGGAGAAAATCACTGAATCTCACCAAGAGGCAAGATGTGATGGAAAAAATTGTAAGTATATATGGAAATGTATGGAAAAGAAACAACGTTCATCTCCGTAAATAAAACCACATTCAAAAAACACATGTATGAAAAAAATATATATATGTATTAAAGTCACACCGTAATAAATGGAGGCCCATCCATGAACGTGAAGAGCACTCTGTATCACAATGATGCGACTAAATCATTATAATGTATAATATCTAAACATATCACTATGCTCCAAAAAAAAAAAGTTGTGAATGGATGAAGAAATAAAAAAAGTGAATGGATGAAGAAAAAAAAAAGTTGTGAATGGATGAAGAGATAAAAATATGAATGGATGAAGAAAAAAGAAAAAAAAATTCCAATCTGGCATTATAAACAAGAAGGAGAAATCTTTTCTCACCCCGGTTGCGTCAAGAATCCCAGTCATGTACTACCTGCCCAAAGTCCACAAAGACCCAATTCACCCTCCGGGTCGTCCCATCATTAGTGGAATAGATTCCATTACTTCCAGGGCAGGTAAGTACATTGACAATTTCCTCCAACCACTTGTACAACTTCTGCCAGCATATATTAAGGACACTAGACATACCATCAATCTACTCAAGACTAGTAATTATAGAGAAGGGCATTGGCTTGTGACTGCCGATGTCACTTCTCTATATACTAGCATCCCCCACTACTGGGGTATTAAATCGGTGAAATTTTTCCTTGATAAGGATGCCTCCCTACCCAAGAAGCAAAAACGTTTTATTATGGAGCTTTTAGAATATGCCACTACACATAATTTCTTTTGGCATAATAAACAGTTTTATCTCCAGACTAAGGGGGTAGCCATGGGGGCTAAATTTGCCCCCAGCTTGGCGAACCTTTTTATGGGGAAATGGGAGGAGGACGTCATCTATGCCCACCGGAGACCGGAATTGGTCCTGTGGGCCAGGTACATAGATGACGTCCTCCTCCTATGGGATGGCTCCTATGACTCTCTCTGTTCCTTTATGGATGGACTCAATTCCAACGAGAGGGGTATATCCTTTAAATATGAGGCCAGCCAGGAAAAAATACACTTTCTGGATCTGGAGATACGAGGTGAAAATAACTCTCTACTTACCTCTACCTATTTCAAGGTCACTGACCACAATTCGTTTATCCCGAGGGACAGCTGCCATCATAAAGCTTGGCTGGACTCTGTCCCTAAAAGTCAGTACATCCCACTGAAAAGGAACTGTTCTACCAATACTGACTTTCTTCCTCAGTCTAAGGTTTTGACGGACAGATTTATAGAGAAGGGGTATGAAGCGCAGTTTCTGACTGAAAAACTCAATCAGGTTGTATCACTGGTCACTGGCTCTTCTGGCTGATAAAACCAGGGCACAGAGGGACTGTCAGCTGGTCTGTCCCTTGATCACAAGATACTCCTGTCAGCACTTTTCTGTCAGGAGGATGTTGAACAAACACTGGCACATTATTAAGAATGATCCCGTGCTTGGACCATCCCTTCCTGACAGACCCCAGCTGGTCTTTAGGGGTGCCCCCTCAATCAGTTCACGGGTGGTATCTGCTGCATGTGACCCTCCGGTTCATAAACCTATGTTCTTTCAACATATGACAGGCTATTTCAAATGTAAAAATTGCGAGGTTTGTGCTATTAATGCTTTAACGGAGAGAAAGGTGTGTCAATTCATTACCAATAATTCCCCGCTTAATTTCCATATTAAATCTTTTATCACATGTTCAACCACTCATGTGGTTTACCTACTCACTTGCCCTTGTGGGCTCCACTATGTGGGCCGCACGGTCCGATCATTAAAAGTTAGACTGGGGGAACATATTGGAAATATTAGAAGGGGTTTTTTGGGCCACCCAGTCTCCAAACATTATTTAGACAAACACAAAAAAGACCCTAGCGGTACTTTGTTCATGGGCATTGATAAACTCCAATGGAGAGGGGGATCTAAAAGACGGGCCATCTCTAAACTCGAGATGGAGTGGATTTATAAGATCCGTTCCCTCAGACCCTTAGGCCTAAATGTTGATATTGAGTTGAATGCGTTCATTGACAACTCATAGGTGATGCTTTGGGCCCTGTGCTTCCTTTCCTTTCTTCCCTTCTTTTGTATGCATTTTTTTCATATTTTTCATTTTTTCATTTTTCTTTTTTTCTTCATCCATTCACTTTTTTATCTCTTCATCCATTCACAATTTTTTTTTTCATCCATTCACTTTTTTTTATCTCTTCATCCATTCACATTTTTTTTTCATCCATTCACTTATTTTTTATCTCTTCATCCATTCACAATTTTTTTTCCATCCATTCACTTTTTTTATCTCTTCATCCATTCACATTTTTTTTCTCATCCATTCACTTTTTTTATCTCTTCATCCATTCACAATTTTTTTTTCTTCTTCATCCATTCATATTTTTATCTCTTCATCCATTCACAACTTTTTTTTTTTTTTTTTTTTTTTTGGAGCATAGTGATATGTTTAAATATTATACATTATAATGATTTAGTTGCATCATTGTGATACCGAGTGCTCTTCACGTTCATGGATGGGCCTGCATTTATTACGGTGTGACTTTAATACCTATATATATTTTTTTCATACATGTGTTTTTTGAATGTGGTTTTATTTACGGAGATGAACGTTGTTTCTTTTCGGTACATTTCCATATATACTTACAATTTTTTCCATCACATCTTGCCTCTTGGTGAGATTCAGTGATTTTCTCCTTTCTGCTCTGCCAGTTTTACGTTCCAAATTAGCATCTGTAAGACATATTAATTGTCTAGTAATACTGGGCTTCTTCCTCCAGATGGCACGAGAGATTGGCTCTGCTGGGAGGGGCTGAAGTTTTGTTTAGTTTCAGTCCTATGTGTCACCTTGGCAACATCCATTCACTGAGGAGCACCAGGTAGAGGCTTGGGTTTTCCCTCCCCTGAGAGTGGAGGTGAAAACGAGGCTTGGTGTGCACTGTTATATTATATAGGGGATGGCTTAACACGTAGCCCATGCCCCTTTGAAGATGTCTACTAATGACGAAACATGTAGGGCGTGGCTATGTTGTAAGCCGTCACGATTGCCCCATGTTATGCACGGGTTATTACGATTTATATATGCCGGCTTGTTTTTAATTGTATTTTCACCTCACGGAGCGTGCACTCTCCGTTGCGGTCTGTACTTTTATTTAATAAATTCCGAAACTTTTTACACTATTGGAGCTCCGCTCTTTTGTTTTTTCCTTTGCCACACTGGGAGAAAGAGAGCTTTCCTTCCCCCCTCTCCAGGCGTTTCACTTGGACCAGCCCGGATCGGAGACAACATTCCTAACAGCTGCTGGGGAGATCTTCTCATTACATGGTCCCTGCAAAGGGCAAAAATCTGCATGCCTGATAGACCCTGCCAAGGAGGGGGTCCAACACAGAGGGTAAGAGTCCACCTTTATCACTTTCTCACTTATTGGAGTCACCGCCAGTGGATTTGCACCATCCTGCACATCTCTCTCCTTTGTCAATCCACTCATAGGGGGATTAGTTGCTGCTGAGCTGTATAGTGGATGGAAGCTTTTTTTCACTGATGAACTTTTTCTTTGAACCCATGGACTGAGTTTGTTTGATTTTCAGATTTTCACGCTATTAATATCATTGTATTTCACATGTACACATTTTTTGTTTCTGTTTTGCACTTATATATTTTTACCACTCATGGAGTCATTTACCTGCTCTCAGTAGATTGTGGTTTTTACTACTACCCACATGTATTCACATCTATGTGTGTATTTTCATATAATTAGCGCACTTTATTTATTTTTTATTTTTCATGGTATACACAGATATTGGTGTATTTTATGTGCAGCTTTTACCTTTGACCTTTTTTGCTCTGCAGCGCAGTCTTTCTTTTTATTTTTGAACCTTGTTTTATATATATATATATATATATATATATATATATATATATATATATATATATATATATATATAATGTTTGGGGGTTTTATGTAATTTTCTAGCAAAAATACTGATTTTTACTTTCAGCCTTTAGTAAATCAACCCCAATAACTGCAGTGTCTAAATATAGGTAAACTTCATTAGGGTTAAATGTAGGATTGATCACTGAGGGAGTATTTTTTGTGTGAAAAAATTGTGTAATCCTGGCCTGTGAAAGTAAAAGTAAAAGGTTTATTGCTCACTGTAGGTGTGTTTTCACTTCCACAAGCCCTGTTATACATTTATGATTATGGATTTACTTGAAGCAGTCAGCTATTTTCCTGTAACTGTAAGGTCAGTCATTGGTTCTTAGATCTTCACCCCATTATCCCTCCTCTCCACCCCTTCTCTAGTCTTCTATTCAGATAGCACTTGTTTTTAATGTACATTTTTTTTTTAAACAAAAGTTTTTGGGAAGAGAAGAGGATCTTAGCGGGACATTGCTGATCTGCTGGGTGTGTGAGTATCTAAAATGTGCAGAACACACTACCAGGTAAGCAGGTGCTTTTAAAAAAAACTAATTGGAGCGGGGGGGTGAAAATCCACTTTATATTAAAGAAAAGAAAAATGAACAAGGCCTTAGGGCTACTGCTAGGATTAGGTGGAGGCTATTATCAGAAAGAAGATTACTAAAATAGATAGAAAAGTTAAGTGGCAAAAAAAAAAAAAAAAAATTAAAATTCCATTTTGTTTTTCATTTTTTTCCTTCATTAGTACATGAAACATACAGAAATACACACACAAAACTAATAAATGTTAAAGAAACCCCATATCCATACTAAACAAATATACCAAATTCACAGATACTATAAATAGTAAGTAGTATGAAAGTTAATAACCTATACTGTATACAAGCAGATTGAAAAAGGAAATGGAACATAGAAATTACTGTAACATGCATTTGCTGCCATGTGAATTGGTTTAGGCCATTTAAACCCAGTCATACTATAGTAAACACACATTGTTAACATGAATGTATATTAAGGTGGCCAGATTTTCAAAATGAAATCCGGGGACATGTTTTTTTTTTTTTTCTATTGGCAAATGGTAAACTATTTTATAAGCTTATTTTCCTCAAATGATATAAGCAGTGTATGTGGTATGTGTTTATGTAATGATTGTATGATATGTAAATTATTTCTCACATTTCGTCCATGAAATAAAAAAAAGAAAGCTACTTCTTACCACCGTCCAGAGCACTGTGTACATTACAGGCCTCCTCTCAGACCATCGTCCAGAGCACTGTGTAGGCCCCCAGTCTGCACAATTCCCCACCAGTCAGCACAATCCCCCCCAAGTCTGTACAACCCCCCCCCAGTCTGCACAGGGGGGAGAATGAAATGAGAAGGGAAAGAGGCAAAGCAAAGAGGTCTGGTGAGAGAGGAGAGCTGTTCATGGAGTGGATGGCTCAGCGGCCTGACTCCCGGGTGGACGGCTGGAGCTAAAGAGAAGCACCCGAGACTGAGCAGCCAAAAATAGGGTCATGGCTGCTGCGGCGCCAATACGGGAACAAAACCGGGGACATATTCAGTCCGGGGAGAGCATCCCCAATCCGGGGACTGTCCCCGGAAAATGGGGACGTCTGGTCAGCCTAATGTGTATGCAATTGTGTAACTGAAATAGTGTCCAAGTCAATGGCATATGTCCAGCGTGTGTGTGTATGTGTATACTGTATATAACTTTTTGATTAAGAGTAATAATTATTTTCCTTTCAGTCGTTGCAGTCATTTCATAGTGGATTTGTCATTGTGCTTATTTATCAGGTTTTTCAGTCTCGTGTCTGGCAAACAATATCACTGTATATTCAGGACAACTAGGAGAAACACTGACCATTGTTTGTCCATACCGATACCGTGCAGATCGATGGGCAAGGAAGTTATGGTGCAAAGAGGATGAAGTTGGTTCTTGCCAGGCTGTGGTCAGTGCTCATCGCTATTCCCTGTCTGGCAGCAAAACAAGCGGGAGCACCACAATCTCTGATAATGCATATGAAAGCATGGTTACAGTAAATATTACTAATCTGCAAAAAGATGATGCTGGTGTATATCAGTGCAGAACAGCCATTTTTGGTGACGTTGCCATTCTACAGAAGATCAGAGTGCTAGTGCTTGAAGAGAATCTACTAGGAAATGTTTCACCTTTGGATAAAGTCCAGTATAGTATTTCTGGGTAAGAAAGGGGCTCAAGTTATTTGCATTATTAATTGGCTTTTCTGCACATATTATTCTACACAGTTTATACAAATGAATTATTAACGCGGACCAGTCATATTGTGGTGGAAATACAACTGCAAATAAGAGAGTGTGTGTGTGAAATAAACAGCATACATGATTTTTTGTACACATTTTTAGCATGGTTTCAAGTATTTCTAAACTTTAACATGTTAGTGTAATTTTAAATGTTATCAGGGTTTTTAAATAGGCAGCTTTTATTAAAAGTGAAAGTGATCCTGCCATGATTTACCTTGTGATCCTGCCATGAATGTCCCTATGCAAGCACAGTTATGGGATGACAACTGTCTCCCAACTGTGCTCCTGCATTGTCACCCATTCCACATTCACTTGGTGGAGACTACAAGCAACTGTGCTGATATACATTGCACAGCCATAGTCCCCTGTTGGCACTATTTTAGGAAGCTGGTCTTGAGCAATGATGTGCAGCTAGCTGTGGAGTAAGTGCACGTGAATAAGAAGTGTCTGAAAGTGGCTTTTTCGTAACATAATGAGTAAATAGATACCTAACATGTCATGCTTTAAAATTGCGCACACTTGTGGAATGGCGCCAAACGATGGTACTTATAAAATCTCCATAGGCAACGCTTTTACATTTTTTGAAGGTTACTAGTTTAGAGTTACAGAGGAGGTCTAGCACTAGAATTATGGCTCTCACTCTGGCGTTCGCGGGAATACCTCACATGTGTGGTGCGAACACCGTTTACATATGCAGGAGCGACCTACGTATATGTTCGCTTCTGCGTGTGAGCAAGAGGGGACAGGGGCGCTTTAAAGTGTATTTTTTTTTTTTTAATTTTAATAAGCCACTAGAATGGCTTTTACATTGTAGAGAATCGCTGGTTGAAGAAAAAAAAAAGATATCTGGATGATGCCTGTAGCTGCAGGCATCATCCAGATATCTCCATTCAAAGTCCATGACGTTGGGAAGTGGTTAAAAAAAAGGAATTTATAATGTTTTTTCATAAAGTGGTGTTAAGGTAGAAGGATTGTTTATCTTAAGGCCATCTTTGCATTAAGGTAAAAAACATTTTGTCTTCAGCTCCTCCCCCAGCCCCCCTTTATACTTACTAGAGCCCATTCTCAATCCAGCACTAAGAGCTGCGGCTTCTCCCTCTCCTCACTGGATATGTCAATCCCAACCAGTGAGCAGAGAGCGGGGCCGAGTTGCACTGTGTGTGTCAGAGCACACAAGAGTGCCCCCATAACAAGCAACTTGATATACAGGCATTCAGCAAGGGGGATGAGCCAGAAGCACCCAAGGACCCCAGAAGAGGAGGATCTGGGCTGCTCTGTGCAAAACCATTACACAGAGGTAAGTATGACACAGTTGTTATTAAAAAAAAAAAGTTTGCAATCACTTTAAACTGAATGGGCTGTTTTACAAACTAAGGGTTCAAATATACTTTAAGTCCCCAACAACTATTCAGCTATCATATTTCAGTATTCAAAGCTCGTCAGTCTGACTTCCATAAAGTGCATAGCCATATTTATTTCTATTTTAGCTTAGTTATTATGGTTAGTGCCCCTGCTGGGGAGAGTCACCTTTTCAGTGTCCTGGTGACCATTGTGAGGTGGAACTCACAATTTTTAAATGTCAGTGAAGGAAAATATTTCTCTGTTAACACTGTCTAAAAAGGATTCTCTTTACTTTGGAGAGATTTTCTTCTCACTTCCTGTTGGGTCTTGGAAAGCAAGTCTACCTAATGTAACACGGCAAAAAAAAAAAATTTTTAAATCTCAGCGGTTTTATCCTTCCCTACTTATTTAAAACCATAACATATAAACACATATAGCAAAATGAATAAATCGAAGAAAGATGATCTAATGACTATGGATGTGCCAATAGCCAATTTAGATCAAACCAGTGAAAATAAGTCCAGTAACATAAATAATCCAATAAAAGGGCTCAGTAATTCTTCACCACCATCCAACACCACTTAGAAAGTGATCTTGTGAATTAAGACCACCACCAAAGGCTGAAAAAGGGCTTGCTTACCAGATCAAATGGACCTCTTATTACAGAAGGTCAGGAACGCCTGTGGCTCCAAACCCAGCCAGGGCCTTTTAAATCCAGTAAGTCTTTAGACAAGGGACATCGATCCTCCTCATAGGGCGATCATAACGGTTCCCCAAAATAAAGAAGACTCCGCATAGTGTAAAATCTTAAGAGCTTTAATGAACTTAGATGTTGTACTTACAAGATATGTAATGTAAAAATGCCTTAATTCATATGCGTAGGCTGGCACACATACAAAAACCTGTATTTCCAGGAAACTAGTGTAACAATGACGTCAGCGTGTCACTTCTGCCTACGCATTTCGCCATACGTTTGACATCGTCCAGGGGTGCCTCAGACAGTTGTCACCAGAACAGATTTACCCATTGAAAGATTTCCCTTCAGCTCTTGTATCTGTGGCAACTCAAAATTTTGCATTTCCCATCACTTACTGTACTGGAGACAAAAGTCAACAGGACAAATAGCGAACGTGAATCTCCCCAGTAGAGACCCCATAAAATAAATACAAAAAAGACAGAGGTTTTAACCCTTCCACATTCTATACAAAACAAAAAATATTAAGTTTAATGTTAAATACACTTTGAAGACCAACTTCAGCATTTTCTTATAACAGCTGACACATTTTTCTTAATATCTGCATCCTTGTTTGGGAGATTTCTCCTCACTTTCTATTTATTAGGTCATACAGAATAGGAAAGTAGAGGAAATACCCCCAATGGGGACATAGAAAAAAAATACCTTTTTCTGTGAGTGAGGAATGTTTAGTTCCTTTATCGGGATTTTATGGCTATGTGCACTCTCAATTAGGGAAATTTCTCACTTCCTTTCCAAGGGACACACAGAATAGAAAGTGAAAGGAAATCTCCTTAATGGGCAAACCATGTGCTTTCATGTGTTAAACAATGTTGCAGTAAGCCTAAGTTCACACTGACATGTGGGATTGAAATCATGCGAGTTCAGCAGAACTTGCACAATTTCTTACCCGCATGTCAGTCCCGAACAACAAACATGTCATACTTACCTCCTCTGTGCAATTGGTTTTGCACAGAGTGGCCCCTATCCTCCTCTTTGGGTGTCCCTCAGTGGTGCTCCTGGTTCCTTCTCTTCTCGAGTGCCCCGTTGGAGAAGCTCTCTCCCTTGGGGCACTCATGCGGGCATGCTCCCATGTCCTGCTGCTGCGTCTATTGACACAGACAGTAAGACTCGGCCCCTCCCTCCGCATCATTGGAATTGACAGCAGCGGGAGCCAAAGGCTGCTCTGCTATCAATCTATCCAATCAGGTTTCAATCACCGGCTGGAGCTGGTGTGCTCGTTCTCGGCACTGAAAAGACAAGGCTCAGGTGAGTAAAAGGGAGGGTGCTGCACTATAGAAAAACCACAAGGGTTTACAACCCCTTTGAGTTAATTAATAAAATGCATTTAGTAACCTAAGTCATTATATGTGTTTCATATTTTAAAGGTCACAGTCTGACAATCAACTCCATTTGATGATATTCATTCTTGGAAGCAGCCTTCTGCTTTGCAAAGTGCTAGTGATGGGACTGGTCTACAGCTGGTGGAAAATCCAGACAGAAAGGTAAGAACAGTGGCAAGCCATGTTACGTATGAAAGGGTTAGGGCTTTTCATATTGCAAGGCATATGACCAGAGGCGGCTCTAGGCTTTTTGAGGCCTTAGGCAAAACTTAGACATGAGGCCCCACTCATGCCCATCAGCTACGCAGCAGGCCTTTCCAGCTTGAGATCCTCATGTGGTGGATAGGAGGGGTACCGTGCGAGGACGCAACGTCACTCCTCATTGACTGATGGGTGGAGCTTCAGAAGTCCTAGGTTACGCGAGAGGTGAGTGTGACATGGCTCTTAACGCTGCCTGCCCACAGTAGTATTAAGGTGTCCTTTCACCTCTAAAATAAAGTCACCCTGCAAATAAGCTGTTTAGTTGCCACAAGGCCTGCTTAAATGAGACAGGGCTCTTAACGCTGCCTGAGCACAGCATTATTTAGGCCCCCTGTCCCTCAAAACTGGGGTGATGTATGTAGCACTACCCTGAAGGAGCTTCTTGGTGATTTAAGGGTTCGCTGTTCTGTGCCTCAACTCCAAGAATACCTTCAGCCCCTCTGACACACCTGGTTGATTGAATCATTACAGACACACATAGCAACACCAGCATATAGTACCTTTCACCTTACTGTAGGATCTAGGCAATAAAGGAACACATACCTGTTTAGTGGTAGACACTATTTGACTATCATTAAAATCTTAAATGACAATTAAAGTGCAGTTCACTAAGCAGAGAATAAAGGTAAACAAATATATCTATATAAGCAGCTCTATATCAATAGCAGAAAAATCAATACGAGAATAGGTAAATCAATATTTAGCAACACATTTGTACTCTAAATGTGTCTGAAGGATTAGAAATTTCCTAGTGGTTTTTCAGTGCACTCTAAGAAATGAGAGAAGGTGGGGTACTCCTTTAAATAGCAACAACAACCTGGGCCCCGCAAGGATATTTTGTCTACTTAGGGGAAGATGCATTTTGCCGCCCCTTGCCCCCTCCCCCCCACCGTCAGGGCCATCTTTAATATTGATTGGACCCTGGGCAAACATTTTCTTGCCCCCCCTTCCTTTCTCAGACATACAAACAAATCGCAAGTAGACTCAAAATCAGCTTACTGCAGCAGATCACGTAGCGATTGCAATTGGTTGCCAGAGTTTACAGCCTATCATTACCACTCACTGACTAGTTGCTAGAGGTTGCGGCACATAATTTCTGCTTGCTGATTGGTTGCTAGAGGTTACAGCACATCATTACAGCTCACTGGTTGCTAGAGATTACAGCACATCATTACAACTCACTAATTGGTTGCTAGGGGTTACAGCACATCATTACCACTCACTGATTGGTTGCTAGAGATGCTGTTCACTGATTGGTTGCTACAGGTTACTACTCATCATTACCAATTACTGAGCAGTGGAGCAATCCCAAATAATTGAGCAAGTAAAGTGGCACATTAATACACATACTACAGGGTCAGAGACTGCAGACATGATACAGGAGAGGGTCAGAGACTGCAGACATGATACAGGAGAGGGCATAGGCGTGCCCACGGGGTGTGCCGGGTGTGCCCAGGCACACCCTAATCATCCCTGTGCTCTCATTGTGCTAGTTGTGACTGCTGCGAGCGGCAAACCTGCGACATTGTCTGTGTAGCAGTAGCTCATGTCACACTCGCTATTGGCCTGGGTTTGCCCGGGCAAGCAAAAACATCTGTGTGCTGCACTACTGCGAGTGGAAGGTGATGCCAGGGACTAGAGAGTCGCCAGGACCACAGCCGCGGCAGATTGATCCAGCCGCATTTGCAGATGGGTCTTCTATAGTTCCGGCAGCGCAGGTCCCGCAGGTGGCGGAGTGATATACATCTGCACTCCGCCCCCCCTCCGGCCTCCTCTCTCTCCCTTGGAAGAAGCAGCGGAGCCTCAGCCTGGAATCAGATAGCGGCAGGCGGGTGGCTCAGTGAGCAGTACCAGTGAGACAGCACTGAGCAGGGCAGGCAGCCAGACACAATGGACCAAAAATAAAAAGGGAACTCGATATGAACCCTGCCTGACTTGTCAGTAAAAAAGTAAGTGTGTATTTTTATAAATATAGACATTTTTTTAAATGTCATTTTTTTTTAATTGTGCTCACACGTGTTAAAATAACGGTTCGATAATGTTATTTTATTTTAGCGTGTGAGAACAATTTAAAAAAATGACATTTAAAAATCAACTTAACCACGACCTTTGGAAGATTTTCCCTCTTCATGACCAGGCCATTTTTTGCTATTTAACTGCGCTACTGACAATTGCGCAGCCATGCAATACTTTACCCAAATTATTTTATATAATTTTTTTCATGCAAATAGAGCTTTCTTTTGGTCATATTTGATCCCCACTAGGTTTTTTATCTTTTGCTAAACACAAAAAGAATGAAAAAAAAACAAAAAAAACATATTTTCTACTTACTACTGTTACTACTACTGTTATAAAACCTATCCAATAAAATCAATTTTCTTCAAAAATTTAGGCCAAAATGTATTCTACTACATGTCTTTGGTATAAAAAAAAATCCTAAGTGTATATTAACTACTTCCTGTATGCCCACAGCCCCAATATATGGCAGACAGGAAGCAGTGCCAATGTGGGGTAACGTATCTGTATGTCAGCCCACATTGGAGGCTCCTGCATGGCTCAAAGAGCGCGCACCTGGGAGCCCTGTGATCAGTGTGTGGCCTGGACACAATGAAACCCAATACCGCTGGTCTTGTACCATGTGACTACTGTGTCCAATCAGAGCATCCTGATCACTGCCATACCCCATACCAGCGTCCTGATCACTGCCATACCCCATACCAGCACCCTGATCAATTGCTATATATATATATATATATATATATATATATATATATATATATATATATATATATATATATATATAGTATACCATAGTTTGTAGACTGTATAACTTTCACACAGACCAAATCTGGAGAGATCTATTGTTGTAGGGGGGCGTCTATTGTTGCTGGGAGGGATCTATTGTTGCTGCTGAATCTATAGTTGCCTTGAGGGATTTATTGTTGCTGGGGAGATGTCTTGTTCCTGGGGGATCTATTGTTGCTGGGCATCTATTGTTGCTGGGGATATATATATATATATATACAGACGCACGTGTGTTTGAGCTTTGGTTTGAGGTGCACACCTTAATGCATTAGGCTGCGCAATCCTATGGGAGAGGGTTAGAAACTGCAAACATACTAGAGGAGATGGTCAGAGACTGTAGACATGATACAGGAGCTGGTCAGAGACTGCCGGAATACTACAGGAGAGCTTCAGAGACTGCGTAAATACTACAGGAGCTGGTCAGAGACTGTAGACATACTACACAAGCTGGTCAGAGCCTGCAAGCATACTACAGGAGCTGGTCAGAGACTGCAGACATACTACAGGAGATGGTCAGAGACTGCAGACATACTACAGGAGATGGTCAGAAACTGCAGACATTGTACAGGAGATGGTCAGAGACTGCAGAAATACTACAGGAGATGGTCAGAGACTGCAGACATACTACAGGAGACAGTCAGAGACTGCGGGCATACTACAGGAGATGGTCAGAGACTGCAGGCATACTACTGGAGACGCGGTCAGAGACTGCAGGCATACTACAGGAGACAGTCAGAGACTGCAGGCACACTACAGGAGACGGGCAGAGACTGCGGGCATACTACAGGAGACAGTCAGAGACTGTGGGCATACTACAGGAGAGGGTCAGAGACTGCGGGCATATTACAGGAGATGGTCAGAGACTACGGGCATACTACAGGAGACGGTCAGAGACTGCGGGCATACTACAGGAGATGATCAGAGACTGCGGGGATCCTATGGATGTTCCTATGGATGGCAGTAGATAATGGCCGACTGGCCCTCTCACCTGACCCAGCGATACAGCAACAACAGTTCCTGTGATCAGGAGTCAGCTCACTCTGGGTTGCCAGTGGCGACTTTGCAGGGTAGCACCCAGATCTGTATTCTGGCAATGACTCCATTCCTTTCTTCACCAAGGATGGTGCTAGGCTGTGTGGCTTTCCCTCTGGCACAGAGCAGCGGGGTTCTCCCTCTCTCTGATGGTGTTCCCTTAGCACTGTCCTCTCCCTCTGGAGTCCTGGGTGCACTTCCCTGAAAGCTTTTCCAGGCTCCTGGCTCTCTCTCTCCCTCCCATTCAGCTGGGCATGCTGTGGGCTGCAGTTTCTGGGTTACAATGGGGCCACCACCAGTCCTCGGGACTACATGTCCCACAATCCTCTTCTTTTCTCCTTTTTTTATCGTATTTCTCCCCTGACCAATATGAAGGAGGGGGAAGAAACACAGTGGGCTGCTGTGCTGGTAAGTGCCGCTCATGAGTACAGCAGCGCGAGGAGGAGAGGGGGGGGAAAAGAGCCCGCAGCTGCTGTCTCTCCACAAAGAGACACAGGTGCACTGATCTCCTGCTGTTCTGCTCTCCTTCTCTGACAGGTGGAAGGAAGGGGGATGGGCAGGAAACACAGAGAGCCCTCTTCCCGTTGCTAACAGTTGCAATGGCACAGTCTCTCCTCTGACCTGCTCCTGTCAGTTGCCGGCGGAGAGAGCAAGCGGGATGGGATCCATGGCACCCGCTTCATGCGCTAGGCAAATTAGGCAGCCGCGAGGCCCCTGTGATTGTGAGGCCTAAGGTGACCGCCTAATTTGCCTAATTAGAGAGCCGCCCCTGCATATGACCATGGTATCACCCTTGTGTTTTATACTGCATTGTTAAAGGAGAAGTTCAGCCTGTTTATATATTGCCTTCCCTGGTTCCTCCTCTAACCCCCTCAACATGCTAATGGTATTTTACTTTTCCATTTTCAGTACATACATCATTTTAGACCTAGAAACATCATCAATGGATCTTTGTGCTTCTCTGTGCAATTCAGCCAGATCTTGGCTGGTGGCAGGGGCTAGGAAGGTGATGTAAATGGCTTCTTGAAACCATCACAGTTTTTGGATTCTCAAGGGCTTAGCCTGGATACTCCCCTCACTCTGTAAGAGTTACAGGAGGCAGTCAAGTCTGTTCCCCACGTCTAAAGCACCCAGGGACAATGCGCTGCCAATGGAAATCTATCAAATGTACTCAGAATTATTGCTACCCAGGTTATTAGAAGTTTTTAGTGAAGCACGGTCCAGACAATTTCCTCCTTCCATGTCGAGATCCAGTTTAATCTCATTGTTGAAACCAGAAATCCAGTCATAGAGTCCAATTCCTATAGGCCCATCTCACTTCTCCCATCTGACATTAAAATCTTAGCAAGGGTCCTTGCAAGGAGATTAAACACTGTAACAACTGATATTATTCATGATGACCAGGCAGGAGTCATGCCTAATAAGTCGATGGGTATTAACCGTAGAAGGTTGTACGTTAATATACAAACTCCAGCAGGCAATGAGGGCAATAGGGCCCTGCTGTCATTAGATGACAATAAGGTATCTAATGACATATCTATGGGCAGTTTTGGAGAAGTTTGGATTTGGTGCCACTTTTATATCCTGGGTGCGCCTATTATACAATCCACTGTAGGCATCCATCAGAGAGGAAGGCAAAATATCTGACTGCTTCTATTTAGGAAGGGGAACCAGGCAGGACTGCCTCCTTTTGCTTCTTTTATTTTCTCTAGCAATAGAGCCACTGGCATCATGCATCAGGGCTCATAACAATATAGTGGGGTTCGGGTAGGGTAGATTACAGGAGAAAATTCTGCTCTATGCAGAGGATATGCTCTTGCTACTAGCAAACAGACACCTCACTAAAAAATGTCATGTCAACGGACTTTGGGCAATTTTTTGGGCTTACAATTACTGGTCTAAATCAGCTCTTATGCCACTTGATCGAGGGGTCCACCCCCAATTAGGAATTTACTGCCTGGTGCCTGTAGTAACATCATTTGGATGTAGTGATATCCCCTACAACCATTAGACGTTTGCCACCTCAATAAAAAAAAAAAACTAAAAAACCCTGCCTTACTGTACCTTACTCCTCTCAAGACCCCTTAGCTGCGATACAGGGAGTGGAATGACATCAAAATGCCTCATGGATGGGTGTCAGTTTGGAGAAGTCTGCATTTCTATGCAGGCTACATTTGCATGCTGACTGCCCTAGGTAATGGCTACATTTGATGCTGAGTCTTCATGGTTTAAAAAAAATTAAGCCTAATAAATGCAAGGGGCAGCCAGGGAAAGTAAGGCATAGGAGGAAAGAACTGGATGGTGCTAGATTTCCATTCAAAGAAAAAAAATAAGGAGGCAGGCTTTATCTGAGTTGCTGCTTCTACAACTTTGCAAGACGAAAGAGAAGGCTGAAGTTCAACTTTATATTTGTTACATGTTCCCATTAACAAAGCATAACTTAGAAAAAATACGAATTGTTTTTAATTGTTAACCACTTCAATACTGGGCAATTTCACCCCCTTCCTTCCCAAACCAATTTCCAACTTTCAGCGCTGTCACACTTTGAATAACAATTGCGCGGTCAAGTAATGCCGCGTACACACGAGCGGACTTTACGGCGGACTTTGCCCGGCGGACTGGATTTCGTCGGACAATTCGATGTGTGTGGGCTCCAGCGGACTTTGTTTTCTCAAAAGTTGGACGGACTTAGATTTGAAACTTGTTTAAAATTTATCCGTTGAAATCGAGTCCGGTCGAAAAGTCCGCCGTCTGTATGCTAGTTCGACGGACAAAAAGCCACGCTAGGGCAGCTATTGGCTACTGGCTATGAACTTCCTTGTTTTAGTCCGGTCGTACGTCATCACGTACGAATTCGACAGACTTTGGTGGATTGTGTGTAGGCAAGTCCGTTCATTCACAAAGTCCGTCGGAAAGTACGTCGAAAAGTCCGCCGGGCAAAGTCCGCCGTAAAGTCCGCTCGTGTGTACGCGGCATAACACAGTACCCAAATTAAATTTTTATCACAAATAGAGCTTATTTTGGTGGTATTTAATCACCGCTGGGGTTTTTATTTTTTACACTACAAATAAAAAAAGACTGAAAATTTTCCAAAAAATTGCATTTTTCTTAGTTTCTGTTATAAAATTTGCAAATAAGTAATTTCTCTTGATAAATTTTGACCAAAAATGATGCTGCTACATTTTTTTGGTAAAAATAACCCACATCAGTGTTTATTTGGTGTTGATGGGGGACAGACAGATTTTTTATTGGGACACTGAAATGTGTATAGGGTATATCAGTGGTGCTTGGTGTACTTTGTGGGGTGATCTGTAACAGCTCTTTGTGTAAAATCATCCTCACACAGATCTGCAGATTCCCCCTCTTCCCCCCCCCCCCCCCCACCTGCACTGAGCTCTCACTGAGCTCGGCGGGGAGACCTGTCACAGAGACACGCGTCGCTGTTTACATTGTGATGGCTGTGATTTGACACAGCCATCAGGTGATCGGGAGGGCCAATCACAGCGCCCATATCCCGATCTCTGCTCAGCTGGATCATGTGATCAGAATGAACACAGGATCAAGCCGCAGCGTGCCTCGTGGCCACGCTGCAAGCACTCATTCTGAGGGTCGTTCCTGAACGTCCACATAGAACGAGGAAAGGACCACCCGGCCGTTTATGTGCAGTGGCTCGGTGGGAAGTAGTTAACCTTTTTAAGTGCATTTCACGTGCTTAAAAATCCTTACATGCTCCCTCAGCTTTGTAATATTTAGGAGGGGGCTATGCAGTAATGCTTAACATAATTAACTCTATCAGGACTGTGTTCACTATTTTTTCATTACCGGCTGTAAACTAGATTTGAACGCGGTTTACCCTAACAAAGGGTTTAAAATGTAGAACCTGCTCCCCTGCACTGTATGGCAATGAGGTATAGCTCAGTCTATGTGGGGACAGAGCCACTGTGAGACTGTCCAGCCATGAAAACCCCTACTTAAAATCACCTAAAAAGGAAAGGAATATTTAAACTTTTTTATTTTTTAATTTTTTTTTTAGGTATACTGTTTAAATGGGAACATGTTAGATTTTCTCAAATTTGACTGCAAATGTGGAAAAATAATTTAACCCCTTTACAAACCTTATTGCTCCAACCTAATTTTGCAAAGTTTGCATGCTTTAGTAAAACTGTACAAATAATTGCAACTACATAGTGTAGTTGACATTTAGTGGGAAGATATTCTAGAAACAAAAGGCACGGAGGAAATGTGGTAGTGCTTTAAAAACATTTTAACCAATGGCATTAGCCAATATATTTCAATGGGCAACAAATATAAAAGAACTAAGGTTCTAAACTAAAAGAGAAAAAAAAAACCTGTCCTTTAACAAAATATAGGGCCGAGAGGACACCTTCAGTATTCCAATATTCCAAAGAAGATAGAAGGTGAAGAAATAAATGTGAGAGCGATCAGGGCAGTAAAAATAGCTCAAGAGCGACACATAGTGAAGGAGAGTAAAAAGAATCCCCAAAAATTTCCTAAATATATAAATAGTAAAAAAGCAAAGTCAGAACATATTGGCCTCATAAAGGATAGCCATGGACAGTTGGTTTCAAGTGACAGGGAGAAGGCAAATGTATTAAATATTTTCTTTTCCTCTGTATTCACTATGGAAAAGAAGGGGTATAATAGACAAAACAATAGAATTAGCAACATAGCAAGGAGTGCACTCTTGTGGCAAACAGACGCTAGTGTTCTTAAAAGACTTGAAAACTTAATGTGAACAAATCACCAGGGCCAAATGGATTACACCCAAGAGTCCTCAAGTAACTTAGCCAGGTCACTGCTAGACAGTTATTCCCAATCTTTAAAGACAGCTTACTGACCGGAATGCCGGACTGATGGGAGAGCTAACGTGGTGCCATTATTCAAAAAAAGGGCTGAGATACATACCAGGAAACTACAGGCAAGTCAGCTTTACATCAATAGTATGTAAACTATTGGAGGGGATGACAAGGGACCACATCCAAGAATTTACTGATAAAAATAGTATTATTAGTAGTAACCAGCACAGGTGTATGAAAGATCGTTCTTGCCAAACAAACCTGTTAACATTCTATGAGGAAGTGAGCTGTAATCTGGATAGAGAATGGCCTGTAGATGTAGAGTAGCTTGATTTCGCCAAAGGATTTGACATGGTAGCCCAAAAAATGCCTAATGTACAAGTTGAGGTCTGTTTTCATCGCCAATAGTGAATCATTTACAGGGGCGCGTCCAAAGGGTAGTGATAAATAGCTTAGCTTCTGAATGGTCTGGAGTTGTGAGTGGGGTGCCCCAGGTTCTGTTTAACTTGTTCATAAACAATATAGAGGTTGGTATAAATAGTTCAATCTCGGAATTTGCAGATGATACAAAACTAAGCAGGGCAATAACTTCATATAGGATATTGAAACTTTACAAGAAGACCTCAATAAAATAGAGGGGTGAGCAATTACATGGCAAATGAAGTTTGATGTAGGGAAATGTAAAGTGATGAACTTGGGGCTAAAATATGAATGCAGACTACACACTGGAAGAGAACCCCTGGGGGAATCAAGGATGGAAAAGGATATGGGGGTCCTAGTTGATGACAGATTCAGCAATAGCATGCAATGCCAAGCTGCAGCAAGCAAGGCCAGCAGACTATTAGAATGCATTGAAAAGGGGATATACTCAAGAGATAGATCAATAATTCTACCACTTTACAAAACTCTGGTTTGGCTGCATCATGAGTATGCTGTCCAGTTCTGGTCACCAGTCCTCAGGAAGGATGTGCTGGAATTGGAGGGAGTCCAGAGAAGGGCAACTAAACTAAAAAGGGGGCTGGAGGATCTCAGTTATGAGGAAAAGCTACACACATTTAGCTTGATCCTGGAGATGAGAGGCTTTAGAGGAGATATGATCTCAATATATAAATGTCTAAATGGTGATTCTAGTATAGGAAGAAAACTGTTCAGTCTCAGGTTGCTCAAGAGGACACATAGTCACTCAATGAAGTTGGATGAGAGGCAGTTAAACCTTACACTGTGTAAGGGGTTCTTTGCTGTTAGAACAGGTAGGGATGTGGAACTCTCTTCCACAATCGGTGGTGTCAGTGGGAAGAGCTGACAATGTAAAAACGTTTAGCTAGACATCTTAGTGTAACCAATATACAGGGATATGGGAAGTTTTAGAGACATAAATGCATACACACACCCACACAGGTTGAACTGGGTGGACTGATGTCTTTATTCTACCTCACCAACTATGTAAGTGTATACAGGTGGATTTACCATGTTTTGTCAGGAAAGATTGGGCTTTCATCTGGTGGTAAATGTTAATGGATATCTCCTGATGTTTTTTTTTTTTTTGGAAGGAAAACGGGCCCAAAATAGTAAAATAATATTGTTTAAGCTATATATTGTTATAGCAGTACCAAAAACCCACCACCAAAAAAAAAAAAAAATGCAAAATAAATCCTGCTACTCCCTGATGATTGCAGAGAAAGCATGGTGGTATTTATGGTGGTATTTATTGAATTAATCCACAAGTACAACAAAGATTAAAATGTCCCAGGTTAAAAGAATCTGCAGATCACAAACTAGCGTGGTATGTTGGGCATAGACTCCACGCTACTAGTTTCGTCATACATGACGTCATCGGGAGTGTGGAGTCTATGTCGAGAACCAGGCTTAATATGGGGTCCGGGGCGGAAAGAGCACAGCTGATCTAGTGCAGCAATTATTGCTAATTGTAACCGCCGATAGCATTAGGTGTATAAACCAACCTTATTTGAATAAAAAAGGGGGGTGATCCGCCCGTGTAAAATCCAAGCCTCTTTTGTGAAAAGGAAATGGTCACTGATTGCACCACACCAGACAGCCAAGAGTCGCTGCCAGTGAAGAGAAAACTAGTAAAAAATCCAAACCTCATTTGGAGATTGACATGGCCAACATTGCGGCCATGTCAATCTCCAATCGAGGTTAGTTTTTTTCTTCCTTTCCTTTCTCTTGACTAGGAGCGAGGCCTGGCCATCTGGTGTGATGCAATCAGTGGCAAGCTATCTTTTCGGCTATAGCGCGGGCGGCAAGTAGTTAAATGCCAATGGAAGTGTTGTTTTTCTAGTGGGAAGTGATGTAGAGGAAATTATCTGCTTTGAGGAGTGCCGAGGTTGTGATAGCAGACATTTTTGGGAATTCTCTGCAAGATGAATTCATATACTTGATCTTTTTGACACATGGCTTGGTCCAGCTCAAGATGCTCATGGAAAGAATGGCCCAGCAAAATAAGAGGAGGGTGTTTTGCCGGTATTGGGTGAATCCCATAGTCTCACAGAGAATTTCTAAGGAGCATTTCCATACTCTTTACCACAAATTACTGTACATGCATACTTCCAAACATTCCTTGATTATGCCCAACTAACATTTTATAAATGCTTCACCAACACTCCGTAAATGCTATAGGTGCAGTTACAGCTCATTAAAAGTGATAAATAAGAAATACTTCTGATTAAGAAGAAATGCTGCTCTTGCAATGTTTTAGAAGTTCCAACTAGCTCTATTTAATGGTGCATTAAAATGTGTTTTAAGTATGAAAATACACCAATTTGCATATCATATATTTTTGTAGTGTGCTATATCTGCCACATGTACTGATATGTATTACTTAATCTGTTTTCTTGCAGAGTGAAACATGAATCTTTTACTTTTTTATCAGCTGAGCAACTATTGCGCACTGAAGACAGACATGAAGAGCCAGATAGTGGTCCACACTATATAAATTATGTTTACAGGGGACACCTTGAACAACCACACTGGCAGGAATGACCTACTGTACCAGGCTATACAAATTTGAATAGCATGATATGATGGGGCAATAAAAGAAATAGTCATGTGAAAGTTTAAACACCCCATGAAAATTGTTGACCTTAGATCTTTACTCAAACTGTGCCTACAGGTAAACGTGATGCACTTGAATAAAAATATAAGAACATTTTGCCTTTTCAATCATTTATTTAAAAAAAAAATATCAATAGATGTAATAGTGTACTGTAAAAAAGTAAGAACTCTCTTGGCATTAGAAGCTAGTACTGCCCATTTTAAGTTATTTCTTGTAGGCATTCTATGAGAATCAAATCAGGGCCTGGACTAGGGAAGTCTATAACCTTCTATTTCTTTTTGAACAATTTCTAGGTGGTTTTGCTTCTGTACTTTAGATCAGTATCCTCGTGAAAGACCCATTTCCACTTTTGATTAGACAGATTGCCTCACAGTCTCATCAATCACACATGGATACGATGCAGAATGTATAGTTGACTCAACTATACATTTTTCTGAGTGCCTTAGAGAGAGCTCTGTTCCTGGCATGTAGGCACCACGTGTCCATTGCAAAGAGAACACCAAACCCTAGATATCTCAAAGTGTTACTAAACCCACAAAATTTAAATCAGTCTGTATATGTAGTAAAGCATATTTGTTATACTCGCTGTGGAAGGGACTAATCCTCTGCATTGTGTATAAAGGCTGTGTGATCCTGTCTCTCTGATCCTCTTCTATTTCCACTGACTCCAATCCATCTCCTGATAGAACAGAGCATTAGGGGACAAGCTTCATGTGCTCAGTTTGGTGTGTATTTCTAGAGAGGTTTTTTTTTGGGGGAGAGTGCATGTGATCAGCACAGGGCCAGTCTAGACAGAGGGTCAGCTCTGTCTAGACAGAGGGTCAGGGGTCCTGCAGCCTTATAGGACAATCAGGCGAAAATGAAAACTCCTCCTACAAGCTTTAACCAGACACTGATACAAGTCACAAGACTGCTTTAGCTGCTGATGAAAAAAGGTATTTAGCAGTTTATATATACTAAAACTACTGCATTTCCATGTTCTGTATACTGTGGGAGACCAGATATAGTGAATGCAGGGTCCTGGGTTTAGTAACACTTTAAATACCATACAGTGCCTTGCAAAAGTATTCACCCCCCTTGGCATTTTTCGTGTTTTGTTGCCTCACAACCTGGAATTAACGTGAATTGTTTGAGGATTTGCATCATTTAATTTACAGAACATGCCCACAACTTTAAAGATGTTTTTTTTTATTGTGAAGCAAACAAAAAATAGGACAAAATAACAGAAAAAGTCAATGTGCATAACTATTCACCCCCCTAAAGTCAATACTTTGTAGAGCCACCTTTTGCGGCTATCACAGATCCAAGTGGCTTTGGATATGTCTCTATGAGCTTGCCACATCTTACCACTGGGATTTTTGCTCATTCCTCCTTGCAAAACTGTTCCAGCTCCTTCAAGTTGGATAGTTTGCACTTGTGAGCAGCAATCTTTAAGTCTGACCACAGATTTTCTATTGGATTGAGGTCTGGGTTTTGACTAGGCCATTCCAACACATTTACATGTTTCCCCTTAAACCACTTAAGTGTTGCTTTAGCAGTGTGTTTGGGGTCATTGTCCTACTGGAAGGTGAACCTCTGTCCTAGCCTCAAATTATACACAGAGTGGTACAGGTTTTGCTCAAGAATATCCCTGTATTTAGCACCATCCATATTTCCCTCAACTCAGTTTCCCAGTCCCGACTGCTGAAAAACATCCCCACAGCATGATGCTGTCACCACCATGTTTCACTGTGGGGATGGTATTCTTTGGTTTATGTGATGTGTTGGGTTTGCGCCAGATATAGCGTTTTCTTTGATGGCCAAAAAGTTCAATCTTAGTCTCATCAGACCAGAACACCTTCCTCCATACATTTTGGGAGTCTCCCACATGCCTTTTCGCAAACTCAAAACATGCCATTTTGTTTTTTGCTGAAAGTAATGGCTTTCCTATGGCCACTCTGCCATAAAGCCCAACTCTATGGAGCCTACGGCTTATTGTGGTCCTAGGTACAGATGCTCCGGTCTCTGCTGTGGCACCCTGCAGCTCCTCCAGGATTACCTTAGGTCTCTGTGCTGCCTCTCTGATTAATGCCCTCCTTGCCCGGTCCGTGAATTTTGGTGTGCGGCCATTTCTTGGCAGTTTTGCTGTTTGTGCCATGTTCTTTTCATTTGGTTATGATGGATTTGATGGTGCTCCTAGGGATCATCAAAGATTTGGATATTTTTTTATAACCTAACCCTGACTTGTACTTCTCAACAACATTGTCCCTTACTTGTTTGGAGAGTTCCTTGGTCTTCATGGCAATGTTTGGTTAGTGGTGCCTCTTGCTTAGGTGTTGCAGCCTCTGGGGCCTTTCAAAAAGGTGTGTATATGTAATGACAGATCATGTGACACTTAGATTGCACACAGGTGGACATCATTTCACTAATTACGTGACTTCTGAAGGTAATTGGTTGAACCAGAGCTTTTTATGGGCTTCATAACAAAGGGGTTGAATACATGCGCACATGCCAATTATCAGTTTTTTATTCCTGAAAATTTGTTTTATGTAAATATTTTTCTAATTTTACTTCACCAACTATTGTGTTCTGATCCATCACATATGATTCAGATTAAAAAAACATTGAACTAAAGGCTGTAATGTAACAAAATAGGTAAAAATATAAAGAGACAGCGTCTAGATCAAACAGATACAATATCCAATAAAAGTACCATCATCCCAAATGTCTAATGCAAAAGCACAAAGCAGGAGGCAGAGAGTGGCCGCAGTTAGCTGCATCTGGTGGTCATTGTCTCAATACCCCATGTAAGGGAAAATACGCCCAAAAGGGCGGGGGGGACTGTTGCGGTACTAGATAAGGTGAAGTATTCAGTACAAAAGAGTAAAGGAAAAAATATAAAAGAATTTCATTTTAATAGAAAACATGATTAAAAATTATGACAATGTCACATACAGTTGTAATTAAAAACGGAAGCAGTAAATACAACCAATTGGATTACAACCCATAGTGATAGTGGACACAGATAGAGCTTGGATTCTCGACCGGTTTCGCGGTTTTAACCGCTTCCTCAGGAGAGCAGAATCTGTGGTACAACATACAATAATTATAACCAATACAAAACAAGGAAATATATGTTATCAATGCAGCAAGGTGTATTAAACACTACTTTAAACATTTACATACAGTTTAGGTAGAAAAAGGATGAGCTCACCCGTTCAGCAATTCCCTGTGGGTGTACAAGGCCCCAAGTGGTTCCCCCTGTGGCGGACACAGGGGATAACAGACAGCCTCTAAATAAGTACATTTTATAAAATTATATACGGAATATCGACTAGGGAGTATATGAAAGAGAAGTAGGGGGGGGTTGCCGGAGGTGTATCTCTACCGTAAAAACCAGTGTGCAAAGGAAGAACCGAGAAAACAGTAAAGGTGAGTGACAGTGGGGAGAGAGGAGGGGAAAAAAGGGGGGGGGGGGGAGGGGGGGAGGGGGGGGAAAGGAAGGGAAGGGGGGGGAAAGGACGGGAAAAGGAAGGGAGGAAGGGGAGGTGGGGGAGGGGGGGGGAAGAAAGGGCAGGGAAGGGAGAGGCCCCTGGTATAGAGTGTGAACAAGAAAGGCTATATTAAAAGGAGTTGCACACAGGGATAAGGAGCTAGCACTCACCCCAGGAGTACTAATTATTGTAGACACATAGGCTGGAGTGATTGCGGACCATATAGTAAAGGGTCCTATAGCGGATATATAGGAGTCATCAAACGCTGTAGGGATGGCACTGCAAGCCCCTCCTCCCTCCACACACAGGTGGGCTAGGGATGTATATCAAAGAGGGTCACAGCCAAGGCTGCAAACATAAATAGTAATGAATTACCATAACAGCAGAGTCATAAAGAAAAATAGCCCAACAGTCAAGAACAACCATCTAGAAGGGGTTGAGGTAGCCAGTTGAAAGTGGTATAAAAACAGGAGTATCAGAAAGGCGCTCCAGTATTACAGCAGGCGATCACACAGGGAGCGCCGCATAAGTAAAACACATGAGAGAATTCCAGATTCAACAAGGGTACAGGTAGGGAGAAAAGATATTGCTCAGAGCTGGGGAGATAGGGGGAGAGAGAAGGCGGCAGCACTTACCCACAGCGGTATTCCTCAATGAGTGCAGCGTCAAGAGGCTGTAAGCTCACATAGCGGCCATGTCCGGCCGCTATAAGAGCACCCCAACCCGGAAGTCAGGGACGGCGCGGGAGGCGGTCCCTGACGTCACCGGATCTGTTCGTCCGCACTGCGCAGGTGCAGTGTAGGGTGCTACTGCGCAAGCGCGCGCTCCTGTCAAGGGGAATCAAGTTCCCGAACAAGGAGACACAAGCAGCTGTGAGGCTGCCAGAGCGAACATGTGTCCGCCACAGAGAGAAGGAACTCAAGGCGGGACAGAGCCACAGGGACAGGGAATTGCACTTGGGGGAGGTCATCCTTGCACAGCAAATCACTCAAAACAAATTACAATATAATAAAAATGAGCAAAAAAGATCTGTAAATAGTATTGTATCTAAGCAACAAGAAGTCAATACCAACGACATACAGGACATTCATTATGGGCAGAAGGTATAATAAAAAAAAGTATTAAGACCCAATAATACGGGGGGGTTTGGGGGGGGGGGAGGCGGTGGCGGAAGGAAAAAGGAGGGGGGGAAACGGGAAAAGGGGGGAGGGGGGGAAAGGGGGGGGAAACAAGGGATCATGGGGGATGGTAAAGGGAAACAGAAATAGGAAAAAAGGACCACACAAAGAACTCAAAGGAAAGCCCTAAAGGACACGGATTCATTTAAACCAGGGGGAATGGTGGCGTTGAGTTGCTCAATCCACAGAGATTCTCTCTCTGGAGGGTGGGAGGTACTCGAGCGAGAGTACCTAATCCCAGGGGTGGCGATTGGGATCGCTCGATACTCCAGAGAGAATCTCTGTGGATTGAGCGACTCAACGCCACCATTCCCCCTGGTTTAAATTAATCCGTGTCCTATAGGGCTTTCCTTTGAGTTCTTTGTGTGGTCCTTTTTTCCTATTTCTGTTTCCCTTTACCATCCCCCATGATCCCTTGTTTCCCCCCCTCCCCCCTTTTCCCGTTTTCCCCCCTCCTTTTTCCTTTTTTCCAAACTTTTTACAAGAAAGAGGACCCGAATTTGAGGCCTATGGCCATTTTGTCACTGACCTCTTGAACTTTATTTTGACAAAAAATCATTTCATGTTCGGCTCTTCCCACTTCCCCCAGGTACAAGGTGTAGCTATGGGCACTAAGTGTGCACCATCCTACGCCAACTTGTACCTGGGGGGGTGGGAAAGGGAACTGTTTGGCAATACTGATCTCGCTGATTTCCTGTGCCACGTTGTATCGTGGCACAGGTATATCGACGATGTGATTTTTTTCTGGTCTGGCACTCACGAACATCTCCTGAAATTTGTCGACACCCTTAGAATCAATTCATACAACCTAAAATTTACGATGGAATGTAGCCAGAAGAGGATTGCCTTCCTAGATCTGGAGATCCAGCTGGATTCGGAAGGCAATCTGTCTTCAGCCTTATACCGCAAGGATACATCTGGAAATACTATCCTTCATGCCAAAAGCGCTCATCCAAAACCACTTCTTAATAGTATCCCATATAGCCAGTATCTTCGTATCAAACGTAATTGCTCGCACGACAAGGACTTCTTCGCAGCCTCTCAAGATTTGTATGAGAGACTGAAAAGAAGAGGATACAGCCATAGGTTGTTGAAACAAGCTTTCAATAAAGTTAAGAAACTCGATAGGAACAAACTAATTTACTCGAATAAAAACACGGACGATCCTCAACCCGTCCGCGTGATAACTGAATTCTCACAGCATTACAGTGAGGTCAGGGATATCCTCAGGAAGTTCTGGCCTTTGCTCACTGCCGACAACACCATTAAAAAATATATTAAATCCGAGCCTCAAATTACCTATCGACGCTCTCCATCACTCAGAGATAAAATCATAACTAGTCATCATGCACCTAAGTCTGATCTCACATTGACAACCTTTGGCACATTTCCCTGCGGAAATTGCGATATGTGTGATTACATTTATGACGCACGTGAATCTCTGCTACCAAATGACCAACTTCATAAAATCAAACACAAGGTCACCTGTCAATTTATAGGCATAGTATATCTGGCTACATGTATTTGTGGCAGTTACTATGTTGGAAAAACCAAACGTGCATTTAATGTACGTATTCGCGACCACATCAAACCTCTGTATAAACATAAGACATCCACCTCGATTAATCGTCATATAGCGGACCACCACAATTTTAATTCTCATGTTGTATGCTTTACAGCCCTTGAACATGTTCCTGTACATGCTAGAGGAGGTGACATTGACCAAAAACTATTACAATTAGAAACTAAATGGATACATATCCTGGATGCCACTCGACACCCAGGACTCAATGAATATATCAGTTTTAAGTCATTTTTGTAATATGATCCTTTATGTGGCTACCTTTATACATATTTGTGTAATGCGTTCCTCCCGCCATCAACATTTTCCACATTGAGGGCCGACCCTGGTCGATTAGGATATAGCTTCATTTATTGATATTTGATACTGATGTAGAATGTATACCCTTTACTAATATATCAGTTATATTATTTGTATTTTTCTTTTTGTTGCATATTCATAACCCCTTTTCGTATTATAATTTCACAGTAATTGCTTTATTATCATGTTGTATTTATGTATATATTTTTGCAATTTGCTAGCTGTCATGCCTGTCTTTATAGGATACACGCTGCTGACCTGGCCTCTTTCCCCCTTTATTCTGTGCCCATGGTGTGCGGGCTACTACCCACAGGTCCTTAGCTTGTCTCCACCCGCTCCCATTATCCCTGGGATGTCCTCGGATGGTCTTGCACGCCCCTGGGGGGCGCCCCCCCCTCTCTCATTTTCCTGCCGGGTTGGCAATTGTGACTCCTGCATCTGGCTGCCGTGGGGAGCCAGTTGGATGGCGCCAGGTCCTTCCGGCGCTGCTGCCTAAGCCCTTATGGGTACTCGGGCTGTATGGACACCCAAGGGCATTGCTAATTGCAATTGCCCGCCCCGAGCCACGGCATCCTGGGACCGGCCCTTCAATACAGCGCTAGTGTCAGTGACGTAAGCTTATACGTCACTTTTGACACTCCCGCACTGCCTTCTGGACCTTGTAGGCCCGTAGACGGTAGCGAGTTGCGCATGCGCAGTGGTCCCTCTGTCGGTGACGTCAGACGCCGCACGTGTGTTGGGGGGCATAAGAGCGCCGGCTTCCCAGGCCGTACCAGCGCCCAGGGACTTCTAGGACATGGATTCGCCTCTAACATCTTTACCTGGTATGTCTTACATTTCATACACAGATGGATGTCTATCAAGACATCTACTGGCTTGTTATCTTACATGTCTGTTTATCCATCTAGTACTCCAAATGCAGCAATACAGACAGATGTAACTCCATGTCTATCATCCGATTTATTATTGCGTTACTCCTTTTGGTAAGTGCTGCATACCTTGTCCTGTATTAGCCCCCAATATTCATATCTTTCCAACACACTGGGCACATATATGCTTATGCATTTGAACATCCAATTTTTTCTTCCCTCTTTCGTTTTTATGTCTGTTACTCATAGGTATTCTATATTTGGACCCTACTTGTGATAAGAAGCAATTGCCACGTCACAAATTCAGTGTGTTCCCATGTCCTATATATAATCTCTTTAATACAAAAATTGTAAGTATTCAAATACCTTTCAACTTCACTATGGGTCTATACATTTTTATGTCCCATATTTGGGGACTCATTATAATCATCACACTCGTCTCTCTTTCTCTATAGAAAATAAATCTTGCCAGGTCCTCCTCTTTGCCCCCTGCAGCCTCTTACTGTACCCCGAGCTCGAGTGGCCGCTTCGGGAGTTCTCTGTGTCCATCCCTGGTGACGTACAGGTAGCTTCCCTCTTCCATCTTGCGGGTTTTCCAACCTGGCGGGGGGCGGGGGGAGGGGATGTTTGCTTCCTCTCTCAGTGGGGTGCAGTGTCCCGTTGGTACATTTCAGGCATATGCGTGAGGGTTCATGCATGACAGCCGCAAATATAATAAATTGTTTGCTTATTTTCACTTTTTTGGTTTATAGATACTGGATTTAATTTGTGATTAACTATGTTATAATTGGTATTGATTGTCAAATATTTTGTCTCATAGATTGTATAGTAGCGCTTTCAGACATAAACACCTGTCCCTGAAGAAGCCGTATCCGGCGAAACATGTAGGACTTTCATTATATATGTCTACGGAACTGGCCGCCACATTCCTTTGGCTGATTCCCGTAATATGCCGCTACAAATGTTTTTAACTGTCTGAATCTATAATTGCACACCTCTCTGTCTTTTTTATGAATTTTCCTAATAAAATGTTCATGTTTTTTATCTAAGTTAGTTTGTGTATTTTTTGGCACCACCTTGTTTATTTTTGTTGTTTTCTGCCATATCTACACTGTCAGCATTATTTCCTTGTTTGCCTCTAACACATTTTATGTATTTTAAATCATTTAATAAATTGAAAATTGTATGCAACTACCTCTGGTCACTTACTGCTGACGTAACCGCTTTCCCACTTGATACTCTCCATATCAAGAGTCCCTTCCCCTACCCTCCCTTACCGCCCCTTTTTGGTTATTATAGTCTATGGGTTACAGCAATAACACCACACCTGGTGTGTGGTCAGAGGCTGGTCAGTACACAGACTGATCAATTGTTTGCACAGAACCTGCTTCCATTCCCTCTCCCCTATCCCTATCATTTGTACTATTTACAAAAATAGGTACAGTAAAACCTTGGATTGCGAGCATAATTAGTTCCAGAAACATGCTTGTAATCCAAAGCACTTGTATATCAAAGCAAATTTCCTCATAAGAAATAATGGAAACTCAAATGATTTGTTCCACAACTATTAACAGGTTACCAGTTTTGAGTTACAGAGGAGCTCTAGTGCTAGAATTATTGCTCTCGCTCTAACGATCACGGCAATACCTCAGATGTGTGGTTTGAACACAGTTTTCATATGCAGGCACACGTTACGAATGCCTTCGCTTCTGCACGTGAGTTAGTTGAGATGGGGCGCTTTAAAATGTTTTCCTCTTTTTTTCTTATTTATTTAACGTTTTTTTTTTTCTTTACACTGTCCTTTTGAAACAAATTTTTTGGGTTACTTTTATACCTATTCCTATTGTAAACATCCCTTGTAATAGAAAAAAAGCATGACAGGACCTCTTTAATGTGAGATCTGGGGTCAAAAAGACCTCAGATCTCACATTTACACAAAAATATTTCTCCTTTAAGACCATTGGGCGGAAGCGATGTTTCACGTCGCTTCCGTCATCCAATGGTATGGAGCTGAGTTGGGCCATCTTTCCCTCACTCGGCTCCATGCTACTGAGGGGACAGCATCGGATCATCTCCGCCAATAACAGCGGCTCCGGTAAGCGGCAGAGATGACCGGAACGGAAAATACCGGGGTTATGGCAGCTATCTGCTGCCATAACCCCGGCATCCTACGTCAAAGTACCGACGTACAGCTACGGCGGTTTGCGGTAAGTGGTTAAATATTGAAAAGAAGTGGTTAAAGTGGTTCTAAGGGCAGAAGTTTTTTTTTCTCCTAATGCATTCTATGCATTAAGATAAAAAACGCCTTCTGTGTGCAGCAGCCCCCCTATTACTTACCTGAGCCCCCCCAGTTTTACACTTAAATACTGGGCAGCATAAAAACACTAACTAGAAACCAAGATAAAAACAGTAGCAATATTGTCCAAAGAATTTCTAGCCAAGCACTCAGTCGGGCCTAACTCATGTATAGGGAGTACAGCCATGATATATTACCGGCATCAACAAAAATGTAAACTGAAAAAGGGCTAAGCAGAGATTGGTGTCCAAAAACTTTTTTATCTTTTGAAATTGCTAATGCTAATTTTGCTGGACAACAAGCAAAAGGATATTTATTCAATATTCAGTAGAGAGCAGTTAAGCTAGGTTCACACTTGGGCGGGTCCTCAGTTCATTTGAAATGGTCTGCTGTACCTACAGGAAACACAGGAAAAATGTCCAACCCTTTTTTCAAAACCTGGCAGCACAGAACTTGATGTTTGCACACCTGAAAACGCATTGCAGTTTCTGATGCATAGGGGGTGCAAATAAGAATTAATGGCACCCCCATGTGTCTGCTGAAGAGCGGCGCATTTTGACGATGGGTCGCGGAACGCGTGTGATGAGCATGCATTCCCCGACCCGCATACGTGTGAACCTAGCTTTATGTGTTGTGATCTATTGCAACCTGCATTTAATTTAGCATCTGTTTAGTCATATGATCGTGGTTATTTCCTAAATGTTAAATCAGCATAAGAGTGTCATTGACTCACAACCACAGAACAAAACATAGACAAAAATAAACCAAGCACAGAGCTGAAATTAAAGCTTAGTCATCACCAGTCTTCCGTCTGTGGTTTTAGCATAGTGCACTATACCAGTATATAAAACTATATTAAATTATAGATTTATGTACATATATAACAAACACAAAACAATACATACAGTATCTCACAAAAGTGAGTACACTCCTCACATTTAGGTAAATATTTTATTATATCTTTTTATGTGACAACACTGAAGAAATAATACTTTGCTACAATGTAAAGTAGTGAGTGTACAGCTTGTATAACAGTTTAAATTTGCTGTCCCCTCAAAATAACTCAACACACAGCCATTAATGTATAAACCGCTGGCAACAAAAGTGATTACACCCCTAAGTGAAAATGTCCAAATTGGGCCCATAGTGTCAATATTTTGTGTGGTCACCATTATTTTCTAGCACTGCCTTAACCCTCTTGGGCATGGAGTTCACTAGAGCTTCACAGGTTGCCACTGGTGTCCTCTTCCACTCCTCCATGACGACATCACAAAGCTGGTGGATGTTAGAGACCTTGCGCTCCTCCACCTTCCATTTGAGGATGCCCCACAGATGGTCAATAGGGTTTAGGCCTGGAGACATGCTTGGCCAGTCCATCACCTTTCCCCCTCAGCTTCTTTAGCAAGGCAGTGGTTGTCTTGGAGGTGTGTTTGGGGTCGTTATCATGTTGGAATACTGCCTTAAGGATGAACATCTAATTTATTTAGAGAAGGATTTGGAGAAAGTACTGTGGTCAGATGAGACCAAAATTGAGCTCTTTGGCATTAACTTGACTCACCGTGTTTGGAGGACGAAAATTGCTGACTATAACTCTAAGAACGCCATCCCTACAGTCAAGCATGGAGGTGGAAACATTATGCTTTGGGGCTGTTGCTCTTCTAAAGGTACAGACTGACTTTGCTGCATTGAAGGGCCAATGGATGGGGCCATGTATAGTAAAATCTTACATGAAAACCTTCTTCCCTCAACAAGGCAACAAAGAAGTGGCTCAAGAAGTAGCACATTAAGATGGCCTAGTGAGTCTCCAGGCCTTAAATCTATAGAAAATGTATGTAGGGAGCTAAGACTTCGAGTTGCAAAGTAACAGACAAGAAATCGTAAGGATTTAGAGAAGATCTGTAAAGAAGAGTGGACCAAAATCCATCCTAAAATGTGTGCTAACCAACTACAAGAAACATCTTACCTCTGTGCTTGCCATCAAGGGTTTCTCCACCAAGTACCAAGTCTTGTTTTGCTTGGGGATCAAATAATTATTTTACTGAACTGCAACCTAATTTATAGCATTTGTTTTATGTGTTTTTTTCAGAATCTTTGGTTGATGTTCTGCCTCTATTATTTTAAATACACCTATGATAAAAAAAATTATAGACCCTTCATTTCTTTGTAAGTGGGCAAATGTACAAAATCTTCAGGGGATCAAATAATTATTTTCCCCACTGTACACAATCCTGTACCCCCAGTTAATCCAGAGGAAGGCAAAATACCATAGCAAAGCATGATCCAATGTTCTCCAGCAGGGGAAAAAAAATCTTTCCTGATCCCAAGAGGCAATCAGATATTCCCTGGATCAACTTTATCTATAAATGTTAGTATCCAGTCATATTATATACATAACATATTTGGGCAATGATGTCACCACTATGCTCACCCCTTACTTTTTATAGCCAATGACAGCTGGGGAAGCTGTCAGTCAGTTATGCGTACCATCAGGATTGGTCAAGTGCGGAAGGTCATTGAGTTTTTTTGTTTTTTTTCCATTGAGCTGGCAGCAGCAGGGATAATGATTGACCATGAATTTATGAGGGAGTTTTTTTGGCTTTTTTTTTTTAACAAAGGACTTGTCAAACGTTTGGATGCTGTAGGTGGATCCAACTTCCAAAACAATCATTTGTACAGCAGACTTGACTACTTTTTTGTAGACCATCATATGTCAGTATGGTCTCCTGTCTGCGAAGTCGATGTGATGATCTGGTTGGACCACTCTCCAATCACACTTTAACTGACAGTTCTATATACTCCCTTTAGAGAATGGACATGGTGTCCTAATTGTCAGGTCTGCCAGGAAATTCCACCGCCTCTCCAGTTTCCTGACCGGTAGTCTTGTTATCCGAGTATCAGTTTGAGAGACGGTTGAGATCCTGCAGCCAGAATAAAGGGACTGCAATAGATGGTGCAAACAGCCTAACAGGGAACCACCAATAAATAACTCACGGTTAGTAGAGGACAGGAAGACAGGAACCCGGTGGGTGAAAGGACAATCCAAGACAGCGGACCAAGGTAGAAGTACACAGGGGTCTACCATAAGGCAGTGTCGTAAACAGCTACGGTCAGCAACGAGATCAGCGTAAATCCAAGAATCAGAGTCGAGAACAAGCAAAGTCAGTAACCAGAAGATCAGCGTAAATCCAAGGGGTAATCCAATAATCAGAGTCAGGAACAAGCAAAGTCAGCAACCAGAAACAAACAGCATCGACCAAACTAGCACGAACAGGAACCTATACTAGGGCAAGGACGAGGGCAAGAAGGGGAAGTGAGGATTTATAGGGTCACTGATCAGGTGACTACCAACAGCTGGTCCCAGCAAGTTCCCTGGTGGTTCAGGCAATAGGAACCTGTTTGCGAACACCAGGTCCCAGGATCAAATCCCGGACACGTCGTGACAGTACCCCCGTCACAAAAATGCTCCCCTATCTTTTTGGGTTTGGATGGGTGCCTATCGTGGAAGGACTTGACCAGCCGTGGGGCATGAACATCACGAGCGGGGCACCCAAGTCCTCTCTGCAATGGAGTAGCCTTTCCATTTCACTAGATATTGTAATTGTCTACCCCTACGTCGGGAATCCAGAATTTTGCTAACTTCTTGATGGTCATCCACGGAGGACGTCTAGAGGGTAGAGAGAACCTATTCTTTACAAAGGGTTTAAGCAAGGATACATGAAATGTTTTGGGGATACGAAGGTGAGGGGGCAAGCAAACTTTATAAGCCACCGGATTGACTTGTTGAAGGATGCGAAAAGGTCCTATAAATCTAGGACCTAATTTGGGAGAGGGCTGCTGCAGCTTAGTGTTCCTGGTGGATAACCATACCAGCTGATTAAGACGAAAGCGGGGGGCAGGTTTTCGGGGCAGGTCCGCAAACCCCTTGTATCGGTGTACAGACTGCAGCAGAACCTTTCTTACGTTCCTCCAGTGCTTCGTTAATCTAGACACCATGTTGGTTGCTGCAGGTACCTTTACCAGAGAAGACTGGAAGCGAAGAACCCTGGTTTGATACCCAAAGGCAGCTTGGAAAGGGGAACATCTTAGGGAAGAGTGCCATTGCGAATTGTGTGCCAATTCAGCTAGAGGTAACATCTTGCACCAGTTGTCATGTTCAGCACTGATATAAGCCCGTAGGTAGATCTCCAAATCTTGATTGACCCTTTCCATTTGGCCATTAGATTGGGGGTGGTATCCTGAAGACAGGGAATTCTTGATTCCCAGATGTTTGCAAACGGCTCTCCAAAACGGGGAAATTAACTTTAGGGCCTCTGTCGCTAACTATATCGACAGGAATGCCGTGTAAACGGATGACATTTTCAAGGAAGGATAGGGCCAAGCTGGGGGCAGAAGGTAATGCGGGCATGGGAATGAAGTGGGCTAACTTAGAAAATCGGTCAACTACAACCCAAATGATGGTATTCCCACTGGCGGAGGGCAAGTCCACAACAAAATCCACAGCCGAGAAGCACCTGGATCCCGAGTGGAGCAACTGTTCCGCCTGGAGTGGTACGAATGGCCACTTTAAAAGGATCCATCGGTTCCTGGCATCCTTTCAGACACCAAAGTGTAAATGGCCCACGGGAAGCCTTCCCCCTCCTCCTGCGCTCCATAGAGCAAAACTCCTATGTTCCAACACTGATGACCAACTCTACCTCCACCGGAAGTGACGCCCCGCGCTGCTGGTCAAGAGCTGGAAACCACCAGCCACACAATCCCCAGGAGAGCAGAGCCAGAGACCGTCCCAATCCCCATAGAGTATGGAACCAAGGAGTAGGCTCTGGACCTGTACCTGCACATGCAGCTGGAATGACGCCCCAATAGAGGGATGCAAAATAAAAAAATTCCAGAGGACATAAGGTACCCTCAAACTCACCACCCTCCTCTTCACATAAGAAAGCAGGAGAGTTAAAAAAAGACAAATAATACACAAATACGAATAGCCTTGGTCTGGCATCATTCTTTAAAAGTTCTTCCTGTTATATTTCCTGCCTCTGGGAGGTTGGCATCATGCTCTCTTCTGTGTTGTCCTGAAACGTTTCTTTCCACCCTTGATTACCTGCATACCGTTGAAACCAGTCACAAAGTCAACTGTCATCTTATTGGAGATCTCGGTCACAAAATCTAAATTCCTCTATCTCTGGTTCATCTATGGTAACATTTACCAACAAACAAAGCTTGTGCAGATATGAAAATGGCAATAAAAGCAGCAGCCTCTGGCAAGAATGCCAGACCCTACAGATAATATATGTTTTCTCATACTCCAATTTCTATTCTCCAGGAATTTAGTGGTTAATACCACTATCTGTACAATCTCCCAATTTCTACATCCTACCCATCCTCCAAGTTTCTGGACAGTGAGAGTGAAACGTACAACACACTGCTATCCATTATAGATAACGAGACTAAAACTTCCTTGGAAACATATTTTTACTGAGGAAGAACTTCTACTCTTCAGTGGAAATACACTCCTTATAGAAAAAGCCTTGGCTTAGAGGGGTTAACTCCTACATTTTATAAATTTAAAATACTTCCCACTCCTTTCTTAACAAGAGTGTTTTAACTCTTTCTCCCAGGAAGCATCCTTTCCTCCACAGGCTCTAGAGGAACATATTTCCTTAATTAGAACAGTGGGTATGGTCTTTGTCTGGTTTAGGGATTATGAAACCATATTCCTGATGACTGTGGATCCTAAACTCTAGTCTAACATGACAGCCAATAGACTTCAACCCCTCCTACCTCCCCTTATCCACTTAGACCAATTGGGGTTCGTATTTGGCCTCGATGCGCAAGAGAATACAATTAAAACTTTACTTCTAACGCACCAAAATCTATATGTGCCTCCTTTCAGTAGATGCAGATAAAGCTTTTGATAGGTTAAGTTGGCCTTTTTTTTAACAATCCCTAGTACAACTGAACCTAGGCCCCAAAATTATATACAATATTCTGGCCCTTCACTCATCCCCATCAGTTGGGATCAGTGTGGATGGGTCTATCAGTTAGGTTTCCAATGAATAATGGTACTCTTCAGGGCTGCCCCTCTATTGTTTCTGTTTGTTGATGAATCATTATTATAGGTCACCCAATCCTATACTTTTATGCCATCTATACTTTGAGAAGTCCCAAAAATTTGCTAAATAAGCAGCTGTGCAGGAGCCACAAGGAATAACTGGAGGAGAGTAGTGTGGCAATTGCAGGGGCTGGAGCAGCCATCAGAGTGACTTGAGCAGCATGGGGAAGCCATGAGCAAAATTGTAGGAGTGACAGGGGTGTGGTGTGAGGATGCTGTGGGCTATGATTGCTAGAATGGTGAGGGGGGGGGGCTATAAAAATAGATGCTGGAACAGCCAGAGGTGAGTGAGGATGTGAAAGCTACAGTGGGAGTGCTGTGTGGGGAGCTGCAGTAATAGACTGTTGGACACAGTTCTGAGAGAGCATGGAGAGTAATCCAAGAAGAATACTGATGGGGCACTGAAAGCGGACTAAAAGTACTAAGGGGACAATGAGAGTACTAAGGTACTGAAAGTACTAAGTACTGAAAGTACTAAGGGGGACTGAGAATACTGGGGAGGTGCTGTGTGTATTAAAGGCACTGTGAGTACAGCGCTGGTGTGAGTTCTGAGGGAGCACTGCAAGTACTAAGGGGCACTGTGAGTACTAAAGTTGTTGTGAGTGCTGACTGGGGCACTGTGAGTGCTAATAAGGCACTGTGAGTACTGAAGGGGTACTGTGACCACCGATGGGGGCCACTGTAAGTAAACCGAGTGGCACTGTGTGACCAGGGACATTGTGAGTACTGAGGGATTACTGTGAAATTCTTGAACAGTTTAGGGTAAACAAATAGTGCTCAGAATAAAAATAAAGTATATTAAATGGAAACTTATTTTATTATCCCCATTACATTATTGGGTAAGATGTCCTACATGAGTAGTGATGCGAATTGGGGCACATCCTTCTCCCTGTATACATTCCTTAAATAACAAGGCTCGTTTTGCAAGCCTTTAATGTAGGCTGAATCTATGGCAATATGAAATCTCTAAAGCAGGGGTCTCAAACTGGCGGCCCTCCAGCTGTTGCAAAACTACAAGTCCCATCATGCCTCAGCCTGTGGGAGTCATGCTTGTATCTGTCAGCCTTGCAATGCCTCATTGGACTTGTAGTTTAGCAGCAGCTGGAGGGCTGCCAGTTTGAGACCCCTGCTCTAAAGAGTATTGCATGCTGGAGTTCATTTTTAGTGCTGATGGGTGGAAGCGCCCTCTGGTGGTGAAGATTGGTAACCTATTTAGTCTTCTATGCTGGCTTTCACCGCAATCTCTGTAAGCCCCTGTGAAAAAGCCCTTTTGGATGAAATGTGCAGGGCGGAGCTAAAGAGGTGAGGTAATCATGCACGCCAGCAGTGTGGACTATTGGTGGCTGGCACACAGTGGTGGTGTACTGAAAGAGGATCTATACAACTCTTCTCTCCCTTTATAGTGGACTTTGTTTCTTCTAGGTGGAGCTTTAGATTATTACCATTTTTGAGAAATTGATTCATGGACTTTATAAGTTGATAATTTGTGACACTCAATGTTTTTTTATTAACTTTATGCACTTGTGGATTTTTATGCATATTTATTCTTATTTATATACACTTTTGGATTCTAACATGTATTTCTTCACATTTACTTTCACATCAATATTCCATGTATGAATTTATATAAATAACAGCGCTGCACGTTATTGTAATAATTTCAAATCTGTATTTTTTGTGTATAAATATTAGTGAGGGCGGCTGACTTAGGGTACATTTAGATGAGCACTGTTTTTTTTTATATTCATGACCAATGCTAATTGGCTTGCTGAATCTTACTGTAAAAAAAGAGCAAGCAAATATAAAATAATGTGCACTTATACACAATTAAAATGTACACAAATGCTAGAAGTCTGGTTAATAAAATGGAAGAACTAGAACTTCTGATACAACTGGCAACTATCCAGAGGTACACTCTGTTCGGAGGAACAGAGCAGGTAGAAGAGCAAAAGAAGTGTGTCTGTATGTCAAGCTTAATTTGAATGATAATATGAGGGATGACACTTAATATGGCTAGTGACGAGGTGGAGTCTTTGTGGCTGGAGCTTCCAAGAAACAAATGGTAAATTAATTGTGGGTGTATGCTATAGGCCCCTACCTTTAAGAATGAGGAGTAGACCTATCTACTTTCAGTTAGAAACACAAATGAGGCAGGGAGATGTTATAATGATGGGGGCTTCAATTATGCTGATATTAATTTGGTAAACGGAAATGCACACTCAACTAAAGCCCCTCATATCTTGAACGTAATGCAGTACAAGTTCATCAGTCAAATGGTGAAAGCCCCAACTAAAAATAAAGATTTTTTTTTAAAATTCAATAATATTATTTTACTTAGGCATCATTTGCCATATATTGAGCACCAGGAGAAACTGTGGGTCAGACATAAGGACATATCTCATCATTTAAAGTATTTTTTTTTACATTTCCTTCTTTATTACACCCCCAGAACACTTTATTTTCTTGTTTTTGTTTTACTTTTGTTTCATATTTTCTTACTAGAGTTCATTTTTTTTACCATTGCCTTATCCCTTGTGCCTGTCCCTGGGATCTTGGGAGTGTTCTTTGTGTAGGGTTCTGCTCTGAACCAGAGACACAAAGTATATTCTTATTCTGTATATTATTATTACCCCAATATTTCCATGTGAGTACCAATACTATTGTTGTGGTTTGCACTACTATATTGTTCTGTTGTTGATCCTTGGCATATACTTATATGTGTATATTTTACAGAGATCCGCTTAAGTGGACACTCTATCTCTGAAGAAGACATATTTCAGTGAAACGCATTGGGATTTCACACGACTGCTTTTTTTGTTTTCACTGTTCATCATTAGGTATTGCCTGTACTGTTTGATTATTGTGTGACTCTGTACAGTTTATTTACTATGGTTCTCTTGTCTTGTATGCCTTTTCATAGGCTGCTTTCATCTTGATCTGAAAAACAGTAATTTTAATTCAATTCAGTTGATACACATCATTGCTGCTTTCTGGGTATTGCAAGTCTCAATTCCCCCTCCTTTTCCCTTTGTGGGTTCTCTTACATTGTTATTCAGGGATAGACACCCCTAATATTGGGCTTAAGAACAGAGCACTATATAAATGCTCTGCTGGACCTTCTAATTTCAAATGACAAAGCTGATAGCAGATGTGGAAGCAAGAGATAATTTGGACAAACAATGATCACAGAGAGGGAGACATGAGGGAAGGAACTAGGGTTACAACGATTTGGGTATCAGTATCGGTGCCAATACTAAGCATTTGAATGAGTATTGGTACTCATGCATATGATCTGATACCTGCAACCGATACTTTCAGGCTCTGTTCTTTCAGCTGTGAGTGGGTTTCCCCCACTCGCAGCTAAAATATTAAAAAATAAAAAGCCCCCTAGTGTTAACCCCTTCCCTGTAAGTGACATTTACACAGTAATCAGTGCATTTTTATAGCTCTAATCGCTGTATAAATGTCAATGGCCATGGGTCTCAAAAATGTGTCAAAAGTGTCCGATCTGTCTGCCGCAATGTCGCAGTACTGCTAAAAATTGCAGATCACTGCCATTACTAGTAAAAAAAATAATAATAATGAAAATTACATTAAAATGCCATAAATCTTTCCCATAGTTTGTAGACGCTATAACTTTTGTGCAAAGCAATCAATATACACTTACCGCAGAGGTGATCAAATACCACCAAAAGAAACCTCTATTTGTGGGAAAAAAGGACGTCAGTTATGTTAGGGTACAATGTTGCACGATTTTTTTTTTGTTTTTATTAAATATTCCTGTTTTAACCCCTTATTAACTCTTAATTTACTCTAATCTACCTTAATTAACTCCTTATTCTCCTTCTCCATGTAATTATTTTCCTGATGATTTTTTTTGTTCACTTCTATTTTATAAACTATTAATAATTAAAAAATGTTTTAGTTTGTTTGCTTTGTTCGTTAGGATTTTTACAACTTTAACATATATTTTACACATTTCACATTGAAAAAAGCGCAAAAAAAAAAATGTATTAACCACATGCCGACCGAGCCATAGCCGAAAGACGGCTACAGCGCGGTCTGGCTTGTTCTGGGAGGGTATCCATCGACGTCCTCCATAACTCGCACTCCCCGCACGCCCCCTGGGGCACATCAGTGCCACTGCAGTGCTCATCTGTGCCATCAGTGCCACTACAGTGCTCATCAGTGCCACCAGTGCCCATCAGTGCCATCTCTGCCACTTCAGTGCCCATGAAGTGGTGCCGCATCAGTGCACTCATCAGTGCCACTACAGCGCTCATCAGTGCCACTACAGTAACCAATAGTGCACATCAGTGCCCATAAGTGAGTGCTCATCAGTGCCACCACATCAGTGGATCCCCATCAGCGCCCATCAGTTCTGCCTTATCAGTGCACATCAGTGCCAGATAATTAGTGCATCCTCAGTGTGGTGCATTAGTGTGCATCAGACCAACCTTATCAGTACCCATTAGTGCACCCTCATCGGTTCCCATCAGTGCACCCTCATCAGAACCCAGCAGTGCAGCCTTTTCAGCACCCAGCAGTGCAGCCTCATCAGCACCCATTAGTGCAGCCATATCTGTGCAAGTGTCCCTACCACTGCAGTTTGTCAACACAGTCACCAGTATGGTGAAAAGATTTTTTTCCACTGAGGAGGCATAGCAAAGGAGGAATAGCAAAGTGTGCCCATGAAACAAAGGTGTTCTGGCATTGAGCAGCAGGCTACCACAAGTAGTGCTGTGGCATCAAACAGCAGCTCAGTGCCATCCGCCAGAAATGCAGTGGCATCAACTAGAAGCTCAGTGCCATCCACCCACTAGCACAGTATCCAGAAGAAATGAAGTACCAATGCAGCAAAGGCCAAGAACTAGCAGGGTGTCATCTTGGCCCCAAAGCATTAGGACCCATGCCAGCCTTCCCAGAGAATATTGCCCCTATTGATTTTTTTAATTTAATTCTTACCTAAGACCTATTTTCCTCCATCATGGCCCAGTGCAACCTCTATGCACAACACTTCATAACAAGCAACCCTGGTTCAAGTTACGCCCGTCCCTATGAGTGGAGAGCATTGACAGTGGAGGAATTAAAATAATTTTTTGGCCTAACGTTCAATATGGGACTCACAAAAAAAATGAATTATACTACTATTGGTCCACCAACACCATCCACTACATGCCAATCTATTCATCCATTATGCCAAGATCAAGATACCTTATGATTATGCGTTTCCTCCATTACAATGACAACACCCAGTGCTCTTCCCGAAATGACCCATCACATGACAAATTATTTAAAATTCAGCCACTTCTAAATTTTTTCTCTGAGAAATTCCCCCAGTTATCCCCAACCAAAATATCTCAGTGGATGAGTCATTGGTCCACTTCACAGGCAGGCTTGGCTTCAAGCAGTTTGTCCCCAGCAAAAGGGCCCGATATGGGGTTAAGCTCTACAAGCTATGTGACCGAGCCACTGGGTAAATCTACGCCTTCCTGGTGTACGAAGGGAAGGACACCAGACTGCATCCCCCTGAATGTCCAGAGTACATCGGAGCCAGCAGAAAAGTGGTTTGGGAGCTTGTATATCCACTCCTTGGAAAGGGTTACCATCTTTATGTGGATAATTACTATACATGCTTGCCCCTCTCTGCAAACTTTACCGCAAGGACACTCCAGCATGTGGTACAGTGCGAGCCAATAGGAAGGGCTTACCGCAAAGGCTCGTTACTGAAAGACTACAAGGGGAGACGGCGTATTTGCGGAATGAAGAGATAATGGCTATCAGGTGGAGGGAGAGACGAAACATCCACATACTCACAACGATCCATAACGACACCTACCAATCCAGAAACCAGCATGTGTCCATGACTATAATTTGTTCATAGGGGGAGTCGACTTCAATGATCAGATTAAACCCTACCTCCCGCAAGAAAAAGCCGCTATTGGTATTAAAAAGTCTCCATATATCTTTTCAGTTTGGCCATTTACAATAGTTATGTTATTTACTGTAAATCTACAGAAAGCTCTGTATCTTATCTTCAGTACCAAGAAGAAATTATCTCCACCCTTTTGTACCCTGAAGGCCCAACAGAAAGCATTGGCTCGGATTCAGTGAACAGACTCCGCGAACGTCACTTTCCTGAGAGACTCCCCCACCATGAAACAGGCCAGAAACGTCAGAAGAAATGCCAGAGGAGGAGCTAGAAGAGACACCGTGTATTATTGTCTCCAATGTCCTTCCCAACCAGGCCTTTGTATTGGTGAATGTTTCCGCCGTTACCATACTTCTCTACAATATTAGGGAAGTATGGTAAACGTAATTGTCATTTACCGCCACACCCCTTATGTCACTGTACATACTGCTGCCTTCTCCGGAACTGACCGGGCCTGCTAAATGATCACGCTTCTGCCTAACACTAAACTGTACCTACCTCTGCCTGCTCTGGAACTGACCCTGGCTTGTTATACAACCATGCTTCGGCCTAACGCTAAACTGTACCTACCTCTGCCTGCTCTGGAATTGACCCTGGCCTGTTATACGACCACGCTTCTGCCTAACGCTAAACTTTACCTACCTCTGCCTGCTCTGGAACTGAACCTGGACTGTTTGACCATGTTTTTTGCCTGCTTCTTGGACTGATCTTTTACTGTGCTACTGGAGTAGTGGGCTTCATAACACAGGGGTCTCACATATGCGAGGGGCTCCAGAATTGTTTTTCTGGAAGAAGAAAACTATTTTTTTAGTTTTCTCATTCCCAGATTAGGGTCTGGAGACTCAGAGGCTTCAAAGAGATTTGGGTGGGAGAAGCCTCTACCCCTGCCCCCATTTTTTCCTTGACCAGCTTTCCTGGCCTGCTACTTGTATTATGGACCATGTTCCTGTTTACTACCAGGACCAATATTTTGGCACTGCTGGTAATATCTCTACCTGCACTTACCCTGGACTGTATATGGACACTATCTCTGCCTGTACTGACTATGGACAATATCCCTGCCTAGACAATTCCATTCACTGTCGCTGACCACGTCCCTGCCTGATGCCTGGATCAGGGCTCTCCTCCTGTGGAGAACTGCACTACTAAAACCACAGGTAATCTTTTGTTTACCCTTTTCTCAGAAGAATGTATTTTGGGGTGTAATTCTTGGTATGAACAAGATATCTGTTAGAAATATCAAGGGGCTTCATAAATGTGATAGGTTGTCAGGAAATTAGATGTGTAATTTATGTCCCTAGAACACCTGATGGTGCTCCTTGGATGTTGGGTCTCTGTATGTGGCCAAGCTGTGTAAAAGTCTCACACATGTGGTATCGCCATACTCAGGAGGAGGAGCAGAATATATTTCGGGGTGTCATTTTTGCTATATACATGCTATGTATTAAAAATATCTTATAAATGGGCAACTTTGTGTAAAAAAAATGCGTTTTCACTTTTTTCCAACAACTTCTGGAAAAAAAAAACGTTCAAAAGACTCACTATGCCTCATAGATTATACATTGGGTGTTTGCTTTCCAAAATGGGGTCATTTTGTGGGCGTTTCCATTGTCCTGGTGCTCCAGGGCCTTCAAAAGTGTAATAGGTGGTTGAGAAATAAGATGTGTAATTTATGCTCCTAGAACGCCTGAACGTGCTACTTCAATGTTGGGCCTCTGTATGTGGCCAGGCTGTGTAAAAGTCACACAGATGTGGTATTGCTATATTCAGGAGGAGTAGCAGAATGTATTTTGGGGTGTCATTTTTGCTATATACATGCTATGTGTTAGAAATATCTTTAAAAATGGACAATTTTGTGTAAAAAAAAAAAGCGTTTTAATTTTATTTCCACATTTTGCTAAAACTTCTGGAAGAAAATGAACCGTTCAAAAGACTCATTATGCCTCATAGATTATATGTTGGGGTGTTTGCTTGTCAAAATAGGGTCATTTTGTGGGCGTTTCCATTGTCCTGGTGCTCAAGGGCCTTAAAAAGTGTAATAGGTGGTCCTAGAACGCCTGAAGGTGCTACTTCAATGTTGGGCCTCTGTATGTGACCAGGCTGTGTAAAAGTCTCACACATGTAGTATTGCCATACTCAGGAGGAGTAGCAGAATGTACAGTCAGGGCCATAAATATTGGGACATCAACACAATTCTAATCTTTAACTGCAGACTTTAAGCTTTAATTTGAGGGTATTTACATCCAAATCAGGTGAACGGTGTAGAAATTACAACGGTTTGTATATGTGCCTCCCACTTTTTAAGGGATCAAAAGTAATGGAACAATTGGCTGCTCAGCTGTTCCATTGCCAGGTGTGTGTTATTCCCTCATTATCCCATTTACAAGGAGCAGCTAAAAGGTCCAGAGTTCATTTCAAGTGTGCTATTTGCATTTGGAAACTGTTGCTGTCAACTCTCAATATGAGATCCAAAGAGCCATCACTATCAATGAAGCAAGCCATCATTAGGCTGAAAAACAAACCCATCAGAGAGATAGCAAAAACATTAGGTGTGGCCAAATCAACTGTTTGGAACATCCTTAAAAAGAAAGAACGCCCTGGTGAGCTCAGCAACACCAAAAGACCCGGGAGACCACGGAAAACAACTGTGGTGGATGACCGAAAAATTCTTTCCCTGTTGAAGAAAACACCCTTCACAACAGTTGGCTAGATCAAGAACACTCTCCAGGAGGTAGGTGTATGTGTGTCAAAGTCAACAATCAAGAGAAGACTTCACCAGAGTGAATACAGAGGGTTCACTACAAGATGTAAACCATTGGTGAGCCTCAAAAACAGGAAGGCCAGATTAGAGTTTGCCAAACAACATCTAAAAAAGCCTTCACAGTTCTGGAACAACATCCTATGGACAGATGAGACCAATATCAACTTGTACCAGAGTGATGGGAAGAGAAGAGTATGGAGAAGGAAAGGAACTGCTCATGATCCAAAGCATACCACCTCATCAGTGAAGCATGGTGTAGTGAAGTAAGGCTGCCATTGCAACTGGTTCTCTTGTATTTATTGATGATGTGACTGCTGACAAAAATAGCAGGATGAATTCTGAAGTGTTTCAGGCAATATTATCTGCTCATATTCAGCAAAATGCTTCAGAATTTATTGGACAGCGCTTCACAGTGCAGATAGACAATGATCCGAAGCATACTGCCAAAGCAACCAAAGAGTTTTTTAAGGGAAAGAAGTGGAATGGCCAAGTCAATCACCTGACCTGAATCTGATTGAGCATGCATTTCACTTGCTGAAGACAAAACTGAAGGGAAAATGCCCCCAAGAACAAGCTAGAACTGAAGACAGTTGCTGTAGAGGCCTGGCAGAGCATCACCAGTGATGACACCCAGCGTCTGGTGATGTCTATGCATTCCAGACTTCAGGCTGTAATTGACTGCAAAGGATTTGCAACCAAGTATTAAAAAGTGAAAGTTTGATGGATGATTGTTAATCTGTCCCATTACTTTTGGTCCCTTAAAAAGTGGGAGGTACATATACAAACTGTTGTAATTCCTACACCGTTCACCTGATTTGGATGTAAATACTCTCAAATTAAAGCTGAAAGTCTGCAGTTAAAGCTCATCTTGTTCGTTTCATTTCAAATCCATTGTGGTGGTGTATAGAGCCAAAAAGATTAGAATTGTGTCAATGTCCCAATATTTATGGACCTGACTGTATTTCGGGGTGTCATCTGTGGTATGCAAAAAAACCTGGTAATGTAACAATTTTGTGAAAAGAAAGAAAAAGAAAAAAAAATCTTTATTTTCAAAGAATTGTGGGAAAAAATGACAACTTCAAAAAACTAACCGTGCCTCTTACTAAATACCTTGGAATGTCTACTTTCCAAAAAGGGGTTATTTGGGGGGTATTTGTACTTTCCTGGCTTGTTAGGCCCCTTTCACCTGAGGCTGACTCCGCTTCCACGGAGTCCGCCTCGGTCCACCGGCTCAGCGGGAGATCTGTCCGTTGATCTCCGCTGAGCCAGCGGATGACAGGTCCCTCTCTGCTCACTGAGCGGGGAGGGGCTTATCAGGCGCCACTGCCGCCTATGGAGGGACCGGATGAAAATGGACAGCATGTCCGTTTTCATCAGATCTCACCCGATCCGAACCGCCAGCGACGGACCTGGACGTAGGGCCATCCGTCTGCTTTTAGGGGATCGGACGGGGTCAGATGTCAGCGGACATGTCCCTGCTGACATCCGTCGCTCCATAGGCTAACATAGAGCGCCCGTTCAGGTCCGCCGTCAAAACTGAAAGGTGGACCTGAACGGTCCGATCGTGTGAAAGGGGCCTTAGTGTCTCAAGAATTGAGATAGGCTTCAGTACATCAGGTGTGATCAATTTTCAATGATTGGCACCATAGCTTGTAGACTGTATAACTTCCACGAAGATGAAATAATTTACACTGACTTGGGTTATTTTTACCAAAAAAATGTAGCAGTATAAATTTTGACCAAAATTTATGAAGAAAAATTACTAATTTGCAAAATGTTATAACAGAAACGAAGAAAAATGCATTTTTTTACAAAATTTTCAGTCTTTTTTCATTTATAGCGCAAAAAATAAAAAACCCAGTGGTGATCAAATACCACCAAAAGAAAGCTCTTTTTGTGCGAAAAAAAGGATAAAAATTTCATGTGGGTACAGAGTTGCTGACTGAGTAATTGTCATTCAAAATGTGAGAGCACCGAAAGCTGAAAATTGTGGTTAGGAAGGGGGTTTAAGAGCCCAGTTGGCAAGTTGTTAATTTGTAAACAACTTTTCAATGCTTTGTACCATTGCTGAATTGTAGTCAAAACAGTTGGTAATTGGTATTGGCGAATTCTAAAAAAGAGTATCGGTACTCGTCAAAAATATGGTATTGGTGCATCCCCAATAAGAAAACTAAATTTCGTGATACTAAATCTGATCAAATTCTTGCAACAAAGAACTCTGAACAAAAGGGGGAGTGCATTAAAGTACATATTAAACAATAGCAATTGTTAGTGCGATCTACTAGGCAACAGATATAAAAGAACAAAAGTTAAATCTGGGTGGCTAAATACTGATGTAAAAAAACATATTAACCACTTGCCAACCAGCCGCTGCAGTTTTACTGCGGCAGAATGGCACGGCTGGGGGAAACGACGTTATGTTACGTCGCTTCGCCCTGTGGCCACAAGGGGCCCCCCTGGAGCCGATGCGAATGCCCGGCGGACGCTATGACCGCCGGGCTCCCGCGATCGCTCGTGACACAGCGAGAGTGTCGGGATCTGTGTGTGTGTAAACACACAGATCCCGGTTCTCTGAGGGGAGAAGAGACTGATCGTGTGTTTAAATAAAGTATGAACACCGATCTCTCTCTTCCCCTAGCAAGTCCCATCCCCCCTACAGTTAGAACACAGTGAAGGAACACAGTTAACCCCTTGATCGCCCCCTAGTGTTAACCCTTTCCCTGCCAGTGACATTTTTACAGTAATCAGTGCATTTTGATAGCACTGGTCGCTGTATAATTGTCAATGGTCCCAAAAATGTGTCAAAAATGTCCAATTTGTCCGCCGCAATATCGCAGTACTGATAAAGAAAATTGCAGATCACCGCCATTACTATCAATATACGCTTATTGCAAATTTTTCTTTACCAAAAATATGTAGAATAACACATATCGGCCTAAACTGAGGAAAAAAATTTGTTTCTTCGAAAAAAAATGTGGTATATTTATTATAGCAAAAAGTAAAAGATATTGTGTTTTTTTCATAATTGTTGCTGTTCTTTTGTTTATACCACAAAAAATAAAAACTGCAGAGGTAATCAAATACCACCAAAAGAAAGCTCTATTTGTGGGGAAAAAGACGCAAATTTCGTTTGGGTACAGCGTCGCACAACCGTGCAATTGTCAGTTAAAGCGACGCAGTGCCAAATTGTAAAAAGTGCTCTGATCAGGAAGGGGGTAAAATCTTCCGGGGCTGAAGCGGTTAATGAGAACAAAACGGTCCTTTAAAAAATAGAAAAACAAAGGGTTAACATTTGTATTCCGAAACTACAAAGACTGCAATAAGAAATGCAAGAGCAAGTTCAGGGCAGCTAAAACAGATTATGCAAAACACATTGCTGAGGAGAGTAACAAAAATGTTTCAAATATATTAACAGTAAGGTCAGAACATATTGGCCTCATAAAAGATGATCAGGGGAAGCTGGTCACAAGTGTTGGGGAGAAAGCAACTGCATTATATGTATTCTTCTCTTCAGTTTATACAAAGAAAAAGGAGGGGTATAATAGAGCAGTAATGTTAATAACAATATATTGAATGTACCCATGTGGCTGAGAGAAACTCGTGTTCAAAAAAGATTAGAAAATGTTAATGTAGCACTAACTCTCGGTGGAGCTGCTGGTTTAAAGCGGGCTGTTACCTTCACTCTCGATACCTCTGTTTCACCATCACCGGGTCTAGGGTCCCGTTGAGTTTACCTCTGGACGATGTAGGCACCAAACACTTGAGTATATTTTTCAATGCTTTAATGAACAAGTAATAAAGGAAGTAGCAGGAAAGAGACCTAAGGAAAGTTGCAGGGAAGCTCAAATACCTTTCCTTAGTATTCTTTAGAACATTCTTTGGAATTGAACACTTGTAGTTGAGTGCACTCCCCTTGTGGAATTCAATCTTTGCCCGACTGGATAGGCCTCTCTCACTTGCCTAGCAACCAGTACGCAGCACGAACAAAAGTCTCTGCCACAGACTTGTTTGGAATAAAACCCATACGATCCTCTGCCACAGGATGTATTGGTTTGCGATGAATGTCAGACACAGTACTTGAACCTTTAAGCCAACCCGGCAGTACTATGCAGTAAGATTGCTTCAGGATACGTCCTCCAACCGAGTCACCGGGCCCCTCTCCAGACCAGCACTCTGCGTGATCCTTCCATGATGGGTCCTCCCCTGGGATCTCCTCGGTTGTCCAGCTTCTTCACTCAGGATAAACAGCTCAGGACCATTCCTCTGCTGCTGTGGTAGGCCCCAGACAGGCTTCTGGGCCCACTCACACGCCGCAGCGACGCGGGCCTCTGGCATGGAGGACCACGAGTTGGTACTCTTAACGCATACCTGTCGGCCAGGAGGGCCAGCAGGTGGCTGATAACGAACCCCTAAACATGGCGTCTGTCCCATAAATACCCTCTCCCAGAATGCAACTCGGAGGATCACCTCCACCGAGTTGTCTCCGGGACAGAGGAGCACTCATAAGCTTCAACACGTTGCCTTTCCAACACCAGCCCATGGTGACAACGACACCCACCGGCACAGTGTGGAACTACACACAACTCAGCCAAGCTGGAACAGAGGCAAATCTAACTTCCTCTAACAAGTAACCCACAAGATTTACCTATCAGCGGTAGATTAAAAATATACCAGCACTACATTAATATGAATAAATCACATGGACCAGATGGCTTACGCCTGACAGTTCTCAAAGAACATAGCCATGTTATAGCCAGACTACTGTTTCTCATTTTTAAGGACAGCTTGCGAACTAGAATAGTACCCGTAGATTGGCAAAAAGCAAACGTGGTACCAATATCCAAAACAGGGCCGAGATATATACCTGGAAACTACAAACCAGTCAGCCTAACATCAATAGTATATACATTATTGTAAAGAATAATAAGGGACCGTATCCAAGAATTTGCAGATGAAAATAGTGTCATTAGTGCTAACCAACATGGATTTAGGAAGGACCGTGCTAGCCAGACCAACATTTTAACATTGTATGAGGAGGTAAGCTGTTATTTGGCTAAAGGAAGGGCTGTAGATGTAGTGTATCTAGATTTCACTAAGGCATTTGATAGAGTACACCATAAAACGCTTAATTTACAAATTGAGGTCCTTTGGCATTGATGATATTGTATTTACCTGGATAGAAACTGGTTGCAGGAGCAAGTCCAGAGAGTGGTGATTAAAGACATGTCTAGAGTTGTGAATGGTCTAGAGTTGTGAGTGGTGTGCCCCAGGGCCCTGTCTTGGGACCAATTTGGTTTACCTTGTGCATAAACGATATAGAAGTTGGCATAGGTAGTTTAATCTTAGTGGTTGCGAATGATACAAAGCTAATCAGCAATGAGCAATAACTTCACAACAAGATATAGCACCTTTACAGGAAGACCTAGTTAAAATAGATTGGGGGGGTTGTAGAGATATGGCAGGTAAAGTTCAATATTGAAAAATGCAAAGTAATGCACTCAGGAGCTAAAAGTATGAATCCAAGTTACTTGCTAGTAAGAGAACCCCTGAGGGAAAGGAACTGGGTGTTCTAGTAGATCGCAAATTCAGCAATAGCATGCTATGTCAATTAGCATGTATTACAATGGTATTTACTCAATAGATAAAACTGATATCCAACCCCTTTTACAAAACTCTGGTTTGACCGCATCTTGAGTATATGGTCCAGTTTTGGAATTTTGGTCAGCAATCTTTAAGAACAAAAACTTTATAAACATAATAATGGTGCCAACCATAAACACAAAATTGATATTGTGTATTGTGATAAAGTGAATGTGTCAGCTGCCCCCTTTAAGTGTGGATCACACTAAATAACAAAAACAAAAAATAAAGTAGGCGCTATCCTCTTCAAAGTGAAATCAAACATCTATATTTCAAAATACATGCGTTAATGCACTCTACAACAACAGCTGCTCCTGTGATTTGGTGACAATAAAATGCACATACAAACAATAGATCTTGTTTCAGAAAGTATATAACCATGAACATACAACGTGACATGTGAAAACTTGTAAAAAAAAATGCTTGAAAAAACTTAGAATGCATTGTATAAGTTCTTTTAAAAATACAGTGTTTTTCCAAATAAGCACTGAGTCCCATCCACTGTGCTTCTAGAAGGTGATCCTGAGCAAAAAACAACCACCAGTGCTCAACCACAAGTGCCACTGTAAATGCACTCACCAGAGCCCTCTGGTCACCAGGACCAATAACGCTTTAGTATTGAGCCCAATAATTTCTTTTGCATTATATTGCACACTTCATTAACTGTATTCCAAGTTTTTTGGTCCAGAATTATTAGTTATAATTATCAAATGGGCTGGTACAGTAAAGGTTAAATCACTTTTGGGATCATTTTAGTTGAAAGGGTTCTGTACAGAGATCGAGATTTAACACTGTGAGCTCCAGCAGTTGCAGAGGCTACATAGTTAGTCTGGTTAAAAAAAAAAGACATCCAAAAAAAAAAAAAAGTCCATCCAATAATAAGAATACCAAAAAGGTTTGTCACTAATTATTTACGGTCTGGTCAGAGCCATACATGCAGGGATTGGGATTGCTTATATGAAATCAGCAGGCTGCAGCACCTGGCACCCCCTTGACAAAGTCCACACAGGACAAAATGCGTTGGACAGAGCCTACACGCTGTCAGCCAAGTAGGAAGGAATCCAGTGTGAGTCCTGTTAACAGTGAGAGCCAGGAGGAACAGAACAGCCTGTGGCTGGCAGTGTATGCTCGTTCCTGTCTAGTGCCGGTTACACAATGTGTTGCTGGGGTTTCATTAAAGCCCCCTTGTTTACATGTCCTACAGGTGACCCTATAATAAGGCTTACCTGTAGGTACAGTAAATATCGTCAGTGACGTCAGTGACGTCACCGGCTCATGCGCAATGTGCTGCCTGGGAGTGATGTCATCGCAGCTCGGCCAAACTTCTGAAGCCCACAGACGGAAGACCTGGTGAAGATGGAAGCCCTGTCAGCGGTGACAGCACGCCGCTGGAGGGGTTTGTTCTAAGGTAAGTCTTTCATAATGTGCTAGTGTGCGATGCATACTAACACGTTATCCTCTTTTGCAGGGGACATTTTTTTTTTTTTTTTTTTTGCGGTTTAGGATGTGAGTAAAACGTTGTTTCTATTACAAATACTGCGGAGACATTATTACACAATGGCTCTTTTTATTACCCAATCCATTCAGCCGCCTGTGGGTCTTGTGGAGCTGTGAAAAAAACCAGTTGAGAAGGATTACTGCTACTTCAGATGTCTTGTTAGTGGATTACTCTAACCATCAGACATAAACTCAAGCCTTGTTAGCCTAATCTGAAAAAAAAGATGACAAAGGCTGACATTTTTGGTGAGTGAGATTCCAAATGACTGGTGAAGTATCAAAAACATCTCTGTTAATTGAAGATTCACTGTTTGCTTTCTGGGATCACTTTGTTTTCTGCAGTTTTTCAGACCTTTGGTCCGGTTTACGCCAGATGCAGTCCAGCGCGGTTTATTTCTGCATCAAAAACACATAGACTGTAGGTTATATGGGTTCCAATGGCCTAGTTCACACCAGTACAGTCAGTTCCAGTGCATTCCAGTGCAGAAAAAAAAGTAGAACCTGCTGAATTTCTTTTGCACTGACCTTCAGATTTTTCTCAGTTTATTCTATTAACTACATGACTCTACTCCAAAGGATTATTTGAGATTTTAACAGCTATTTCACCAGTGGGTAGTAAAAGCTGCAGGTTTATCCCCCCCCCCCCCCCCCCGGCTGCCCACCCAAATGCAAACATTACAGTCTGATAGGGCTGTACACATGCTGCAGTCTCAATGATTTGCTTAACTGCATTTTTAACTGGGGCATCAGAGTTTGACAGGCGGCACCGCCAATAAAAATCACCCAATGAGTTCAAAGAAAGCGCACCTCAACCAAGAGTCAGTGTGATATTTTACAGCAAAATCCTTATTAAATAAAAAGAGAAGAGCCGATGGTCAGAGGATGGCAGGATTTCCTTCTGAATGCCTGCCAATCGCTGCTATAGCTCTCTCTGAAAAAAAAGCCATCCACTGCAGATTGCTTTTTAGAGGGCAGCAAGCATTATCGCCTGTCTGAAAGAGCCCTTAAGGTTATGACAAAAAAATGTCCTTATGGCTAGGTCAACTAAATACAGTATACACAAAATGGACATTAGTTCTAAGTTTACAAATCTTTTTCAAACCATGCCTGTTTATATTCCAAGCTGATTCCTCGGGTTGTTGCAAAAGGTTTTCACCACCTTTACTTGGGGCTCAAAATGGACAAGGCTTAACCATAAGGAAGATCACCCGCTTCCAGATCTTAAGAAACAAATGTTGGGCCTTTGGGACAAAGCTGTATCACTTTTCAAAATCCCTGTATATGTTGATCCTGTGATCTCTTTTTTGACAGTCCATCCATGGAACAGCATTACTCATCGTAAGCTCACTGCATTTCTACTTTCAGGCACCCCCACTAGGTTTGAGGCTGGGTCCACACTGCCGTGCGTCCCTGTTCACCATTTCGGGTCCAGTTTTGGTATTGGAACATACCAGAACGGAGCCTGAGACTTTCTTGAGTACACATGGACCAGACAACTAATGACAATTGTGAATCAACTCTTCTTTTTTCTCCAGTACATGCCTAACAGACTGGGATTAACATCCACCCCACATCTCTTGAAAATGTATTTCTTTGTAACTCCCCACCTGTACATTTTTAAGAAGTCCTTTCACATCCCATGATTACACAACTATTTGGGAAAAGGAATGGGATAATCCAATTGAATCTGAAGACTAGGAGAAAGCTTTCATCCTCTCAGAAAAACTCTATAGCCAGCAATACTCAAGAAATAAACATTAAAATCTTTACTCAGTGGTATATATGTCCAGATATTTAGCAGAATTTTTATCCAAGTCTCCCTGTTTGTTGGTGTTGTAGTCCAAGTGGTAATGTGTTCTGAAAGTCTATTCCGAGGCTAGGTTCACATATAGACAAATTGGATGCGTTTTAAACTACATCCAATTCGCATTACATGTGAATGTGACCGGCTCTTAATGGAGCCGGTTCACACATGTCGGGGGCAGCCGCGGTGTGGTTTCAAAAAGGGTCCTTTGCATTTTTGGGTCCGGTTCAGGTGCGAATTCATGCAAAAATTTGCACCTAAATCGCACCTGAAGGTGGTTGTAAACCCACTTTGAGAAAAAAAAAAAAACGAACACCTGCAAGACAAAGGCATAATGAGCTAGTATGCATAGTATACTAGCTCATTATTTAATACTCACATTATATCGCAGCCCTCGCTGCGGTGCCTGTACACCGCTCCGGCGGCCAACATCACTCCCGGGGGTTACTTCCGGGTATCACGACTCCAGCGCTGTGATTGGCTGGAGCCGCAATGACGTCACTCCCGTGCATGCACGCGGTAATGGCACACTCACTGAAGCAATGGCACATACGTGCCATTGCTTCAGTTTGTGTCAGTGTGCATGTGCCAATAACGTTGGCATATGCAAATACAGGGGATATCTCCTAAACCGTGTATATCTCCTAAGCCTATTATAGGCTTACCTGTAGCACAAAGTGGTCCGTAAGGGTTTACAACCACTTGAACCGGTGAACAGAAACGCACCGGGCTGCAAGCCACAGCTGCACATGTGTGAAACCAGCCTAAACGTTTATTACAGGGCAAGGGGATGACTGTCCCGAAAAAACTCCAAATAACTTTTTATCTATAACCCTTGGATCCATAAAATCCCCCAAAAAAAGATATCTTGTAAGATTTTCTAACAGCAGCTAGCTCTCATCTAAAGCTGCACGATTAATCGTTAAAAGATCACGATCTCGATTCAACCCCTCTCACAATGCTAATCATATGTTTCCGCAATTCTATGTAAACAGTGCAGAGCCGAGCTGCCAAAAAAAAAAACCTTCCTCAGCGCAGAGAGACAGAGAAGAGAAGACACACTGTATCTCTCCATTCTTTAGATGGAAGGAATGAACTTCGGTCGGTAGATGAGGGCAGTTTAACCAATTAAAGACCAAACCTTTTTCTGACATTTGTTGCTTACAAGTTAAAATCCGTATTTCTGCTAAAAAATTACTTAGAACCCCCAAACATTTTATATATATATATATATATATATATATATATATATATATATATTTTAACAGAGACCATAGAGAATAAAATGGGGGACGTTGCAATATTTTATGTAACACTATAATTGCGCAGCGTTCTTTAAAGTGCAATTTTTTGGGAAAAATACACTTTAATTAATAAAAAAATAAAATAAACAGTAAAGTTAGCACAATTTTTTTGTATCATGTGAAAGAGGACGCCGCGAGAATCATGATCTTTACTCAAAAAAATTGTGATTCTCATTTTAGCCAGAATCGTGCAGCTCTACTCTCATTCCCCGCCACTGGAGAACTCCCCAGAGCTTTGAAATTGTGTGACTTCATTTGAAATCGATTTCAAAGCCGCATGTCAGTGCAACTTCAGGTGCAACTTGGAAGACGGCTTCATGCACAGATGCCTATGCAAGTTGCACCCGAAATCGCCAAAAGTAGTGCAGGAATTACTTTTTCAAATTGAAGCGGCACCGCAAAGTCGGCGTCACACCAATTTGAATAATGCCATTGCCAACAATAGAATGCGACCTGCCAATGTGACTTGACCTGTCAAATCGCATGACAATTCACTCTGGTGTGAACGGGGGATTAAATGATAACTTCACCTTTGGGAACATGTTACATGTTACACCCGTTCTCAATAAACAACCACGGCACTGTGGAGCACTGTGGTAGTTCATTTATTCTTCCTGTCAGATTGTTTCTACTTGCTCATACGAGATGTACGGGCACACTTTGAATACCGATACAGTAAAACCTTGGTTTGAGAGTGTTTTGCAAGACAAGCAAAATGTTTTAATAAATTTTGACTTGATATATGTAGCCATGGTGTGAGCACTACTGACAAACAATCCGCCAAATCACCCCACTGCCAGACTTCATGCATCCTTTCCAAAGACAATGAACAGTCATTTGCGAGCTTTGTTTTTGTTGTTTTATTGGGGGGTACAACTTGGATAGGGATTGGGATATGGGATGCCCATAGAATTAGTCATTGCCATCATATTTACAAGTTTCAATATTAGGGTTGCCACTTTTTCTTCAAGCCAAACCCGAACACTTTAGCGGTGAACAGTAATTTTATTTTTTTGGTATACACTATAACAGGGGTTTACTGTCCTTCAGACTTTAGGGGGGCCAGACTGTGGCCATTGGGAGTAGAAAATGTCCCGATGTCAGTGGGAAAAAATAATGCCCTATTGTTTGTTTCAATGGGAGTAATTGCACACCATCAATGGTCTCAGTGGGAGCAATTGTGCCCCATCATTGTTCTCAATGGGAGGAACTGTGCCCCATCATTGGTCTCAGTGGGAGCAATTGTGCCCCATCATTCTTCTCAATGGGAGGAACTGTGCCCCATCATTGGTCTCAGTGGGAGCAATTGTCCCCCTGTATTGGTCTCAATGGGAGGAACTGTGCCCCATCATTGGTCTCAGTGGGAGCAATTGTGCCCCATCATTGGTCTCAGTGGGAGCAACTGTGCCCCATCATTGGTCTCAATGGGAGGAACTGTGCTCCATCATTGGACTCAGTGGGAGGAACTGTGCCCCATAATTGGTCTCAGTGGGAGGAATTGTGCCCCTTCATTGGTATCAGTTGGAGGAATTGTGCCCCATTCATTGGTATCAGTTGGAGGAATCGTGTCCCTTCATTGGTATCAGTTGGAGGAATTGTGCCCCTTCATTGGTATCAGTTTGAGGAATTGTGCCCCATCATTGGTATCAGTTGGAGGAATTGTGCCCCATCATTGGTATCAGTTGATGGAATTGTGCCCCATCATTGGTATCAGTTGGAGGAATTGTGCCCCATCATTGATATCAGTTGGAGGAATTGTGCGCCTTCATTGGTATCAGTTGGAGGAATCGTGTCCCTTCATTGGTATCAGTTGGAGGAATTGTGCCCCATCATTGGTATCAGTTGGAGGAATTGTGCCCCATCATTGGTATCAGTTGAAGGAATTGTGCCCCATCATTGGTATCAGTTGAAGGAATTGTGCCCCATCATTAGTATCAGTTGGAGGAATTGTGCCCCATCATTGGTATCAGTTGGAGGAAATGTGCCCCTTCATTGGTATCAGTTGGAGGAATTGTGCCCCATCATTGGTATCAGTTGGAGGAATTGTGCCCCATCATTGGTATCAGTTGAAGGAATTGTGCCCCATCATTGGTATCAGTTGAAGGAATTGTGCCCCATCATTGGTATCAGTTGGAGGAATTGTGCCCCATCATTGGTATCAGTTGGAGGAACTGTGCCCCTTCATTGATGTCATCGGCCCTTTTTCTGTATTTGGAAGATTTGTGCCCCATCATTAGTGTCAGTGGGGGGGAATCATGCTCCATTGTTTGTATCAGTGGATGAAATAGTGCCCCAAGGGCTGGTTAAAAGCAAGCAAGGGGCTGCAGTTTGGAGACCACTGCACTATAGGATTGTAACAGACCTGGGACACCTTTGGGCACTCCAAAGAGAATAGTAATGCCGCACACATGGTGCCCCCTCTCTCTCCTGTCAGGCCCTATTCCGAGCCACATTCCTGTCTGAATAATGTGTCCGGGTTTCATGTGGCCCCCTGCCAATGCCAGTTAGGGATTGGTCAGAGCTCCCACATGTGCTGCCTGCCACTCCAGCTCTAGGCCCAACCTCCTTTTCCAGAACGTTCTCCCTGGGAACAGGGGAGGCGCCTCAGAGTGGAGCCCAGGTGGTCACACCCACTGCTACTCTAAACAGTCCCAGCCCCAGAATCAAAACAAACAGGCCTAGCACACAGCATAAGCCTGCCTAAATTTGCCTGTGCTGAATGAACCTAGTAAAACAACCCTTACTAGCACCTACCTTCTGGTAGAGGGTGCTACATATACAAGCAATGTCTTGGTATAAGAGTAGCGTCATGTCACAACTGAGTATAAAAGAGAAGAGAGGCGCCACTAAGTGTAGCAATATGGTTACATTTAATGAAGGTACAACATTTAGCAAACTCACATGGTTGATGAATAAAAGACATATATCTAATTCTAAGTATGCAGGCATTTGGGGTAAAGCTCTCCACATAGAGCATCCCCCGCACCGCTATCGAAGTCGTCCTGTCCACGCTGCGCTCCATGAGCAAGCCTCTACTGTAGGGTAGTCTTCCCGGTCACGATTGCAGACTGACAGCGGTGACAGCTGGCGTTGCGGAAGACGGTCTATGTTGGCGGCTTTACCCCGGATCCCTGCATACTTAGATGGAACGAATCATCTGAGTTTCCATTATTTCTTATGGGGAAATTGCTTTGATATACAAGGGTTTTGGATTACAAGCATGTTTCTGGAACGAATTATGCTTGCAATCCAAAGTTTTACTGTAGTTCCTATTTGAAGAATTCTTTGGGAATTTCTTTTTCCCCCCGTTTTTTGTATGCTCAATTTAATTCAGAGAAAAACACCTCTATGGTTGATTACACTTTAATCCCTGGGGTGACGGTATTCTATGACTACTATGGGGACTATCTATATGTGTAAATCCCCACTTTAGTCTTCCTCACTGAGATTTAGCCGTGGTGTCATTTTTTTATATGGTCGTTTTGTTGACACAGATACACTGGCAGATGGGCTTTTATATAGTTGAGCTTAGGAGCTTTGGCAAAAAAAAAAAACTAAAAAAGCTCCTGAACTCAAGTTTAGGAGCTGCTAGTGTACATGAAGCCTTAAAGTGATTGTAAACGAACGTCACCTTGTAAAACAATCTATTCAGTTTAAAATAGAAATTAAATGCAAAACATTTTTGTATAGATATAAACATTTTTTTTTATAAATGATCACATTCCCTCTGTTCTCAGCTGCATAAGAGCTTTGGGGGGTTGGGGGGTTGGGGACATCAGCACACTGAACTTCCCAGCGAATAGCTGTGCGGTGGGGGCATGTCAGGACAAGTCTGATCATTGGAGGAGAGCATACTGAGGTCCCAGCATAGCTAGATAACTGACCACAATATGCTCTCCTGCTTAGTGTGGTCAGTTTGTAACAGGATAGCAAGGGGACTAGCAGGAACACCAGGGATTTCAAGGAAGCAATACAAAGAAAACAGGATACTTTCTCATACAAGTACTGCAACTTTTTTTTGTTTTGGATAGAGTGGAGAAGGATTAGAACCCCGGTCAGTTTACATTGCTGTCTGTGCCCCATTGGGGAGATTTACCCTCTCCATTTGTCCTGTTTATCATTATCACCAAAAGTGGAAGTAAAAGAAAATCCTCAAATTTTGAGTGGTCTCAAGAACAGGAATAGAGTGGGAACCTTCCAATAGTGACCCTGGTCACCAGGGATTTCCTCACTTCCCTCCTATTGTTTTGGCTATGGAACAGAAATTGATGGGAAATCTCCACAATGGGATAATGGCAAAAAAAAAAGAAAATGACGAAAATGTTAAAAAAAAAAAAAAAAAAAAAAAAAGTTTTACTCTTATCTTACCTTACAGTTATAGAAGAAAAATCGTCCACACACCACCATGGAGCTGAAACGAAATGAAGTCCTTTATTTACATGTCAAGCATCAGACAGAATACAACAGGATACAATAGGTAGACACATTTTACACGAACACAACATGCTTGTTCACTACCAGTTCTACTGTAACAGAATGGTCATTGGAACAAGACCATATATGGACTTAGGCTGCATTCACATTGGTGATTAAGGGCAATGCGAATTGTAGTGGCAGGTCCTTCTGCATCTCCCTAGGTGCAGGTGCAGCCCCTTTTACTATAATGACCAGTTGCAGCTATTCGTGGCTCTCTGCTCAGCCAGCAATGATCTGTGTTGATTGCTGCTAGATGCAAAGTGCATCCAGCAGAGATCACTGCAGGTCTTCATTTTGAAAAGGGCCGGCCGGCAGCCACACCTAGTCGCTGAGAGTCGCAGCAGGAATCTCTGATTCCTGCCACTGCTATTCACACTGACCATAATCTACAGTGTGAATGTAGCCCTAGAAGCAGAATATGATAGGCTAGACCAACACACAACTACCTGGACCTCTTAGACTGTTTTCTGCAATGGAAGAAATAGAACGCTGGATAGCGGCACTCCAAAACAGTTCATCTTTATTAAAAAATGGATATCAAAGCATCACAGGGCAATACAGACTAACTGCACAGCTGCTGACACGTTTCACACCAGATATGGTGCTTATGCCTAAGCACCATATCTGGTGTGAAACGCGTCAAGGCCGTGCAGTTAGTCTTTATAGCCCTGTGATGCTTTGATATCCATTTTTTAATAAAGGTGAACTTTTTTGGAGTGTGACTATCCAGCGTTCTATTTCTTCCATTATCTCTGTTGCAAACAGAGCCAGTACCCTGCCTGATTGCGGAGACAGCTGTTCTTAGGAGAGGTGATTACTTTGGAGCAGTGCACTCCACTGTTTTCTGCAACTCAGGAATTGCAAATTATGACATCTTCATATATACAATTTTTCACCATCTCAACCATGGTAGGGAGAGGTGAAGCATTCTCCTTACTCCACTACCCTCCCCCTGGAACCTTCTAAATACCCTCTCCTTTCCCTTCTTTTCTGGTTTTCTATCCCAAACCCCCACCCTATCTTTCCACCTTAATTTATTCAACTATACTTTCTAATATTATCCCTATCACTCTGCTATCCCTTCCCTAGATGAAATAAACTATGGTGAGACTAGACCAGGGATAGGCAACCATTAAGAGTTAGAGATCTACCTGAGCAACACGAAAGCTCAAAGATAATTGTTTTTTTTTAATAATTCAACTAGAAAGGCCTAACTAAATAGTAAGCAAAATTTTTAAAAATATTATAAAATGTCACTGTGAAAATATAAACTTAGCCTACACTAAAAAAAGGATTGTATCAGTCAGTAGAGCAGTGGACAGTGTGTGGACAGTGTCAGTAGATGGTATCAGCAGGGCAGAGAATGGTGTCAGTAGGGTAGTGGTCAGTGTCAGCAGAGCAGTGGATGGTGTCAGCAGGGCAGTGGACATGTCATGTCATGGCAGTGGATGGTGTTAGTCAGTAGAGCAGAGGATGGTGTCAGTAGGGCAGTGGTCGGTGTCAGCAAGGCAGTGGACATGTCATGTCATGGCAGTGGATGGTGTCAGGGCAAGGGACAGTGTCAGCAGTTTATTTTATTATTTTTCTTATTTATTATAATTTTATTTCTTTTTTTAGCAGCCTTGTTGGAGGCTGCAGAGAGTGAATGAACAGGAATAGCTCTGTACAGGGCTTCTTGTTTATTCACAAACTGACACATGATAAAAATATAGTAAACTATGAAGAAGAGGCATAGTAAACTATGTTTCAGTTATGAATGAACACAGTGAGTGATCGATACTGATCACTGTGTTCATTCAGAAAAGGAAGGGGTAAATATGTAATTTATCGGCCCCTTCCCGGCCGGCAGTATAGGAGAGAAGGGAAGCTAGCAGAACTGTGGGGGAAGGAGAGACGGGTCAGGGGAGCACACAGAAGGCCCAGGCAGAAGAAAGAAGATGAACATAGACAGGAGGAAGGGCATTTACTGAAACCAATCATCTTTCTTCGGCAGCAGCTGAATGCCGGCAGGTGAGAGAGAAGTCGTTGCCTCTCAGCTGCAGGAAGAAAGAAATTGGTTCCAGTAAATGCCAGCGCCATTGCTGTCCAAGTTCCGGGAGTCAGCATGGAAGGAACGCGATCTACCAATCACCCATCACCTGTCCGCAATCAAGAAATCAGGAAGTGGAACAAAAGTCATTTAAAAAAAAAGCAAAACATGTTTAATAAATGTAAGAGGATTTCATATCTGCATGCAGAGGTTTATGCTGATGTGATCTTAGTGAAAGGGGAGAAAAGCTCCTTTGAGTTCTTATATTCTGCCTCCACTACTTATGGCCACGATTTTGTAGACTGACCTCTCCTGCATCTCTCCTCTTGAGCAAAGGCAAGGCCTAATCAATATAATGCATTTGCCATGACCGTTCCACATCTATTGCCTTTGCTTTAGGAAGGTAACTGTGTCATGTAGAGGACACTGGATAAGGGCATTATTTAAAATATTGCTATAGCGTAGATCAGGGTTAGGCAACCTTTTAGACACAGTGTGTCGAAAAAATTTTCAAAGAAATTGAGCATGCCAATTTTATAACAAAAAAATGTCAACTTCACACTCTCAATCACGAAAAAGATTTTTTATAAAGTAAATGCTATAAACGACTTCAGTAGTGAGAAATTAACCACTTGCTGCCCACCATATAGCAAATTGACGGCGGCAAAATGGTTTCAATACCCTGACCGGACGTCATATGACGTTGCCAGGATTTTAAGCTGCTGCGCGCCCCCGGGGGCGCGCATCGCGGCGATCGTTGTTGCAGTGTGTCAGACACAACACCGATCTCTGACAGAGACTCTTTACCAAGTGATCAGCCGTGTCCAATCATGGCTGATTATTACCGTGTAAACAGCAAGAGCCGTTGTTCGGCTTTTCCTCACTCACGTCTGTCAGACGCGAGTAGAGGAGAGCCGATCGGCTGGGGGGGTCTGTGCTAATTGATTATCAGTGCAGCCTCCCCGAGGATGCTTACACTGGACCACCAGGGATGCCACTAGGACCACCAGGGATGTCACCACCAGGTATGCCACCCTAGACCACCAGAGATGCCAATCAGTGCCCACAATGGATGCCGATCAGTGCCTACAATGGGCATCACTGATCAGCAGGCATTATTGTTTGGCACTGATTGGCATCCATCCGTACCATCAATTAGTGTACATCAGTGCCACCTATCAGTGCCCATCTATGCCACTTATTAGTGCCCATCTGTGCCGCCTATCAGTGCCCATCCATGCTGCCTATCAGTGCCCATCTGTGCTGCCTTTCAGTGCCCTTCAGTGCCACCTATGTGTACCCATAGGTACACATAGGTCACCTATTAGAGCCCATCCGTGCCGCCTATCAGTGCCGCATATTGGTGCCACCTCCCCAGTGCCCATCAGTGTCGCCTTATCAGTGCCCGTCAGTGCAGCCCCATCAGTGCCCATCAGTGAAGGAGAAAACTTACTTATTTACAAAGTTTTGTAACAGAAACAAAAAAAAACATTATTTTTTAAAAATTTTTGGTCATTTTTTTAATTGTTTAGCAGAAAATAAAAATCCCAGAGGTGATCAAATACTACCAAAAGAAAGCTCTATTTGTGGGAACAAAATGATAAAAATTTAGCTTGGGTACAGTGTAGCACGACCACGCAATTGTCATTCAAAGTGCGACAATGCTGAAAGCTGAAAATTGGCCTGGGCAGGAAGGTGTATAAGTGCCCTGTATTGAAGTGGTTAACATCCTGCACTCACGCCTCAGATCAGCGCAAATTCCTGCACCTTCACACCTCAGATCACTGCCCCTCCTGCAAATCTGTTTCACCTGTGTACCCCCCTGCACATCTTCCCCACCACTGTACCCCCTGCACATCTGCCCCACCACTGTACTACCCTGCACATCTGCCCTACCACTGTACTACTCTTTCTCATCTACCCCACCAATGTACCCCCTGCACATCTGCCCCACCACTGTAACCCTTTGCTCTTCTGTTCCACCACTGTACCCCCCTGCTCATCTGCCCCACCAATGTTCTTCCTTTCTCATCTGCCCCACTACTTTACCTCCCTGCACATCTGCTCCACCACCGTACCTCCATGCTCTTTTGTCTCATCGCTGAACCATCTTCTCATCTGTCCTAACACTGAACTTATCTGCTCATCTGCCCCACCACTGTAACCCGCTTTCTCATCTGCCCCACCACTGTACCTCCTGCACATCTGTCCCACCACTGTACCCCTGCTCTTCTGCCCCACCACCGCAACCCCTTGCTCATGTGTTCCACCGATGTACCTCCTTTCTCCTCTGCACATCTGCCCCACCTCTGTACCCCCCTACTCCTCTGCCCCACTGCTGTAACCCTCTGCTCATCTGTCCCACCAATGTACCTCCTTTCTCCTCTGCCCCAACACTGAACCCCCCATACTCATCTGCCCCATCAATCTACCCCCCTCTGCTTTTCTGTCCCACTGCTGAACCCTCTTCTCATCCCTTCCACCACTGTACCCCCTTGCTCTTCTGTCCCACCACTATAACCCACCTGCTTATCTGCCCCATCAATGTACCCCCTTTTCTCATCTGCCCCACCACTGTACCTCCCTGCACATCTGCTCCACCACCATATCTCTATGCTCTTATGTCTCACTACTGAATCACCTTCTCATCTGTCCTAACACTGAATCCCTCTGCTCATCTGCCCCACCACTGTAACCCGCTTTCTTATCGTGCATCACGGGACACAGAGTCACCGTCTCATGCTTCTCAGAGAGCCCACGCTGTGTCTTGAAAGCTGCAGATGCTTCTACCTCCGGCCAAACAGCAGACCTCCGGTAAGTCTGGGGGGGTTCCCTCTCCCCACCAGACGCACCTGTGCTGGTTTTCTTCCACTCTTCAATGGGAAAAGAGCGCTGCAAGATTTGAAAAAAAAACAAAGCGTTGCGAACGACACGCCGCTCGGAGGCTTCCAGACCCCCCCCCCCCCTCGCCATTTCTCTATTTCTGCTTCCCCCCTTGATCCCATAGGACCAGGAGCCCGCGCTCGCCCAGGAAAAAGCTGTTTTTAAAAAAAAAAGAGGGTATGGTTTTTAAAGGCACCATGTGTGTTGTTGCAAGCTGTGGAGGGAAACAAGAGCAAAGGTAAAACAGATGTTTTGTTTGCATATAAGCGTTTGGGGACACAGGCATTCCTTTGACACATTTACTACTGCATCAGGCTGAGCATTAATAGCAGTGACAGAGCTGGACTATTGCTCAAGCAGTGGATGCATTCCTTCTGATAGTACCTCTGCTTTGTGCATTGGGCTATGCTCAGAAGGGGGGTGAAAAACACCTCAAAAGGGCTCTAGAAAGACTTTTACAAGTCACACGGAAGCCTAGATCCATCCCAGTAGATGGCATCCTCCCCTGAGAGCAGGGCAGGACTTAGGGTGGTGGGGGCCCCTGGGCTTGAGTCACTTTCGGGCCCTACCTTCTATAGATATGCACAGCTCTATAAAACAGAAAAAGAAAAGGACAAGGTGTGCCAGACTCAGTGCAGTATTAAAGAACTTCTGTTTAATCGGACAAGACAAAACAGCCAAATGGCTACTCACAAAAGTAGATAATATATAAGCGTATATGTGGGGGATACTGTACTGGTATTCATCCTGGGTCCACGGTTAATAAAAGCAATAAAAATGGATAAAATTATAATTACCGTATTTAGCGGCGTATAACACGCACCCCAAGTTTAGGAGGGAATTTTAAGGAAAAAAACTTTTAGGAGGGAAGTTTAAGGAAAAAAACTTACATTTAAATGCCCATCAATGCAGCCTTATCAGTGTCTATCTGCAGCCTTGTCAGTGTCATTGCAGCCTTGTCAGTGTAGCCTTGTCAGTGTAGCCTTGCCCCAGTGTCATTTGCAGACTTGTCAGTGTAGCCTTGCTCCAGTGTCATTGCTGCTATGTCATTGCAGCCTTTCAGTTTAAAAATGGCGCCTTTGGGCTACAGAGCCGGATGTCCTGTGTATCTCGGCGGCTTTTGGCGGCTCTCGGCGGCTTTTGAAATGGGCGGGGCAGCCTATTGGCCGGGGCCCATGGGCTTGAGCCTAGTCAAGCCCAATGGTAACTCCGGCCCTGCCTGAGAGGCTGGTCAGAGTCAGCCATCAGGAAGGGCAAGTGTTGCAGCTGCTCTTAAACACTGCAGCCCCTGTGTATATTACTAAGGGGTTTTTTCTTCAACCATTTTAAGTTTGAAGCAAAACATTAATGCTTAATCGCATCCCAGAGTGGGATTGCTCAGGACTCTTTTACTGAGGAACATGGAGCAAGAGATGACGAATTTCTTTCAAAGGACCAGGAAGAGGCTGTCTCCTCTTCTGAAGAACCTGATAAGGAAGTGTCAGGTTCCCAGGAAAGGTTGTTGGTGCAGTCTCTAACTGAATTGGTCCGCTCCACATTTTTACTGCCAGTAACGCAGTCAGTGGATGAGCCCACTTGTAGTTTGGGTTCACTAAAATGTATGTAGTCTCCATCCTACAAGTGGGAGAACTTCTGGCGTCGATCGACATCAAGGATGCTTTTCTCCATGTGCCGATTTTCCCCGCTCACCAGAAATGTCTACGCTTCGAGGTAGAAAATCTTAATTTCCAGTTTGTAGCTCTGTCTTTCGGTCTAGCTACTGCACCTCGAATGTTTACAAAGGTCCTGGCTCCACCTTTAGGCCAGGTTAAGGCTCAAGGTATAACAATACTAGCCTACTTAGACGATCTTCTCTTAATAGATCAATCGGTAGCCCGCTTAAACCAAACTTTGGTCACCGCAGTCAGCTACCTGGAATACCTAGGTTGGATTCTCAACCTGGAGAAATCCTCCTTAAAACCATTAAGGAGATTGCAGTACTTGAATTCCTACAGATAGGATTAGGAATGAAGCTGGCCTTGAGTATTATCAAAGGCCAGATGCCGGCCTTATCAGTCTTTTTTCAACGACCACTTGCTTCACTCTCTCTGGTTCGTTACTTTGTTCAGGGGGTAATGCGGATTAATCCTCCAGTTTGGTCACCCCTGAACCCTTGGGACAGGCTGCAGTATGAGTCCTCTAGTCTCTTAGTGCCCTACTTTTGTTGTGTCTCCCTCCCTTCAGTTGGCATTGCTATGGGACATCCCACATAGTAACTACTATGGTTCTGTGATGTACGATAAGAAAATAGGATTTTTTTAACAGCTTACCTGTAAAATCCTTTTCTTTGAGGTACATCACGAGAAACAGAGGTCCCTCCCTTCTTGGTACACGTGTATTGCTTTGCTACAAAACTGAGGTACTCCCACCAGTGAGAGGGGTTATATAGGGAGTGCACTTTTTAATTTAGGGCGTGCCAGTGTCCATCACCTGAAGGTGGCCTATAACCCACCCAGTAACTACTATGGCTCTGTGTTCCGTGATGTACCTTAAAGAAAAGGATTTTACAGGTAAGCTGTTATAAAAATTCTATTTTCTTATCTTCCCCACCAATGTACCTCCTGCACATCTGCCTCACCTTTGTACCCACCTGCTCTTCTGCACCATCTCTGTTCCCCCTGCTCTCCTGCCCCACCTGAACCAACATTTATCTGGCCCAACACTGAACTACCCTGCTCATCTGGCCCAATACTGAACCCCCCCTGCTCAACTGGCACAACACTGAACCCCCCTGCTCATCTGGCACAACACTGAACCCCCCTGCTCATTTGGCTCAACACTGTACCCTCCTGCTCATCTGATCCAACACTGTACCCCTCTGCTCTTCTGTCCCACTGCTGAATTCCCTTCTCATCTCTTCCACCACTGTACCTCCCTGCTCATCTGTCCCACCTCTGAACCCCTCCAGCTCATTTTCCCCACCGCTGTACCCTCCTGCTCATTTTCCCCACCGCTGTACCCTCCTGCTCATTTTACCCACCGCTGTACCCTCCTGCTCATTTTCCCCACTGCTGTACCTTCCTGCTCATTTTCCCCACCGCTGTACTCTCTTCTTATCTATAATATGTGTGATATGTAGAGTGGTGAAAGGAAGCAGAGATGAGACACTTTTACCTGTCCTGGCACACTCATCCTGCTGATCCAACCTCGCATCCAGCCCACATGCTTTTATGTAATGTCACATACAAGCATCTGGGATGAATGCGCAATGATGAGCTCAGGTCAGGGGCATTTTCTGAAAGCAGTGGGCCTATGTGCAGGATCATAAGTTGGGCCCCCGCAGCTGAGAAAAAGTGCAGCGCTTTGCGCCACAGGAAAAGTTGGGTGTGATTTTCATTGCACTGAATACTGGCTGTGGCTTAAAGGGACACAAAGTGCAGGGGTTCAGTAGTAAGTGACGCAAAGGTTCAGGAATAATTTCAACAAAGTTCCCAGAAGCTCAACAGTAATTCCACAAACTGTCACCTAATTGTGGTTTTCTCAATTACAGTGAAATCCCTTTTTTCTAAGATTGGTAGTGGAAACCAAGCAAGTCATCTTCCTCCAGATGGTGGGTGGGGCTAGCAGGACTGTGACTGGCTTTAGCAGTGGCCAATGACAGTCCTCCTCCTCCTGGAAGCTGGAAAGCTGACGATTGCAGCTACAGCAAAGTTAGAGAACCAAATAATGTTTCTCATTTTTTACAATGTGTGGGGGCCTCCCCCTCAGTGCAGGCGCGGTGTGGGGAACTCTGAAATTGGAATGCATTAGTGTCTTACTGACACTTCCCTGCACTGCTCTGCCGATGGGGAGGGAGTCGAGTGTCTGCAAAAGAGGCTTCGTGTGCCGCTTCGTGTGCCGCTTGCGGCACCAGTGCCGGTGGTTGCGTACCTCTGGCGTAGATGCTAAATTATGCTAACCTCCAAACAATGTGCATTACTGTTTTTCTTCATTTTTTTACTCTTTCATGAGAAAATGCTGCCAAGGTAGGTAGTTGGAGATTTATTGGCTTAGGTGTATGAATGTTTAAGGCCATATTCATTGTTTTCCTTTGGCTGACCTTAAATCTCACCTGTTCCACAAAGGTGTACAAGTAATCTGTTTTCTTCCACATATATGCCCCGTACACACGGTCGGACTTTGTTCGGACATTCCGACAACAAAATCCTAGGATTTTTTCCGACGGATGTTGGCTCAAACTTATCTTGCATACACACGGTCACACAAAGTTGTCGGAAAATCCGATCGTTCTGAACGCCATGACGTAAAACACGTACGTCGGGACTATAAACGGGGCAGTAGCCAATAGCTTTCATCTCTTAATTTATTCTGAGCATGCGTGGCACTTTGTAAGTCGGATTTGTGTACACACGATCGGAATTTCCGACAACGGATTTTGTTGTCGGAAAATTTTATATCCTGCTCTCAAACTTTGTGTGTCGGAAAATCCGATGGAAAATGTGTGATGGAGCCTACACACGGTCGGAATTTCCGACAACAAGGTCCTATCACACATTTTCTGTGTACGGGGCAATACAGTTAGGTTCCTATATATATTTGGACACAGGCACAATTTTTTTTTCAGGTATTTACCAAAACATATTCAAGCTATAGTTATATAATGGATATGGGCTGAAAGTGCACACTCTCAGGTTTAATTTAAGGGTATGTGCATCCAAATCGGAGGAAGGGTTTAGGAATTACAGGAAAGGGGATGGGTGGGACTTTGTATGAAGCACGACTAGGTAATAAGAATTCCAAAAAAATTCCAAAGAAATATACATTGAATAATTAAAAATAACATAATAGACAATAGTAACACCTTAACAGTTTATTAAACATGAGTCACAGTAGTAATAGATACATTAATATATAGTAATAAAAAGTTCCAACTCATAATAAAGATAATGATGTTAACAGTAATAATGGATGATAAAATTCATGTTATTAAATCTCAGAATCACATGATTGCGATGATGTCACAGTTTCCTTTCTAAGGTTTAAGGCAATAATCCTTTGGTTTTGGCTTATTTACCAAGTTCATCTGCTATCTCCCCATGTCCGCACTCCATCTTGGTTGGTTATGTGGGTTGTACTATTAATCACGTGTACTTTCCACCTGGCTTTTTGACACAATTATATATATATATATATATATATATATATATATATATATATATAATAATATATATAGCCAATCATAAGCCTGAAGAATAGAAAAGCCAGATTAGACTTTGCCAAAAAACATCTAAAAAAACCAGACCAGTTCTCGAAAAGCATTCTTTGGACAGATGAAACTAAGATTAATGACAGGAAAAGAAAAAAGTGTGGAGAAGGCTTGGAACAGCTCATTAACCAAAGCACATGTCACCTGCAAAACATAGTAGAGGCAGTGTGATGGCATGGGCATCCATGGCTTCCAGTGGCACTGGGTCATTGGTGTTTATTGATGATATGGCAGAAGACAGAAGCAGCCGGATGAATTCTGCAGTGTTTAGAGATATACTGTCAGCCCAGATTCAGCCAAATGCAGCAAAGTTGATTGGACGGTGCTTCACAGTACAGATGGACAATAATCCAAACCATACTGCAAAAGCAGGAGCTTTTGAAGGAAAAGAAGTGGAATATTCTGCAATGGCCAAGTCAATCACCTGATCTCAATCCAATTGAGCATTCATTTTACTTGCTGAAGGCAAAATTAAAGGCAGAAAGACCCGCAAACAAAGAGTAACTGAAGACAGCTGCAGTTAGAGCCTGGCAAAGCATCAGAAAGAAGGAAACCCAGTCTTTGGTAATGTCCATGGATTCCAGACTTCAGGCAGTCATTACCAGTAAAGAATTCTCAACAAAATATTAAAAAATGAACATTTTATTTATGATTATATTAATTTGTCCAATTACATTTGAGCCCCTGAAAATGGGGGGACTGTGTATAAAAATGGTTGCAGTTCCTAAAATTTGTACTTGATATTTATGTTCAACCCCTTGAATTAAAGCTGAAAGTCTGCACTTCAAATTCATTTGGATTCTTTTTTTTTATTTTATAATGGTGGCATACAGAGCCAAAAGTATGAAAATTGTGCCTGTGTCCAAATATATATGGACCTAACTGTAGTACTGAGTATCAAACAGCAAAGTTACATGTCTGCAGAATCCTGGTCGTCAAATGTTTCTATCTGAAACCTCACAGTGCATAATTATTTGTTTGTCACACAACCCAAACAATGGTTGAAAAGTAGTGCAGACATTACAGACCCATGTGTTATACCAGTTTTTAATTCAATGTGTACAATGGAAAAATCCACACTTTGAGTGGTGCTGTTGTAGTAGATATTAACAAGCTCAAAAAAAGTCAGTGGAATGCCATTAGCTCTGAGGATGCACCCAAGATTATCCCTATAAATGGGTATGAAAGCTTTTTAAAGTGCCATTCTAATCGAGAGGGAAATGGGACTTTAAATGAAGCGGCTGGACTGCGGAGGTGATGATATAAATATACAATTTATTTATAACAAGGAAAATATGGTAATTTTCATATATACATAAAAGCACAAGGTATAGACATAGTGATACAAAGTATATAAATCTAGACATAAATAAAGATAAATTCATGAGGTTAATGAATAGTATATGACAGCAATCTGGCCTTAAAATGCTAGACACAGCATGCCCGGCACCTGTGTTAATAATCACATAAGAGGAATCTACAAATGTTGGGTTCATGTTATAACATCGTCAAAGCGTAGTATGTGTCTCTGCAGCATCCAATAGCTCTACGCGTTTCGTGGAATTGTCTGCACTCGTCAGGAGCAGATGCAACAGGTTCCTGTAGATTAAATGGTTATGGTGAAACCACATTATGTATAAGAATAAAGAATGTTATTTATAGAAAATTAACAAAATACACTCACCAGCCCCGGCAGTGGGAGCGATAAGGGGCGAGCGAGACAGGTGAACCGGAAGCACAGACCACACCACGGGAGCTGAGGCGGCATAACTGTACATGGGCAGCCTGGGGTGGTGGTATGGTGCCTAAGGTGGTCCCCATGAATGTAGGTGCTGGCTTGGAAGTATGAACAAATCAAAACATCTGAAAGTAAGAATGAAAACGTGTGTAAGGTAAGATGATGAGGATGTGTAAAAACAAGCAAGGTATGTGTAAGGGGAATGATAAAAAAAAGATGAAAAAATAATAATGGTGTAAAATTATGATGGTGTAAAATTATAGGCCCAATGTGTCAGCATGTGTAAGTGATGGAGAAAAAGGATGGGATGTGAAGTGTAATTGGTATAATGTGTGTGAAATGGGCTGACCTATATGTGAGAATGGTCTAAGAAAAACAAACCTAAAAGTGAAGTAAGTGTAAAAAACAAATGTGTATAAGCGAAAAAGTGCAAAAACCAATCATGTTGTGTGTGGGTCTGAACCAAAGGACACTTACCCAAGTTGCATGCCATGCAACACCAGACGGTGGAATAGCTGGTGTGCAGGAGCCCCAAGCAGAGACCGGCCATGTGAACAGCCGGCTCTGACTGAGGGTATATGTACAGGTACGCCACCAACGCCACGTGCGTGAACGCAGGGGGGGGCGGGAGAAGGCGTCCACACCTGGGTCAAACCGCCAGGCGATTGGCGCCACATCGCTCCCACCCATGTCACGCAGAACGTGCTCTCAATGGCAGCGTGATGACGTCAATTCGATGTCAAACGCTGGACGTGAGGACCGTGGCGCCGATGCACGAAGGGGCGTCCTCCCAATCTCCCGAACACTACCGTGCAATGGGAAAAGGGAGGACCCACGAGGCGCATCGCAGCTCCCGCGATAAGGAAAAGACCCCCATACACCATGAACAGACTCAAAACCCCAAACCTGCACACATTGCCAGAGCGGCAGGAGCGCATGGATATGAGAATTGTAAATGGTGTAATCATATAGGGAATGTAACTTATGAGGTTTAAACATAAAAGCTATGCCGAGAATGCCATAAATTGCTGTCGCTAATAAAGTAAATAGATACATGTATCAATATACACAATATATTGTGTGAGTACCCATTTTGGTTTTATAATAAAAACATTTTAACTGTACTTCACTATGGGATTCCTATCTTCTTTCCTTGGTATATCTGCATGGTGCCGAGACCTTTACATGGGAAACGATCCTTATGCCCCGTGCACACGGTCGGATTTTCCGATGGAAAATGTCCGATCGGAGCGTGTTGTCGGAAATTCCGACCGTGTGTGGGCGCCATCGGACATTTTCCATCGGATTTTCCGACACACAAAGTTGGACAGCAGGAGATAAAATTTTCCGACAACAAAATCCGTTCGCGTCAATTCCGACCGTGTGTGGCCTGTTCCGACGCACAAAGTGCCACGCATGCTCAGAAGAAATTCCGACACGGGACAGCTCGTTCTGGTAAACTTAGCGTTCGTAATGGATAAAGCACTTTCGTCACGCTGCAATGTAAAAAATGGTTTAATACAGCGCACTCTCTTCTTCTTTATAATGTGACAAGAATTAAGTCGTTTTGATGCTCATATTCACACACACTTCTCACAAACTTTTTTCGTTACTATTTATCGGGATTCCCTCAATATATTTTGATTTCTCACATCTGACAACATATTTTTTATTTTTTTTTTTTTTACTTTAATGTAGAACCTTTTTTTGTGTTTCTCTTTTTATTTTTATTTTTTTTGGTGATTTTGATTTGTACTCTTGGAAATGTTTGTGTGTTTTTTGTGACAAGTTCCCACAACACCATTGATATGTTGTTCTATTTAATCTGTAGGAGGAGATTGTTTGGTGTTGTTGTCCCTTGTTAATTTCACATTGTACTTTAGAAATGTACCTGAATACTCACCAACAAACTGTCCTTTTTGGATGAAAACACACACAGGAGAGTAGAATTTACCTAAAAATATTTTATTAAGGGGTCACAACTATAAACAAAGAGGGAGGCAACGCTGGAGAAACTGCAGAAGTGGGCGAAGCCTTGGACCCCCAGGGCAGACATCAATTATTTAAAAGCAAAATTGGTGGCCTGAGGAGTCCATATCTAAGGGAGGGCAGTCTGGTCCAGAAGTCCCAGAGATCCGGAAAGCAGCAGATGACATCTGTGTCCCCAGGCTGTGGTCATACGAGAGACTGCATCTTCTGTCAGACCAGACTGAACCCAGGGCAATCACTCTTTGGCCTTCTTTCCACGCTTCCTTCCAGCCTTTGGCTGTGGTGGTGGAGTTGTGGCAGCAGGAGGAGGAGGAGGAGGAGGATCGTCCCTCTCAATGACATCCGTCTTGGGTGTCAGTTCCCCACTCTCCCCCTTACGAAGGACTTTATAAATCAGGTCCTCAGAGATCTTGCGTTGGCCCTCCTGCATGCCCAGCAATTTGGTGGCAGCCATGCAGGCAAAGGCCTCTGCAGGACTGGGGAAGGCTCTGAGGGACGCCGAAGCCTCCTGGATCAGCCTGTACACTGAATCCTGCACAGGACTGGGAGTGGCCTTCCTGGCCCTTTTATATGGCAGGCGGAGGGGAGGGACCTGAGACTCAGTCAGGCTGCGACTTGTCCCTGGCTTCTCTTGGCTGACACTTAGCCCCGCCTCCTCCTGGCTGCCACTAATCCCCGCCTCCTCCTGACTGCCACATTCTACAACCTCCTCCTGGCTGAGGTCTTCCTGTGTATGAAAAAGGGACATAGTTTTAGTATTGTTTTCATCAATCACACACAATTTTCACCTCCTGACTGCTGCAAATTCAATGTTAACAAATATAACAGACTATCCTTCTGAGCCCAGCATTTTGCATTCTTGTCCCAATTTTGGGTGCCCACTACTGTCTATTGATATGTAAAACACTTTTTTTAATCAGCAATTAGTGATCAATAATAACATCTAGTAAACATCATTTCTTTATTGACCAGAAATCAGTAGAACAATGCTATACCTGACTCCAGCTGGGCTCCTCCACTTCTTCCTGGCTGGAAGGCACAGGTTGGACATCAGAAGCCCCAGCTGGGATGGAAGGAAGCGTGGAAGGAAGAGTAGAGAGGGATTCCCTGACTTCAGTGTGGTCTGACAGAAATCGCAGTCTCTCATAGTACCACAGCCTGGGGACATAAACGTCATCTGCTGCAGCTCCGGACCTCTGGGAATCTGTGACCTTCTTGCGCTCCCTAAGATAAGTGCTCCTCAGGCCACCAATTTTAGCTTTTAAATAAGGGATGGTTGCTGTGGGGACCACCGGCTTCACCAACTCCAGCAGTTTCTCCAGCGCTGCCTGCCTCTTCTGTTTATGGTTATAATGGGGGTGTCTCACCTGCCACAGACAGGGCAGCTCCCTGTACTTGTCAATAAACAGGGGCAGGAAATTGTGGTCGTTGAACTCATCCATTTTCTCTGCAAGACACAACACAAGACAAACCCTAATGTCAGGCCAAACTCCCCTAATCTTGTTACAATATAGGCTTCAATTTCGAAGCAGTATAGGCCCAAGTTTAGATCCTACCTTCGTTAGCACGATCGGCGTCTCCGATGCTCCTTCCTCTGCTCACAGATCGTACGTAAGACGCGCGCGTTACGATTTATACACACTGCGCATGCGTATAACTCCGCCCGCCCCTGACGTTCTTTCTATTCTATTCCCCGCCCCTTTTTGTTCGGCGCAGTGGAGGAAGAGCACATGGCGGAGAGACAGCAGGATAGTGCTAATTATAGCAAGGAGAAGGAGGAGGAGGAGGAAAGGCCGGAGCCTGAAACGTCCCGATCCAGAAGGAGATTTAAGGACTCAAATATGTCCTTTGGGGAGATGTTGGAAATGGTGGACATCCTGAAGAAGGCCGACTATGATGGAAAGTATGGGCCTTACCCCAACCACAATGTCCGAAAGGCCAAGATCATGGCGAAAGTGGTCAGGAGTCTGCACCGGAAATTCGGGGTACGACGATCGAAAGATCAGCTCAGGAAGCGGTGGTCGGACCTGAAATTACGAGAACATGAGCAGTACAGAAAGATCCGGAGAGTGCTGCAAAAAAGTAAGTAGTTGTGCTGTGTTCCTATTGTTCTTGTGTTTATTACGTTCATGCTGCTCCATGTGCTTTTAGGAACTGTTGTACATTTTAAAATGGCAACTTTCATGTTCATGGGCACATTATTCGTTCGGATCACACATTTTTTTTTCGGACTATAAAATACCATTGTTTAGCCCATATGCATTTGGCCACCATTTTGAGGCCCTATACTTGTCTTCAAAGAATTGGGTTGTGTAGATGGCTTTGTTACTAGAATGAAATGCAAACTAGATTGTGTGTAAGGAGAGGACACTCAGCAGCTGTTTTCACATCTGGACACTGGAGCACTAGTGTGGGACCCCAGAACACCCTTTTTATTAGGGGGGCCACACAGGTGCTCCAGTGTATACTATAGGGGGGGGGGTCTCCATCTGTGAAGCTTGTACCAAACAGGTAAAGTATTGCAGCTTGACAAAGGACACTAAAAAAGCTACATCTTGGAACTCTGCTAAAATAGACAATTGTACCCCACTTCCAAGCAATGTTTCCTATTTATAGTTCTGCCATCAAATATAGACCATTTTTGTTTGACATAGGGGAGAAAAGACTCGGAGGACACCCCTTATCCGAGGAGACCAGAGCCCCCCCCCTCTGGAAGAAGGGAAAATCCCCCCAACACAAGATGAGCAGGAGGAAGAAGACGTGGTGGAACTAGTCACCACAACAGGTGAGTGTCTGCGACCACAGGCTCAGATAAGAGATGGATGGCGGCATTTTTTTTAGACCTAATTTATTTTGGGTTTCCTTTCTTTTTAGGTGATCGTGAGGTTGTGGATGAAGATCCTTTCACATCCGAAAGTGCCCAGATCCTGATCGGGGAGATCATGGGGTGTAATTTACAATTGGAAAACATCAAGCAAAACATCAATGATGTTATTCCAAAATATAAAAACATCATTGATGTTTTGGGGCGAGTTTAAAGCCCCTCCAAATCACTTTCTTCTTTTGTCTGCTACAATGTGCGAAATGTTTTTGTGATTTTTCCCAAAGCCAAATTTGGAGGATGCACACAGTGTGTCAACATGTGCTATCTGCCATCACGGGAGATCAATGGACGCGTTTTGGGGGTGCAACTGCTTCCTAAATAATAAAGTAGCGGTGAGGAAGGGCTTTCTCCCCCAAAACACATCCCTTGACCCCCCTGATGGCAGATAGCACATGTTGACATTGTGAAATTTGTGTGCATCTTCCAAATTTGTCTTTTCCAGGGGTGATTTCCCCCCATCTGAACGCAATATCAAACACAGTTCCTAAATACTCATGTCTGATATTGCCTTCAAGTTCTACCAAATGTGAACTTTATAAGATTAAGATTTGTGTCTTTCATGTGGGTTTTACACAGGCCTGTTTTCTATAAAATGCACATTTTGATTTTGGATAATGACACCACAAAATATGTTATACAACAAACCTGTTGGTTTGTCAGAAAAACCTTTGGTAAATGCACCTGTGATTGTGCTGGTATTAAAAAGATTGTTCATCAAGAATGTATGGATTATTGTCTCAACGCTACAACATTTTTGGGGTGATGTAATTGTTGTTTTATGAGAAAATGGGGGTAATTTCCTAAGGGCAAATCCACTTTGCACTACAAGTGCAGTTTCAGTGCAGTTGCAAGTGCACTTGTAGTGAAAAGTGTCTTTGCATTTAGTAAATAACAGCCAACAGTGCTTTGTATAAGGTTAAACAATCACGACATTTTCTGGACTCCACACATTTCTGTCAGGGTCAGCTCAAACAAACACAAGCAGTAAATGTCCACAAAGAAGAGCCTGGGGGGAGATGCCTGTCGAGAACTTGAGGTCCTGCAGGCTTCTCACTGTGGCCAAATACCGCAAGGTAGCGACCAACCTCTGCTCCGCAGTGATGGCTTGCCTCATGTAGGTATCCTGCCTGCTGATATGGGGGTCAGCGAAGCCAACAAACGGTGAAATACGGGTCCGTCATCCTGAGAAGATTCCAGAAATCACCAGGATTATTCTCACGGATCTCACGGAGCAAAGGCATATGACAGAACTGGTCACGCTGAAGCAACCAATTCTTGGTCCATGAACTCCTCCTCGCCCTGTTCATGGACTGGACTTGTGTCAAGGTCAGGACCCCAACACCAAGCCCCCGCACAGCACGAACTGTACGAGGAGTACGCATACGAAACATGGCTAGAAAACGGTCAGTTGCTCAGAACGAAGTAACAGAACGCACTGAAGAACAGCAAGGCCTGTGAAGAGCGACCTGAAAAACAGCAACGAGCGGACAAGATCGCACAGAAAACTCCGATACGAACTGACTGCACGCACTGAAGAGCAAATACAAACCCACAAGCACAAACTGAACGGCAGAAAACGATCTGAAAGCCACGAGTCTGAAAAAGCGCGAATCGTCTCTCACCAAACTTTTACTAACACGAGATTAGCAAAAGGAGCCCAAAGGGTGCCTTGCTTGGTTCTGAACTGGCCTTTTCTAGTCTCGTCGTACGTGCTTGACGTCACCGCGTTCTTGGCGATCGGAAATTCCGACAACTTTGTGCGACCGTGTGTAGGCAAAACAAGTTTGAGCCAACATCCGTCGGAAAAAATCTGAGGATTTTGCTGTCGGAATGTCCGAACAAAGTCCGACCGTGTGTACGGGGCATAAGAATGAGAGGTTTTGAGTAGTGATGGGAGCAAAGTTGAAGCCATCCAAACATTAAGGATCTGATATCTTCTAATGCTGGTTCAGACCTCCTTTGTTGTAGGGTCTGAATATCTGGTAAGCGGCAGCATATTTATTGGTAGCTGCTGCACAAATGAAGAGGTTATATTCACAGTGGAATATTTTTGCTGCATGAAGAATTTATATTTACGGTGGTCTTTATTTTTGTTTTTTGTTTGGTTTATTTTTATTTTTTATGTTTGTTAATCTTTTTAGCATAAATTTTTTTAATCTTTTAGCATAAAATATTGCATTACTACTTTTCATTGTCACTTTGTGGTACTGATATGACAGAGCAACACTTTTTGTAAAGCACACCATTTTATTGCCAAAAAATAATAAAACATTTTTTTCAAATATATATTTGTATGACAATTTAAAAATGTTTATATTTTTTTTACTTTGTATTCTACTCTGTATTATTTTGAACATGCGACCAACAAAAGAGCACTAGAAGCTCCACCTGCCACTGTTTCCCTGCAGACAGGCTGGTAAAGAGCTGACTCACATGACAGCTGTATATTGATTAGGAAAGAAGGTACTTGGATGTTTTGTTTTTTGTGGGGTTTTTTTCATTAAAATAATTACAGTGCCATAATCCACATACAGGAAGAGAAGATAGAATGTAAATTGAACAGTGTGTTTAGTATCACTTTAAAGTTAATAAAGTTGACATATACCGTATATACTCGAGTATAAGTCGAGTTTTTCAGCACATTTTTTTGTGCTGAAAGTACCCCCCTCGACTTATACTCGAGTCAAGCACTTTTCTGCAGCAAAAAATGTCATTTTCCGAACCGACTTTGGGGCTCCGTATCTCAGGGCCACTTGGTGATAGGAACCCCAAATTTGGTGTGCTAACCTATGGGAACTGGGTCCACAACATATCCAAGCTGGGGTTCCTAGAACCAAGTAGCCCCGAGATATGGGGCCCCAAAATAGGTTCGGAAAATGTCATTCTCTGCTGCAGAAAAGTGCTTGACATTTTCTGAACCGATTTCTGTGGCCCTGTATCTTGGGCCCACTTGGTGCTAGAAACCCCAGCTTTGGATATTTTATGGTGCTAGTTCCACTGGGTTTGCATACCAAATTTGGGGTTCCTAGCACTAAGTGGCCCCGAGATACGGGGCCCCAAAGTTGGTCAACTGTGTCCATCTGCAGCAATGTCATTTCGGGACCCTTTGGGTTCAGAGACCCCAAACTTTGGCTACAGCTAGGGGGCATCTAGGAAACCTTAACTACCAAGTTTGAAGTTCGGGGGACCTATGGCTGCAAATGGGCACAGTGAGGTTGCAAATGGGCACAGTGAGGCTGCAAATGGGCATTGTTGACCCTCTTTTCCACTTACAGTAGCTGCGCATTTCTCACCCTCGTCTTATACTCGGGTCAATAAGTTTTTCCCATTTTTTTGTGGTAAATTAGGGCCTCGACTTATATTCGGAACGACTTATACTCGAGTATATACGGTAGTTGTTTTTTTTTACTACTCTATGCATTGTTCTACATTTCATAGAGTAAAGACTTGATTAACAAATATGCATCCTCTACAGAAAACTGCCTGCTCTTTAGCTACTGCCTCATATGCATTGGGGTAATAATTTTGCTTACCGTTTGAGTATTTTGACTCCCTTATTTCATTCCAATTGCACTGGTCACTGGTTTTCAGATTTGTCTTCTAACATCAATTGGTTTAACATTTCCTTGTTAGTGTTAAATCGAATCCCCTATAAGCTGGACAAAATTTGGATCTTATTTTGACATCATACAGTGTCAGTAATTTGTCCAACCGCAGAGCATAACTGAAAGACAAAAAAGCAGAAAATAACAGGGAGGCAATACCTACTGTCCTGGAAGTCTCCTGGAAATAGAATTACAAGTAAGTCTACCTCTGATTTCCCAGGCAAGCACCTGAAAGGATACGCAAGAACTTACAAGGCTAGAGAGGATCAATAGCCTAAAAAACTTTTCTCCAAAAGTACTGATCCTAGGCACAAAAGAGTTCAAGCCGATAGTGTCAGAAGAACAGAGAAATTTGACCACGTAGCTGCTCAGCAAATTTGGTCTGAATTAGCACCAGCCCACTTGATCCACGAGGTAACTAGTCAAACGAACCATAGGAAAAATTGGGCAATTTCTACCCATGGTAATGCTCTTGGGTAGCTTGTTTAATCCAATGGAATTTTGGATGTTTGATGACCTTTCCTTTTGCCAGCATGCAGAATAAAGAAGGCTTTCTGCTTTCTAAATCTCTGTGTGTTCTAAGTATCATAACACACAATTTTTGACATCTACTAGATAAAATTGTTCATGTCTACTCAGAACAATTCCGGTGCACTCCAACCTCAGGCACTTGAAATTGTTATTAGTCTCCCAAAAATTGGGAAGGCCCACTGAAGGCTTTCCAAGAGACTTAATCTATTCCTCTACCACCAGAGAGACCGCCTTACCCTTGGCGGAAAGAATCTTTTTGACTAGAGATGTCAGGTTTTGGTCTCAAAACTTCAGGAAGTATGATTTGAGGGTTCTCAGGTGGTGCTTTGACCACTGAACAGCCAGGATGGAAGAGGACAAAGGACCCAACGGAGACACTGCAGAGCAGATTAAAAACTTGCATATGACCACCGGACACAGCCGAGGACTGATCAGTGTACTGGCTCACTGCCGGTACTATGTGACCAATCACAGCAGATCACATGACAGTTGTAAAAAATGGATGGCTTCTTTTCATGTCATCCATTGTGTACAATTGTGTTGCTAGCTGTGATTGGTCAATCACATGGTACAGACAGGGCCAATTACAGCCCATCTGTACCATGTGATTAGCTCTGGCCAATCACAGTTAATCACAACAAAACAAACTAAACAGATCAGTCTTATTCAGTAAATTGCTTGCTTATAGCAATGAAAACTACTGCTATAAGAAATCATAACATGTAAAAAAAAAAAAAATCTGATTACTTCCCCAGAGTAGTACAATATTACTTTTGTAACATTAAGTTGCTCTGGTCACAGTGTGTTAAAAAAAAAAAAAGCGTAAACAATTTAATGTAATGTTTTTTCGTACTGTCACCATGACAAATATATGCCAAAAAATTCCAACTTCAAAAAACTCACCATGCCTCTTATTAAATACCTTGGACTGTCTACTTTCCAAAAAGGGGACATTTGGGGGATATTTGTACTGTCCTGACATTTTTAGGCCTCAAGAAATAATAGGCTGTCAGTACATCAGGATCAATTCAGATATATACCATAGTTTGTGGACTTTATAACTTTCCTACAGATAAAATAATATGCACTGATTTGGGTTATTTCCACCAAAGAAATGTAGCAGAATATATTTAATATTTAGAGAAGTTCCCCATACTAGCTGTCACTTTTTAAATTAGCGCGGCCATGCGGGGCTCCGTCCATGGGAATTTTTTTTGCCAGTTGTAGTCCCCGTGGAGCAGGCTGGCAAGCAGCTCCGCTCCTCTCAGTGTGGCCAAGCGATGTGCAGGGACGGGTGGGGGGGGTGAGGCAGAGCGCGGGGAGAAGATTGAGCCTGCTATACAGCTCTCTGGTGCCCGGCATCTCCAGTTCCACCCAGCAGTTCACACTATACAGTGGAGGGGGAGGGGCGTCTGACCCGGGCAGGCACCGGCTTTAATACACACTACACAAGTGGGTGAGCTGCCAATCAAAAGTGCAGAGTTTTGTGAGTTTGAAAGGGGGGTGGGTACAGAGATGTGCTAGGGGTGCAGAGGTGTACAGGAAAGGGGATGCACACTGCATAGATATATAAATGGGTACAGAGGGGTGTTAGTGGTTTAAGGATTGCAGACATTTGTAGTGGAGCACATAGATGTGTGTGCTGGGAGTTCAGAGATTTGCTGGGGAATGCAGAAGTGTGTGAGGAGATGCAGAGGTGTGCTAGGGATACAGAAGTTTGTGTGTGTGTGTGTGTGGGGGGGTGCAGAGATGTGTGCTGGGGTACATGGATGTTCCGGGGGTCACAGACTCGTGCAGCTGCTTGGTGTTACATAGGCTTGCTGAGGTGTGCTGGGGGATATAGAAAATGCTGGGAATACAGGGGTGTGTATGTGGGGGGGGCAGAGATGTGCAGCAGAGTGCATGTGCTGAGGGGTGTTAAGGGCATGGAGGCATACCGAAGGGCACAGAGGATTCTAAAGATGTAGAAGGGGATATAGAAATGTGGGGGGGGGGTGCAGAAGCCTCCTGGGGGTAACAAAGGCTTGCTGGGGAGTATTAAGGAATATTGGGGATACAGAGTATTCTGAGGGGTGCAGAGTTGTGTGGGAGATATAGATGTGTGCTGGGTTGTGCAGTGGTGTGTAAGGGGGCCCGGATGTGTCCTGGGGGTACTGGGAATTTTTGGGGGATATGGAGCTTGCTAGGGGTAACAAAGGCTTGCTGGGGAGTACTAAGGAATGTTGGGGGTGCAGAGGTGTGTGGGAGGCTGCAGAGGTGTGCTGGGGTACTTGGAGATACAGAGCATTCTGAGGGGTGCAGAATTGTGTGGGGGATATAGATGTGTGCTGTGTTTTGCAGTGGTGTGTAAGGGGGCACGGATGTGTCATGGGGGTACTTGGAATTTTTGGGGGGTATGAAGATGTGCTGGGGGTACAGAGGCATGCTAAGAGGTTTGGATGCATTCTGTGTGCTGATGGTACAGGTGCTGGGAGGTATGGAGGTGTTCTGGGACTTCAAAGATATGCTGGGGGGCTACAGAGGCATGCAAGAGGTACAAAGATGTGCTGGGGGTATGGCGTGTTCTGGAGGCGCAGAGATGTGCTGGGGGATACGGAAGTGTGCTGGTGGGTATGGAGGTGTGCTGTGCTAGTTGTGGAGCAACTGTAATATTTGTGGAGCATACTGCAGTATTTGTGGTGGAACAACTGGTGGGGATTGCACTGTGCAGGGGAGGGGGGTGGTGGGAGTCCGGGGGAGAAGCAAAATGCCCCTTCACCTGTGTAGACAAAAATCCTGGCACTGGCCCTGACTCCTGGTACCTTTATTGGGTCACCAGCTTTAAGTCTCTGCTTCTCTGGACACTTTGCCTCCTCAGCCTATTGCAATCTGCTGAGTTTTGATCCTCCAGAGGATCCATCCATGCAGTGCATGCCAGGAGCGGCCAATATTGCTGCTCTCTGAGAGGTGGCGGAACATTAGGGGAGGGATGGAGCTACAGAGCCTGGTACTGGTGGGACTCCCCAGAGAGGAAGAGAACACCAAGCTAAGTGACTCGAATCTACCAGTTGCCTTCATAAAAAAGAGACACATTGAGAAGATAAAGGGCCACAAATCCCTGGCTAAGAGCTGGAGGATGAAGGATCAGGTGAGAGAGACACTAGGGACACCACTGGAGGGAGGGGATACTCGGGGTGGGGAGATGGGGGCTGGGGAGTTGTGAGTAAAACTAGGGGTAGGGGAGACTGGGGATACCTGAACGCGTGTAATGTGGGCAGCGCAATATGTAGGTGGGGCTTTGTGTGGGTGTGACTTGAGTTTAAACAGGGACACAGGAAACCCTATGATCTCATACTCCCATGAGTTGTCTATCCTCCCCTGGCCCCAATGCATCATTCATTCACATAGCTGTGTGTGAATGAACTACAAGCCCTGACATCCTTTGCGGCTGTTGGCTTGTATTTCGCAATGAACTACCATGGCGCTGTAGTAGTTCATTGATTCTTCCTGTCAGTGTATCTGCTTGCCTGTACGGGCACACAGATACACTGGCAGATCTGCTGATCTCTGGTGCAAAGCTGGTGTCCATTTACACCTAATGCAGTGGGATGCAGTTGGCTGCATTTTTGACTGCACACCAACTGCATAGACAGGCAAAATCAAGGTGATCTTATGTACATAGTTTACAATATTGCAGTGCAGTCAAAAAAGTAGAGCACGCTGCATTTTTTTGCACCACTAAACTAAAACACATTCCAACGCATCACAGTGCACATAGAACCACAGAGAAAGAAAGGAAGTGACCTCACAGGACAAATGCAGATAGAAAAATGTGCAACTGCATGTACAAGGCACATCAAATGCATGCATATGTGCAAGAAAAAAAAATGTGCAGTAGCTGTGCAGCTTCTAGTGTGAATAGGCCCTTAGAGCCCTTTCACACCGAAAGCAGTTGGTTGCATTTTGAACTGCACTCCAACTGCAGTGACAGCCCAAAATCAAGGTAACCCTATGGGCATAGTTCACATCATTGCAGTGTAGTTCAGCACAGTTAAAAAAAAAAAAAGTAGAGCATGCTGCATTTTCCTGCACTGCAAATGCAGGGAATGCGCTTCAAACGCAGTGCAAAACGCATTCAAGCAAGCATTACACGTGCTTTAAATGCATGTAAACATGTAGTCAAAAACAGGCAGTTACCATGGGGAAAATAATTATTTGCAGATTTTGTAAGTTTGCCTACTTACAAAGAAATAAAGGGTCTATAATTTTTATCATAGGTGTATTTTAACCACTTGACAACTGGGTACTTAAATCCCCTTCCTAACCAGACCAATTTTCAGCTTTCGGTGCTCTCACACTTTGAATGACAATTACTCAGTCATGCAACACTGTACCCATATGAAATTTTCGTCCTTTTGTTCACACGAATAGAGCTTTCTTTTGGTGGTATTTGATCACCTCTGGGTTTTTTATTTTCTGTGCTATAAATGAAAAAAGACCGAAAATTTTGTAGAAAAATGCATTTTTCTTCATTTGTATTATAAAATTTTGCAAATAAGTAATTTTTCTTCATAAATTTGGGCCAAAATTTATACTGCTACATATCTTTGGTAAAAATAACCCAAATTAGTGGATATTATTTAGTCTGTGTGAAAGTTATAGCGTCTACAAGCTATGGTGCCAATCACTGAAAATTGATCACATCTGATCACACCTGATATACTGAGGCCTATCTCATTTCTTGAGACCCTTACAAGCCAGGAAAGTATGAATACCCACAAAATGACCCTTTTTTGGAAAGTAGACATTCCAAGGTATTTAGTAAGAGGCATGGTGAGTTTTTTGAAGTTGTCATTTTTTCCCATAATTCTTTGCAAAATTAAGATTTATTTTATTTTTATTTTTTTTCACACCAAATTGTCATTATAACAGGTTATTTCTCTCACATGGCATGTACATTCCACAAATGACACCCCAAAATATATTCTGCTACTCCTCCTGAGCATGGCGATACCACATGTGTGAGACTTTTACACAGCCTAGCCACATACAGATGCCCAACATTGAAGTAGCACATTCAGGCGTTCTAGGAGCATAAATTGCATATCTAAGCTCTCAACCACCTATTACAATTTTGAAGTCCCTGGAGCACCAGGACAATGGAAACGCTCACAAAGTGACCCCATTTTGGAAAGCAAACACCCCAATGTATAATCTATGAGGCATAATGAGTCTTTTGAATGGTTCATTTTTTTCCAGAAGTTTTTGGAAAATGTGGAAAAAAAATGAAAACGCATTTTTTTTACACAAAGTTGTCCATTTCTAAGATATTTCCAACACATAGCATGCACATAGCAAAAATGACACCCCAAAATATATTCTGCTACTCCTCCTGAGTATGGCGATACCACATGTGTGAGACTATTACACAGCCTGGCCACGTACAGAGGCCCAACATTGAAGTAGCACATTCAGGCATTCTAGGAGCAAATTACACATGTAATTTCCTTACAATCTATCACATTTTTGAAGGCCCTTCATATTTCTAACACATAGCATGAACCAAGAATTACACCCTAAAATACATTCTGTTGAGCAAAGGGTAAACAAAAGATTACCTGTGGTTTTAGTAGTGCAGTTGTCCACAGGAGGAGAGCCCTGATCCAGGCAGCAGGCAGGGGCGTGGTCAGCAACAGTGAATGGAATAGTCCAGGCAGCAGGCAAGAATATTGTCCATAGTACAGGCAGGGATACTGTTCTTATACAGTCCAGGGTCAGTGCAAGTAGAGACATTGCCAGCAATGCCAAAATATTGGTCCTGGTAGTAAGCAGGAACATGGTCCAAGTAGCAGGCCAGGAAAGAATGGGGACAGGGGTAGAGGCTTCTCCCACCCAAATCTCTCTGAAGCCTCCGAGTCTCCAGACCCTAATCTGGGAATGAGAAAACTAAAAAATTAGTTTTCTTCATCCAGAAAAACAATTCTGGAGCCCCTCGCATATGTGAGAACCCTGTGTTATGAAGCCCACTACTCCAGTAGCATAGTAAAAGACCAGTCCAAGAGGCAGGCAAAAAACATGGTCAAACAGTCCAGGGTCAGTTCCAGAGCAGGCAGAGGTAGGTACAGTTTAGCGTTAGGCAGAAGCATGGTCAAATAACAGGCCAGGGTCAGTTCCAGAGCAGGCAGAGGTAGGTACAGTTTAGCGTTAGGCAGAAGCGTGGTCGTATAACAGGCCAGGGTCAGTTCCAGAGCAGGCAGAGGTAGGTACAGTTTAGCGTTAGGCAGAAGCGTGGTCATTTAGCAGGCCAGGGTCAGTTCCCGGAGAAGGCAGAGGTAGGTACAATTTAGCATTAGGCAGAAGCGTGGTTGTTTAGCAGGCCAGGGTCAGTTCCGGAGAAGGCAGAGGTATGTACAGTGGCATAAAGGGGTGTGGCGGTAAATGACAATTACGTTTACCATACTTCTCTAATAATGTAGAGAAGTATGGTAATGGCGGAAACATTCATCAACACAAAGCAGGGCCGGACTGGGAATAACATCCAGCCCTGGAAAAAATTTCATACCAGCCCCACAGCATTAATATACCACCGCAACAGCATTAATAAAACAGCGCAACAGCATAACGTCATTGATTTCTTGTTCATGAAAGGGAAAACCATAAGACGCACATTTGAAGAGTGTATTATATATAGATAAGACAGATATGAAATCAAATAAGGCTTATATATATATATATATATATATATATATATATATATATATATATATATATATAAAAGCAAATTCCAGTTAAAAGTGGTAAGTGATCAATCATCAAGGGGGACCCCAGGAACTCAGGACGTGGGAGGGGGGGAGAACCACCTTCCGCAGAAAGAATACACTAAGGTAAGGGGGGGTGGGTTACTGATATAAGGCTGTGCTTTATATCGGTGCCCCCTTACATTATCGTATTCACTCCCCCCTTACATCAGTGACCCCCCCTTCAGACTGGCCTAGCGGTGCTGTCACTGACCTCCTCTCAGGTGCACCGTGTAGGGTTCAGTCAGTCGGCTCAAGCTCGGTGGCTCTGGTTTTATCCTATAGTCTCCTCTCCACAGTCCACACTTGTCTGACTTCTTGCGTGACCCCCATCCCGGCGGTGCTCCCACTCTTGACTCCTCTGCAGACTCCCTCAGAGACTGCAGACATGATACAGGAGATGGTCAGAGACTGCAGACATGATACAGGAGCTCAATGCAGCCTCACCAGTGCCCATCAAATGCAGCCTCACCAGTGCCCATCAAATGCAGCCTCACCAGTGCCCATCAAATGCAGCCTCATCAGTAACAATCAAATGCAGCCTCACTGTGCCCATCAATGCAGCCTCACTGTGCCCATCAATGCAGCCTCACTGTGCCCATCAATGCAGCCTCACTGTGCCCATCAATGCAGCCTCACCAGTGCCCATCAAATGCAGCCTCACCAGTGCCCATCAAATGCAGCCTCATCAGTGCCCATCAAATGCAGCCTCATCAGTAACAATCAAATGCAGCCTCACTGTGCCCATCAATGCAGCCTCACTGTGCCCATCAATGCAGCCTCACTGTGCCCATCAATTCAGCCTCACTATGCCCATCAATGCAGCCTCACTGTGCCCATCAAATGCAGCCTCACTGTGCCCATAAAATGCAGCCTCACTGTGCCCATCAAATGCAGCCTCACTGTGCCCATCAAATGCAGCTTTACTGTGCCATAAATGCAGTCTCACTGTGCCCAGGAATGCAGCTTCACTGTGCCCATCATTGCAGCCCCTCTTGTGCCCCATGGCCCAGTCAGCAGTCCCTGTCTGTGGGAAGGTGTGTTGTTGATGCTTGATACGGTACCTTGCATGCCAGCAGGATATCCATGATGGCCAGCAGCAGGCAGGGTCTGTTCTCGTTTTGGATGTGGACAGTGCTCCTTCCAGAGGATCTGTTTGCTGTGAGATGGAGTGGTCCCTGGCCACCTGCACCTTCAGCCATCCTCATTTTCCGGCCCCAGTCAGCCTGTCCTCTGGTCCTGGGGAAGTGGAGAGCACTGGGTGGGAGCTGGAAAGAAGGGGGAGCAGAGAGTACTGGCAGGGTTGGAGAGCACATGGGTGGGGGCAAAGAGCAGGGTGGAGTGGAGATCACAGGGGTGGGGAGCGGAGAGCGCTGGGGGGGGGGACTTGAGAGCACTGGGGGTCCAAAAAGAACAGAGGTGGAGAGCACTGTGGGGGCTAAGAGTGTGGGGTGGCGAAGAGCACTGGGGGAGGGGCAGAAAAACAGGGGTGGAGAGCACTGGGGGGTACAAAGAACAGGGGGGAGTGGAGAGCAATGGGGGGAGCTTGAAAGCACCAGTGGGGGCCAGAAAGAACAGGGGTGGAAAGCACGGGGGACTGGAGGGCAAAATGCAGGGGGGAGTGGAGAGTACAGGGGTGGGGAGCGGAGAGTGCTGGGGAGCGGAGAGTGCTGGGGGGGAAGCTTGAGAGCACTGGAGGGGGAGCCAAAAAAAACAGGGGTGGAGAGCACGGGGGGCAAAGAGCACGGGGGGGCTGGAGAGCGATGGGTGGAGCTTGAGAGCACCGGGGGGGGGGCAAAAGAACAGGGGTGCGGAGAATGGGGGGCTGGAGAGCACTGTGGGGGGCAGGGAGCACTGGTGTGGGGGCTGGAGAGTGATGGGGAGAGCTGGAGAGCACTGGGGGGGGAGAAAGAACATGGGTGGAGAGCACTGGGGGAGTGAAGAGCACTGGGATAGTGGCTAGAGTAGGATGGGGAGAGCTGGAGAGCAGGGGGGGGCAGAAAAAACAGGGGTGGAGAGTGTGGTGAGGGGAGGAGAGCATGGGGGGTGTCAGGGAGCACAAGGAAAACTGGGGGGGCCAGTAAAAGAAGTTGGATAGGAGGATCAGCAGGGGGGCCGCATAAAGAGAAAATGAGCTTTCTATATTCCTCTATGCAGCCGCTGAATGCTTGATTCACCTCCTCTCCCTCCTGCAAGTATTCAGCGGCTGCATAGAGGAATATAGAAAGCTAATTTCCTCTATATGCGGCCCCCCGCCGATCCTCCTATCCAGGCACACAGGGCGGGCTGTACGGGCATCTACTCATGTGGATCACGGAGCTGGCTGGGTCTGTGTTCGGTGGCGGCGCTGTAACACAGTCCCACCCCCCTAGACCGGCTCGTGTGATAGGCGGAACACTGATTTTATCTACTATCACACAAGCCGGTCTAGGGGGACGGGACCGTGTTACAGCGCCGCCGCCGAACACAGACCCAGCCAGCTCCGTGACACACAGCAGGAGCAGGAGAGAGGGGAGCACTGCAGCCGCAACTCAAAGCGGCCTCACGGAAGGCGGCCTACCGGGAAATCTCCCGGTATCCCGGTAGGCCAGTCCGGCCCTGACACAAAGGCCTGGTTGGGAAGGACAATCTGGACAATAATACACAGTGTCTCTTCTAGTTCCTCCTTTTGAGCACACCCGGCATCTCTTCTGACGTTTCCGGCCTGTTTCATGGGGGGGGGAGTCTTTTAGGAAAGTGGCGTTCATGGAGTCTGCTCACTGAATCAGAGCGAATGCTTTCTGGTGCGCCTTCAGGGTACAAAAGGGTGGAGATAATTTGTTCTTGGTACTAAAGATAAGATACGGGGCTCTGTGTAGATTTACGGTAAATAACAAAACTATTGTAAATGGCCAAACTGAAAAGATATATGGAGCCTTTTTTATACCAAAAGTGGCTTTTTCTTGTGGGAAGGTAGGGTTTGATCATCTGATCATTGAAGTCGACTCCCCCCATAAACAAATTATAGTCATGGACACATTTTGGTTTCTGGATTGGGCCATTTCTTCGGGGGATTTCCACGTAGGTGTCGTCGTGGATTGTTGTGAGCATGTGGACGTTTCGTTTGTCCCTCCACCTGAGAGCCAATATCTCTTCATTCCTCAAAGACGCCGTCTCCCCTTTTCGTAGTCTTTCAGTAACGAGCCTTTGCAGGAATCCCTTCCTATTGTCTCGCACTGTACCACACGCTGGAGTGTCCTTGCGGTAAAGATTGCGGAAGAGGGGCAAGCTTGTATAATAGTTATCCACATAAAGGTGGTAACCCTTTCCAAGAAGTGGATATACAAGCTCCCAAACAACCTTTCCGCTGACTCCGATGTACTCCGGACATTCAGGGGGATGCAGTTGGGTATCCTTCCCTTCGTACACCCGGAATGCGTAGATGTACCCCGTTTCTCGGTCACATAGCTTGTAGAGCTTAACCCCATATCGAGCCCTCTTACTGGGGATAAACTGATTGAAGCCAAGCCTGCCTGTGAAGTGGACCAATGACTCATCCACGGAGATATTTTGGTCGGGGATAAATAACTGGGGGAATTTCTCAGAGAAAAAAATTAGAAAGTAGCCGAATTTTAAATAATTTGTCATGTGATGGGTCATTTCGGGGAGGGCACTGGGTGTTGTCATTGTAATGGAGGAAACGCATTATCATGAGGTATCTTGATCTTCGCATAATGGGTGAATACATTGGCATGTGGTGGATGGGGTTGGTGGACCAATAGGAGTATAATTCATTTTTTTTTGTGAGTCCCATATTAAATGTTAGGCCTAAAAATAATTTAAATTCCTCCACTGTCAATGGTCTCCACTCATAGGGACGGGCATAACTTGAACCAGGGTTGCTTGTTATAAATTGTTGTGCATAGAGGTTGCACTGGGCCACGATGGAGGATAATAGGTCTTGGGTAAAAATTAAATTTAAAAAATCAATAGAGGCAAAATTCTCTGTGTTCACCTGAACACCTGGCTGGGCGGTAAAAGGGGGGATGTTTGCTGCTCTTGAATTAGGGGGAAGCCACAGAGGGTTTTCAAGGGCATAGGGAAGGCCGGCATGGGTCCTAACGCTTTGGGGCCGAGATGACACCCCACTAGTTCTTGGCCTTTGCTGCAGTGGTACTTCATTTCTTCTGGATGGCACTGTGCTACTGGTGGATGGCACTGAGCTGCTAGTTGATGCCACTGCATTTCTGGTGGATGGCACTGAGCTGCTGGTTGATGCCACAGCACTACTTGTGGTAGCCTGCTCCTCCATGCCAGAGCGCCTTCGTTTCATGGGCACACTTTGCTCTTCCTCCAATTCTGTATCAGAACCACTGCTTACAACGGGTTCATATTCTGAACCAGAATCAGACACAGACTCAGAGAGCTCCCCGCTGCTCTCGTCGGTCAAGTTAAGTTGTTGGTATGCCTCCTGAGCGTAAAAAATTTTTTTTGCCATACTGGTGACTGTGGGCTGTGGTGACAAACTGCTGTGGTAGGGACACTTGGACAGATATGGCTGCACTGATGGTTGCTGATGAGGCGGGTCTAATGAGGCTGCACTGCAGGGTTCTGATGAGGGTGCACTGCTGGGTTCTGATGAGGGTGCACTGCTGGGTTCTGATAAAGGTGCACTGCTGGGTTCTGATAAAGGTGCACTGCTGGGTACTGATAAGGTTGCACTGATGGGTACTGATAAGGTTGCACTGATGGGTACTGATAAGGTTGCACTGATGTACATTAATGCACCACACTGATATGCACTGATAAGGTAGCACTGATGGGTACTAATGAGGATCCACTGATATGGTGGCACTGATGAGCACTCACTTATGGGCACTGATGTGCACTATTGGGTACTGTAGTGGCACCGATGAGCGCTGTAGTGGCACTGATGAGCGATGTAGTGGTGCAGATGAGCACTCTAGTGACGCTGATGTGGTACTGACGGCACAAATGAGCACTGTATTGGCACTAATGTGGCACTGATAAGCACTGTAGTGGCACGTGCCACTGATGGAGCACTGGCGTGGCACTGATGGAGCACTGACCTGGCACTGACGTGGCACTGATAGGCACGTTGGTGGCACTGATGTGCACTGGTGGCACCGATGTGGCACTGGTGGCACAGATGAGCCCTGTAGTGGCACTGATGAGCCCTGTAGTGGCACTGGGCACTGGTATGGTACTGACATGGCACTGGTGGCACAGATGGGTACTGAAGTGGCAGAAGTGGCACTGATGAGCACTGTAGGGCACTGATGAGCACTATAGTGGCACTGATGGCACAGATGAGCACTGTAGTGGCACTGATGGACACTTTAGTGGCACTGATGGGTTTTGTAGTGGCACTGGTGGCACAGATGGGTACTGTAGTGGCACTGATGGGTAGTGTAGTGGCACTGATGGCACAGATGGGAACTGTAGTGGCACTGATGGGTAGTGTAGTGGCACTAATGGCACTGTAGGGCACAGATTAGCACAGTAGTGGCACTTGTGTGGCACTGGATGGCACTGCTGGGCACTGTAGTGCTTTCAAAAAGCTTTCACTTACTGTTTTGCACTCGTTCTCTCTTCTCTCCTCTCACGCTGTATCGGTGTGAGGAGAGAAGAGAGCTGGGACCTTTGAATGACCCCAGTTTGTTTACATAGTGATAGCTCCCTCATTGGAGGGAGCGATCACATGGTAAAGGGCAGCTGTCATTGGCCCTTTACCGCGATCCGTGCTGCGCCGGGTCCTGTGAACCCGGCGAGCACGGACACTTTAGTGCGCGCGCCCCAGCGGGCCATGGACGTCCACCCAGAACTAGCCGACCGCGCTGTTGCCGTCTTTCGGCAATGGCCCAGTCGGCAAGTGGTTAAATGGAGACTGAATGTCAACCAAAAATCCAGAAACAATACATGATACATATGTTCTAAATTGAGTTGCAGTTCAGTAAGTAAAATAAGTATTTGATCCCCTACCAACCAACAATAATTCTGGCCCCTGTCAATTTAAGAAGGTGCTCCTAACGACAACTTGATATGTGTATAAAAGACAGCTGTCCAAAGAATCTCTTTCTTCCATTCAACTCTCACCATTATGGGCTAGACCAAAGAGCTGCCAAAGGATGTCGGGGGACAAGATTGTAGTCCTGCACAAGAACTGGAATTGGCTATAAAACCATCAGTAAGAATCACCCTCGGTCTGGAGCTCCATGCAAGATATCACCTTATGGGGTAAGGATGATCATGAGAAAAGTAAGGGATCAGCCCAGAACTAAAAGGGAGGAGCTTGTGAATGATGTCAAGGCAGTTGGGACCACAGTTACCAAACAAACCATTGCTAAGACAATACGCTGCCATGGATTGAAATCCTGCAGCACCCGCAAGTTCCCGTCATCGAGAAGGCACATGTACAGGCCCGTCTGAAGTTTACCAATGAACATCTAAATGATTCCGAGAAGGATTGTGAGAAAGTGCTGTAGTCAGATGAGACCAAAATTGAGCTCTTTGGCATTAACTTAACTCGCCCTGTTTGGAGGACAAAAAATGCAGACTATGACCCTAAGAACCCCATCCCTACAGTCATGCATGGAGGTGGAAACATAATGCTTTGGGGCTGTTTCTCTGCTAAAGGTACAGGTTGACTTTGTGGCATTAAAGGGCCAATGGACGGGGCCATATATTGTAAAATCTTGGATGAGAACCTTCTTCCCTCAGCCAGAACACTGGATGGGTCTTCCAGCATGACAATGACCCAAAACATACCACCAAGGCAACAAAAGAGTGGCTTACGAAGAAGCACATTTAAAGTCATAGAGTGTCCTTAAACCTATAGAAAATGTATGGCAGAAGCTGAAACTTGCCAAGCGACATCTTAAGCATTTAGAAAAGACATTTAAAGAAGAGTGGACTAAAATCCCTTCTGATATGTGTGCAAACCTGGTAACCAACTACAAGAAACGTCTTACCTCTGTACTTGCCAAGCGTTTCTCCACCAAGTTCTAAGTTATCTTTTGCTTGGGGATCAAATACTTATTTTACTCACTGAACTGCAACTCAATTTATAACATTTGTATTATGTTTTTTCTGGATTTTTGGTTGATATTCTCTCTCTATAATTTAAAATACACGTATAACAATTATAGACCCTTAAATCCTTTGTAGGTGGGCAAACGGAAAAAATCTGCAGGGGATCAAATAATTATTTTCCCCACTGTATGTGCAGTTTCTGGTGTGAATGCACCCTAAGACTTAAAAAAAAACAAAAAAAACATTTACTACAGACTTGTTTGAGCACACAGTGGTACTTTACTTATTGGCTTAGCGTATTAAATGTATATTCTGCATTGTGGCTGCTATTACAAAATATTTCCTTACTGTGGTTATCAGCTACTTCCAAAACTTCCTATTTCAGTGGCTTGGGAAGAATGATCAAGATACGTTGCTCACGAAATAGGCATGATTATCTCCAGGAAAACACATTCCCCTTTGAAAAATCTAGAAGGCAGCAGCTAAAAAATGATCGTGCTCAGAACCATTCTGTATAAACCGGCGCGGGGTCTTGTGGCTCTACTAATTATTTTCCACACGTGGACGCAATGTGAGTTTTACAGATTATTACCTAAATACTGTTTATCACATAGTATTGCACATAATTATCAATCTGGAAACATGCAACATAGAGTCCTTTCACACGGCTTTCTGTCTGGTGTTGACAGATGAAAAAGGGACAGCAATGCATTCCTATGGACAAATGGATGTAAACAGATGGTCATCTGCATCTGTAAACATCCGTTTATTGAAATAGAACATAGCCCTATTTAGGCTAAAAAAATCTGGACATGAAAAGAATAGTGTTTGGTGGTACTGATCATACTTATGCAACCTGTCCTGATTTCATTTATTTTACTTGTGTGTTTTATTGTAACAACTGTTTTATAGTCTTTTTTTTACAATATACATTTGGGGTGAGGGGAGTTGATTAACTCACGGGCATGTTCAGTTTCAAAGTGAAAACTTTCAATGTCTAATGTATACACTGTTACCCCTTGCTTTCAGGTTCCTCCAGATCAGATGTGCGTGAGGTCCATGCCACAGTTAAAGGCTTTATAACCATCACCTGCATCTATGACACATATCGATACAAGAACTTGGCAAGCAGCTTGTGCAGACAGATATCAGCAATAGAATGTGGGAACATTGTTCAGACAATGGGTTTCAAACCGAACATTTATAAGGAACGAGTCAATGTCTCACAAGCTTTGGATCATTTCGGAACTGTTAATGTAACAATGTTTAACCTACAACCATGGGACTCTGGATTATACAATTGGAGAGTCTGGAATGGAAGTGACTATGAGATTATACAGACTGTACTGCTCCAAGTAATTAATGGTAAGTAAAAATGTGCTCAGAGAAAGGAAAAAAGTTGTTTTGTTCTATTCCTGGGACTCCTATAGCTAAAATCTTTGCTATTTAAGTTGAACTTTTTTTTTTGCAGTCTACACCTTAAAGCGGAACTTTACCTAAGAAAGGGGAGGGGGGAATGCTTTGCCTCCCTTCCTCCTCCTTTTGGAGGTTTTTTTATTTGAGGGAGCAGGCACCTAGATTTGACAGCTACTCACTCCCACTAGGTGATCACAGTGGAAGTTCACTCCCCACACCCGACACCTCCTGGGATGTGTCATGGGTCCCAGGAGGCTGCGGGTCCATTCACAAAGTGCAGCATGGCTTGTGCATGCACAGTGGGGAGCTGGCTGTGAAGACACAAGAAGTCACAGCTGGCTTTCTACAGTAAACATGGTAGTGCCAGGGACCCGAAGACCAGCGAAGAACCAGCCCTGGTTAGGACAGCCATGTATCCTTGGACAGGTAAGTGAATTTTTAATAAAAGTCAACAGCTACAGTATTTGTAGTAGCTGATGTTCTTCAACTGAAAAAAAATAAACATCTTCAATTACTTAAGCAACCGTCTCACAGACTAGGGATGAGCCAAATAACGCAGTTTGGTTTGAGGCAGGTTCACTGAACTGTACTGAAGTTGAGGTGCCAAATCCAAACCCTATCAAAGTCATTAGGAACTAAATATTAAGAGTCAGTAATCCCCATTTTGTAGACTGAAAAGCAAAAGATTGTCAAACAAATGGCATGGGGGAAAAAAAGTAAAAGTGGCTAGATGGTACCAGAGGATACAGCACCTCATCCCCTAAATAATCAAATGTTAAATGGGTGTGTGGACAAGGGATTATAGCGGTGCTAGGGTCAGGAAGATAAGAGGAGAAAAGATGAAACAAAGAATATTAAAATTACAGATTTTATTAATAGTCTATCATAAATACAATGTACATTATAAACAATTCAAACAGTAATTGTACAAATTTTGTGGATACATGTACTGTAAGTGACCCTATAAATGGTCAAGTGGGCCGGATGGCAAGTGGCCGTTGAAGGAGGGGGGGCTCGTTTTCCTACATGTTTCGCCAAAACATTGGCTTCTTCAGGGAACAGGAGCTCATAAGGTGGATATATATAAAAAATTCTGTGTGGTGGACATGAAAGCACATGTTAGAGATAGTAATTTGACCAAACACTGCATAGTAAAAACAATAACACACTGCAACTGTGGCTGGACATTCATGCGACCCTAAGCTCCACACCACTGATCGGAACTGCGGACATACCTGGGGCGTCAGTGCCCAAGACGGGAGGGAAGAGAGGGAGAGGGGGAACACAGCCACCCAAGGAGATCCCCACAGGGGAGCAGGCAGACCGCGCCGTAAATTATGCCTGCAGGGGGCATACAGTAGACCTGGCAAGGGAATGTAAAGATAGTCATGTGTCATAATGCACTGTGGTAGTTATTCCAGGAATAGAGAGTTGCGCATATGTGTATTGTATTAAAAAGAGAACAAAAAATATATGTATATAAGTAGGTATAAATGTATCTATATCTCTGGAAAAGGTGCAGACTTACATGTATATCTAAAAGCTGTAGAGAGGCAAGGTCAGGAAGTGCCTGTGATATATGTATGCACACAGCAAGGAAAGGACATCAAGGTTGAACCATATCTGCAGACCACTTAAAGCAGGCCTAATTAGAAAAATGAATAGTGTTAGGGGTCTTGTTGTTGTTAACTGGGGCCAGATATGGTAGTTTATGCCTATACTTACTTGATGGTATCTGCTGTAAGAAAAGATTCTCATGGCGGTACATTGACAGGTATATAGTACCGGTGCTGGGATGAAAAAGGGATAAAAGTAACAGTGGATCCTATGTGAAATATAAAGGAAAAAAGGAGGATCAGAAAGGTAGGGAAATGGAAGCTTTAAAATGTACTTGGGCACAGGTGAGGCTAGTGAAAAGGAATCTGTTACCTAATTCATCATGAAGCACACCGTGTTGCTTGAGAAAATCAGTGTTAACCACCAGAGTAAGAGGCCGGTCCAAAGTACGTTCTAAAAAGTATGTAAAGGAATAATAAATAATTCATGTAAACAGCATGAAGTCAGGGTGTTTTGAAAGGTAGAAGTTTACCATGTAGCTGTGTGCAGAGCGAATGCAGGCACGTCCCTCGTCCATGAGAACTGAGGGACTGGCCGGTTACTCATATACCCCCCACACCTGATCAGATGATGATCAGGTGTGCGGACGCTAAACGAGGGGTAGCCACGGCTGTGCACTGCACGGTGCCTAGGAACTACGAGTTCCATCATGCACTGCGCGCGCATGCTCAGATCTCACGGACCGTGTGGCGATTGGAGAGGCGAACATCCCTGGAGTGGGAAGTACCAAGGTGTCATCTCACCCAATCTGCCGATGGAATAAAGGACCAGAGGGTCTGAGAACAGACGTGGGCACCCAGGGGCTGGGCACTGCCCTGGAGACCAAGTACCAAGGCATTTTAATTCTGTGTGGTAGGGAGCAACGATTTAAATAATGCTTGAAATGAAACTTTAAAGATGCAAATTTTCTTTCTTCCCTTTGATTGTAAACAAAGCTGCAGGGGATTCCCTTCATCCATTCCTAGAGAAGGATTTCACATGGATGTTTATAAGTGACCCGCTTTGAAAAAGGTTCCTGCACTACTTTGGTGTTATTGGGTGTTATTTTAGAACATTAATTTGAATGAAAGTCGCATCCAAGTCGGATCATCATCTTAACTGATCCGACGTGGCATGCGACTTGTGCTCTGAGATCAAGTGTATGCAATGTTAGCAATGTAAAAACCCCTAAAAATCGGTGTGCCCCCCCCCCCACAAATCCATACCAGGCCCTTTGAGTCTGGTATGGATCACCCCACCCCTAAATTAAAAAAAAAACAATGCGTGGGGTTCCCCCCCCCCCAAGACCATACAAGACCCCACCCCAAAGCACCTTGTCCCCATGTTGACAAGGGCCTCTTCCCCACAACCTTGGCTGGGGGTTTTGGGGGTCTGCGGGCCAGGGGTTTATAGGAATCTGGCAGCCCTCTTTAAGAAAGGGGGCCCCGGATCCTGCCCCCCCTAAGTGAATGAGTATGGGGTACTGTACCCCTACCCATTCACTCCAAAAAAAAAAGCAGTGTAGTGTAACAAAAAAACAAGAGACGCTTTTTGTGGGGCCAGGGCTGTGGGGAAGAGGCCCTTGGGGACAAGGTGCTTAGGGATGGGGAGGAGGGGAAAAAGCCCTCCCACCTCATATCCCCCCCCCATGTTAATGACATGTGGCCTGGTATGGTTCAGGAAAGGGCGCTCGCGCATCCACCCCCCTTTTCTGACCTGCCAGGCTGCATGCTTAGATAAGGGTCTGGTATGGATTTTTTTTTTTTTTTTTTGCATGTGGTTCCCTCCTTAAGCTCTATACCAGACCCAAAGGGCCTGGTATGGATTTGGGGGGGGGGGGGCACGCCATTGTTGTTTACTTGAACTGGTGGATTCAAGTATATTACAGTTATGTGTATTCCTGGTGTATCCAAAAGAACAGAGAACAAATATTTAAAGCCCACTGTTGGCTGACATCAGAGCGGGTCCAAGCTCTGAATAGATTGCAACCATATGGTCAAGATCCGCTCAGAAGCCTGGACCGGAAGCTGGCTCAGCCTCTTAGTGAGCCGCTGACTGCCTGAGCCAGCCGCTTCTACCCCCTGCACAGCCCATCGCTCCAGTGAGCGCTAGAGGGGCAGAGCAGAGAGCCAGTGACTGACAGTCACAGGCTCTCTGCTCACTGAAGGCTAAGAACCAAGCGATAATAATGGTTTGAAGAGGGTGTAACAAGGAGAAGTAGCCAGCTGGGAGAGGAAGTGGTGGCAGTGGCTGATGACAGAGGTTCTTGTAGTGAGGGGGCAGCTTAAAACTATATGAAACCCAAAAACAAAAATGAAATTTATTGCAGCTTACCAATCATTAGATGTGGTGGCCACATTCGATTTCTTTTTTTTTAGGCTTTTTTTCCCCTCGGCCTTCGCCTGGTGATCCTGCCGATAACACTGCCTGTATAAGAGGGTTCTCTCTGGATAAAGGAGCACCAAGACACCTTTGGACTGCAGTATTGTTTATCTGGGGAGGGGAGAGTTAAACACATTAGCAGATGTAAGTACACTAACAAAATGTAGCCAAAACGCCAGCTAACACTTTATGAGGAACTTCTCCCTTGAGAAGAGGAGATTAAGGGGGGATATGATCAACATGTATAAGTATATAAGTGGTCCATATGGTAAACTTGGTGTTGGGTTATTCACTTTAAGGCCATCACAGAGGACAAGGAGACACTCTTTACCTTTAGAGGAAAATAGATTTAATCTCCAAATACGGCAAGGTCTCTTCACATTAGGAGCTGAGAAAATGTGGAATAGACTCCCTCAAGAGCTGGTTCTGTCCAGATTGTGTTAAAAATGCCTGGATTATTTCCTAAATGTACGTAATATAACTGGATACTAACATTTATAGGTAAAATTGATCCGGAGAATATCCGATTGCCTCTCGGGGGATCAGGAGGGAATTTCTTCCCCTGCTGGAGCAAATTGGGTTATGCTTTGCTGGAGTTTTTTGCTTTCCTCTGGATCAACTGTGGGTATAGAATTGTGTACCTGTATAGAGGCTTGTACGATTTTTTTCCCCCATTTTATTGGTTAACTACTACTGTGTAACTAGATGGACTTTTTTCAACCTGACTAACTATATGAACAGTTACAGTTATCCTTTTGGAATAAAGGTTTTACATAAATAAAATCTGACCATTGTAAGTATCCCTGTTAGTGTTAAATGTTTTGTTTCCACTCTCTAACTGCTACATCTAAAAAGAAAATGAATGCAGCCAACACATCTAAGATTTGGTCATTTGCTTTTGGGTTTTATACCGCAATAATACTTCACTGATACTGACTGAAATCTTACTGATAGTGACCATGGATAATGGTGGCAGGGTCTCCGTGTTGGAGCCTGCTGAGGTAAGAAACCCTCTTAGAGACCAGGCCTGAGAGCTACAGTGTGCAAAGCTATGCAAGATAAGTTATGGTGGTGGCTTCCCTCTGTGCCTGTGTGAAACAGGGTTAATGGTGTAGTGTAATGAATCAGGACAAGTTGGTGGAGTTAGGTGAGTACTTAGTTCCACTTTCTCAAAATGACTTTGAAGTGGTGTGTCGGAACAGGGAAGCTGAAGATAGACAGTCTTTCTGAATGTGTGTGTGGGGCTCTGGTGTAATTTGGCCTTTAGCTTGAAGTTGTCATCAACTCACACTGAAGCTGAGGCAAAAGGTAATAAAAAAAAAAAACAGCATGTAGTGCTCACCCATGGCCCTTGGGGGGCACCTGTTAACGGGTTCCTGGTATCATTACATGTCCCTGGTGCTATTGGTAGAAGTGTGACCACAGGAAGGAAAATCTTTCCACTGAAGACACAGACAGCAAAAAAAAAAACCTTATATTTGTTCTAATACAGGATACAGAAAGCTAAAATTAAAATAAAACCTTAGTTAGACTTACCGGTAAAGGTATTACTATGAGCCTTTCAGGACAGCAAATTGGAGAGAGCGCAGCTCCACTCTTTCACAGGAAACACTGCCGTGACAACATCCATTTAAATGCAGCTGCTTCCACCATGCTGTCAATCATAATGAGAATTCCTCTGACATGCTGGAAGATATAAGCAAAAACAGAGCACCAGCGATTATATATCAAAACACATAATACACCAGGGAGGGAAGTAGCTGCTGTCATGAAAGGCTCATAGAAATACCATTACAGATAGGTCTAAGGTTTTCTCCCTTTGCCTTTCAGGACAGCACCTTGGAGATGATAACCAAGAACTTACTTTAGGGTGGGACCACAGCTTGTAAGACCTTCCTGCCAAAGGACTGGTCCGAGGCCGAAAGCAGGTCCAACCTGTAGTGCCTTAAAATTAGGGAGAAGCTGGACCACGTGGCTGCCTTACAGATTTATTCCGGTGATGCACCAGCCCTCTCTGCCCAGGAAGCTGCCACTATCTCCTCTCCAGGGGTTCTTTACCTAATGCCAGGTAGGCTTCTTTGACAGCCTACTTTAGCCATCTTCTCAAGGTACTCTTGGATGCTTTCTCTCCTTTGTGAGCTCCTGCTGACAGGATGAACAGGGAAAATGATTTCCTGAGGTCTTTTGTTACTTCCAGGTACCTTAAAAGACACCTTCTGACATCTAAGGTGTGAAAGGCCTCCTCTCCTGGGCCGGAGGGTGCTGGACAGAATGTGGATAGCATAATCTCCTGCGTGCGGAGGAACGTGGACAATTTTAGTAGAAAACCTGGATATGTTCTTAAAATTATCCTGTCTGAAAGGCACCTCAAAAAAAGCTCAGCGTTTGATAGGGCTTGAATTTCACTAACCCTGCGGGCTGAAGTTACCGGTACCAGGAAGATAGTTTTTAATGTAAAAAACTTTAAAGACGTATTTTCCAAATGTTAAAAGGGCGCTTTTGTGTGACCCTGAAAAACTAAAGATAAGTCCCATTTTGGGAAAAACTTAAGGGGCACAGGCCTAATCCTAATCCTAGCCATAGCCTTAAAAAACCTAATTACCAACAGCTCTCTAGATAAGGATTTCTCTAGAAACACCGACAGCACTGCCACCTGTGCCTTGAGGGTGGCAGTGCTGTCGGTGCTAGGCCTTTCTCCATTCCATCATGGAGAAATTCTACAATAGAAATTACAGTCAGTTCCATAAATGTTAGGACATCGACACAATTCTAATCTTTTTGTCTCTATACACCACCACAATGGATTTGAAATGAAACGAACAAGATCTTTAACTGCAGACTTTCAGCTTTAATTTGAGAGTATTTACATCCAAATCAGGTGAACGGTGTAGGAATTACAACAGTTTGTATATGTGCCTCCCACTTTTTAAGGGACCAAAAGTATTGGGACAGATTAACAATCATCCATCAAACTTTCATATTTTTAATACTTGGTTGCAAATCCTTTGCAGTAAATTACAGCCTGAAGTCTGGAACGCATAGACATCACCAGATGCTGGGTTTCATCCCTGGTGATGCTCTGCCAGGCCTCTACTGCAACTGTCTTCAGCTCCTGCTTGTTCTTGGGGCATTTTCCCTTCAGTTTTGTCTTCAGCAAGTGAAATGCATGCTCAATTGGATTCAGGTCAGGTGATTGACTTGGCCATTGCACAACATTCCACTTCTTTCCCTTAAAAAACTCTTTGGTTGCTTTCGCAGTATGCTTCGGGTCATTGTCCATCTGCACTGTGAAGCGCCGTCCAATGAGTTCTGAAGCATTTTGCTGAATATGAGCAGATAATATGGCCCAAAACACTTCAGAATTCATCCTGCTGCTTTTGTCAGCAATCACATCATCAATAAATACAAGAGAACCAGTTCCATTGGCAGTCATACACGCCCACGCCATGACACTACCACCACCATGCTTCACTGATGAGGTGGTATGCTTTGGATCATGAGCAGTTCCTTTCCTTCTCCATAATCTTCTCTTCCCATCACTCTGGTACAAGTTGATCTTGGTCTCATCTGTCCATAGGATGTTGTTCCAGAACTGTGAAGGCTTTTTTAGATGTTGTTTGGCAAACTCTAATCTGGTCTTCCTGTTTTTGAGGCTCACCAATGGTTTACATCTTGTGGTGAACCCTCTGTATTCACTCTGGTGAAGTCTTCTCTTAATTGTTGACTTTGACACACATACACCTACCTCCTGGAGAGTGTTCTTGATCTGGCCAACTGTTGTGAAGGGTGTTTTCTTCAACAGGGAAAGAATTTTTCGGTCATCCACCACAGTTGTTTTCCGTGGTCTTCCAGGTCTTTTGGTATGTTGAACTTACCGGTGCATTCTTTCTTTTTAAGGATGTTCCAAACAGTTGATTTGGCCACACCTAATGTTTTTGCTATCTCTCTGATGGGTTTGTTTTGTTTTTTCAGCCTAATGATGGCTTGATTCACTGATAGTGACAGCTCTTTGGATCTCATATTGAGAGTTGATAGCAACAGATTCCAATTGCAAATAGCACATCTGAAATTAACTTGGACCTTTTATCTGCTCCTTGTAAATGGGATAATGAGGGAATAACACACACCTGGCCATGGAACAACTGAGCAGCCAATTGTCCCATTACTTTTGGTCCCTTAAAAAGTGGGAGGAACATATACAAACTGTTGTAATTCCTACACCGTTCACCTGATTTGCATGTAAATACCCTCAAATTAAAGCTGAAAATCTGCAGTTAAAGCACATCTTGTTTGTTTAATTTCAAATCCATTGTGGTGGTATATAGAGCCAAAAAGATTAGAATTGTGTTGATGTCCCAATATTTATGGACCTGACTGTATACTACTGAACTCAAAGTTTTTGCTGGAACACCAGGAGGTATAACATTTCCAGACTTTGAAATAAATTGACGACTTCCACTTTCCGGGGGGAGTGGTCTAGCATGACGGAGTGAGAGCGTTGTGGATCGGAGCTTAGCGGTATCACAGTGCACCCTCTAGCAGACCGTCAAGAATCCGAAGCCCCATACAGCTCATGCCAAGGCGGGGAAAGAGCACAGGAGTGACGTACTCTCCCAGCCACTCGTACATCACTCGCTATCTGACAGTGAGGAGATATATGACACAGCCCGGGGACGTCAGTATCAGCGTGGCTTCAATAACAGAACCCCTCCCGGAAATATTACAGGCACCAGCTGTTTCCACACTAAAGTCCGGGGCACAGGCAGGAGCAGGTGCGGGTGAAATGGAACCCTCCATATCTATCCGGGGAGCCGTCAGCGAGGAGGAACAGGTATGCCCGCATAACGAATATAACATGCTGACCCAGGAACAGGAGAGTGAGCTAGATATCAGACAGCTCATTAAGGCTCTTCCTACCAAAGAAGATATTCAAAAACTACTGATCAGTAAAACGGGTACACAGAGAGGAGATGTAGGAGGTACGCACTAGTGTAGCAGCCATAGATCATAGAGTGCTTAACCTGGAAAAGCAGCAACATGGGTCTGAGGCATGGCCAGTGACTATTGAGGAAAAATTAAATAAGCAATACCAGAGACTATTCATGTTACAACTAGAGTCGGAGGAATCTGAGAACAGAAGTAGACGGAATAATATCCGGATTAAGGGGGTCCCGAAAGATATCGAGGGGCCTGCCTTAAAAGACAGAGTGGTGTCTATTCTAAATCAGATATTGAAGGAACCCCCCCCCCCCCGATACTCTAATTGAGCTGGACGGAGTACATAAGATTCCTACTATCCGTAACCCTACTCAGAGTGACCCACGAGATGTCCTATGCAGGGTGCATTTTTTCAGGGTGAAAGAGGACATACTCAGAGCAGCATGGCGAGACGGGGGGGATACAAATTTACCCTGACCTTTGTAGACAAACCAAGAATAGGAGGCGCATTTTAAAGCCCTTATTGGACTGTTTCGTAATGGGGCCACTTATAGATGGGGATACCCATTGGCCGTTATCGTTAAAAAGGGGGGGCGTAGCTTCAACCTATGAGATCCCGCTTAATTGCTGGACCTCTTCTACTTTTTGGGGACAGAGGCTATCGAGGTACCTAATTGGACAGAACTACCAATATTAATGGAACGAGCCCCCCAACAGCAACAGGGATGACAGGAGACAAGATCCAGGAAATAGGCAGAATATGCAGAATACATATATCCGTAACCCCCTGCAAATTTAGAAATTAAAGAAACATATCATTACTCATTTAAATTAATCCAGGATGGAAAAAAGTTTTTTTTTTTCTTTTTGGACATTTGTTTTCTGGTTTTTTTTTTATCTTTTCTCTCGGTCTGAGAGTTTTGGGTCTAATGGACCAATTATGTTTATCCTTTTTTTTTGCTTTTTGTGGAGGATGGGGGGGGACTAAGGGAAAAAAGAGAAAGGGAGAAAGGGGGAGAAATGTGTTTATTGTGTAATGGAATGGTCATTTTTTTCTGTTTTTTTCTCTTACTGTTGTTAGGTTTATTTTTATCCTCCTCCCCTCAGATTGAGGGGGGAGGAAAAGAGAAAATAACTCTTTTTTCTTTTCCTAGGTTTAATTAGAGGTCTATTAATCATATGAGCTATTGTGGGGGGGGGGGGGGGGGGTAACCATAATCTGTTTGAGGGTGTTTTTTTTTTTAAATAACTAAGGTAAGGGTTTTTTTTAAGAAGAAGAAGAAGAAGATGATAGGAAGGGTGGGGGGTCAGAACATTCAGGCGCACAGCCAGGAGGAGCACATAAAGGTGAGTGGAGGGAAGAGGGGGAGAAGGGGAAGGGAATGTCTCTATGTCTTCCCTTCCTCCTCTCCTTACTCTTTTTTTTTTTTTTTTGGAGGAGGAGGGGACACATAGTGAGTATGTAAAAGAATTATTTTCTTGTTTGTTTTTTTGTATAATATTGGGTTACGTCAGAGGACCAATTCAACTAATTTATAATTAACAGGTTACATTTTTCAAATTTTATTTTCATTTAACAGGGTAGAAATATAATATGATCACAGAAAATGACTGATGAATGTCTTATGAATGTTTTATATAGGGATGGGTGTATGTACACGAGAATAACTATTTGGTTTACATGTGAAGACACTTGGGGGTGGCTTGATGTGGCATAATGAAATATGTGGGGAATGGGATTTAGTATTTTTGTTTTTTCTTCTTTGTAAAAACACATAGGGGAGAATTTAAGATTATAGCACACTTTTTCACATCAAAAGGGGAAGGGGGTAATTGAGAGGTGATTATACCACTGATTGTGGGGAGTAGACATATTTGGATGGGTTCGGATGTGTTTTGGATCCTATAAAATAACAGGGAAACCCCTCTTCCTATCTTAGAGTAACATTCTTAGATACTTCAGCGAAAGAAGAAAAACTATATTTAATAAAACTCGGTTGGAAAGTTACTGGGAAATGAGATAGCCGATCAGGCATCATTATCGAAAGATTTAAATAGTAGAAAGTATAGGGGGCCCCCCCATTTTCCTCTTTTTTTTTTTCTTTCCCTTTTTCTATCGGAGTTTTGTGATTACGTTGTGATTAAGATCCTGTGAAAAGATTTGTAATAAGGAATTATTAGATGTTAAGAGATATGTTGATAGAGACATGTAGGCTGTGAGAAATGAGTAGATAATGAGTAAGGGGATACGACTTCTTCTTCAAGAACATTTAGATAAGTATATCAAGAAATGTGAAATGTAGATTATAGGGTGCATCTGGACAGATACTGTGGCCCAGATCTTTGCCTTGCTTAATCACTTTCCCCACTGTGAACGCCTCTCCTCCAAGCGGAGGAAAGTCGGAGGCGTTTCTTTTTTTTTTTCTTCTCCTTCTTTCTTTCTTTCTCTATTAGGCGAAGAGTAGGTAGATCTGTTAATTGCACAGTACCTACTGACGCCGATTTTTTACACTACTTGGGGTCTTGGATAATCTGCCAAAGAGAAGTTTCTTTTTTTATTGTTTTTTTTTTTTTTGTCTTGGGGTGGTTGAGTTGTTATCTGCCTCCTCCTCCCTCCTCCTCCTCCTCCCCCCCCCCCCCTCCACAATATTTTCATTATTGGTCTGTGAGAATTAAACGTTACGATGACCAGGATAAATCTGACCTCTTATAATGTGAAGGGGTTAAATAGCCCAGAGAAACATACTAGTCTGCTGGCGGAACTGGGGAGACTTAAATTTCAAATTACTTTTTTACAAGAGACACATTTTAGAAAGGACAAGATTCCAAGATTGGGGAATCGGAAGTTTCCTATAGTGTACCATAGTGCCTCTCAGATTTCAAAGGCAAGTGGAGTAGCAATTGTCTTCGCTAAACAGATACCGTGGAAAGAATCCAAGATAATTACGGATGATGCAGGTCGTCTCCTTATTATAAAGGGATTTCTGGGTGAGCAAAAGGTTACGTTAGTTAACCTATATCTACCGAATGGGGATCAAGTGGGAGCTCTTGAGACATATTTAAACTTAGTACACCAAAATAAAGAAGGGATCCTGATATTGGGAGGGGATCTGAATATGGCGTTAGATCCTACCCTTGATGTCTCAAAAGGGGGCCTCACATCTATCGTATGTAAAATTATGCAGAGCGAGGAGATTGCTACAGGATTTACAATTAATGGACAGCTGGAGAACTCTCCATGTACACGACAGGGATTACACATTCTTCTCAGCAAAACATAAGACATATAGCAGAATCGATTATGTTTTTATATCCCAGAATGCCCTGCCATGTGTATTGGAGGCCTCCATAGGTTCATTTACATTATCGGATCATGCACCAACTAACTGTGTAATAGAATGGGGAGATCCAGGCCCCCAGGAATGGAATTGGAAGATCAACGAGACACTACTGAAGGAACCAGAGTATGAGAAACAGATAGCCTGGGAATTAGAATCCTTCTTTTTAACTAATGAATCCGATGAAATAACCCCATTATGTATATGGGAAGCGCATAAATGTTATATTAGAGGAATTCTCATATCATTAGAAACCTATAGGAAACGCTCCCTGGGCGCTAAGCTAGATTCTTTGATCAAAGAAATCTGGGTATTGGAACTGGCACACAAGAAATCACTGGCACAGCAGACTGAGGAGAAACGTACACGTCTACGCGAAGAATTGAATGTGCTATTAATGGATAAAGCAAAAGCTAAACATTTTATGAGTACGGGAATAAACCGAGTAGGATGCTGGCTAATGGGTTAAGGGTTCAGGATGGAGAAACTGTCAGATTTTTTACATCCCAGGGATGCTAGTGCATGGCTGGAATCATTGCCCTCCAACCGCTGAACGCTGCAGAATGGTCTAATACAGACCTGCTCTGAGTATTTACCGCTGGTTGCTTAATCTTGACAAGTGAATAACCTTGCACCTGTTGTGCCTTTTGTAATCCCTGTTGGTTTACAATACAAGTACTGTGCCCCTGGCTATGCCAGGTGATGTCTACTTCCAAGCCTGCCACTTCTTGAATCTATTGTGGGATAAACCCCTTTTTGCCCTCTACAAAATGTTTCTGAGAGGATGGAATTTAAGAGATGGAAGATTGCTTCATGCTACACTAACTTACTGCAGCAATGACTTATAGGCTCTTATAGAAGCACAGTTTTCAGTGATGTACCCAATTCCTGAAAGATGGTCACTGGCGGACTCTAGTGATCGTTGCACATATTGCAGGATCAATTTTTCTTTTTTTCACTTGCAAGTGATGCACACCTACTATTATGTTTGCCTATTTTGGAACTCCACTCCAGGGAATCTTTCTCTCTATGGATAAACTGGGAGACAAGCAATTGCCTCTTATACTTGACGAAGACAGCACTTTGACAGATTACCTGCCTGTATGCTGGTGTATCCTGCTTTTCCTGAGCTAAAGAATGATCTTCCTCATTTCTACTAAATAGAAAACATTTTTTTTTTCCCTTTCTTTTGTTGCTGGTTTTATTTAAGCATCTACTTACCCACCTTAGGTCTGGACATGACAGTCCGAAAAAAAACCTTTGATTTAAATATTTTTTCTCCTAATTCCTACTGGCGGCGGAGTCTCTCGTCACCTTAGGTGGACAATTATCTCCACTAAGTGACTACACCCACTGGTTCACGCTCCCTGAACTTTTTCTTTCTTTTGATGTTTGGGGAACAATGCATTCCTAGGTTGGGGTGGGGGATGCGGGGTGGGGGGGGGTGGGGGTTCAATGTTGGGATTGTTTTTGTTAACCCTTTTTTGTTGTTTCAGGTGCTTTAGATTTGACACATTTTTGAACAGATCCCTCGACATAGTGCTGTACAGAATACTGTGTGTGTGGCTGGACTGGGATGCTACCTGCTTGGCATGGTACTTAACTGCACTTCCCCTATACCTCACTTTTAATGGCTGAGTTAAAGGTAATTTCATGGAATGTTCGGGGGCTTAATACCGCTGTTAAGCGTTCCCTGGTGTTTCGCTTTCTTCGTTCCCACAATCCGCAGATCTGTATTCTCCAGGAGACACATCTGCAGCAAAACAAGACAGTATGCATTAGGAAAGCCTGGGTGGGCCTTAATTATCACTCCACCTTTTCCACCTATGCCCGGGGGGGTCAGCATCCTGGTCCACAAGACACTACCGTTCAGGCTTATTGAGGTTAGAACCGATAAAGAGGGGAGATTTGTTGTTATATATGCTAATATATATGATAAAAAAGTGGTACTAGTTGGACTTTATGTTCTGGCATCTGGCATGGTCCTTCATGAGATTATGCAAATAGCGGTGCAATTTGATACCGCTTTGGTATATCTCTTGGGGGACTTTAACATGGTTTCACTGGTGGAACTTGATCGGCTGCAATCCTCGGCCCGGTACACTCTGGACCTCGGGCAGTGGGCGGAAACCTTTGCCCTCACTGATGTCTGGAGGCACTTGTACCCGACATTGAAAGTTTTCACTTGCCATTCAGCCTCACACAAAACGTTATCTAGAATAGATCTTGTCTATGCTTCAGGCCGTGCATTACAATATGTACATGACCTATCTGTGCTTCCCAGGGGAATTTCAGACCACGCACCATTGTGCTTGACACTGACGCTGTCTGTTCCACCAGGGACTCGCCTGTGGCGCCTATCCAGATTTTGGGCTAATAATGAGAGGTTGCTGGAACCCCTAACGGCTTCTATCTGCAATTTCTGGACAGATAATGCCGAGTCGGCTGCCCCTTCTGTTGTATGGGATTCGTTTAAAGCTTGGGTGCGAGGGGAATATGGGTATAGTATCACTCGACTTAAGCGTGACTCAACTCGCTCCATAGATGAACTGGAGATGCAGGCGGGCAGGCTGGAAGCTGAATATGTTTCCGCTCCTGGGGAAGACCGATATAGGGCGTGGAAAAAGGCTCTGCGTGACCTATCCACCACTAGGATGGCCCAGACGGACAAGGCCCTGCTATATTCCGCTCAACGTGTGTTTGAACATGGTGGAAAGAATGGGAGGCTCCTTGTATGGCTGGCTAAAGGGAACATACCTTCAACCCCCATAGGCTTCATTAGAGACACTACTGGCCAGGTCCTCACTGCCCCTGGTAGTATTAATGACCGTTTTCGAGAATATTTTCGAGAGGTCTACTCCTCTAGAGAGGTTACATCAGATTCCTTCATGCTCTCTTTTTTTGACTCCCTGTCTATCCCTGTTTTGTCTGAGGAAGCAAGGGAGGGTCTGGAAGCTGATATCACACTTGAGGAGATCCAGGTCGCCATGGGACACCTTAAGGGAGGGAAGGCCCCAGGTGCGGACGGGTTACCATCCGAATTCTACTCCAATTTTTCTGAACTTCTGGCTCCTAAGTTGACTTCACTACTCTCTAAATTTGCAACGCTGCAGGCCCTACCTGACTCAATGAATGAGGCAGTTATTGTACTGGTTCTTAAACCCGGTAAGGACCCCCTTGGTTGTGCATCGTACAGGCCCATCTCTTTACTTAATGTGGATGCCAAGATCTTTGCGAAGGTCTTGGCCACCCGATTATCTCATGTAATAGAAGACCCGGTGGGCATAGATCAGACGGGATTTATGCCGGGCAAGGGCACAGATATAAATATTAGACGTCTATTCCTTAACTTAACTGTATCGCATGACAACACGGGGTCCAGAGTTATAGCTTCTTTAGATGCCGAGAAGGCTTTCGACTCCATGGAATGGAAATTTTTATGGGAGGCTTTACGTAGATTCAGATTTGGGGGGCTTATCGGAAACTGGAGAAGAAGATAGAAGACGCCGCGGAGGAGATGCTGGACGAGAACGCCGGGGGGAGAACCAGAAGAGCCAGAAGAACCAGAAGAAGAAGAAGATGAAGGAAGATAGAAGAAAGAAGAAGCATTTAAATAAAGGAATTGTAAAAAACTGTCTCTTGTCATTTTTAACATTTTTGACAGTTTTTTAGTGAAATGGTAGGGGTAAGTACCCCCTTACCATTTCACACAGGGGGGGCGGCCGGGATCTGGGGGTCCCCTTGTTAAAGGGGGCTTCCAGATTCCGATAAGCCCCCCGCCCGCAGACCCCCACAACCACCGGCCAGGGTTGTGGGGATGAGGCCCTTGTCCTCATCAACATGGGGACAAGGTGTTTTGGGGGGCTACCCCAAAGCACCCTCCCAATGTTGAGGGCATGTGGCCTGGTACAGTTCAGGAGGGGGGGGCCATACTCTCGTCTCCCCCTCTTTTCCTGCGGCCTGCCAGGTTGCGTGCTCGGATAAGGGTCTGGTATGGATTTTTGGCAGGACCCCACGCCGTTTTTTTTTTTGGCGCGGGGTTCCCCTTAAAATCCATACCATACCTGAAGGGCCTGGTATGGAATTTAGGGGGACTCCCACGTCATTTTTTTTTTTTAAATTTTGGTTCGGGGTTCCCCTGTGGGGAATTCCCATGCCGTTTTTATCAATGAACTTCTATGTGTATTGTCGGCAATGCAATAGCCGCGAGTAGTTTTAAATGGGTTTTTTCCTTCGAAATGTAATTTTGCTGTCAGACTGTTCTAAACACGGGAAACATGCGCCCCTTTACAGGCATACTATAGACACCCCCCAGTTACGAAATTTAAAGGGATATTACACTTTTATTGTTTGACTTTAAGCATTATTAAAATCACTGCTCCTGAAAAAAACGGCTGTTTTTAAAACTTTTTTTTTGCATTGATCCATGTCCCCGGGGCAGGACCCGGGTCCCCAAACACTTTTTATGACAATAACTTGCATATAAGCCTTTAAAATGAGCACTTTTGATTTCTCCCATAGACTTTTAAAGGGTGTTCCGCGGCATTCGAATTTGCCGCGAACACGCCAAATTCTTCGCTGTTCAGCGAACTTGCGAACAGCCAATGTTCGAGTCGAACATGAGTTTGACTCGAACTCGAAGCTCATCCCTAATTACAACATATAGGACTGAGAAGTGGGATGCAGAACTGGATTACAAGCTTATACTCATGCCCGAGAGCAAGGGTTAAGATAAACGATACAACACGGCAGGATGTCCACTCTCGCCTATCATTTTTATCCTCACATTAGAACCCTTTTTAAGAACTATATGAGCCAATCCAGACATCAGGGGCATTTCAATAAAAGGAGAAGAACATAAACTGGCTGCATATGCAGACGATCTGCTATTTTTTTATAACCTCCCGTTATATCTCTCCCATCTCCATCATCTGAATTACGCAAATATGGAAGAATGTCCAACTTTAAGGTAAACTACAGTAAATCAGAAGCGATGGGAATAGAAGTGAATACTGTGTTACAAAGTCAGCTAACTGCTCACTTCGCTTTCAGATGGACAGACTCCCATATATGCTACTTAGGGACTAAAAAATTGATTTTTAAAACAGCTTACCTGTAAAATCCTTTTTTTTTTAGTACATCACGGGACACAGAGCACCATAGTAATAACTATCTGGGTTATACGCTACCTTCAGGTGATTGGACACTGGCAACCAATAGTAAGAAGGTTCCTCCCATATAACCCCTCCCACACGGGAAGTACCTCAGTTTTGTAGCAAGCAATGAAGATCCCACAAAAGAGGGGAGGGACCTCTGTGTCCCGTGATGTACTCCAAGAAAAGGATTTTACAGGTAAGCTGTTTTAAAAATCCATTTTTCTTTATCGTACATCATGGGACACAGAGCACCATAGTAATGACTATCTGGGATGTCTTAAAGCAATGCACCTGAGGGGAGGGAACACAGTATCCCTAAGCCCCAACGGGGCCCAGGACTATAACACTGCCTGCAACACGCTGTGGCCAAAGAAGTCTCCTTTTGAGATCTAACATCCACCTGGTAAAACCTGGTGAACGTATGAACTGAGGACCAAGCGGCCGCTTTGCAAACCTGAGCCATAGACACCTGTTTGCGTACAGCCCATGATGCACTAACCCCTCTAGTGGAGTGTGCTTTTCGATCCCAAGGTGGAACTTTGCGTTTTTAACCCATACGCCTGGATAATAGCTTGGCGAATCCACATAGAGATAGTTGAACTCGTTGTCGCCTGTCCCCTCTTAGGACCTTCTGGCAGGACAAAAAGAGAGTCAATTTTCCGAAAAGGAGCTGACATCCTTAAGTAGACTCTGATCGCCCTCACCACATCAAGCGAGTGAAGCGACCTTTCCTCCCTAGACTTAGGGTTTGGAAATACTTACGAGGGTGCCATCCCTTTCCTTCACACCAGGAAATGTATGACCTTCAGACTCTATAGTAAATAGTTCTAGAAACTTGCTTCCTAGCATTCATCAGAGTAGACAAGACTGAACCTGTAATACCACGGTCTCTCAGTACTCTGGTCTTAATAGCCATGCCATCAAATTCAGCGACCGTATAGAAGGATGGAATATGGGAATATGGGTCCTTGAGACAACAGGTCCGCACGTATGGAAGGAACAACGGGTCCCCCACTGCCAACTTCACAATCTCTGTGTTCCAAGACCTCCGGGGCCAGGCTGGGGCCACCATGATCACTGGTTTTTGTTCCTCCTGTATCCTGTGTAGCAGGTGTGGCAGAATTTGGATCGGAGGGAAAGCATACATCAGAGAATACTGGTCCCAAGGAACTACCAAAGCGTCTGTCCCAACAGCAAGTGGATCCTTGGTCCTGGATACAAACCTGTCCAGCTTGGCATTGAATCTGGACGCCAGCAGATCCACATCTGGGGTCCCCCAGTGTTGGCAGATCTGAAGAAAAACTTTGGGGTGAAGGGACCATTCCCCCGGCAACAATTTTTGGCGACTCAGGAAGTCTGCCTGCTAGTTGTCCACACCCGGTATAAACACTGCCGAAAGAAACGGCACATGCCTCTTTGCCCAAGTCAATATGTGATTCACTTCTTTTTGGGATGCCTGGCTTCTGGTGCCTCCCTGGTGGTTGATATATGCCACTACCGTGGAGTTGTCGGACTGGACTCGCACAGGAAGGCCCCGCAATCTGGATGTCCAGAAGCGCAGGGCTAGACGAGCTACCCAAATCTCCAATAGATTGATGGGCAAGGTTTTTTCTGCTTGGGACCATACTCCCTGGACAGATGCCTCCTCCAGGACTGCTCCCCAGCCGAGACGACTGGCGTCTGTAGTTACCACCCTCCAGGCTACCGGTGGAAAGGATTTCCCGCTTTTCAAATTGCTGGTTTTTAACCACCAAGAGAGGTCCTGTTGTACCTGTGGAGATAGAACCATAGGATGATCCAAAGTTCGAGTGGTCCTGTCCCAGGCTTCCAGAATATTGCTCTGGAACAACCTGGAGTGGAACTGAGCATAAGGAACTGAATCCAGAATCAAAATCCAGCCTAGGCGCTATAAAACCCAAACCTTTTTTGAAAACTAGGATGGGGCAAGACTGATCCTTCAGGAGAAGATCGTCCAGATATCCAACTACGGAAATTCCCTGGGACCTTAGGGATGCCAACACCGGGGCCAGAATCTTTGTGAAAACCCGGGGGGCCGTGGCTAGTCCGAATGGCAATGCCACAAATTGAAAATGACGGCCCTCCACTGCGAAACGCAGAAATCTTTGATGTGGACCGAAGATCGGTACATGAAGGTACGCGTTCTTGATATCTATGGATGCTAAGTATCCCCCTTTCTTAGGGATTTTATTATTGAGCGAGCCGACTCCATACGGAAGGACCGGACGTTTAAAAAGCAATTGAGAGACTTGAGGTCCAAAATGGGCCTTACCTCCCCATTTGGTTTCGGCACGGTGAAAAGGTTTGAGTAAAACCCCTTGAATCTTTCTTCGCGCGGAACCTTGACAATTACCTCCCGCTTCTGCAGATGCTTCAAAGCCAAGAACAGACATTTCCTTTTTTCTGGTTCCGATGGGACCCTTGAGTTCAGAAACAGAGAATTCCTGGAACCCTATCCTGTAACCTTGTGTTACAGTGGAAATGACCCACTTGTCCTGAACCAGTTCTTCCCAAGCATCCAAAAACAGCCGAAGCCTGCCCCCCACCCGTGAGAGCAGGGGCGCCCCTTCACAAGGTAGACTTGGAGTTGGACTTGGCTGACTTTTGGGTCCAGGGTTTTTTCTGACCCTGAGGTTTTTTAAACCCAGACGGTTGAGGCCGTCGATATCGCTTAGGGGAAGAAGCACTAGGCCCTGGAGCGTTGGGAATCTTAAAGGAGGGTTGTTTATTCTTCCTTTTTATCAGGAAGTAAGGCGCTCTTTCCTCCAGAGATTTTCTGGATATATTTCTCCAGATCCTCGCCAAACAGGCATTCTCCATGGAAGGGAAAAGCCGCGAGCAGCCTTTTACATGGCATTTTAGCAGACCAGTTCTTTAACCACAAGACCCTGCGCATATGTATTGACAGTAGCGCGAAACAAGACATCTGCTGGATTGAATCTTTTAATGCATCTACTGCAAAACACAAAGCATGAGGAAGCTCCAACAACTCCTCGGTAGATTCCTCCTGACAAGGTAGGTTCCTAACCAACCTTTTAAAGCGGTCTTTCAGGGACTGGCAAATCCCAATAGCCGCAACCGCTGGCTGCACTGCTGAACCAGCCTCTGCAAAGGAGGCTTTCAATAAGGATTCTAGCTTCTTATCAGCCGGATCCTTAAATACTTGGGCATTATCCACTGGACAGGTTAGACTTTTATTTACTGAAGAAATGGTGGCATCAACCAAAGGTGTATCCCATTTCTTCCTGAACTTTTTCTCCATAGGATATAAAAGTGAGAACCTTTTTGGAGGTAAGTATATCCTGTCAGGGTGATCCCAGTCTGCGTAAATCACCTGCTCCAATAATGGATGCAAAGGGAATGCCTGGGAACCTTGCTGAGGTCATAAGGATCCTAAAGTAGAACAGGAGAGTCCAGGCTCCTGAACCGGGGGTAACTTAAATCCAGCTCGTACCATCTCAGCGAGAGATTGGATAAACAATTTTTGGGGATGGGAGGCTGAAAATGGCTCCTCTGAACCAGAATCCTCAGCCGAGGAATTCTCAGCCTCTCCTTCCTCCCAGTCTTTTATGGCCACCTCCTCTAAATCCTCTGCCCACTCCAGATCCAGATCACCTGGACCCATCTGGCTATGGGAGTCCTGGTGCTCAAGTGACTCACCACTAGGACCAGGCTCAGGAGAGGGAGATCTATTACGTTTTTTCCCCCCCTATCATCCTTAATAACATAAGCCGAGGCAGGAACATTGGTAGTGGCCACAATGCCTGACAGCTGCAATGGCTCAGCCAGGCCAGAAGCCGCAGGTCTTTCAGGGGAGACTGAGGCTGCATCAGCATGAGGTTGGTCTCCTGTTTTTAAAGGAGCTACTCTTACCCCAGTACTTGCCTTGTTCCCTGTACCTCGTTTTCTGGAAGACATTGCTTACAAGATGAGGAAAAAAGTATTCCCTCTGAACCACAAGCCTGTAACTAGCGTATAGCAGTTGTCACGGCTTGCAAAAAAAAACCCCTGTCAAACTTGTCGCAACTGTCTCCAAAAACCTCCAGACTCCAAGTACAGCTTACCTTGGGTTACCTTGGGCAAGGGTTACCTTGGGCAAGTATATGACCAGGAATACCAATTTAACATGGGTCCAGCACCATATGGGACACATTACAGGCAAGACCTCGTTCTTGAACCGAGGCTTGGGTACCATTCACTTTAGCTTTCTTGTGCCATCCGAATGGATCCGATTATAATGTCCTTACTGGGACATCATTGAAGGATTTGAAGAGCTTCAATAGCCATGAGCATCACCTTTAAGACACTGGTGAAAAAACTGAGGTACTTCCCGCGTGGGAGGGGTTATATGGAAGAAACCTTCTTACTATTGGTTGCCAGTGGCCAATCACCTGAATGTAGCGTATAACCAAGATAGTCATTACTATGGTGCTCTGTATCCCGTGATGTACAATAAATAAATACCAAACAAGTTAAGTAGAGTGTTTGAACTCAACTTTGCACCATTGGCACGACAGATTAAATCAGACTTTTAACGGTGGAATAGGCAAATCTTTACGTGGTTTGGTAGAATTAGTATCATAAAAAATGAACGTAATGCCAAGATTGATATACCTGTTTCAGACTTTACCAATCAAGATTTCCCCAGGGTTCCTGGAGGATATGAGAGCAAGGTTTGCGAGGTTTATCTAAGTAGGAAAACCAGCGAGAGTTCATAGAGATATTTTAACCCTACCAAAAGAAAGAGGAGGCGTCGGATTCCCGGGTCCAGTTGGCTATTATGAAGCATCACATCTAGCTGGAGTAATAGACTGGTGTGTAGTCCAAAAGGTTAAACCATGGATACATATGGAACAAGCAATGACTACTATACCCCTGGAGGGAATAGCATGGCTCTTGGATGAAGAGATTCCACAGACTGTGATGAGACACCCTACAGTAGGTGCTACTCTTCGATCCATTAAAAAGATGTTTAAGAAAATAGGGATGTCGACACATCCAAGTCCCAAGATCCCAATATTGGGTAATCCGAGCTTTGAGCCAGGTTTTAAGGATCGAAGGCGATAGGGAATCAGCAGGCTTCTGCATTTCTCGATAGACAATCATGTGATGACTAGTGGGGAGATTGAACGGGTGTTTGAAGGGGATCTAGACCCATTTAGGAGAATACAGCTTAACGCCTTCCTTCAATCAAAAACATAGCGATTGTTAGTGGTACGTACACCATCGAAGTTTGAGCAGATATGCTTAAAAGGGGAACCAGTGAGACACTCATTATCACTAATGTACTCCTTACTACTTGAGCTGAAAGCCCAAGAATTGGCTTTTATGCAAGCATGGGAAAGGGATTTGGGGTAACATTCTCCAAAGCACAGGAAAATAAGATCCTTTTGTTTATGCATAAGGCCTCAATGGCAACTAGATACCAAGAAGGGGGGTATAAATTTTTGACTAGGTGGTACAGAACCCCGACAGTACTGAATCGAATATTCCCACAAGTATCTAACCTTTGTTGGCGATGTCAGGGTGCAGAGGGCACTATGGTACACATATTTTGGGAGTGTCCAGGATTGAAAGAATTTTGGAAGATGGTCTCTGAAACAATCAATGAAATTACGGAAGTGTCTCTTGGAGAAAATCCAGCAGCTTTTTTACTGCATGATATCTTGGTACCCATTGAAAAATACAAAAATTCCCTCTTAAGGCATCTGCTTACGGCAGCAAAAGCCTGCATCCCGGCTCTTTGGAAAAAGCACTGCATCCCCAACTAGATCACAATGGCTTGGCAGAGTAACAGAAATCCAGCAAATGGAAAATCTTACTATGATGCTGAGAGAGCAAGAGGACAAGTATTGAAAAGTCTGAACTCCCTATATTATATATAGGGAACAAAATCCCTAAATAAAATCTTTAAAGTTGGGTAGTATTAAATAACCTGTGGTTGTTCGTTCATGGGAAGGGTTGGTGGTTGTGGGGGGGGGGATGGAGGAGGGTGGACGGTATGGAGGGGCAGAGTATATCTGTCTTTTTCCTTTTTTTTTTCTTCTCTCTCTTTGATCTCACCTTTCCTCTCTATTTTTTTTAATATCATTTTATTTTCTTAATTTTGGTTGGATTTTTTTCTTATGTGTAGGATAATCACGGTTCTCCCTAATGAAGGAAAATGTAACAAGAGTAGAAATTAAGCGGTTGTATATTAGAGTATTTGGAAATGTGAATAAACAGCGAATTAGGCTAAAAAAAATATATATAACCTCCCTATAGTAATTAGCGTGTGTTGAGAGGATAATAGTTGTAAAATAGAGGGCACGTTGTATTGATAAATCCACATGTAACGTTGTATTTCTATTTTTGTGAAAAAATAAAGAATTTATTAAAAAAAAGAAATAAATTGACCTGGTCACCTTCTTTCTACTTGACAGAAGGGTATTGATGAGTTTTTCTGAAAGGCCTCTGCGTCTTAGTAGGTTCTCCTCAGGCCGTCAGGTTGAGGATATTTGGATCTGGGTAATGGAGATATCCCTGACTCTTCCCTGACCGGTAGTCTCCAGGGGGGTTTTACTGATCGGTACAGAAGAGTTGAGAACCAAGGTCTTTTTGGTCAATAGGGTGCAATTAGAATCAAGTCTGTGGCTTCTACTCTGAATTTTGCTAGAACCCGTTGGATCAACTGAAACGGGGGTGGGGGGGGACACATAGGACAGGGGGAAGTCCCATTTGTGGGCTAACGCATCCAACCCTAATGCTTGATACTCTCTTCAGTCTGCAAATATTCCACCTGGGGTAGTCCCCAACTCTTGGTAATCATCAAAAAGATCTGATTTAATGACCATTCGGTCTCCCTTACTTTCTTTCTGCTGAGGCAATCTGCCAGAACATTTTGCGTACCCTTCAGGTGAATTGTGGATAGTGAAGCTAGATTTGCTTCCGCCAAAGATAGGATCCGATGAGCCAGCTCCATCAGAGCTGAGGTTCCTTGTGCCACCCTGTTTTGTCAGATACAGGACTGCTGTCATGTTGTCTGACAGAACCTGCACGTGCTGATTTCCTAAGGACTGCTGGAAGACAGGAAGACTCAGGTGAATTGCTTTTAGTTCCCTCCAGTTGGAGGATCTCCTGGCCTCTGCCTTGGACCATTTACGTTGTGCTGTTTGTTCCCAGAGGTAGCCTCCCCACCCCTATGCGAATGTGTTCGTTGTTAGATGCCTGTTTACTGAAAAGACCCAATAAAGGCCCCCTGAGTGGTTCCTCTGATCTTTCCACCACCATAGGGACCTTTTTGCTCTTACTCCTATCTTGATCCTTTTTTCTAGTGACTCCTGATGCGACCATCTCTGGAATATGTCCCACTGAAAGTGACAATCAAGTAGTCTGGCCCACTGTACAGCCAGAATTGCCACTGTGAATAGCCCCAGTACTGACATGGCCTTCAGCACGGACATTTTCAGGTTGGACTGTACCTCTGTTTTGTGTCAAATCTATCTCGTACTCTAGGAACCTCACTAGCTGAGCTGGGATTAGATTCGACTTCTGTGGATTCAGAAGCCAGCCCAAATGGTTTAGGTGCATCTGGGCTTCTTGCAGGTTGGCTGCCACTTGATTCTTGAACTCCGCAAACAGTTGTAGGTCGTCCAGGTAGGGCACTATTTGGCGAGGAGGTAAGGCCGAAGGGCAGAGCACTGAACTGGAGATGACATATCTCCCCTTCCAGGTTGACTGCCAGTTGCAGCAACCTTTGAGACGAGCTTGCGATTAGGATGTACGCGTCCGATTGACGCCATAAAACAATTGGGGATGAGCTGACTTCTTACCGAAAAGATAGTGTCCATCCAGAATCTTTTGTATCTTATAGACCTATTCAGGATTTTAAAATTTAGGATCAGGCTAGAGCTGCACGATTTTGAATAAAACGAGAATCTTGATTTTTATTTTGCTTAGAATAAAGATCACGATTCTGAAGAACTTTTTTATTTTAAAGATTTACAAACCCTAAACAATAAGTTATAAAACAAGATGGCAATAAAAAAAGACGCAATACTCTTTGCTTCAATCAAATTTAAAGAAATGTAATGAAAAATAATGTATTGTGTAAAGAAATAAAAAAAAATTACCATTAAGTTATATTAGGGTCTTTTTTTTTTAGTAGTCGCTGATACCAATTACTGATACCTACCGCAACTTTTTTGTTTACACTTCAGCTAACAGCAATGGTACAAAGCATTAAAAAGTTATTTTACAAATGACATTTTTTTTGCTAACGTGGATCTAAATCCCATTCATGAAATTTAAGCTGGGCACATATATCTGCAGTGTTTTCTTATCTCTCTTCAAAGCACTAATAACCAATACACACAATGAGATAATCGGACGAATGATCGTCCGTTTTTTTTTTTGCCTGCTAATCTCAGATCGAATCTGAAGAGTTTACTAAAGTCACGAAAATTCTCGTACGACAGAATAAAAATTCAGAAGTGAAGTCATGTGTTCTTCGAACGACAGCTGTACTGATTAAACGAAAATCGTACGAAAAAAATGTCCGATCAAATAATATCGTATGAAATGTCCTGATCAGCTCTCGAAAGCTCTGTACTAACAATCCAATTTTCGTATGATCACTTCAAAAGCGGTAATTTTCGTACGAATTTCTGATCGTGTGTAACGGGCATTAGTCCTATGGCTTTCTCCTGCTCCGTTCTTCTGTTATAAGCATGATAACTTCTGACAAGTTCTCCGACACATGTGATAAAACCAGGCTGAATTTTGTGTCGGGGAGGGTGGTAAAATTAGATTAGCAGAAAGCTGCTCTACTCACAGGGCAGCTCTGAAAGTCTCTGCTTATGTGGAGGGGGGGTGCTTTTCCTCCAATCAGCTGTCTCCCAGTGTAATCCAACACTACACTGCTACTGCTGAATGAGGAAGTGAAAAATCTAACACATGCACTTTCTAAACAGTATATAAAGCTTAAGACAGCAGATATACATGTAAAACTTATGTAGGGAGATTTGTTTCATCTCTGTATCATCTGAGGCTGTTTATTTTCACATTTTTTTCATATTTTTAAATGAGAAACGTGTAAATATATGTTAAAGGTGTAAAAATATTAATGAACAAAGCAAACAAAAAGTTTTAATTATTAATAGTTAGTAAAATAGAAGTAAAAAAAAAAAAAATCAGAAAAATAATTAAATGGAGAAGGAGAATAAGAAGTTAATAAGGCTGATTAGAGTAAATTAAGGGTTAATAAGGGGTTAAACAAAAGAACAAATTGATAAAAACCAAAAGAAAAAATTTTTTAATTTATTTTAAACTTAAAAAGGTTGCTTTAACCATTTCAGCCCCGGAAGATTTGGCTGCTCAATGACCATGCCATTTTTTGCGATACGGCACTGCGTCACTTTAACTGACAATTGCGCAACGCTGTACCCAAACAAAATTGACGTCCTTTTTTTCCCACAAATAGAGCTTTGTTTTGGTGGTATTTGATCTCCTCTGCGGTTTTTTGCGCTATAAACAAAAGAAGAGCGACAATTTTGAAAAAAAACACAATGGGGGTTATTTACGAAAGGCAAATCCACTTTGCACTACAAGTGCACTTGGAAGTGCAGTCACTTTAAATCTGAGGGGTAGATCTGAAATGAGCTCTGCTGATGTTATCATCCAATCATGTGCAAGCTAAAATGCTAAATTTTCCTTGCATGTCCCCCTCGGATCTACAGATGTTTTTTTTTTTTAAATTGTCGCTCTTCTTTTGTTTATAGCGCAAAAAATAAAAACCCCAATATCTTTTACTTTTTGCTATAATAAATATCCCACATTTTTTATCAAAAAAACTAATTTTTTCCTCAGTTTAGGCCGATATGTATTCTTCTACATATTTTTGGTAAAACAAAAAATCACAATAAGCGTATATTGATTGGTTTGCACAAAAGTTATAGTGTCTACAAAATAGGGGTTAGATTTATGGCATTTTTATTATTATTATTTTTTTGGACTAGTAATGGCAGCAAACTGCGATTTTTATTGGGACTGCGATATTGCATCAGACAGATCAGACATTTTTGACACCATTGACAATTATACAGCGATCAGTGCTATAAAAATTCACTGATTACTGTATAAATGTCACTGGCAGGGAAGGAGTTAACATTAGGGGGTGATCACGGGTTATCTGTGTTCCCTAGGTGTGTTCTAACTATAGGGGGGGTGGGACTGTCTAGGAGGAGAGAGAGAGATCGGTGTTCATACATAGTATGAACACACGATCTGCCTCTACTCCCCTGAGAGAACCGGGATCTGTGTGTTTACAAGCTGTCACAAGTGATCGCGAAAGCCCGGTGGTCATCACGCCCGCTGGGCATTCGCATTGGCTCCTGGCACAAGTGCACACCCCTAGTGGCCAAAAGGCGAAGCGACGTAAGGCAACGTTGTTTCACCCAGCCGTGCCATTCTGCCTCAGTAAAACTGCGGTTAAACTGACTTCATTTAGGTCCTTTTCACACTTGTGTGACTTTTCCTGTGACTTGGGATTGCAAAGTCACATGACAAGTCATTCCCCATGATTTCCAATGATAACCATTCATATATGTGTGACTTCAAGTCATGCTGACCTCATAGTAGTCCCTGTACTACTTTGGTCCGACTTTCATGCAAGTTGAGGTCCATAGACGTCAAGTTTACACTGGCCTGAAATTGCGGCAAAATCGTGTGACTTTTAAGTAGCGGCAGTGTGAAAGGGGCCTTGCAGACTGAAGTTCATCCCTTTGATTCTCAAATGAACAGAAAGATACAATGTTTCTTTATCCCTCTTTCAGGGCTGAGCTGAGCAATGTTGTTGAGTTGAGCAAATATTGCAAATATTTTTTTTGGCAGCTGTGAGCAGGGGAACTGCTCTGCACTTGTTACACGAATCATGGAAATGCGGGATTAAGATCAAGTGGGGGGTTGAATCAAGATTACGAACTTTTAACAATTAATCATGCAGCTCTAGATCAGGGGGAATTTTCCAGACTGTTTCTTGACCAAAAATATGAGGGTATATAAACCCTCCCCCTCCTGCTCCTGCTCCCTTGAAACCTGGATGATAACTCCCTGTTGTATCAGTTCCCTCAGAAGGGATGTCATGGCCAGGGCTTTTTCTTGATCCCTTGGGAGATCTGCTATAAAAAAACGAATTGGGGGAGTCTGAGAGAACTCTAGACTGTAACCTTGCCTGATGATGTTCAACACAAAAGGACTTGTTGCTATCTTCCATACAGGAAAGAAAGTCTGTAGCCTTCCGCCCACCGGAAGGTGATCATCATTGCTTTTTTGCAACCTGTTCTGGAGGCATGAAGAGCACTCCCCCTCTACCTCACCCCCTCTGGGGATTCCAGGATCTCTTCTGACCCTGCTCACCATCTTTTTGGGGCTGCTGAAAAGGACGACATTTTTCCTTGGTGGTACTCCCTTCTTCTTAGGCGGAAAGGCCATCTTCTTGTCCACCGTTCTGTCCAAAACAGTTTCTAGTTCTGGGCCCAAATAGTAAATCCGCTGTAAAGAGGATTCCGTAAAGTTTCACTTTTGAAGCCAAGTCCCCTGACCAGGTCTTCAGTCATAGGGCCCGTCTGGACGAATTAATAAGGGCTGAAGACTTCGCAAACATCCTACATCCTAATGGACTCTGTTGAAGCGTCAGCCATGTACTTAACCGCCTTCAGGAGTGTAGAGAAGAATTCTAGTAAATCCTTTCTAGAGGTGATTGCTACCACATGTCCCTTAAACTGCTCTACCCAGCATTCGAAGTTTATAGCTACTATGGTAGACGCCATTGCCAGCTTCCGATTGCACAAGGACAAGTCCCATGCCTTCTTCAGGAAGGAGTCTGTGAACGAAAGCCTCATCTTCTTGTAAAGGAAATCTCCTTTTAGAGACTTGGAGAAAAACTGGCCCGTTTCCAGGTCTACTCTTACCGTCTTAGTCAGTAGTACCTTATGGACCAGGAACATCCTATGTTTGGTCTCCTCTAGCCCCTGGTACATCTCTTATCGTGAAATGATAATTGCGTTTTTTCGTCTTGTATGTCAAGGGTGGTATAAACCACTTTTAATAGGTCATCCACTTCCTCCAAAGTCAAAGTCAGTTTGTAACGGAAGGCCCTTATCTCCTCCTCCCCATCCTCCTCATCTGAATCCAATGTTGAGGGGGAATACTCTCTCTCCACCTCTGACTCACTTTCCACCAGTTTTGTAGTAGAGGGCAGAAGATTGGAATGGGAGCTCTGGCACTGGCCGGACCCCTGGCCCTGCTTCTTCAAAAGGGAGCGAACTGTCCCCAAAGTCTTTGCCAGTTCCTTCCTTACTGAGGAGAAGAGTTCCTTACACTCTTGTGTGGACTCCTCCTTACAAGTCCTGCAATGCAAGACCTGCAGAGTGGTTTGGGTCAGGAGTCCATTAGTGGGTTTTTACAGGAGGGCACTTCCCCCCTGAAGAAGCTCTCTCTGACTTGGAAGACACAAACAAGAACCCCTCTTTTATTTTTAGGGAAGGACCCTGACACTTGCCGCTGCCACAAACACCCTGAAGAGGGACAGAGAAAAAGACAGAGAGAGCAACCCCCACCATTACATACACCAATAAGGCCACCATTCCCTGCTGAACTGTAAAAAAGGCATCTACTTTCAACAGTCAGCTGCAGGCTTCCCCAGGGAAAGGACCATCAGACAAAACACACCCAGAGTGTAAGAAAAGCAGCATCTCTGTACCTCTCCTACCTTAGCCTGGCTGGAGTTTTGGGCACCTGCATCTGCCATCCCTGCTGACAGCTCCGTCTCCTCCATTGCCAAGCGCAGCGGCTGCCTTTTTAAGGCAATAATCCTTCTGGCGTCCCCGCACTTGAGGGCCGGTAGGAAGTCCCAGCCAGAAGAACTGCCCCTCCCCCCTGCATTCCAGCGGCCAGATCTACTCGCCGCTACACCCCGCCAGAAGTCCCATCAGCCCGGAAGTGATGTCACCTGTCGTCCAGGACTCAGGGCCGACATGCCAAGAGCTTCAGCTTCAGGCTCCCTCTCTTCATGCACACCCAAGCACACCCGCAGACTCCAAGCGCCTGGAGCGGGATCCTTCCGTCTTACCATTAGGAGAGGGGGAAGAGGACACCGGAGCAACCACCCTCTCAAAGGGGGGTGCTGGGCTGGTCGCAACAGAAAGAAAGACAAACCTGAAGGTACTGCCAACCCCTCTACCTTGGAGAGAGAGCGCAGTCCCTTCACTAGTTCCCCAGCAACACTTCCAACATGGCGGAAGAAACACTAAGACTGACTGCATGGTGGAAGCAGCTGCATTTAGGCATTTAAAGGGGCATTGTCACAGCAGTGTTTTTCCAGTGTTTTTCTCTCCAAGGTGTTGTCCTGAAAGGCAAAGGGAGAAAAAAAATGAAGGCATCATTACACTTGCGGTTAGAGGACAGTAAAAGAATGCAGTGAAGTATAGAGTTGTACACTAGCTGGGGCAAAAAGTATACATTCTGACACATTTAGCAGGCAGTAGCTCCGCCAAATGAAACCCATTCAATTTAATGGGGCCGAGCCATAACTGCAAACCAATTGATAGCCTTGCAGTTGCTGTGGTATCGACGATATAATCATAATTTGGGATGGTTCTGTCGATGCGATTGACCTTTTTGTGGAATACTGTAATAAGAATCAATACGGGCTGTCTTTCACGTTTGTCACCAATCCCAATACGCTACCGTTTCTTGACCTTGAATTAGGTCACGATGAGGTCATCTCCACCATAGTCTCAAAAAACTATATAAAACCTACTGCTGGTGATTCTTTCCTGCATTACAACAGTTGTCATTTTCCTAAGTGGATCAATGATATTCCGAAGGGTCAGTTCTGTCGGTTACGACAGAACTGTACGAGAGAGAGTGACTATGTTGATCAGAGTTTGTTACTGAAAAAGAAGTTTCTCTTTCAATAATTTTTATTGAGAAAAATGTAAAGAATACAAAGACTTGCATGTACAAATTGCGCAACATATACATTTTAAAATTAAATGGGGAAAGTAGGCGGGGGGGGAAGAATGGGAGAAGGGCCACATATTTCAGTCCATGTGGTCTACAGGTCTCTCATGAGCATTCCATGTTATGCATTATTTCTTTTTACTATGAGGATATCTATACGTCTGTACCCACTCAATCAGGTTTTTACAATTTGCATATGTGCCTAGGCTATAAATCTAACACAGTACATATGGGTATATATTCTGCTTATTATATTTGTTCCTCAATTCAATCCCTTATTTTTCTCTTTACTGCTTTGTGTGGAGGGGTGGTGCTCCTCCGGGACCCAACCGCCCACCCCAATTGGGGTCTCTACTGTGGGCCGGGGGCCCCAGCCTCACACCCCCCCCCCTGTTGCTTATATGTCGGAATTACCATATCTGTTTCCATGGCATCATTCTGTGTGGGAGGACCTGTATAGGTTGTTAATAGGATAGTGCAGCAAAAGGAAAAGTATAGGGGTAACAGAGAGAAAAGTAGAAGAGGGGAAAAGTTTGGGAGGGGTTCGGGTGGAGTGCACCCCAAGGGATCCCTCTCAGGATCCATTAGTTTTCAAAACCTGTTGATAAGTAGGATAACCATGGTTCCCAAATTTTATCAAAAGCCTTCTGTTTATCTAAAAGAATCGCTGTGAGGCGTTCATTAATCATGATCCAGGTCAATTTTGCTTTAACCATTTCAAAAGGAACCAGGGGTTTTCTCCAGGCTCCCGCTACCGCTATTCTAGATGCTGTGAATATGAAGGAAATGAGTTTCCTGGTGTGACTAGGTATTCCTTCTACTGGGTCCCCCAATAACGCTTGTTGTGGGGATTTGGTGAGGTTGACTTGGGTCAGTGAATATATAAAATTATAAATCCGTATCCAGAATCGTTTGACCTTAGGGCAGGTCCACCAAGTGTGGTACATTGTGCCTTCTTTGCCACATCCTCTGAAGCACAGAGGAGAGGCATCGGTGATATATGTCGCAATTCTCGTCGGGACCATGTACCACCTTAATAAAACTTTGTAATTCGCTTCTATCAGAGAAGTTTTAATATAGCCTTTCGAAGCCATCTGTGCCATTTTGTACCATTTATCAGTCTCCATCGTCATCTCCAGATCCTGCTCCCACCTTAGCATATAGGGCAATTTCTCCGTTGTGGAGATCAGGATGCTATAGATTAGTGATATGTGGCCTTTGTGTTTATCATAAGACCTACATAGGTATTCCATTGGGGTGGAAGAAAGAATGTCAGTTGTACGCTGTAGAGTATGCAGGAAATGAGCTATCTGGAGATAACGATAAAGCTCTGTGTTAGGTAATTGAAACTTTTCTATTAGTGCTTGTTTCGTCAATATACCTTTATGGTCGCACATGTCAGCAATGCGTATCAAACCTTTGTTGGTCCACCAAGATAGGCTTTGGGGGTTAAGACCTGGGGTGAAATCTGGCTTCTCCACCAAGGGGGCCATGGGGGAATGTATGGAGCGGAAAGCAAAGGGTTTTTGTAATCTATCCCACAGGCTCATTGAGAAGGATAAAGTGGGACACATTAAGGTTGGTCTGTCTTTCATATTAAGCCACATCATATGGCTAATGGGTTTAGCGGGGTAAGGGGCAGATTCCATTGTCATCCAGGACGGGGCTGGTGCTCCGGAGTGGGAGCGAATTAATTGAGCCAATTGGGCTGCTTCGAAATATTTTATCAGATTAGGGGTTCCCAGACCTCCCTTGGTTTTGGGGGCATTAAGAGTTAGTTTGTTCACCCTAGGTCTTGTGTTACCCCATATGAACTTCATTATTTTTTTTCTGAAACCCCTCAAGATCAGATCTGTTGATAGCAATCGGGAGAGTCCTAAACAAATACAACAATCTTGGTAAAAGATTCATTTTTATGGAGTACAGTCTGCCGAACCATGATGGGGGACTAGCAGCCCATCTTAATAAATCTAATGTCAACCTCCCATACATGGGGGGGTAGTTGGCTTTATAGAGGGTCTGTATGGAGGGGGTTAGAAATATGCCTAGGTATGGGAGTTTATCTTTCTGCCATTTAAATTGGAATGACGCTTGTAGTTGTTGGACTGTTTGTTGTTCTAGCGTGAGATTTAAGGCCTCAGATTTGGAGTGGTTGATCGTAAGACCCGAAAATACCGAGAAGCGACGTAGAATTTGGAATAGGTTGGGAAGAGAAACAATCGGAGAGGAGATGAACATCAAGATATCATCGGCGAACAAAGAACATTTCTGTTCACCATTTCCACAATGTATGCCTCTTACGTCTTTATTGTTTCTTATTTTGATCGCTAGGGGTTCTAAAGTTAAAATGAATAGTATAGGTGATAGTGGGCATCCCTGCCTTGTTCCTCTGTGTATATTTATGGTATGTGACTTATATCCTTTTATCTGGATTTTGGCCGTAGGGGTATTGTATAGTGTCTGTAGTATTGTTAGGAAATGGGGCCCAAACCCGTATTTCCTTAGTACATAATATATGTATTCCCATGTGACTGAATCAAATGCTTTGCAAAGATCTAGGGAAAGTAGCATACCCTTGCGTATTCCGAAATTATCCCAGTTGGAGTTAAGCGCTGCTATGATATCTATCGCCCGACGGGTTTGATCTGGGGCTTGTCGTCCGGGGACGAATCCCACCTGGTCTGGGTGAATATAATTGGCTAGGAAAGTGTTCATTCTGGTCGCTAACACCTTAGTCATCAATTTGAGATCTGTATTAATTAGTGATATTGGGCGGTAATTGGCAGGGTCTCCATGATCCTTCCCCGGTTTAGGAATGACTTGTATGAGAGCTTCGTTTTCGTATGTACCTAGTGTATCACCTTTCTTCATTGCATTAAAGAAGGAACATAGATGCGGGGTCAATATGGCTGCGTATTTTTTGTAGTAGTGGCCCGTGAAGCCATCCGGGCCAGGAGCCTTTGAGGGGTTCAGACACTTGATGGCTGCTAAAATTTCCCCCTCAGTGAAGTCTGCCTCCATGATCTCTACATGTTCCCGTGCGACACGTGGTAGTGAGAGGTCACGGAAGAAGGCGTCCGCTTTAGTTTTAGGAAATGGATTGGGTTTGTTGTATAATTTTGTGAAAAACCTTGAGAATTCTTGTGTTATCAATTGGGGGTTTTGGGTAAGTTTCCCTTCTCTCGTGCGAATTCTCGGCATGGCTGAGTTAAATGGGCGGGGGGTAAGTTTTCTTGCTAAAAGGGTCGTAGGTTTATCTCCCCTGGTATAGAAACGATGTCTAGCCCAGCGGAGGTATTTTTCAGCTTTGGTTGTGAGACTATAATTTAGAGCTGACCGTGCTATGTCTATTTTATGGCGTAAGTCTAAATGGGGGTTAGCTTTTTGTTCCTGGACTATTTTGTGTAATTCTTCGTCCTGTTGCTGTATCTTTTGCATGTTGTTTCTCTTATTTCTAGAGGCTATTTGGATTAGTCTACCACGAATAGTGGCTTTATGTGCTGCCCAATTAGTGCCGGGGGAGGTGGCGCTAGGATGGTTATCAATGAAATATTGCCGAATGTCTTTCTCTAGTTCAGCGTAGACTATGGGGTCATTTAGCAGTGAAGCATTGAGCCGCCAGGATGAGGGTTGTGGTCTCGTCCAGAGATCGGATAGTGACATTAAGACAGGTGAGTGGTCAGACCATGAGTTGGGAACTATTTCAGCAGAAGTGATCGACGGTAGTAACGCGGATTGTATGAATAAATGGTCTATACGGGAATATGTTTTGTGGACTAGGGAGTAGTGTGTGAAATCTCTAGTTGTGGGATGATAGTCTCTCCATACATCTATTAGGTCATGGGAAAACAGCAGCCTAGCTAGTTTAACGCCTTGCTTGGGTATATGTTTCACAATGGGTTTGTGTATATTAGACCTGTCCAAAATTTGATCTAGAGAGACGTTACTGTCTCCTCCCAGTATTACTTTGCCTTGTATATGTGGGAGTAGGATTTTTAGCATATTTTCGAAAAATGTTACTTGGCCTGTGTTAGGCGCGTAGTAAGATATAAGTGTAAGAGCACTCTCATTAACTGTACCTACGACCATGATATATCTTCCTTCCTTGTCTTTTATGACCATATTAGGGGTGAATGGGACTCTCTTGGCGATACAAATTGCTACCCCTCTCTTTTTATCTGGGCCATTTGACAAATAAAAAGTGGGGTATTTGGAACTCAGGTAACGGGGGGCTGAAGTGCGCAAGAAATGTGTCTCCTGGAGGAGTAAGAAATCAGCTTTCAAGTTGTGGTAATTTTGAAAAGCTTTTGCGCGTTTCGTGGGGGAATTTAAACCCTGGACATTATGTGTTAAAATGCGAGTATGGGAAGTGTATACTGGTGAGCTTAACATTATGGTTCGTCAGACCGTACTTGCCCGTTGTAGATGTCTGCCAACTCCATCCGCCTGAGGGTGTTTTGGTATGATTCTTCGCTATTCGGACGCTGGGGTGCACTCCGGGAGGGAAGGGGGAGAGAAGAAAAAGAGAGAGAAGATGAGAAAACAATGTTGGGGTAGGATGAACTGGACCACTGTCCACCCATCCCCCTAGAAAAAACATACATGAGCATCTGATTTAAGGTAGAAAACATATATTTCAAGGTCCTGGAGATCATATTCTCCGTCTAGTGGAGCGAGGTTATCGTCACCTAATTGGTGACGGCAAGCTCGCTAAAAAGTGGCATGCGGTTTCGCCCCGGCTCTTTCAATATAAAATATCTTTCCTGTAGGGAGGGAATCCTATCTAGACTAATAGACTAACATTTTCTATTGGCCTAAATCCCGCTAGGTTCAACTAAACAAAACTGAGGGATTGTTTGCAAAAATCAAGTAACGCCTGCATTCTAAGCTAGCATATATTAGTAAAGAAATTTCAAGCAAAACTCTCCATAAGAGGAGGAGGCTATGTCCCTTCAAAAATAAGGAAGGAAGTCACATTAATGTTGTAATGACATAATGAACTGGCTCAACCGTGGCCAACCGTATGAGATCCAAGTCCCCTGAGGGGTCCATGCAGCGATGAAGTTCGTCACCGCAGGAGCAAAAGGGAAGAAAAAAAATAGAATTTGATCAGTAAGGTATTCAGATCCGTCAACCGTCTGGTCCTGTTGCTGGATGTCGTCTTCTGGAGGAATATCGTGAGCGTTGTTGTTCCCACAAGGGTGAGACTGGACGATCCAATTCTGGTCGAGATTTTGGGGAGGGTGCTTCTCTGGAGATTAAGCCTAGGCCCATAAGGATGTCTTCTCCATCTGGAAAATTAGTAAAGGAATGTGTTTTCCCCTTAAAGGTAAATGACAAACGAAAAGGGAAAGACCACCGATATTTAATTTGGCGGTTAGTAAGCTGCGCTAATAACGGCTTCAGGGCCCTTCTTTTTTGGATAGTCATTTGTGAGATGTCCGCAAAAATCTGTATTGGGTGACCCATGAGGTTGATTTCATTCTTACCGCGGGCTGCGGTCATTATTTGCTCCTTAATTCTATAAAAGTGTGGATTGACGATCACGTCCCTCGGGGGGCCATCTTGTCTTGGAGCTGTCAGTGCTCTGTGGACTCTGTCGATTTCCATGTGCTGCGGCGTGATGTCGGGAATCAGATCTTGCATTAATGTATGCACTGCATCTTCCAAATCTGTTACTGTTTCTGGTAGACCGCGTATGCGGAAGTTATGGCGCCTGGATCTATTTTCTTGATCTTCGATTTTGGCGTTGGCTTCATCTAACTGCTCCTGCAGTGAGGATATCATGTTTGAATTCTGGTTGACTCTGCGAACTGTGCCATCCATTTTAGATTCAATATGATCCAGCCTCTCTCCTATATCATTAAAGTCATGCTTCATTTCAGCAGTAATTGATTGACATGCTTTGGTCAGTTCCTGTTGTAATAGTGCTGAAAAGCGAGCGAGGAAGACAGAATCTCCTGAGTATGGTGCTGGAGGTGGGGGAGGCTGCTCACTTGCTGTGCTGTTTTGGCTCAGGGCAAGTTCAGCTATTTCAGCCATATTCCTCTCCATGGAGGACGCTGGGGAGGTTGCACCATCTATTCCCTCTCCCTGGTAGGTATGGGAGGGGGAAAGAGAGAAGCGTGGGGACTCACCCTTCTGTGGCCTGGTCAAATCTTCCTGAGATTGGGAGGAGAAGGGGTCCCTTGCATCATCTATGTCTGCGGACGCAGAAGCTGGAAAGGAGGGTCTTGCAGGGGGGGATTGAGTGTTTTTCGCCCCGCTCACCTGCTTCACTGCATGTGTGTCTGTCCTCCTGCCGGTCGCCATCTTGGATGGGGGGGTCCGCGCTGCTGTGTTCCCAGAACGGAACGAATAGCTTGTTTGTGGGGGCTTTTTCTTAGCTGTACCCCCTCCTCTGCGATTCATCGCTTGATCAGCAATCCGGCAGCGAGTGTTTCGGTTCCCCTCCGGCTCGTTTTTGCTGTGAAAGGCCGGCGGCGTGCGGAGCAGGTCAGAACATGTCTGCTCCCGTGCCCGCGCGCATGCGCACTCCTGAAAAAGAAGTTTAAAGATAAAGATTATCCTGAAGCTCACGTTGATCAAGCCTTCCAATACTATCTAAAAGGAAAACCTCCTAAAGTGTCCCGTGAACCAGACAATTATACTGCACAGTTTATCACTACCTTTCATTGTAACTTCAAAAAAAATGGAAAACATTTTGAACAGACATTGGAGCATCCTATTGCAGGATCCATTATTGAAACCGTTCATTCCAGAGAGACCGAGGGTTACATACCATAGGGCGCCTAAACTGAAAACAAAAATAGCTCATAGTAAAATTAAATCTAGATGCAACCCCTCTGAAAAGCCCGTTCTTATCCCATTGGTCGGGATGTTTCAGTGCCGTAAGCCCCTATGCAAAACGTGCAAATACGTTCAGCATGGTCAAAAGTCCTTTACCACAAAAGGGAAAACGTATGAATTGAAGCACTTTTACAATTGCTCTTCAGATTTTGTTGTTCATGGGTTCAGCTGTCCATGCGGCCTAGTTTGCGTAGGTCGGACTATTCAAGCCCTCAGGGTTAGTTTCGGAGAACATAGGAGAGCGATTGAAGGTGGTATCGACCCGCATAGTGTCCCTAGACACTTTTTTCAAGCTCATCAACAGTCTACCGTTGGCCTGCAGGTCTGGGTGATTGAGCAAATCTCTAACTCTCTCCCAGCAGCAGAACGTTTTAAAAAGCTGTGTGCGAGAGAAACGTTCTGGATTTATAATTTAGACGTTCTCTCGCCTGGCGGAATTAACGAAGGAGAATTAACGAAGGAGACGAAATTTCTACCATTTTATACTTGATTTTAATGTAGCCGTATGAATACTGCTTGGACCTTGAAGAAGGGGACATACCCGAAAGCTTGTCCTGAAAAATTGTATGTTAGTGCAAATAAAAAAAGTATCACGGACAGTACTCAATTTTCTCTACCATTTTATAAAAATATAACATAACTTACTATATTCCTTTGTATTAGCTTTTACCTTTTTGGCATTATCTCTAGCTTCTATTGGTTGTTTTTAATAGTATTTACTACATCTAGTCTCATTGTTCTTAAATATGATTATTTTTTTAATTTTATCCTTTTTTTTTTTTTTTTACGTCACCTCTGCCATGTGTTTATTTTATTTTTTTACGTCACCTCTGCCATGTGTTTTTTTTCACCTCTGCCATGTGTTTATATATTTATTTTTCACGTCACCTCTGCCATGTGTTTATTTTTTCACGTCACCTCTGCCTTGTGTTTATTTTATTTTATTTTTTGTTTATGCCATTCAAATGGTAACATTATATTACATATGATCTTTTTTTTATGCCATTCCAATAGTAACATTATATTAAATATGACCTTTGTCCAGAATCACTTATATGATTGATTGTTTTTTTAATTGCCCTGTTTTTTATAATCGCTTAGTTTTTAGCTTCATATTGTGTTGTTTTTTTTATATACACGCCCCTTATATCTTGCTTGTTACATGACCCCGCCCACGCTCCCATGTCAGCCCTCTATAAAGTCTAGTCATGGTATTTCTATTTGAATCTGTTGACAAAGGAGCACGACTTGCTTACATCGCCAAGTGCGCACGCTCTCGAAACACATCCAGCTTTGATGATGTCATCCGTCCGCAGCAAGCTGTCCTGTGCCTCGCTCTGAGGACACTCTCCGGAGCCTGCGTCCTCCATCTACCGGAAGATCTCACAGTTGTCAGCAAGGAATCCACACTGCTTAGGACTTGGGGATGCGTCACTGTATTATTAATACCATGCCTGTTTATTCCTACAAAATGTGAGTTGATCTACATCTATTATTAAAAGCGTTGTTTCTAAAATACTGCACCCAGAGGTGCCTCTCTACTGTTTTGTTGCAGCTGAGGAAGTGGTTTCTACCCTATCATGATGGCAGCCCTGTTTGCATTTTTTGGATGCTTTTTTCCCTTTGTCACCATTCCTAAATAGACTCTTTCAGCCAATATTTATTTTATGGACTTACCAGACTCTATTTTTATCATTACCTCCCTTTTTTTATTTATTTATTTTTTTTATTTTAGCAGATTTGTATCAGAATTTTTATGATGTCTGACTTGTTTTGCGCCTATACTTTTTATATTGTTTGCACTGTGGTATTCCCATTCAAAGACCCCATTCAGCTGTCAAAAAAACAGGCATTGAGGAGGCCCAGTGTTGCCCCCTGAAGGCTTTTTAGCTACACCTGTACCACTATCTGAAAATAGATCCACTGCAGATTGAAAGACTGCTTCAGGTGTAAACAAGCTGGCGGTTGTGTCTATGTAAAGATATCTAGGGTGGACATTTTAATGTTTTGCCATACAAAGTAAGTGTGAAACACGTATATTGATGTATTTGTGTTATGTGTGCACTAATAGTTACATTTTATATGACTGCTTGTGTGTACAGGTTTGCCACCCAACATTCGTGTTGCCAGATTTAAACTTCATGAACTGACAGAATTACATTGTGAATATGTGTCGAACATCAAGAAGGCCGAATTCTGGTATAAGAAGATTAATGAAAAGAGATCTTCATGGGTGGCCCATTTAAGTGAAGACAAAGGCACGGATTATAAATCAAGAGTTATAGTCATCAATGATAAACAGAAGAAGAGACTGACAGTTCAATTCCAACAGGTGGAACTCTGGGATAGTGGTATCTACCAGTGCTTAGCTAATGACACCATACTGACTGAAATCTTACTGATAGTGACCATGGATAATGGTAAGTTAAACAGCATACTTATTTTGTTGGAAGCTGAAGTTTAGGTAAACATGTTTTCCTAAAGCCAATCCATGGCAGCATACATATGATATAGCTTCGTCCCTATATCCATCCACTAGGGGTGTGGAATTTAATCGCTGCATCGATGCATCGCGATTCGGGGGTCCCCGATGCGGCATCGATGCAAGCCCCCCTAAACATCGATGTCGGATGTGACAACATCCCGACTTGCCCCGCCCCTCCCGGAAGTGTACTCCAAGCGTTTTTTGTCAAAATGGCTTTTGCTATTAAATTCAATAGTAATCCATTCAGTGGTGATCGCTGTATGTGTTTTTTTTAAAAATATATGTAGCTTCATACCTCGTTTTTAGTTGTGTATATAACTGTATATCCGGCGTACATGTGACTGCTCGGTCCGGCCCGCCCCTCTCCTCTCTGTCCCTCCTGACGTCAGCCCCGCCCGCCTCTCTTCTGATCTGATAGCTACAGTTGGTGGGCGGGGCTGAGAACTCCCACTGACATCAGGAGAATCAGAGAGACATGAGACAGAGGAGAGAGATGCGGACCGGACTGAGCAGTCACATGACCGGCTTATACAGTTTTACACACAGACTAAAAAAACGAGGTATGATGCATATATTTAAAAAAAAAACACACACACAGCGATCACCACTTAATGGATTACAATTGTATTTATTAACAAAAGCCATTTTGACAAAAACACAGTTATTTATATTTACACAGACAAAAATAAGATATGCAGCTGCATAAATTTTAAAATGCAGATACAGCAGTGGGCACTTAATGGATTTTAACTGCATTTTTTTTACCACACAGGTATTTTATCAGCTGTATGTAGAGTACAAGTGTGTTTGTATTCTACTTACACTGTCTCCTACATGTGCTGTGTGACATTATTTCTCTGCCCCCCTCCCAGTTTGCACATTCCACTGTGTTAACTCCTAGTGTGCTGGAAGGTGCAAACAGGGGAGCCCAGAGAAATGTCACAGAGACAGTAGAGGAACTTCACGGGGCTGTTTGTCAGTTGTGGATTGTAATCCCTCCTGACCTTCCAGCAGCCGTGTGTGTGAATTCCTGTACCTTGTAGTGCACCAGATTAGTGCACTACGTAAAGTGGAGTTCCACCCGTTTTTTTAGTTTATTAAAAGTCAGCAGCTACAAAAAGTGTATCTGCTGACTTTTAATAATCAGACATTCACCTGTCCCACGGTCCATCGATGCGGCCGCACGGAGCCTCGCTCCTCTCCCTCTCCTCTGCGCCGTCATATCTACTGTGGGCAGTGACACCCGCCTGTGACAGTTTATGGCTTCACAGCCGGGCGCAGACTGCACGAGCCGCACTGCGCTCTGCCATTGGCCAGCCCATCTTCTGGGACCCAGAAGATCGCTGGCAGGGAGGGGCCGCCTAGTAAATTTTTTGTTTATTAAAAGTCAGCAGCTACAAAAAAAGTGTATCTTCTGACTTTTAATAAAAAGACACTCACCTGTCCCACAATCCAGCGACGTGGCCACCCAAACCCTCCATTCTCTCCCCTGCCTGTCCACGGCGCTGGCAATACTACTGTGGGCATCCGGCTGTGACAGCTTGCAGCTTCACAGCCGGGTGCGCATGTCTCACTGCACTGTCCTGCACAGCCGGGCAATCTTCTGGGAACTGTGATGTGTCCCAGAAGATTGCAGGGAAGAAGGGCCGCCTAGGCAGCCCAAGCGGAAGTAGGAGCTCGTCGGTAATCGTGATGCATCGTGATGCATCGCGGAATCGAATCGTTGACCAGATAATCGTAATCGAATCGAATCGTGAGACCAGTGAAGATGCGCACCCCTACCATCCACAGGACCTGTCCAAATCTATAAAGTTTGACTGAGAGCAACTTCCCCCATTCTCCATAAAGTGTGATTTATGGAGAATGGGGGAATGTTTAGCTAGCAATTTTCCTGACACCAACATGGCAACATACATATGATAAATATATCATATGTATGTTGGCTCCAGGAAAACGGAAAATTGTATCAAATACTTACTGTAATTTTCCTTTCCTGATGCCAATCCATGGCAGCATACCTCTCTTTTTTGATCTTGATATTTTTACGGAGAATGGGGGAGGTTGCTTTCAGTCAAACTTTTATAGATTTGGGCAGGTCCTGTGGGTGGATATAGGGGTGGAGCTATATCATTAGAATACTGCCATGGGTTGGCGTCAGGAAAGGAAAATTACGGTAAGTATTTGATACAATTTTCTGTTTTTCTTTACAGCTTTAGTTACATAACTTACCTGTAATGAAGTATGGCCGATGATGTTCAGGCTGCTGGGTTCTGTATAAATCTTCACTGCTGGGCTGCCTGCCTCTTCCTGCTGCTGAGCTCCTGGCACTACAGGAGCGAACGACTTCAGATCTCTGGGCTCAGCTGAACTAAAGAGCATTCAATAGGGGATACAATCCCTCCTGCCCTCTTCTCCACTGAGAATTTGCTTTCATTGATTACACTGCCTGTAACATGATTTGCGAAAGGGAGAAAGTCTGATCGGTCACAGGATTTTCTCCTCCATTCACAGAGCATATTACAGGCAGTTCAATTAGAAAAAATAGGATTTTTATAACAGCTTACCTGTAAAATCCTTTTCTTTGAAGTACATCACAGGACACAGAGCCATAGTAGTTACTATGTGGGTTATAGGCCACCTTCAGGTGATGGACACTGGCACGCCCTAAATTAAAAAGTGCACTCCCTATATAACCCCTCCCACTGGTGGGAGTACCTAAGTTTTGTAGCAAAGCAATACACATGTATACCAAGTAGGGAGGGACCTCTGTGTCCTGTGATGTACTTCAAAGAAAAGGATTTTGCAGGTAAGCTGTTATAAAAATCCTATTTTCTTATCGTGCATCACGGGACACAGAGCCATAGTAGTTACTATGTGGGATGTCCCATAGCAATGCCAACTGAAGGGAGGGAGACACAACAAAGTAGGGCACCAAGAGACTAGAGGACTCATACTTCACCCTGCAGTACACTGCGCCCAAAGGCGATGTCCTCATGCCTTTTACATCTACTTGATAGAATATGGTAAATGTATGGACTGAAGACCAAGTTGCGGCCTTGCAGATTTAAGCCATGGAGGCTTGGTAATGCCCTGCCCAAGAAGCACTAACAGCCCTGGTGCAGTGCACTTTAATATGAAAAGGAGGAATTTTCCTCTTAAAACCATAAGTTTGAACAATCACTTGACAAATCCATTTAGAGATAGTAGATTTTGATGCTGCCTGTCCTCTTTTAGGACCAGTTGGCAACACAAACAAAACATTTGTTTACCAATCTGAGCGGTCACTTTCGAAAGACCTTGACCGCTCTCACCACATCAAGAAAATGTAGTGACCTTTCTTCCACCAAAGCGAAGTTCTGGGAAAAAAATGAAGACAGAACAATATTCTGGTTTAAATGAAAACCCGATACTACCTTCGGTAAGAATTCCGGATGAGGCCGCAATACAGCCTCATCCTTATGAACAACCAATACGGCTCCTTACAAGAAAGAGCAGCCAACACTGATACTCTTCTTGCAGAAGATATGGCAACCAAGAAAATTTTTTTTCCCCCGTCAAAAGGACCAAGGGAATATCTCGTACTGGCTCCGAAAAAAAGCTTCTTCTAACCCGACAGGACTAAAATTAAGTTCCAAGGGATCAGGGGTGAGCAAACTGGAGGATTAATCTGCGTTACCCCTTGAATAAAGTTACGAACCAGAGAGAGAGGGAAGCAAGTGGTTGATGAAAAGACCGATAAGGCCGACATCTGGCCATCGATAGTACTCAAGGCCAGCTTCAATTCTAATCCTGTAACAAAGAAAAAAAAAGAATTGCGCTAGGTGCGTGTTAAATGTGAAAATTGAAAAATTATAAAAAAGGGGAACAGTGAAAGATATCCTGCAGCTGAACACTAAAACCCCGATATAGGGCACAAAATAATAAAAATAAAAATAAGAGTGCAGCGCCATATAAATACTAAAAATGAATATGATATGTATAATGATACTGTAAACAATATACTACTAGTGTAACAATAATGATCAATAATCAAGTGAAAAAGGATCAAATGAAAAAATAGTCCATATGTAATTCCTCCATTTCCAGTGGACGTGCATATGAGAACACAAAAAAAAAAAAAATTAGCGACAGATATAGTGCATAAGTGAAATTATCTAGTCATCCAGGGCAGCAGAATCTGTCTTTATTTTGGAGAATCCAGTGCCGTCACATGACTTCAAATCTACTTGCTTCTGAGACCAAAATCAGCCAGTGAAAGCTAGTGACATCACTGGATTCAGCAAAATAAAGACAGATTCTGCTGCCCTGGATGACTTGTTGCCTTCAAAAAAATTTGAATTCCAGCAGTGAGATCTCTCTACTAGAACTCTCAGCTCTTTTCAGATAGGCAATCAAATTTCAAACAGAAATCCCAATAACTGGATTCCAATATAGTAAGACAACGCTCTTCCTCTGCTCCTCCTCATAAATGGCGCACGTCCATTGTCGCATGGCGCTTGTCTCTTGGAAATGCGCCATTGAGGAAGACCTTCATTGAAGCTGACCGGCCACCTGTGTAGAAGGTCTGGGAGATCCTAGCAGCATTTCTGTTGCTCTACTAAGCCTGTTTAGACCCCCCTGAGTAAGGGCAATCACAGGCTTTCTGGTAAGCCTCCATTTTTTTCATTGTAAGGTGGCGGGCAGTACAAGTGGTGAAAAGCTTAAACGCATTGGAAATCTTCCTTTTGGATACTTTCACTTATGAACTATATCTGTCACTAATTTTTTTTTTTTGTGTGTTCTCATATGCAAGTCCACTGGAAATGGAGGAATTACATATGGACTATTTTTTTATTTGATCCTTTTTCACTTGATTATTGATCATTATTGTTACACTAGTAGTATATTGTTTACAGTATCATTATACATATCATATTCATTTTAAGTATTTATCTGGCGCTGCACTCTTATTTTTATTTTTCAATTCTAATCCTATCTGTAGGAATTCAAGGATCCTACCTATGACATATTTCCTGAGATGCCAACCCCTGGATTTACACCAGGAAACATATGCCTTCCAGATTCAAGACTGGAGGCCGGCTTCCTAGCATTTACCCAAGCAGAACTACTTAGGTTAACCGTCCACGATCTTTCAGAATGTGGGTCTCAATAGCCAAACCACTAAATTTAGCTTTGTAAGGTAAGATGGAATACCGGACCTCGCGAGAGAAGGTCTGGCCATAGTGGTAGGGTCCAAGGGTCCCCCACCGCTATCTTTTTGATCTCGGCAAACCAAGATCTCCTGGGCTACACTGGGACCACAAGAATCAGCTCCTTCCTTTCTTGCTTGATCCTGCGAAAAAGGCGCAGAAGCAGCAGAAGAGGGAATGCATAGATCAGTAAAAAACTGATCCCACAGAAAAAATCAAGGCATCTGTTTCGTATGCCATCGGATCCCTTGTCCTTAAAACAAAATTCCACATCCGGAACTCCCCATCTTCTGGTATATCAACAGAAACATGTCGGGGTAAAAGGACCATTCTCCCAGGAACAATTGTTGGCAACTCAAGTAGTCAGCCTGTCAAGTCCTATTCCTGGAATAAAAATTGCTAATAAAAAGAAAAAGAATGTTGTTTTCTGCCAAGAAAGAATATGATTCACCTCTTTGTGGGCCGCACGACTTCTTGTGCCCCCTTGGTGAATGATAAAAGCCACAACTGTGGCACTGTCGGATTGGATCCTGATAGGACAATTCCGTAGATTGAGCATCCAGGCCTTGAGGACCAAGCATACTGCCCGAATCTCTAGAATATTGATGGACAAGGTCATCACTGATTTGGACCATTTCCTTAGGCCAGATGCTTCTTCCAGGACTGCTCCTCAGCCCAGAAGGCTGGCGTCTGTTGTTACTACCTTCCAGGTAACTGGTAGAAAGGATTCCTCTTTTTGAAGATTGGGGGAAGACGCACATTGGGGGATAAATGCATTAGGAAGCCCAGAGCTTGGGCCTTCTTGTTCCCAGTTGACAGGATACTGTTTTGCAGCAGTCTTAAATGAAACCGCGCATAAGGAACGGCCTTGAAAGAAGCCACCATCTTTCCCAACAAATTCATGCAAAGCAGAATAGAAGGATTCTTCTTTGACTTGAGTAACTTAATCAGTTCCCTTTTGGAACTGATCCTTTCCTGTGGAAAAAAACATCCTCTTTTGAGCTGTATCAATGATCAGCCCCAAGTACTGCAATCTCCTTGATGGATTTAAGGAGGATTTCTCTAGGTTAAGAATCCAACCTAGGTATTCCAGGTAGCTAACTGCGGTGACCAAAGTTTGGATTAAGCGGGCTACTGAATTGATCTATGAAGAGAAGATCTAAATAGGCTAGTATTGTTATACCTTGAGCCATTACCCTGGCTAAAGGAGGAGCCAGGACCTTTGTAAACACTTAAGGTGGAGTAGCTAGACCGAAAGGCAGAGTTACAAACTGAAAATGAAGATTTTCTACCTTGAAGCTTAAATTTCTGGTGAGCAGGGAAAAAAACGGCACATGGAAAAAAGCATCCTTGATGTCGATTGACGCCAGAAGTTCTCCACCTTGTAGGACGGAGACTACTGATCGGATTGACTCCATGTGAAAAGAATGGATATTCAAAGTCGGTTTAGATCTTTGAGAGAAAGAGACTTCTTTTCACTGCATCTCTGGGATCGTATTGATCTGAGAAACCGAGGAGACGGGAACTCTGGCAATGTTCCTGCCAGACCCTTTGAAAACTATAGAAGCCCCCCCCCCCCCCCCCACACTCGAGAGAGCCCTTTCATAAGGCTTTAGTATTTTGTCTTGTGGGTTCCCTCCCCCAGGTCCTATTTTGACCCTGGGACTGACCCTGAGGTTTAACTCTTGAATCCTGACGGTGGAGGCCGTTGAGACTGCCTGAAGGCAGATGTCCCTGGCACTAGAGAAGAAGCATATTTAAAAGAAAAATACTTAAACTTCTTAACCAGAAAAAAGGGAACTTTTCCAATTAGAAATTCTTTGGATATACTTTTCCAGATTGTCTCCAAATAACTGTTCACCATAAAAAGGGAAACTGGCCAAGAGCTTTTTGCATGGCGGTTCGGCTGACCATCTTTCAACCATAGGATTCTATGCACATTTACCAGCCTTAGCAAGGGCCGTGAGGCCTGGAGAATAGAATCTTTCATAGCGTCAACTGTAAAACAGAACGCTTCTGATATGCCGGCCAAACCCTGGGCCTGCTTATCAGGAATAACTTTGAGTACCTCTATAAACTGGTCCTTTAAGGACTGAGATACTCTGAACGCCAGCACAGGTTTGAATGACTGAACCTGCAAGCGAAACCCCTTTGGACCCTTTAGCATATGAGCATTGTCTACTGGACAAGTCAGGTTTTTGTTTACAGAGGATATAGCAGCATTAATTGCTGGAACTCCCCATAAAACCCTTCCTCCATAAAATAAAGTATTGAGAACTTTTTCAGAGGAAAAAAACTGTTTATCTGGGTCCTCTCACTCAGAATACATAAGCTTTCTTAGCCATGAATGGATAGAAAAAAGCATGAACAGATTGGGGGGGCTTTTAGTGAACCCAAAGCAGAGGTGGGCTCATCGACTGACTGCGTTACTGGCAGTAAACATGTGGAGGGGACCAATTCAGTGAGCGACTGTAAACAACCTTTCCTGCAAGCTTGATACTTCGCATCAGGTTCTTCAGAAGAAGAGACATCAGCCTTTCCCTGGTCCTAGAGAGAAATTTGCCATCTCTCGCTCCTTGTTGCTCAGTATGAGGGCCCTGAGCAATGGATGGGGACCTGTTACGCTTAGTCCCACTCTGGGATGCAATTAAAGCATTAAACGTTTATTTCAAGCTTAAAATGGTTGAAGAAAAAACCTCCTTCGTAATATACACAGGGCCTGCAGTGTTTAAGAGCAGCTGCAACACTTGCCCCTCTTGGCGGCTCACCGTGACCAGCCATATTACTCTCAGGGAGGATGCCATCTTACTGGGATGGATCTAAGCTTCCGTGTGACTAAATAAGTCTTTCTAGAGCCTTTTATTGAGGTGTTTTTACCCCCCTTCTGCCATAGCCCGATGCACAAAGCAGAGGTACTGCCAGAAGGAATGCATATACTGCTTGAGCTATAGTCCAGCACAGTTGCTGCTATTAATGCCCAACCTGATGCAGCAGTAAAAAATGTGTCAAAGGAAATGCCTGTGTCACCAAACCTGTTAACGCCACCTTTTGCTCTTGTGTCCCTCCACAGCCTGCAGCAACACAAAAGGTGCTTTTAAAACCTTGCCTCCTCGTGTTGGGCGTCGCCGCTAAGCCCCCCCCCCCGCGTTGCCTACGGCTCCTTCCTCTTTCTTTAAAATAAAGCTTTTTCCAGCACGAGCGGCAGACTACAGGTCCTCTCGGACCTACAGGAAGAAACAGCATGGCGCAGGGGGCTGCAAGTAAATGAGCGGCGCGTTGATCATGCCAGTTTCTCTGCCTTTTTTTTAAAAAGAAACTTTAGAGTGCTTATTCCTCCAAGAGAGGGAGACTGTCAGCACAGGGGGGCGATAAGCGGGGAAAAGAACCCCCCCCCCCCCAAGCTTACCAGAGGTCCTGCTGTCTGGCTGGAGGAAGAAACATCACAGCTCTCTGACACAGCGTGTTCTTTCAGCGTTAGGCGGTGAGTGCTCAATACAGCCCCCAGTGGTGACACATAGGCATGACAACATTTTACTGATTTTTAAAGGAGACATTCATAAGAAAATTCAAAAAATTTCTTCGAAAACACCACTTACCTTTCCTGCCGCATAATTTTCTAAGGTAAACCAACAGACCCAATCTTCACCCTTCACAGTGGGTTCCATTAAATGTTCAAGAGCTAGGGATCCTCAGGAAACCCACTATCCTGGACCTGGAACAGCACCCCGCCAGTAAAACTTTATGGCCTTACTTTCAAAAAGCACTGGATCCCTGGGTACAGCTCTCTAAAAAGAGAAGCATTCACAGGCAAAAACCTTGTTTCTTCGGATATGAGGCCCAGGTACCATTCAATTTGGCCAGAAGAGACACTGGATCCAGTCAGCATGGCTAGCCCCAGCAAGGATTGCTCCAGTGCAGCTCAGCACAGCACATCTTTACTCGTGACCTAGCCCCAGCAAGGATTGCTCCAGTGCAGCTCAGCACAGCACATCTTTACTCGTGACCAACAGACACTGGCGAAAAAACTGAGGTACTCCCACCAGTGGGAGGGGTTATATAGGGAGTGCACTTTTTAATTTAGGGCATGCCAGTGTCCATCACCTGAAGGTGGCCTATAACCCACATAGTAACTACTATGGCTCTGTGTTCTGTGATGTATGAAAAGAAAGAACTTTTCTCAATGGAGGGAGAAGAGGGTCATGTTCCCATCAGTTCATCTTTAATGCAGCTGAGCCCGGAGATGAAAAGCTGTCGACCCTCACAGGGCCAGAAGCTTAGCAGGTGGAAAAGTTCAAGGCAGTCCAGCAGTGAACTGGAGAATCTATAGAATCCAGCAATCGGTGTGAATAGAAAATGTCCCAGCATCAGTGGGAGCAAACACTGTACCGTTATTGGTTTTAACAGGAGGAATAGTGCTCCATCGATGGTGTTAATGGGAGGAATAATGCCCCATTATTGGTCTTAGTAGGAGAAACAATGCCCCATCAATGGTGTCAGTGGGAGGAATGATGCCCCATCATTGGTCATAGTAGGAGAAACAGTGCCCCATAGATGTTACAATAAACCGTTGGAAATGGTACTATTTGTACTAAAATTAAAAATATGCAACATACGTTTGCAAAATGTGACAATGAAATAAAGGGTTGGTTCACCAATGCCAGCAGTCTGCCAAGCAAAATAGGCATGTTGTAAACTCTGGCGCACGAGGAAAACTTTGATCTAATTGGTATTGCTGAATCTTGGCTTCATTCTTCTCATGACTGGGCTATTAATATTCCTGGCTATGCTCTCTTTCGGAAAGACAGGATAAAATGGAGGGGTAGTGGTGTCTGTCTCTATGTGAGAAGTGATCTCAAAGAAAGTGTGGAAGAGGTCCTAGTTGATGGAGAGTGTGATAAGCCTGAAGAGTTATGGGTGGAACTGTACATGGGTGTGCGCACTACAAAGGTTGTCATTGGAGATTGTTATAGATCTCCCAGTATTAGTGAGGAGGTGGCTCCTTGCACAGATGGAAAGGGCTGCAAGGGCTGGGACAGAGATAGTAATGGGGGATTTTAACTACCCAGAAATTGACTGGAGTAATGGCACTGCTGGGACAGTTAAAGGGCAAAAATTTATAAACCCATTACAAGACAATTTTATGGTCCAGTTTATTGAGGCCCCGGACTAGGAATGACACTCTGCTGGACCTGGTAATCTCAAACTATGCAGAGCTTATTACTAATATTCATATAAAAGAACATCTGCTTAGCAGTGACGATAACATGATTTCATTTAATGTTAGCTGTAAGCAACAAACACATATGGGTTAAGCTGGCCATACACCTATAGATTATCTGCAGATTTTCTATGGTTAGATAGAAAATGTGCAACAGATCTCTCCATGTTCGCTAAACTGTGTGGATGGAGGAATCTCCTACTTTTTTCATCTAACCATAGAAAATCTGCAGATAATCTATAGGTGTATGGCCAGCCTAAGATAAAAACACTTTCAGAGAGCAAATTTTCCAAGGATGTGGGCTGCTATCCAGGGCTTAGACTGGGAGGTAATATTGGCATCATTGGACACAGAACAGAAATGGGAACTCTTCAAAGCAGAGCAGCAGGGATAGCTTAGTTCCAGCCCAACTGGGAGGGAGGAAGCAGTGTGGAATTGTGTGCTCATAAAGAAGATAGCAAAGCAACCCACTGGACTTGAATCCATTCTTTATGTGCTGTGGACTATACCTGGGGGATCATAAGTAAGGTACCAAGGTTGGAATTTAAGAGTGACAACATGCGGTTGTTTAAAGTGGTTGGACTTCGAATCCTATTCATCTGGCTATTCAAGCTTCCATCTGTGACCACTCTAGTGGTGAATGCCTGTTTGACCCATCTGTTAACTCAGGGGTCCAGTGATTGAGGTGAGCAGTTTGGCTAGATGGTGAAGGAATCACTGATAAAGACACACCATTTGAATGTCTATGAGCACCCTTATCACAACTGAGGAGAACTTGCCTGTCAACTCTTTTCATCTATTTTTATTTTACTAAAGGGGACTTTTGAAAATGTTAATTTTATGAGCAATTTGTTTATTTATTGATGTATCATTAGCGCTGCACTGTTATTTGCTTATCATATGTTCAAAGGATTTCCATATATTGACCTTTAGTGTACAGCTGCTTCCATTCTTTCTATTAATTTACATATACTGTTTTGCGCTAATTGAACCCCCACATTTTACATTAACTTCTATAGTTGGGAAGATACTGGAGAGTTTAATAAAAGAGCACAAAGATGAGTGCTTGCTGGAAAAAAATATTTGAACCACTTCAGTCCTGGAAGATTTGGCTGCTCAATGACCAAGCCATTTTTTGTGATACGGCACTGCGTCGCTTTAACTGACAATTGCGCGGTCATGCAACGCTGTACCCAAACAAAATTGACATCCTTTTTCCAACAAACAGAGCTTTCTTTTGGTGGTATTCGATCATCTCTGCGGTTTTTATTTTTTGCACTATATACTATTTTTTTTTTAAAAGCAAATTTTTTCCTCAGTTTAGGCTGATATGTATTCTTCTACATATTTTTGGTAATAAAAATTGCAATAAGCGTATATTGATTGGTTTGCGTAAAAGTTATAGCGTCTACAAAATAGGGAAAAGATTTATGGTATTTTTATTCGTTTTTTTTTTACTAGTAATGGCGGTGATCGGCGATTTTTATCGGGACTGCGACATTATGGCGGACGGACACTTTTTTTTTTAAAGTTTTATTTATTACTTTTTAACATAACAAGTATATACAAGACCCAATGGGCCACACACAAAAATAAACTATTTAAATTTCTTCAGCATTGACTCTCTCCTCCCTCCAGACCCTCTCTCGGCGAAAAAATCAAAATAATAATAATAAGGCCACCTTTTCTCATTTATTCAATTGAAACAAACAGTCAGCGCAAAAACCTCCTAAAATGCTAAAAGCCGCTGAACAATAAAGGCAAATACATAAACCCTTTTAGACTTGACAGTAACAGACAGTGCAGCACTGAAAAGGTAAACTAAAAACTACAAATAATGATATAAACGTCCATATGAAATCTTATGAAGAAAAAAACATAGATGTAACAGGAAAGCCAAAAACATCTGCGGTGGTAAAGGGTGCTTCATGCAAATTCTGAAGTGCTCCTTAATCCGTGCTCACACCACTTGCTGGCCAAACCGCTCACCTTGCAAAATGGACCCCTGAGCTAACAGGTAGGTCACACAGGCTTTCGCCACCAATGGTGGTTAAGGTTAGGATCTTGGATGGAAAGCCGGGCACCTCTTTCAAACAGTCTGCACTCAGTAGCTTTAAGTATTATTCATCGGTAGTGACATGTAATGTAAAAAAATAATATAGTGCTCTCTGTATAGCTAAAAACGTATTCCTTTATTTTGTAAGACAGGTACTCACATAGGAGGCACTATACCTAGTGCTGGGATATAGGTGTGTACACATCAATGGTAACAGAAAATCAATAAGGCGGCTGCAGTGACGTCTGGGGATGCTCCCGCACGCGTATAGTCCAACGGGACTTCCTTAGCGGTGGCGGAGTCCCATACGTCCGGTTGCTATTTATAAAAAGCCCCTTATCATTATCACCTGTTTATTAAAAAGGAGCCGAGCGGTGACCGTCCAATCAGAATGCGCCGCTCAGAAGTGGAAGGTATAAAACCTAATCTGTTTACTGCGGTTGCCTTGGTGATCACGGCGTCGTGACAACACAACGCCTGATCGCGTGATCCTACACGTCAGGAGGTGCCTCCTACATAGGAAGGAGGCTAAACCCAAACATCTGACGTAAGCTGACGCCCGGTCACATGATATGGATCATGTCTCATCAGCTGATATAGTGAGACGCATACAAGAGGAGGGGAAACTTTCCTCTCAGCCAACCCTCGTTATAGAGAGGTTGCTAGGAGACGGGGTGCTGGTAAGCAACCCGCTCATAAACATGCCATTTAAAAAGGCATAATCTACAGATGAACAACTCAATCGGGAAAAACCCGAGCGTCACCTATATCTTGCCACATGGTGCTATACATCACCATTCCGGAATATACCCCAAAAAGGAAGGGGATCACCAAATGGTAAAATGCACACCCATAGAAAAGTAATAGCTGCTAATAAAATAAAATAAATGTGTCAATCAAAAACGTTGACAAATGTTAAAATATGAATAAAAATAAAAGACAATCATTGCAGCCACCTTTCACAATACCAGAGAAATATAATCACCATTTATTAAATAATAAAAGAACTAAATATCTAAATGTTATATCATAAAAAAAATAGCCATAAAGGAAACTGCTATTACCAATCAGAGATAAAACAGTTCAAATCGGACTCAACATTGAGCGCCGTGGGTACTCCCACATGAGTTTCGTAAACCCAGAAAGACTCACTGCGGCTCAATTGACGTATGAAGTTCCCACCCCTCCAGTGGGGTGTTACTTTCTCTACTCCCAAAACTTTAATTTTGCAGGGCTACGTCCATGAAATTATTTAAAATGTTTGGAGACATTATGTGAGTCAAGACCTTTCTTAATATTCGTAATATGTTCTCTGATTCGGATGTGTAGGGGTCTAGATGTTCTCCCCACATATTGAAGGCCACGTTCGCATTCCATAATATAAACCACCCCCAATGTGGAGCATGTAATGAAATCTTTGATTTGATAAACCTTCTTCGTAGCTGTGGCTATGAACTCTTTACGTTTTTTTGATGTTACCCTTAGCTTGTTTGCATGGTGGGTCAATGACCCCAGGGGCCAGCTTATCCCTTAAAGAAGGTGCCCTCTTATAAACAAACTGGGGATGTTCAGGAAGCACAGGGCCAAGTGTTTTATCCTGTTTAAGAATGGGCCAATACTTGCGAATTATCCTTTCAAATTTTTTATACTGGACGTTATAGTCCAAGATAATTCTAATATTCCCAGATCCATCTTGTTTGACCCTAGGACCATTAGACACAAGTGTCGTTCTATCCAATGCTCGAACAGTCTCAATACGTTTGTTGATATCGGATTTAACATATCCTTTTTGTACAAACCGGGCGGACAAAACTTCAGATTGTGCAAGATAATCACATTCATGTGTACAGTTCCGCCTTATGCGTACAAATTGACCCTTCGGAATGTTGCACAACCATTGAAAATGGTGGCAACTTCCAAGGGGAATGTACTCATTGTGGTCTGTGGGCTTAAAATGATTCTTCAACTCTAGCTGGTTACCTTTCATGGAGATATCTAGATCTAGAAAGGTAATATGATCTTTGCTCACATTCCAGGAGAGAACGATATTTCTACTGTTCTCATCCAGTTTCTGCATGAATGAATGGAGATTGGATCTGTCACCCTTCCAAATCATAATAAAGTCGTCGATATATCATTGGTAGCAGACAAGTTCGGGGGGTGTATTTTTATAAATCACCTCTTCCTCCCAGTGTACCATAAACTAATTGGCAACACTGGGAGCAAAGCGGGCACCCATCGCTACACCCCTAGTTTGGAGGAAAAAACGTCTGTTGTACCAAAAGTAGTTCTGAGATAAACAGAACTTCAAGCAGTTCAGAATGTAATTTTTATGCCTTCTAGTCAAGTTTGATGACCCGAATGCCCACTGGACAGAGGTCAACGCATCTTCGTGGCTAATGATTGTATATAAGGAGCTAACGTCCGCCGTTATTAGCAAACACGAAGATGAAAGGGAAAGAGATTGTCACGGACTAATACTCACCGAGGCCAAGATGCCGAGAGCGGCTTACCCTTGCGACCACGCGCACCCAGACCCCCGAAGTGGGTACAGAGAGCTGGGGGCACGCGGAGGCACGGGCTTCCGGTAGGCAGGAGATCCGTAGGTGGCAATCTGGTGCACTGGAATCCGTATGGGGGACCAAAGGTCAGGACCGGGTATCAGGCAGAGGCAAGTCCGTTTATGCAGGCAGAGGTCAGGGTATCAGGCAATTAGCAGAGGCAAGTCCATTTATGCAGGCAGAGGTCAGGGTATCAGGCAATTAGCAGAGGCAAGTCCATTTATGCAGGCAGAGGTCAGGGTATCAGGCAATTAGCAGAAGCAAAGTCCATTATACAGGCAGAGGTCAGGATATCAGGCAATCAGTAGGGGTAGAAACAGATCAGGGGTTTGATACACTTAAGCAGACAGGTTTCACAGGATAACTAGGCACAAGAGATCAGGGAGAGCTGACAACGAACCAGCAACCCGACTGGGCGCTAGCGCCATCAGAAATAGTCTCCCCCCAGCGAGCGCGTCAGCGTGACGCGCTACCGGGTACCCGCACGGGCGACGGCGCGCTAACGGGGAGCGCCGTGCACCCACGCGTGCCGCACCATCAGGCCGCGGACCGGTGTGCGGCGAAGCGCCAGTCCGCCGCGCATGCGCATTGGAGCCCGGCGAGTGGAGACGCTCCCGATCTCCTGACAGAGATTCAAGAATCTGAATAATGTGTTTAGTGTCCTTTAAAAAGGAACGAGTTCTCATAACCATAGGTTGCAGAAAAAAGTCAATGTATTGACACAGTCTTGATGAGACGGAGTCAATACCATTGACTATTGGGCGGCCAGGTGGATTGTGAATTTTGGGCAAGAAATATATAATTGGAGTACGGCAGAAAAATAGATCTAAATACGAGGCTTCTTTAGTATTAAGGACCCCGATGTGTTTTCCTCTTTTAATAAGAAAATGTAACTCTTCTTTAAACTGAAACATCGGGGGAAGGAGAGGAGGCAGGCGAACTCAAAAGAGTCAAACCCCAATAGGGGCCAGTATCTACAACCTTAGTGGCTCGACCCTGAGTGAGGACGAGATTAAGGTTCTGGATAAGGGCTTCAAATTTGCCCCTACCCGTAACCTAAATAAGTTCCAGACTTATATTGGTTTACAAAAATTTATCAGGAGTTTGAACATTAAAAAATATCGCCTTTCTAACACCACAATACGTACTCAATCTAATATCCCTAAACCATTGGGTATACACTCTACCCTTCGCAATAAATCAGTTTTCAATCCCCCTAATTGTGATACCAAACACGTTGAAGTCTTTAAAAATATGGTCAGCAAAGACCTTGAGACATCACAATTAGGGGGATTGAAAACCGATTTATTGCGAAGGGTAGAGTGTATACCCAATGGTTTAGGAATATTAGATTGAGTACGTATTGTGGTGTTAGAAAGGTGATATTTTTTAATGTTTAAACTTTTTGTTTTAAATTTTTGTAAACCAATATAAGTCTGGAACTTATTGCCCACCATGCAAACAAGCTAAGGGTAACATCAAAAAACGTAAAGAGTTCATAGCCACAGCTACGAAGGTTTATCAAATCAAAGATTTCATTACATGCTCCACATTGGGGGTGGTTTATATTATGGAATGCGAATGTGGCCTTCAATATGTGGGGAGAACATCTAGACCCCTACACATCCGAATCGGAGAACATATTACGAATATTAAGAAAGGTCTTGACTCACATAATGTCTCCAAACATTTTAAATTATTTCATGGACGTAGCCCTGCTAAATTAAAGTTTTGGGGAGTAGAGAAAGTAACACCCCACTGGAGGGGTGGGAACTTCATACAGCAATTGAGCCGCAGTGAGTCTTTCTGGGTTTACGAAACTCATGTGGGAGTACCCACTGGGCTCAATGTTGAGTTCGATTTGAACTGTTTTATTTCTGATCGATAATATCAGTTTCCTTTATGGCTATTTTTTAATTTTTTTATGATATAACATTTAGATATTTAGTTTCATTATTTAATAAATTGTGATTATATTTCTCTGGTATTGTGAAAGGTGGCTGCAATGATTGTCTTTTATTTTTATTCATATTTTAACATTTGTCGACGTTTTTGATTGACACATTTATTTTATTTTATTACCGGCTATTACTTTTCTATGGGTGTGCATTTTACCATTTGGTGATCCCCTTCCTTTTTGGGGTATATTCCGGAATGGTGATGTATAGCACCTATGTGGCAAGATATAGGTGACGCTTGGGTTTTTCCCGATTGAGTTGTTCATCTGTAGATTATGCCTTTTTAAATGGCATGTTTATGAGCGGGTTGCTTACCAGCACCCCGTCTCCTAGCAACCTCTCTATAACGAGGGTTGGCTGAGAGGAAAGTTTCCCCTCCTCTTGTATGCGTCTCACTATATCAGCTGATGAGACGTGATCCATATCATGTGACCGGGCGTCAGCTTACGTCAGATGTTTGGGTTTAGCCTCCTTCCTATGTAGGAGGCACCTCCTGACGTGTAGGATCACGCGATCAGGCGTTGTGTTGTCACGACGCCGTGATCACCAAGGCAACCGCAGTAAACAGATTAGGTTTTATACCTTCCACTTCTGAGCGGCGCGTTCTGATTGGACGGTCACCGCTCTGCTCCTTTTTAATAAACAGGTGATAATGATAAGGGGCTTTTTATAAATAGCAACCGGACGTATGGGACTCTGTCACCGCTGAGGAAGTCCTGTAGGACTATACGCGTGCGGGAGCATCCCCAGACGTCACTGCAGCCGCCTTATTGATTTTCTGTTACCATTGATGTGTACACACCTATATCCCAGCACTAGGTATAGTGCCTCCTATGTGAGTACCTGTCTTACAAAATAAAGGAATAAGTTTTTATCTATACAGAGAGCACTATATTATTTTTTTACATTACATGTCACTACCGATGAATAATACTTAAAGCTACTGAGTGCAGACTGTTTGAAAGAGGTGCCCGGCTTTCCATATAAGATCCTAATCTTAACCACCATTGGTGGCGAATGCCTGTGTGACCTACCTGTTAGCCCAGGGGTCCATTTTGCAAGGTGAGCGGTTTGGCTAGCAAGTGGTGTGAGCACAGATTAAGGAGCACTTCAGAATTTGCATGAAGCACCCTTTACCACCGCAGATGTTTTTGGCTTTCCTGTTACATCTATGTTTTTTTCTTCATAAGATTTCATATGGACGTTTATATCATTATTTGCAGTTTTTAGTTTACCTTTTCAGCGCTGCACTGTCTGTTACTGTCACCTTTTCTCATTAACAGTCAATGGTACATTTAGATATGTCAAATAGTTACATACATGTTAAAACCCACTGCAGGTGCATTCTATTAGGTGCCACTCAATCCGCCACCGTAGCTTCACTATTCATCCCCACACTTTATCAAATTTTTGTGGTATGCTCCTGCTAATGTATGTAGCCTTGTATAAAGGTGCAGCCCTATTAACCATACCCTTCCACGCTGATACAGATGGAGGATTAGACTTTTTCCATGATAACACTATAATTTTCCTAGCGTCATAGATTAGGATCGTCAGCAAAGTACGAGTTACTCTTTTTGGGTCTAGATTGTCTACCAGTCCCAAAAGGCACGCCTCTATTGTGGGCTGTATAGGAATGGCTGTTACTTTTGCTATACATTCTGTGACCCCCTTCCAAAATACTTGAATGTTCGAGCAATTCCAGATCGAAAACTTTTGACACATTTTTGGGACCACTGACATTTATACAGCGATCAGTGCTATAAAAATGAACTGATTACTGTGTAAATGTCACTGGCAGGAAAGGGGTTAACACTAGGGATCGGTTAAGTGTGTAGAAGGGACTGACTATAGGAGATGACAGATCGCTGTTCCTAGCTAGTAGGAACACATGATCTGTCTCTCCTCTCCTCACAGAACGAGGATTTGTGTGTTTACACACACACGCCCCTGTTCTGGCTCTCTTGCCAGGGATTGCGTGTGGCCAGGCGCCTGCTATCCCCGCTTAAAGGGCCGACGTACAGCTACAACGGTTCACGGGAACGTCCCGACCTGCTACAGTATAATGACGGTGGCTGGTCGGCAAGCGGTTAAGCAACAGGCAGCATGGATTCATGAAAGACAGAAGTTGTCAAACAAACCTGATTTCTATTTATGAGGAGGTAAGTAAAACCTTGGACAGAGGGGTAGCTGTGGACGTGGTATACCTGGATTTTGCAAAAGCGCTTGACACAGTTCCCCACACATGGCTCATGTGTAATGTAAAGTCTACAGGCTTGGGAAGATAAATGTAAATGTAAATGGATAGAAAACTGGCTAAAAGACTAAATTCAGAGAGTACTGGTTAATTACTCTGAATGGTCTAAGGTTATCAGCGGTGTACCCCAAGGTTCAGTGTTGGGGCCCTTGCTTTTTAATATATTTATAAATGATATAGGGTCTGGGATTAAAAGTAACATTTCGGTCTTTTCAGATGACACCAAGCTATGCAGTGGAATAACGTCCTTACAGGATGTCTCCAATTTACAAGCCGACCTCAATGCTCTGTCTAATTGGGCAACTAAGTGGCAAATGAGGTTTAATGTTGATAAATGTAAAGTTATGCACTTTGAGGCTAAGAATATGCATACAGGGACACACTGGACCCCTGCTACGAGCCACATTCCTCAGAGGTGTGAACCCAGCCTATATGTACATAATATAACTAGGTACTAACATTTATAGCTAAAGTTGATCCAGGGAAAATCCGAAATTGCCTCTCGGGGGGATCAGGAAGGAATTTTTTCCCCTGCTATAGCAAATTGGAGCGTGCTTTGCTAGGGTTTTTTTTTGCCTTCCTCTGGATCAACTGTGGGTGAAGGATTGTGTATATGTGATTGTATTTTTTATTTGTTTTTTGGTTGAACTAGATGGACTTGTGTCTTTTTCAACCTGATTAACTATGTAACATGGTATCAGTGGGAGGAATAGTGCCCCATCATTGGTCTTAGTAGGAGCAGCAGTTCCCCATTGATGGTGTCAGTGGGAGGAATAGTGTCCCAACTTTGGTCTCAGTAGGAGGAATTGTGCCCCATCAATAGTGTCAGTGGGAGGAATGGTGCACCATTGATGGCATCTATGGGAGGAATGGTGCCTCATCAATGGTCAGTTGGAGGTATAGTGTCCCGAGGGCCGGATAGAAGCAAGCGAAGGGCCACATTTGGCCCCCAGGCTAGAGTTTGGAGACCACTGTTCTAGACAAAATACTAAGATATTGTCTCACTCATTACCAGTTAATTCAGGTAAGCTACAAAAAGATACAGTATATCGATTGTAGACCTTAATAAATTAAAGTGTGAAATTTAACTAATTGGTCTATTTTAATAGAAAGCAAATCTCTCAGTCCAACTGATGAAATAACCCAGTCCAGTGATCTCAACACCTATCATCCTTCGATTTTCCACCAATCCAGTACTCTGAATAACAGCTATGCTACACAACAGCCTCCGTAAGTGAATATAACCATTTTAATTACACTTTTTATGCTTGCTGTGTATACTTTATTGTGTCCATTATATTGAATGTTATCATCTTCTTCCCATTTCTAGTTTTTACTGTGTCCTTCTTACCACTCCTCTGACTGAAAGTGTAAACCATACTGAGCAAAGCCACATATCTTGCATTCTAACAAAGGCTAGAATTTGTACATCTAGTGTATTATAAGCAGGCTTAGGGGTTCATTTACACCAGATATGCTGAGGTGCGTTTGCGAGGGCATTACCGCAATGCATGGCAATCAAAAAATAATGGTTCCCCATAAATGCAGTTCACACCAGCATATTGCATTTGCCCAGTGCTGAGAAAAAGTATGGCATATGCTACTTATTTATTTATTTTTCAGTGCAGCGGAAGGTATTCAAATGCACACAAACGTCCATAAAAGCAATGCACTGCACAGCAAAAAAACCTGCAACGCATGTAAAATGCATGCCAATGTGCAACTCAAAAAACGCAACGCACCACAACGCGCATAGTGCAGCCTCGCCAGTCACAAATAGGTGTGTACTGTGTTTTCATCCCATCAAAGAAAAAATGTTAGCTTGTTGTCAGGCAGTATATTCCTATGGAGAATGACCTGTCTCTGACTTCAGCTCAAAGCTGATAAATCACTCTCTTGGCTGCTTGAGAAAGGTAAAACAATTCTGGCAGCACCCAACAGTTTCAATGTCTATAATCAGCATTAGGTTCCCGTTAAACCCTAGTGTGCTTTGTTGTATGTCTGCAGTCATGCTGCTATGCATGACAATAGAAATCACATTATTCTCTAAGGTCCATGTTCACATCATTGCAATGTAGACTTCAATGGGATTGCATGAAAAAACATGTACATCTGTTTTTTATGCACTTTTGGTGTAGTTTTTTGCTTAACATCCAGTCTCTTCCTCCTACCAACAATAATGTCAGAGCAAATAGTGTTAGCCATTTGCTCCAGTCAATGAAATACCATGAGTAGGGATGAGGCCGAGTCATGCTGTGTGTGTCTATGGATGCACACAGCCCGACTCAGGAGCTATCTCGCAGGTGTGCCCCCATAGCAAGTGGCTTGCTATGGGGGCACACACTAAAGTGGAGGACCTGAGTGTTGAAAAGAGGAGGTTTGGGGCTGCTTTGTGCAATATCATTGCACAGAACAGGTAAGTATAACAGGTAAACACATATAAAAAGGAAAAAAACTGTGCTTGGTGCAAAAAACATGAATTAATGATAACTGAAAAAAATGTATGTACAGCAGCACTCAAAACACATACTGACACATACTGTATATAAACAGAAAAAATATAAAAAGGATATATAAAAAGGACTATAAAAAGAAATATAAAAAGGACATATAAAAAGGAAAAAAACTGTGCTTGGTGCAAAAAACATTAAATAATGATCACTGAAAAAAAATGTATGTACAGCAGCACTCAAAACACATACTGTAATGTAATAAATCCAAAAGCATACATTTTTGCCAGCCCCTTGAGAACATCTTCTGAGACTAAATATGTTGGGGTGGAGTCTGTGCTGGACTGAGAAGTGGCTGATTGTTTCGTTTGTATACTCTGCACCTATACTATGGAGTTTTTACAAGTGCTTACTGTTCTATATACAGGACCTTTTCCGAACGTAGTAATCTATATGCTCAAAACACACAGGTTCACTTCAACAAGCATTTTTTTTTTTTGTGAATATGTTTATTAAATTTTTACAAGAAAAAAAAAAAAAACAAAGAAATATAAAACATGAATACATAATATACATTCAATGTATTTAATATTATAGTAGAGATATGAATCTTACCACCATGTTAATTTTATACACACAGGAATATAAGGAGGAAAGAGAAAGTTAATAATCAGACAAATAGTCAAAGTATCAATTTTCAGTGGTAAGATGTGTAGCATGTAAAGAAGAAATAAAAAAAGGGGGGAGAGAGAGAAAAAAAAAGAGGGAACGTTTCAGTAGTGGTGGTCTGGCTCACGATAGATATACGCATTTATTAATTATATTATCTATACAATCTAGTGTGGTAATAACAAAGACTGGTCAAAATCACTGGGGTAGTAGTGTTTAACCCATGGTTGCCAAATCTTACGAAATGTATTGATCTTATTATCAGCAATAGCTGTCATCTTAGCAAATATGAGAGATAACGTTTGGGTAGCTATCCATATGTTTGACCAATCTTTAATATCAAACACCCGATTCATATCATGTGCCCATTTAGTAGTATATATGAGGGTAAAGTTTTGTCAAAATTACCATTTGAGTTGTTGATATAATAATGAAATTAGTCCTCTGATATGTGGGTCACTTATACAAATCCGTTCAAATTGAGTCATTTGAATAAGAGATGAGCCTGTACTAAGGAGTGGTTCGTAGAAATTTTTAATTTGTAAATAACGGAAGAATTTGTTTCTAGGAAGTTCAAAGTTTGCACATAATACAGGAAAGGAATGGATTGTGATAGCAGAAGTTAATTTGTATAAGCGATTCAGGTTCGTAGAGGACCATACAGAAAATTATCTTGGAAATTTCCAAGTGGGATAGAAGGCTGGATTACCAAGGAATGAAAGTAGGGGATTATGTGGGGATTGGAGGTGCGAATTTTTGAATTTATCCCAAATAGCTAGAGTATGTTTAGTTATGGGATTAGATGGGTTTAATCTATCAACCGGGCGAAGCCATAACATGTTGGCCACCCATATAGGGTCAGTATCCACCGCTTCAATAGCCACCCACAAGGGAGTTTCGACTGTAGCATGATATTTGGGAAGGAGTGCTATTTGAGCAGCATTAAAAGTAAGAGAAAAAGTTGGGCAATCCTAAACCACCTCTTAATTTATTAAGGTAAATTGTAGATTTGGGTATACGAGGTTTAGTAGTACCCCAAATAAATGACAGGACTCTACGTTGAGTAGGTCTTATAAAATAAGATGGTAATGGTATAGGTAGCACTCTGAATAGATATAAAATAGATATAAAAATTAGATATAAAATAGATATAGATAGATATAAAAATTTTAGCAATATAGACATCTTTATAGCATTAATCTTACCTAACCATGAAAGTGAAAGAGAGGCCCATTGCTTCACACAGCCTGATGTTCGTTTCAGGAGAGGTAGATAGTTGGCCGCTAAGAGATCCCTGAGAGAGATTGTGAGTTGCACCCCTAAATAAGGTAGTTGTTTTGGGACCCAAATAAAAGGTAAGGCAGTTCTTGTATGTTTGAATTCTGATTGTGACAAAGAAATATTTAAAGCATTTGATTTAGAGGGATTAATATGAAGTCCAGAAATATGGGCAAAGTTATTTATTATGTTAAGTAGATTTGGGGTAGATATATGGGGGCGAGACAAGAAAACAAGGATATCATCAGCGAAGAGGCATATTTTGTGCTGGTGACCACCTAATTCAATACCTTTGATGTCTGGGTTAGTTCTAATTAGTTGTGCTAGGGGTTCTATTAATAAGGAAAAAAAGTCATGGGGAAAGGGGACAACCTTGTCTGGTGCCTCTACTTATCAAAAAGAGGAAGGAGAGTGCCATCTGACTATATCATAACTGTTGCCAACATCCCCAAGGTCAGAATACATAAATAATTACCCCCAAAGGATTAATGGGACTTTAACGGCAACCACATATTATAAAATTTAATTTATTAAGTAGAAAACGGTGTGATGAAAAACATTGAAAAAATCAACATAACATAACAAGAATATCATAAAACAAGTAGGAAGCTATACAAGCTGTACTGATATGCAGGAATGGAGGCTATATGCAATAGTCTTGCCGCGAGGTCTTACGCGTTTCGGGACTAGACAGAGTGTCCCTTCATCAGAGACAAATCGTGGGGCATAATCCCAAGCATAACAGTATTGGAGCGTCCACGCCAAGGCTGCAGCGGCGACAGTGTCAAACACCCACAGGTCCAAAAGGAAAAAAGGGGACCGGGGTGTATGATTGGCCCCACTCTATCCACACTGGTCCAACCCACAGATGAGGGGACATCCAGCAATCCCACCGTTCAAGTGGAAACTGAATCGCAACACTATAGCCGGATGGGTATCAAAGTGTCCACAGAGTCAAAGAGTCTGGATAAGGGCCAGGAAGGGAGAAGACCATCACTGTGTAAAATGTAACACAGGTAATTCAGTGAGTGGATCCTCAAAACATCAGGGTATATAAGTGCAGGGCTACTTCCTGTCAGGATAGGGACTATCGTGCCGCACCGTCCGGACCGGCCATCGCCCCATTCGGGATGCTGGACATCATGTGCACGTCCCTTTTATCCTTCCACTTTAAGGCCAGCACTTCCTGCATCTCAATGTTGCTCTTTCCCCCCTTCACAGCTTTTTGTTCGCTAGAGATTTTGGGAAGCCCTTCCTATTCTTTCTGGAGGTGCACGTCCCTTTTATCCTTCCACTTTAAGGCCAGCACTTCCTGCATCTCAATGTTGCTCTTTCCCCCCTTCACAGCTTTTTGTTCGCTAGAGATTGTGGGAAGCCCTTCCTATTCTTTCTGGAGGTGCACGTCCCTTTTATCCTTCCACTTTAAGGCCAGCACTTCCTGCATCTCAATGTTGCTCTTTCCCCCCTTCACAGCTTTTTGTTCGCTAGAGATTGTGGGAAGCCCTTCCTATTCTTTCTGGAGGTGCACGTCCCTTTTATCCTTCCACTTTAAGGCCAGCACTTCCTGCATCTCAATGTTGCTCTTTCCCCCCTTCACAGCTTTTTGTTCGCTAGAGATTGTGGGAAGCCCTTCCTATTCTTTCTGGAGGTGCACGTCCCTTTTATTCTTCCACTTTAAGGCCAGCACTTCCTGCATCTCAATGTTGCTCTTTCCCCCCTTCACAGCTTTTTGTTCGCTAGAGATTGTGGGAAGCCCTTCCTATTCTTTCTGGAGGTGCACGTCCCTTTTATCCTTCCACTTTAAGGCCAGCACTTCCTGCATCTCAATGTTGCTCTTTCCCCCCTTCACAGCTTTTTGTTCGCTAGAGATTGTGGGAAGCCCTTCCTATTCTTTCTGGAGGTTCTGCAGGCCAGGGTTTTTGCAATGTATAAGTGTTTGAAAAGGGGCAGGCTGGTGTAGAAGTTGTTAAAGTATATGTGATATCCTTTGTTCAGAAGTGGGTTTGCCAGGTCCCATACAATCTTTCCAGTTGTGCCCATGTAAGCCAGGCACTCAGGGGGCTGGAGCTGGGAAATCTCTTCCTTCATATATGTGGAACGCATACAGATATCCCGTGGCTCTCTCACAGAGCTTGTAAACTTTTACTCTGTATCTGGCCTTTTTGCTAGGTAAATTATTGCTTTATTCCTAGCCGGCTTGAAAAGGGTACCAGGGACTCATGGACACATATATTCTGATCGGGGACATAGAGTTCTGCAAATTGTTGGGAAAAGAAATTTATCAGTGGTCGAATTTTTTATAACTTGTAATTTGGATGATTGCAGGGAGGGCACTGGGTATTGTCATTAAAATGAAGAAAGCGCATTATCATCTCGTATCGGTACCTGGACATTACGGCAGAATAAATGGGCATGTGGTGGATGGGGTTGGTGGACCAATAGGCATGTCCTTCATTTTTTTTTTTGTAATCCCCATGTTTATGGTGAGGCCCATAAACAATTTGAACTCCTCCAAATTCAGATCTCTCCACTCAAACGGATAGGCATATGATGATTGGGGGTCGTTGGCAATATACTGCTGGGCATATAAATTTGCCTGGTCCACAATGAATTTCAGCAGTATCGAGTAAAAACAGATAAAAAAAAATCAATCGCTGTGAAATTTTGAGTGTTGGCCTGCACACCTGGCTGTGCTGTGAAAGGGGGAATAATTGGTGATCCTGAGTCAGAAGGCAGCCAGGTTGGGTTGCCAAGATCATCTGGCATGTATGTAGAGGCCCTGGCTCTTGGGGGATGTGAATCTCAAGTAGTTGGGGGATTTGAATTACCTGTGCTGGTACTCAGGTGTGATGTGGCAGCACTGGTACTGGTACTGGGCATTTGTTCCTGGGGCCTATCGCTGGCGGCAGCACTGGTACTGGGCCTGGGAACTTGTTCTTGGGGCCTATTGCTGGCGGCACTGGGCCTGAGAATATAATCCTGGTTGCTGGTAGCTGCCTGGTTTCCAGAGTGCCGTGCCCTTTTAGGAGGGACCCATTCTTCCTCCGAATCATTTGCTGATTCACTATTCTCAATCGGTTCAAATGCCGAATTTGATTCTGAATTGGAATCTGATGAGAACTCCCTGCTGCTCTCATCAGTCATGCAGAGGATCTGGAATGCCTCCTCACTAGAATAAAATCTTTTGGACATGACGCTGATGGCTGTGTGACAGGTGGCAGGTGATGGTCACAGATGGGCTGTGCGATGGGTGGCAGGTGACGTTCACTGATAGGTGATGACGGTGTGACAGGCGATGGTCACTGATGGGTGACAGGCCACGGACGGTAACGATCACTGACAGGTGACAGGCCACGGTCACTGATGGGTGCACCGCTGACAGTCACTGATGGGTGACGGGAGATGGCTGACAGTCACTGATGGGTGATCGGTGACGGCTGACAGTCACTGATGGCTGATGGGTGATGGCTGACGGTCACTGATGGGTGACAGTCACTGATGGCTGACGGGTGATGGGTGACGGGTGCACTGCTGACGGTCACTGATGGGTGATGGGTGACAGTTGACGGTCACTGATGGGTGACAGTTGATGGTCACTGATGGGTGACGGTGACAGGTGACAGTCACTGATGGGTGATGGTGACGGTCACTGATGGGTGCACCAATGACGGTCAACGATGGCAGTATCTTATGTGACAGGTGCACTTTATGGGGTGACTGTTGGGTGACAGATGACAATGGGGGGGCGATGGGACAAGTGTTGTCATATGATGGACGGCGGGCGGCAAGCGGTTAAGATATATTAATAATTTTGTTTATTCAGCATGAAATGGAACTTGGTTATGTAGCATGAGGCTGTATATTCTGCAATATTTACATCTTTTTGGTAAACTCATTCAATGAATCCAAGCTCTGCAAGCTGAGATAACGTGCTTGTGCAGTACAATACAGACACAGATCGGTAACTCACTGCTCCTGGCTCTTCTCTCCTCACACTGGAAACAGTGTGTGAGGAGAGAAGAGCTGGTAACAGCTAGTTACCGCTCTGTGTTTACATTTAGTGATCGGCTGTGAAAGGATCACAGCCAATCATGTGGTAAACAGCCGCCGGTCAATGGCTGTTTACCAGTGTTGGTGACGAGCAGTGTTCCCGGGAACACACCGCCACCGACGCGCCCGTGATTACGTGCATGCGCCGCGCACAGTGGGGCGGAGCATCTGTGATCGACCGTGGCTTCATCACGGCCGATCACATGGTAAACAGCCATGACCAATGGCTGTTCAACCACCTCCGTGGCGAGCGGTGTCTCCGTGACACGCCGCCACTGAAGGAACAGGGATGTGTGCATTCTCTGTTTAAATGGAGGGCCGTCATATGACACCCTCCCACAACAAGAGCCCTGCCGCCTGGCCATCATATGATGGACGGCGGGCGGCAAGCGGTTAAGATATATTAATAATTTTGTTTATTCAGCATGAAATGGAACTTAGTTATGTAGCATGAGGCTGTATATTCTGCAATATTTACATCTTTTTGGTAAACTCATTCAATGAATGCAAGCTCTGCAAGCTGAGATAACATGCACTGCATTGACGCAGTCACACAATATCACAGGAACCATGAGATGAACCAAGGTTCAGGAATATTCCTTTATCCCATTGTTTTGCAAATCTATGTACACTACAAACTGTATGAATCGGTTCTGATATCGCTGTTTTACTAACCTGACAGCTTCTTATTCCAAGGAAACCTTAATTTTGTTTGCAAATATTAAAGATTCTAACTACCAGCAAGAATAAATGGATTTTTAATACAGCTTACCTGTAAAATCCTTTTCTTGAAGTTCATCACGGGACACAGAGCACCATTATAATGACTAATTGGGTTATACGCTACCTTTAGGTGATTGGACACTGGCAACCAATAGTAACGGTTCCTCCCATAAAACCCCCCCTATACAGGAAATACCTCAGTTTTGTAGCAAGCAATGACAATCCCAGAAAAGAGGGGATGGACCTCTGTGTCCCGTGATGTACTTCAAGAAAAGGATTTTACAGGTAAGCTGTATTAAAAATCCATTTTTCTTTATCGTACATAACGGGACACAGAGCACCATAATAATGACTAATTGGGATATCCTAAAGCAATGAACCTGAGGGGGGGGGGGGGGACACCATATTCCTAAGCCCAACGGGCCAACTATAAAGCTGCCTGCAACACGCTGTGGCCAAAAACAGTCTCTTATTGAGATCTAACATCCACCTGGTAAAACCTGGTGAACTTATGAACTGAAGACCAAGCGACCAAACCTGAGCCATAGACACCTGTTGGCGTACTGCCCATGATGCACTAACCCCTCTAGTGGAGTGTGCTTTTAAATCCCAAGGTGGAACCTTGTGACTTAATCCATACGCCTGGATAATATTCTGGCGAATCCACCTGGATATAGTTGAACTTGTTGCCGGCTGTCCTTTTTTAGGACCTTCCGGCAGGACAAAAAGGCAGTCAGTTTTCCGAAAAGAAGCTGATATCTTTAAATAAACTTTGATCGCCCTCACCACATCAAGCGAGTGAAGCGACCTTTCCTCTCTAGTTTTAGGGTTTGGAAAAAGGAAGGTAGAATGATATCCTGATTCAAATGAAATTTGGAAACTACCTTTGGTAAAAAATCCGGACGAGGGCGCATGACCATCCTGTCCTAATGAAGAATCAAAAAAGGTTCTTTGCAAGAAAGGGCGGCCAATTCCGACACCCTTCTAGCTGAAGTTATAGCCACCAAAAAAAACAATTTCCTGGTTAATAGGACAAACAGAATATGTCCAATAGGTTCAAATGGTTGATACTGTAAGGTTGACAGGACCAAATTTAGGTCCCAGGGACATAAAGGCGGCTTAACCGGCTTAACACTGACCTACCTGACACACACACTGACCTACCTGACACACACACACTGACCTACCTGACACACACACACTGACCTACCTGACACACACACACTGACCTACCTGACACACACACACTGACCTACCTGACACACGCACTGACCTCCCTGACACATGCACTGACCTCCCTGACACATGCACTGACCTCCCTGACACATGCACTGACCTCCCTGACACACACTGAACTACCTGACACACACTGAACTACCTGACACACACTGACCTACCTGACACATACACTGACCTACCATCAAATGCAGCCACCGCGCCCCATCAAATGCAGCCACCGCGCCCCATCAAATGCAGCCACCGCGCCCCATCAAATGCAGCCACCGCGCCCCATCAAATGCAGCCACCGTGCTCTTCAAATGCAGCCACCGTGCTCGTCAAATGCAGCCACCGTGCTCGTCAAATGCAGCCACCGTGCTCGTCAAATGCAGCCACCGTGCTCGTCAAATGCAGCCACCGTGCTCCGTCATATACAGCCACCGTGCCCCGTCAAATGCAGCCACCGTGCCCCGTCAAATGCAGCCACCGTGCCCCGTCAAATGCAGCCACCGTGCCCCGTCAAATGCAGCCACCGTGCCCCGTCATATGCAGCCACCGTGCCCCGTCATATGCAGCCACCGTGCCCCATCATATGCAGCCACCGTGCCCCATCATATGCAGCCACCGTGCCCCATCATATGCAGCCACCGTGCCCCATCATATGCAGCCACCGTGCCCGTCAAATGCAACCACTGTGCCCCATCAAATGCACCCACTGTGCCCATGAAAAGCAAGAAAATCAGCACCCATTGTACATCTGATTGAACATTACTTATTTGGGAGAGAGAAAAGGGTGGAGGAAGAGAGAGACGGGGAGGAAGAGAGAGAGGGAGACACCAGAAGCACCTTAATAGCTTTATCCTCTCTTCTGTCCCACTCCCAGCCACCTCGGCCGTTGCTCCTGCTGGCTGCTGCCCATTCACACAGCGTGAGGCAGCAGGGGGCGTTGCCGCGCCGGCTCCATACGAGGGGAATCGAGCGCCGCCGTTCTCCTAAACTCCTGCAGCTTTCCTCAGGCCACAGCAGCATATCACTCCACTGTTAATATTGCAGTGGGCGGCGCGGCAATGGCCTCATTACACAGCAGGAAAAATGCAGCCACCACCGCTGATGACACTCGGGGCTATTGAGCCCACATTCGGGGTTCCAGCCTCAATATCCCAGTATTAACGACCCCTATATCCAGGGCCGTCTTTAATTTTGATTGGGCCCTGGGCAAACATTTTCTTGGGGCCCCCCCTCCATTCTGCTATACAAAAAATAGCAGGTAGACTCAAAATCAGTTTACTGCAGCAGATCACGCAGCGATTGCAATTGTTTGCCAGAGGTTACAGCCTATCATTACTGCTCAATGGCTGGTTTCTAGAGGCTACAACACATAATTTCTGCTTGGCGATTGGTTGCTAGAGGTTAATGCACATTATTAGCGCTCACTAATTGGTTGCTAGGGGTTGCAGCACATCATTAGCACTTACTGATTGGTTGCTAGCGATTAAAGCAGATCACTACTGTTTGCTGATTGGTTGCTAGAGGTTCATGCACATCATTACCTCTCACTGAGCAGTGGAGCAATCCCAAATAATTGAGCAAGTAAAGGGGCACATTAATACACATACTGCAGGAGAGGTTCAGAGACAGCGGACATACTGCAGGAGATTACCAGAGACTGCGGACATACTGCAGGAGATTACCAGAGACTGCGGACATACTGCAGGAGACAATCAGAGACTGCGGACATACTGCAGGAGACACTCAGAGGCTTCGGACATAGTGCAGGAGACAATCAGAGGCTGCGGACATACTGCAGGAGACAATCAGAGACTGCGGACATACTGCAGGAGACACTCAGAGGCTTCGGACATAGTGCAGGAGACAATCAGAGGCTGCGGACATACTGCAGGAGACAATCAGAGACTGCGGACATACTGCAGGAGACAATCAGAGGCTGCGGACATACTGCAGGAGATTACCAGAGACTGCGGACATATGGCAGGAGACAATCAGAGACTGCAGACATACTGCAGGAGACACTCAGAGACTGCGGACATACTGCAGGAGACACTCAGAGACTGCGGACATACTGCAGGAGATTACCAGAGACTGCGGACATACTGCAGGAGACAATCAGAGACTGCGGACATACTGCAGGAGACAATCAGAGACTGCGGACATACTGCAGGAGACAATCAGAGACTGCGGACATACTGCAGTCTGCAGGAGACAATCAGAGACTGCGGACATACTGCAGGAGATTACCAGAGACTGCGGACATACTGCAGGAGACAATCAGAGACTGCGGACATACTGCAGGAGACAATCAGAGACTGCGGACATACTGCAGTCTGCAGGAGACAATCAGAGACTGCGGACATACTGCAGGAGATTACCAGAGACTGCGGACATACTGCAGGAGACAATCAGAGACTGCGGACATACTGCAGGAGACAATCAGAGACTGCGGACATACTGCAGGAGACAATCAGAGACTGCGGACATACTGCAGGAGGCAATCAGAGACTGCGGACATACTGCAGGAGGCAATCATTAGCACTTACTGATTGGTTGCTAGCGATTAAAGCAGATCACTACTGTTTGCTGATTGGTTGCTAGAGGTTCATGCACATCATTACCTCTCACTGAGCAGTGGAGCAATCCCAAATAATTGAGCAAGTAAAGGGGCACATTAATACACATACTGCAGGAGAGGTTCAGAGACAGCGGACATACTGCAGGAGATTACCAGAGACTGCGGACATACTGCAGGAGATTACCAGAGACTGCGGACATACTGCAGGAGACAATCAGAGACTGCGGACATACTGCAGGAGACACTCAGAGGCTTCGGACATAGTGCAGGAGACAATCAGAGGCTGCGGACATACTGCAGGAGACAATCAGAGACTGCGGACATACTGCAGGAGACAATCAGAGGCTGCGGACATACTGCAGGAGATTACCAGAGACTGCGGACATATGGCCGGAGACAATCAGAGACTGCGGACATACTGCAGGAGACACTCAGAGACTGCGGACATACTGCAGGAGACACTCAGAGACTGCGGACATACTGCAGGAGATTACCAGAGACTGCGGACATAATGCAGGAGACAATCAGAGACTGCGGACATACTGCAGGAGACAATCAGAGACTGCGGACATACTGCAGGAGACAATCAGAGACTGCGGACATACTGCAGTCTGCAGGAGACAATCAGAGACTGCGGACATACTGCAGGAGATTACCAGAGACTGCGGACATACTGCAGGAGACAATCAGAGACTGCGGACATACTGCAGGAGACAATCAGAGACTGCGGACATACTGCAGGAGACAATCAGAGACTGCGGACATACTGCAGGAGACAATCAGAGACTGCGGACATACTGCAGGAGACAATCAGAGACTGCGGACATACTGCAGGAGACAATCAGAGACTGCGGACATACTGCAGGAGGCAATCAGAGACTGCGGACATACTGCAGGAGGCAATCAGAGACTGCGGACATACTGCAGGAGGCAATCAGAGACTGCGGACATACTGCAGGAGACAATCAGAGACTGCGGACATACTGCAGGAGACAATCAGAAACTGCGGAAATACTGCAGGAGACACTCAGAGACTGCGGACATACTGCAGGAGATTACCAGAGACTGCGGACATACTGCAGGACACACTCAGAGGCTGCGGACATACTGCAGTCTGCAGGAGACAATCAGACTGCGGACATACTGCAGGAGATTACCAGAGACTGCGGACATACTGCAGGAGACAATCAGAGACTGCGGACATACTGCAGGAGACAATCAGAGACTGCGGACATACTGCAGGAGACAATCAGAGACTGCGGACATACTGCAGGAGACAATCAGAGACTGCGGACATACTGCAGGAGACAATCAGAGACTGCGGACATACTGCAGGAGACAATCAGAGACTGCGGACATACTGCAGGAGACAATCAGAGACTGGGGACATACTGCAGGAGACAATCAGAGACTGGGGACATACTGCAGGAGACAATCAGAGACTGCGGACATACTGCAGGAGACAATCAGAGACTGCGGACATACTGCAGGAGACAATCAGAGACTGGGGACATTATACAGGTGATGGTCAGAACTTTCAGCAATGCACAGCTTTACAGGTAAATAACACAGCTCAGGGTTTAAACATTCAGGCATTCTGTGGGTGTAAGGACATACCTGGCCAGCCAAACTTACTACAAACATTCAGGACTGTGGGCGGGGCTTCCACTCTCTGCTCTCACTCTGCTTCACTGATGCTTTGTTGGGGGGCCCACATCACCCGTGAATTAGGGCCCCGATCACAGCTTTGCAGAGCGCACAGAGGACACGGGAGGATGCATTCCGCGCTAGCCAGCTGAGAGGGGCGGGGCCGGGAGCTCCACTGACGCTCTGACCCTGCCCACGTGCAGCCTGTGTACTGGAAATAGAGCGCCTGTAGTGAGAGCCAGTGATCGTAGTGGGAGTGTCATTGGAGCTCCCGGCCCCGCCCCCGGACCTCTGTATTCACCAGCCAGTATAGAGGGGGCGGGGCTGGAAGCTCCACTGACACTCGCACTCCGATCACTGGCTCTCACTACAGGCGCTCTATGCCCAGTACACAGGCTGCAGGTGGGCGGGGTCAGAGCGTCAGTGGAGCTCCCGGCCCCGCCCCCTCTCAGCTGGCTAGCGAGGAATACATCCTCCCGTGTCCTCTGTGCGCTCTGCAAAGCTGTGATCGGGGCCCCAAGTCACGGCTAGCGCGGGCCCCCCAACAAAGATGGGGCCCAGGGCAAGTGCCCCGTTTGCCCTGCGCTAAAGACGGCCCTGCCTATATCCATGAAAAAGTGTTATCATAAGGATCTAAACCAGGGGTCAGCAACCTTTTTCCACTTAAGGGACGGATTCAATGTATGTGAATGCATGAATTAAAGAAATTGGCTGCACACCGACATAATAAAAGTCCATTTATTGAATATTCCATGAAAGATACATAACATGCAACACAAGTGTGATTTTTCTTTATTTCACTCTTTTTATTTTTACACTGTACCTTTAAACAAAAAAGTTCTGATCACTTTTATTGCTGTCAGAAGGAATGTAAACATCCCTTGTGACAGTAAAAGGCGGTGACAGGTACTCCTTATGGAGGGATCTGGGGTCTATAAGACTCCAAATCCGTCCTTTGCACTTTAAAGCATTCAAGATTGGCTGTTTTGAATGCTCTTTTTTTTTTTAATTTGGCGCCTTTACATCTTCTGTAAACTTCTGTCTTTTGTAAACTGGAAGTGATGTCATGACATCGCTTCTGGGTTACTAGACCTGAGACCCGATCAAAGCTGATTGCGGCTTCATTCGGGTCTCCGGCCAGCCGGCGGACGTGCCGGCTGGTTGCTCAAGTCTCCTGGTGGGATGGAAGAGCCCGCGGAAGGTGGCAAGAGGGGGGGGACATTCCCTCCCGCTGCTTGGGATAACAGCGGAGCGACTTCTTAGCCGCATTGGTTGTTATCCCAAAAAAAGCCAACCGGGGTTAAAATGAATTCATCGCATGCACTGACGGGCTGGACATGCGGCCCACGGGCCGTAGGTTGCGGGCCCCTGATCTAAATTAAAACACTAATCTAAAACATCAACTAATTGTTCAGAAAGAAATTTTGCTCAAATTTATCAGCCATTTAGAAATATTCCATAAAAATGAGCCAAACAAACATTATCTCTCCAACAATCTTATAACTGACAATCAGCCATCTCCTAAAATGTATCAGTCTCCAGTATGACCAAACATCCTTCTAGTTTAACAGGAATTTTGGATAATGATATTAGATTTATGAAGCACTAAAAACATGCCTAATGGAAGTCTAAATATTATAAACTAATTAAAATGTAACTAAAGACAAAACCTTTTTGGATAGAGTGGAGAGGAATTAGAACACCTGTCAGGTTTTTATTGCTGTCCTCCTTAGGAGATTCACTCTATTTGTCCTCATTTTATTCATATTATGTGAATACTTTGTAGATTCACCTTTTGGTGCAATTACAGCTGCAAGTCTTTTTGGGTATGTCTCTACCAGCGTTGCACATCTAGAGAGTTACATTTTTGCCCATTCTTCTGTGCAAGTGTCAGATTGGATGGAGAGCGCCTGTGAACAGCAATTTTCCAGTCTTGCCACAGATTCTCAATTGGATTTAGGTCTGAACTTTGACTGGGCCATTCTGACACATAAATATGCTTTGATCTTTACTATTCGATTGTAGCTCTGGCTGTATGTTTAGGGTCGTTGTCCTGCTGAAAAGTGAACCTCTGCCCCAGTCTCAAGTCTTTTCCTGTCCCTGCTGAAGAAAAGCATCCCCACAACATGAGGCTACCACCACCATGTTTCACAGTGGGGATGGGGTGTACAGGGTGATGTGCAGTGTTATACCCGTACACACGGTCAGATTTTCAGACGGAAAATGTTCGATGGGAGCTTGTTGTCAGAAATTCCGACCCTGTGTAAGCTCCATCTGACATTTTCCACTGGAATTTCCGTCACACAAAATTTAAGATCTGGATCTCAAATTTTCCAACAACAAAATCAGTTGTCGTAAATTCCGATCGTCTGTACACAATTCCGACGCACAAAGTTCCACGTATTCTCGGAATCAAGCAGAAGAGCCGCACTGGCTATTGAACTTCATTTTTCTCGGCTCCTCGTACGTGTTGTACGTCACTGCGTTCTTGACGTTCGGAATTTCCGACCAGATTTGTGTGACTGTGTGTATGCAAGGCAAGTTTGAGCCAACATCCGTCTGAAAAAATCCATGGATTTTGTTGTCGGAATGTCCGATCGTGTGTACGGGGCATTAATTTTCCGCCACACATAGCGTTTTGCTTTTAGGCCAAAAAGTTAAATTTCAGTCTCATCTGACCAGAGCACCTTCTTCCACATTTGCTGTGCCCCACACATGGCTTATCGCAAACTGCAAACGGGACTTCTTAACGCTTTCTTATAACAATGGCTTTCTTCTTGCCACTGGAATGCACGACTAATGGTAGTAGATTCTCCCACCTGAGCTGTGGATTTCTGCAGCTCCTCCAGTTACCATGGTCCTCTTGGCTGCTTCTCTGATTAATGCTCACCTTGCCCGGCCTGTCAGTTGGTATGTTTGCAGTTGTGCCATACTCTTTCCATTTTCAGATGATGGATTAAACAGCGCTCCGTGAGATGTTCAAAGCTTGGGATATTTTTTTAAAGCCTAACCCTGCTTTCAACTTCTCCACAACTTTATCCCTGATCTGTCTGGTGTGTTCATTGGCCTTCATTATGCTGTTTGTTCACTAAGGTTCTCTAACAAACCTCTGAGAGCTTCACAGAACAGCTGTATTTATACTGAGATTATATTACACACAGGTGGACTCTATTTATTAATTAGGTGACTTCTGAAGACAATTGTTTCCACCAGATATTAGTTAGGGGGTATCAGAGTAAAGTGGGCTGAATACCAATGCACACCACACTTTTCAGATATTTATTTGTAAATAATTTTGAAAACCATTTATCATTTCCCTTTTTATTAACACTTTGTGTTGGTCTATCACATAAAATCCCAATAAAATACATTTACGTTTTTGGTTGTCACATGACAAAATGGGGATAATTTCAAGGGGTGTGAATACTTTTTCAAGGCACTGTATTTTATATCTGACTGGAATTTAACCACTTACCAACCGGCCCATAGCCGAATGACGGCTGCAGGGCGGTTGGATAACTCTGGGAGGGCGTACTATGACGTCCTCCCAGAATTCCCCTCTCGCGTGCCCCCTGGGGCGCGCACCCGAACACATCAGTGACCGCCGGGTCCAGAGGACCCGGCGCATCACGGATCCCGGTAAATGGCCGCTGATCGCAGCCGTTTACCATGTGATCGCGCCGTCAAATGACGGCGCGATCACATGTAAACAGACCGGCGTCATCTGATGACGCCGGTTCCTCTCCTCCCCTCCTGTGTACCGATCGGTACACTGTGAGCGGAGAGGGGGATGGATGGATGGCTGCAGCGCTGTGGGCTGGATGTGTAATGCCCACAGCGCTGCACAGAGACATCCAGCCATCCATCCATCCCCACTACTCTGCAAAGCCCCCACATTACTCTGCAAAGCCCCCACATTACTCTGCAAAGCCCCCACATTACTCTGCAAAGCCCCCACATTACTCTGCAAAGCCCCCACATTACTCTGCAAAGCCCCACCATACTCCGCCATACCCCGCCATACTCCGCCATACTCCGCCATACTCCGCCATACTCCGCCATACCCCGCCATACTCCGCAATACCCCGCAATACCCCGCCATACTCCGCAATACCCCGCAATACCCCGCTATACCCCGCCATACCCCGCCATACTCCGCCATACCCCACAATACCCCGCCATACTCCGCAATACCCCGCCATACTCCGCAATACCCCGCTATACTCTGCAATACCCCGCCATACCCAGCCATACCCTGCCATGCTGAGCCATGCTCGGCTGTACTCGGCCTCTGTATGTGGCCAGGCTGTGGAAGTCTCACACATGTGGTATTGCCGTACTCAGGAGGAGTAGGAGAATCTATTTTGGGGTGTCATTTTTGGTATGTACATGTTATGTGGTAGAAATATTGTATAAATGGACAACTTTGTGTTAAAAAAAAAAAAGCGTTTTAACCACTTCCCGCCCGCCGGCCGTCATACAACGTCCTTGACTTTGTGCGGGGATATCTAAATGATGCCTGCAGCTACAGGCATCATTCAGATATCAGCTTTTTCAGCCGGCGATTCCCTACACCATAAGAACAATCATAGCAGCTGTTCCACTGCTTGATCGTTCTTACGGGAGGCGAGAGGGGATGTCCCCCCTCCCACGCTTCTACCGACTCACCGCTACGATCGAAGCCAGGATCTTTTTTTTTTTTATTATTATTTCAGGCTTCCCAGCCTAGAGGTGAGATGTGGGGTCATATTGACTCCATATCTCACTGTAAAGAGGACCTGTCATGCCATATTCCTATTACAAGGATGTTTACATTCCTTGTAATAGGAATAAAAGTGGTCAAAATGTTTTTTTTTTGGAAAAAAGCATCAAACTAAAATAAAGTAAAATGAACAATAAAAAAAAAAAAAAATTTTAAAGCGCCCCTGTCCCTGTGTGCTTGCATGCAGAAGCGAACGCATACGTAAGTCCCGCCCACATATGAAAACGGTGTTCAAACCACACATGTGAGGTATCGCTGCGATCGGTAGAGCGAGAGCAATAATTTTGGACCTAGACCTCCTCTGTAACTCAAAACATGTAACCAGTAAAAAATTTTAAAGCGTCGCCTATGGGGATTTTTGAGTAGCAAAGTTTGGCGCCATTCCACAAGCGCGTGCAATTTTGAAAGGAGACATGTTGGGTATCTATTTACTCGGCGTAACTTCATCTTTCACATTATGCAAAAACATTGGGCTAACTTTACTGTTTTGGTTTTTGTAAAGCACAAAACAGTTTTTTTTTCCAAAAAAAACGCGTAAAAAAAATTGCTGCGCAAATACCGTGCGAGATAAAAAGTTGCAACGACCGCCATTGTATTCTCTAGGGTCTTTGCTAAAAAACATATATAATGTTTTGGGGTTCTATGTAATTTTCTAGCTAATAAATGATGATTTTTACATGTAGGAGAGAAATGTCAGAATTGGCCTGGCACTCCAGAACGCCTGAAGGTGCTCCCTGCATGTTGGGCCACTGTATGTGGCCAGGCTGTGTAAAAGTCTCACACATGTGGTATCACCGTACTCGGGAGTAATAGCAGAATGTGTTTTGGGGTGTAATTTGTGGTATGCATATGCGGTGTGTGAGAAATAACCTGCTAATATGACAATTTTGTGGAAAAAAAAAAAGTAAAAAAAAAACCTTGATTTTGCAAAGAATTGTGGGAAAAAATGACAACTTCAAAAAACTCACCATGCATTTTTCTAAATACCTTGGAATGTCTTCTTTCCAAAAAGGGGTCATTTGGGGGGTATTTGTACTTTTCTGGCATGTTAGGGTCTCAAGAAATTAGATAGGCCGTCAGTACTTCAGGTGTGATCAATTTTCAGATATTTGCACCATAGCTTTTGGACTCTATAACTTTCAAAAAGACCAAATAATATCCACCGATTTGGGTTATTTTTACCAAAGATATGTAGCTGTATAAATTTTGGCCAAAATATATGAAGAAAAAATACTAATTTGCAAAATATTCTAACAGAAATGAAGAAAAATTTATTTTTTTACAGATTTTTCTGTCTTTTTTCTTTTACGGCGCAAAAAATAAAGAACCCAGCGGTGATTAAATACCACTAAAAGAAAGCTCCATTTGTGTGAAAAAAAGGACAAAAATTTCATATAGATACAGTGTTGCATGACTGAGTAATTGTCATTCAAAATGTGAGAGCACCAAAAGCTGAAAATTGGTCTGGTTAGGAAGGGGGTTTAAGTGCCCAGTTGTCGAGTTAACTTTTAGGTGAAACTCCAACAGACATGTTTATTGGGATTGAGTGGGGAAGGTTTAGGCTCTGTAATTTAAATTTATTTTTCTTGCTGTCCCCATTGGGGAGATTTCCCCTCACTCTCTGATCTCTGTTTTGGACTTGTACTAATTCTTATGAACTAGCTGGGAGGTTAAATTGCCAATAATTTGAGAAATTGCAGGTTTATTTATTTATTTGCAGGAGTCGTTACAGGCATAAACCATGGAATATCATGCGGTGGATCCTTTTTCTAAGCATGGTGTTGTGCGTTGTCTTCTTTAGCCACTATAAGAGGTCATCTGGTAAGTTTTGTAAGGTAGACATACATGGAGAGCGATAGATATTTATAAATCTATTTATACTGTATTTGTTTTCTTCTAGAAGACATCTCGGGTGTACGGCAAATCTACAACCGGTCATGGAGATCCCAGATTCAGAACATAAGCAGAGTCTAAATCTCTATTTTCATACTATTCTGATTTTGTTCATTTTACAGTTGTTAAAATCATCATAATGTTACAGGAACACGTTTGTTCTTCTAATGTTTATTCATGTGAAAAGAGCATCACACTAAATATGAAGTGTGTATGAAATGCTGTTTTGTTGTCTTCCTATGTATTATGCAATGTGTTTCACCATTGTTTATAAAGTGACATAGCATGGACCTATGATAAAGACTTGATTAAATTGAGTGAATTTTGAAGTCTGATTAAAACTTTTTTTTTCAAAGTGGATAGAGGGGGGAATGTTAAAATCACTTGCATTTTTTTTGTAATTGGAGAGATTTTTCCTCACTTCCAGTCATTGTTGGCCCCAATCATTAATTTGGGATTTTGGATATGGCATCACAAAGGGGACATGTTTACTTTATAAACTTGAAAGGTATTCCTGAAAATGTATTGCACCTGAATCACAAACAGAAAAATACATTTATGTGAGCATTCAGTACACCAGTGGTTATCAAATCTTTTTCACCACATCCTTACATGGTTATAATAGGCAAATCACAGTCTTAGCCTTAAAGTCCAACTCCACATTTAATGTTGCTTTAAATAGTCTGTGTGGGTCAAGCTGGTTCAAATGAGATATTTACTGCAGGTGCACTTGCTGGGCACCGGTATAAACAGTATGTAGAGGCAGTTACATATAGTGTACAGAGCTGTGTTCCAGTATTAAAGCAGAGCTATACACACCTCAGCTCTAGCGATGCACCATCCCTGAGGTCTCCCCCAGCCGCTGACCTCTTTGGCCTTCCGGGTCCCAATCGCCGGCCGCTGGCATTGGCTGAGCGGGGATGATGTCACTCTCACACATGGGCAGTTCAGTCAGATTCCACATCTCCAAATTTGTACAGTGAGCTGTGCATGTGGGGCTCACTGTACAAGGATGGACAGGCAGGTAAGTAACTTTAATGCAGAATAGACAAAGCATTTCTCTTCTGCATTAAAATTCCTGCCTGTTTGCTCATTATACATTTTTCACTAAAGTTCCACTTTAAGATGGAGACCTTCCCTCCCACTCCCAGAATAAAATAGAGTGGGGCTGAGTGCTGCTCAGCCATTCACGGGAGGCTTTGTATTCCATGAATAAATACAAAGTTTCCTCTGACTTGCTGAGGCGGGCTGACGACATCACAATCTCCGCTTTAGCCAATCAGAGGACGCTTTGCATTCATTACTAGAATACAGGGCTATGGTGTAGACATTCTCCTATCTCCGCTGCATTCCCTCCTGCATGTCCCTCCTCAACCAGGTGAGCGTCGTCCACAAATATTTTAACATTATAGCACTCACCTGCATATGGGATTCCGTTAATGTTTGAGTCAGCTCTGAGAGCTATTGCTAAGGGCTCGAGGGTGAATATAAAAGGAATGGGAGATAGGGGGCACCCCTGCCGTGTTCCTCTAAAAATAGGAAATTAGGGCGATAGGTATCTCGCATAATGGACGGCGGCGGAGGGGGAAGAGAAAAGGGTGGCCAACCATTGGAGGAGGGAGTACCTGAAGCCACATAGCTTTAAGACGTATTGTAAGTAGTCTCACGAGAGGGAGTCGAATGCCTTGTATATGTCAAACGAAAGGAGGAATCCAGGAATTTTACAGTTATGTAGCAAGGTGATCAAGTGGATCACCTTCCAGACATTGTCCCCCACCTGATGGCCTGGCACAAAGCCAACCTGATCTCTGTGGATCAGGGAGCAAAGGTACTTAATGATACGAGCTCTTAAGATCTTCCCCAAGAGCTTCATATCCTCATTCAGTAGAAAGATGGGGTGGAAGACTTGGGGATCCATGGGCTTCATTATTGGTTTTCGGGATCACAGAAATGAGCACTCATATCGAGTCAGGAGAAGGCAGGGCACCCTGCTTCATACTGTTGAAGTAGGCCGTCAAGTGGAGGAGCAAGAGGGAAGAGAACTGAGCAGTAGTAGATGCCCGAGAAGCCATCTGGGCCCGGTGCCTTCAAGAGACGGATGTTCTTAATAGCCTGGGCCACCAAGTAGGCCGTCAAGTGGAGGAGCAAGAGGGAAGAGAACTGAGCAGTAGTAGAGGCCCGAGAAGCCATCTGGGCCCGGTGCCTTCAAGAGACAGATGTTCTTAATAGCCTGGGCCACCTCAGATTCCGAAATGTCTGCTTTGAGAGCTGTAGGAGAGAGGAGGGAGGTGGAGGTCACGGAAGAAGTCATCCGCTATGTCAAGAGATAATGGAGAGGGTTTAGAGAGGTCAGGTAGATGAGCGGTGAGCTCTTGGATCCTTTTTTTCTCTTTCCCACTTGATGGAGGAGGCTAACTTTATGCAGTAGCACCGCATAGTAGCCTAAGGTATGGGAGGGCGAGTCACCCAGGGAGCCCAAAGGAGACACATATACATAATGAAAAATATGTAACAATATACAATAGATTGTTCAAGAGGCCCGCAAACAGTGGTCGGGCTAGTAAAAATTCAAGGGGGAGGGGAACGAAAGGATGGGAAGGGAAGGGCGGAGGCTGATGTGAGCCTAAGAGCCCTGCATGCGGGCCTCTACCTAACAATTTCCTCATACAAGGCACGCGCAGGGAAGGAGAGGGGGTTCGGACCACTGCACTTGGTATAGTCTGTAACACCTCCCACAGCCAATGCCATCAGAAACTGGGGGAAGGGAGGCAGGGGTCTAGGGGTGTTGGAAGAATATTGTGAATAGGTGCAAATGTTCCGTGACCCACTCTTGTCCTGTGGGGGGCCAACAGAGATGTCCTAAAAAGAGCCCTAAACTAAAACAGAGCTAAGCAGGCTAACAGAGCAGGCTTCAACAGTCAATGTCAAGCCTATTGAAAACCAAAACAGCATAACACACAAATATATAGAAAAAAAATTTTTTTGCAACAATATAGGCTTACCAGCACATTAATGAGTGAACGTGTTAAATCATCCTAGAGTACGGATATGAGCTAGTGCTGGTGAAATGGTCACGCGAGGCTCCGGACCCAATGTGAGTCCATCGAGTGAACCCCAGGGGCCAGCTTCTAGCAGCTAAGGTGGGGGGGGGGCAGGTCACCCAGGGAGCCCAAAGGAGATACAGAGTTAATAATTTATAACAACATAAAACAGTGGAATGTTCAAGACCCCTGCAAGCATCGGTCAGGCTACTAAAAAATTTGAGGAGGGGGGAGATGGGAAGGGGGAGTATAAGGTAGGGAGGTGTGAATGAGCAGGGGGAGTGGAAACTAAGGCGAGCCCGAGAGCCCTGCATCTGGGCCGCTATTCAACAATTCCTCCCATGCCCGACATGTGTAGGGTGGAGAGGGATTTAGACTACTGCACTCAGTGCATCCATGCCATAGTCCGTAACACCTCCCACAGCCCACGGTGCCAGGAACTATGGGAAGGGATGCTAGGGTCTAGGGATTGAAGAATATTGTGAGTAGCTGCAAAGGTTCAGAGACTTCAGCAAGAGTCCAATTGGGGAGGGGAGGAATAGGGAGAAGGCAAGGCCCAAAAAAATGTTATGGGGTTCCAAATGTTCGAAGGCAGACGGGCAATGGAAGGCCAGTAGTGAGTGCCACTGGGAAATAACTTGTGGTGACAGGAATAAACAATGCAGCACAGGGTGACGTACCAAGAGTGGGGTGGGAGCCTAGCGGTGTGCCATGAAAGATTATGGAAAATGTTGGTGCCAATTAGGTAATGGAAAATACGAAATATTGAAAACAAAGAAGTCACATCCTACCACCGCTCATGATGGATGGTAGGCAGACAAACCAAAAAGTCCAGAGGACTTGAAGAGACAAAGCAGGACTCACAGATCCAAGGTTTATCCTGGGTCGGAGCACGGAGAGCCTGCCGCGGGCAGGGTGCGTGGGAGGGAGTGCTCACGCCCCTGCACTGTTTCCCATGTGTGGCCTGGTAGGCTGGTGGAAGGCTGAGAAGGAGTTGATATAGCCGCTCTCCGATTGTCTCTGGTAGATGGTAGCAGGTGGAGGGACTCCAGGACGGTCTGAGCTTCGTCTGGCAAGCTCAAAGTGCGACTACGGTCTTTGAAGGTGAAGGTGAGCTTGAAGGGGAAGCCCCAGCAGTAACAGTTTTGATGGGCAAACAGTGCCGAAGTGTAGGGCTTCATCTGTCTCCTTTTCACAATCGTGGACTGTGAAAAGTCTGCAAAGACTTGGTAGCGGTGCCCCTGGACTACAAGGTCAAAATTTGTACAGAATGGTACAGAAATAGGTGAATTTGATGATGATATCCCGAGGGGGGCCCTCAGGCTTCCTGGGGTTGAGCACACAGTGAATGCGGTCAAACTCCAGTCTGACAATGGGGATAGCCAGAACTCGTTCTTTGAATAAGGTCGTTGCAGTGGAAGCAAGATTCACAACTGTCTCAGGGAAGCACCTGAGGCGCAGGTTGCCTTTGTGGGCTCTACCTTTGTGGGCTATATTCCAGCACCAAGTGCGGCCTGCTCACTTGGCGCTGGATGCTCGGGTGGACATGGTTCTTCTCCCCATGGGGTGTGCCAGAGCTTTAGAGGGTCATGACAGTGTGAGGGATGCGAAGAATACCCTCTAATTATTGCTCAAGGTGGCTGATGTGTCCGCGCGGCGAGGAGCGAGATTACCGTCCGCCCATATTGGTTCGCTGCTCGCGAGCGCCCCCCTCAGATTTTTTAATCTGAAGCAAATAATCTCTTACCCCCCGTGGGATTCTTGATGGTTTTGTCCAGTGTCACCCCAGTCTCTTGAAGGATTTTCCTGGAAGTCTGGTCTGCCAACCATCATTTAAGCCATCGAAGTCTATGAAAGACATCACCGGAGAGAGAAGAACCGGAGGGAGAAGCCTTGTTGGAGCTACGACAGGGGACATTCTTAATTTTTAATAATGGTCTTTGTCAAAAACCTGTGTATGGTTTTTATTTATTTTTGACACTTTTTGGGTGAATGGTAGGGGTACCCCATACTCATTTACATAGGGTGGCAGGCCAGGATCTGGGGGGGCGCTTACTCGCCCCCCTCCTTTTTTTGACCTGCTGGGCTGCGTGCTCGGATAGGGGTTTGGTATGGATTTTTGGGGGGACCCAATGCCGTTTTTTTGGGCGTGGGGTTTCCCCTCAAAATCCATACCAGACCGAAGGGTCTGATATAGTCTTAGGAGAGGACCCCACTCTTTTTTTACACTTTGGCATGGGGTTTCCCTCTCAAGATCTTCAGAGTACAAGTCACATGCCACAAGTCGGATCAGTTAGGACGATAATCCGACTTGGATGTAAGTGATTCAAATCAATGAGCTGAAATCTTGCCCAAGTCGGACACGTCACGCAAAAAGGGGTTCCCAAAGTCGAAGCGTATGTCACACCAGTTCAAAAACATTCTCTTCTGGGTGATCTACGTACATTGCAAGGATTTTAACAAACTTTGTTGCAGATTCATTCTGAAGAAATCCTTGTGTGTTTGTCTGTGTTCATGTGGTAAGTTAATCTAATCGGAGTGGTTTCATAATTATTAATCAGCTGCTGCACCTGCAGGGCTCTAATGAGGAAAATTGCAGGGTCTGAATCCCTTTAGATGTTATTTTCTGTTGGGAATATCTCACCAAAAATTACATTTTTGTTGCAGGGGATGCCTGATATAGGACTTATATCTTAGTGTAGACCTCTGGCAAAATCAGTGAGCCAATCACACAAGCAGGAAATTATGTTTCAGGGGGGCGTTCTGTAAAAAGAACAGCTCCAGGTAGAGATATTGCATTGCATTTTACAGAAAATCACAGAGCTGCAGATTGAAAAGGAAAGGTCATTTTTAATAACATTCTATTACAATATGACTTTAGTAGCAATTAGGTACATAGTTACATAGTAGGTGAGGTTGAAAAAAGACACAAGTCCATAAAGTCTAACCTATGTGTGTGATTATGTGTCAGTATTACATTATATATCCCTGTAGGTTGCGGTCATTCAGGTGCTTATCTAATAGTTTCTTGAAGCTATCGATGCTCCCCGCTGAGACCACCGCCTGTGGAAGGGAATTCCACATCCTTGCCGCTCTTACAGTGAAGAACCCTCTACGTAGTTTAAGGTTAAACCTCTTTTCTTCTAATTTTAATGAGTGGCCGCGAGTCTTGTTAAACTCTCTTCTGCAAAAAAGTTTTATTTCTATTGTAGGGTCACCAGTATGGTATTTGTATATTGAAATCATATCCCCTCTCAAGCATCTCTTCTCCAGAGAGAATAAGTTCAGTGCTCACAACCTTTCCTCATAACTAAGATCCTCCAGACCCTTTATTAGCTTTGTTGCCCTTCTTTGTACTCGCTCCATTTCCAGTACATCCTTCCTGAGGACTGGTGCCCAGAACTGGACAGCATACTCCAGGTGCGGCCGGACCAGAGTCTTGTAGAGTGGGAGAATTATCGTTTTATCTCTAGACTTGATCCCCCTTTTAATTCATGCCAATATTCTGTTTGCTCTGTTAGCAACAGCTTGGCATTGCATGCCATTGCTGAGCCTATCATCTACTAGGACCCCCAGGTCCTTTTCCATCCTAGATTCCCCCAGAGGTTCTCCCCCCGTGTATAGATTGCATTCATATTTTTGCCACCCAAATGCATTATTTTACATTTTTCTACATTGAACCTCATTTGCCATGTAGTTGCCCACCCCATTCATTTGTTCAGATCTTTTTGCAAGGTTTCCACATCCTGCGGAGAAGTTATTGCCCTGCTTAGCTTAGTATTGTCTGCAAATACAGAGATTGAACTGTTTATCCCATCCTCTAGGTCGTTTATGAACAAATTAAATAGGATTGGTCCCAGCACAGAACCCTGGGGAACCCCACTACCCACCCCTGACCATTCTGAGTACTCCCCATTTATCACCACCCTCTGAACTCGCCCTTGTAGCCAGTTTTCAATCCATGTACTCACCCTATGGTCCATGCCAACGGACCTTATTTTGTACAGTAAATGTTTATGGGGAACTGTGTCAAATGCTTTTGCAAAATCCAGATACACCACATCTACGGGCCTTCCTTTATCTAGATGGCAACTCACCTCCTCATAGAAGGTTAAAAGATTGGTTTGGCAAGAACGATTCTTCATGAATCCATGCTGATTACTGCTAATGATACCGTTCTTATTACTAAAATCTTGTATATAGTCCCTTATCATCCCGTCCAAGAGTTTACATACTATTGATGTTAGGCTAACTGGTCTGTAATTCCCAGGGATGTATTTTGGGCCCTTTTTAAATATTGGTACTACATTGACTTTTCTCTAATCAGCTGGTACCGTTCCATTCAGTAGACTGTCTGTAAAAATTAGGAACAACGGTCTGGCAATCACTTGACTGAGTTCACTAAGTACCCTCAGATGCAAGCCATCTGGTCCCCGTGATTTATTAATGTTAAGTTTCTCAAGTCTAATTTTAATTCTGTCCTCTGTTAACCTTGTGGGTGCTTCCTGTGTTGTGTCATGAGGATAAACACTGCAGTTTTGGTTACTGAAGCCCCCCGATTCCCTCGTGAATACTGAGGAGAAGAATAAATTCAATACCTTCGCCATCTCCCCATCCTTTGTAAAGAGATGTCCTTCCTCATTCTTTATGGGGCAAATATGGTCTGTCCTCCCTTTTTTACTGTTTACATACTTAAAGAATTTCTTGGGATTTTTTTTGCTCTCCTCCGCTATGTGTCTTTCATGTTCTATCTTAGCCATCCTAATTGCACCCTTACATTTCTTGTTGCATTCTTTATAAAGTCTGAATGCTGATGATGATCCCTCAACCATGTATTTTTTGAAGGCCTTCTCCTTTGCTTTTATAAAAATTGTATATGCTATATTTTTTTAGACAAGTTATATAAAGATCTTGCGAGCCACAGATGGAATAATGCCTCTAGAATGAGTACCAATTAGAGATAAGCCGCAAACACTAACCACGTTTCATTTCGTGTGCATACCAAAAATATATAAATAATTGTGTCTGCGCTAAATACTAAATAAAAAATATGATATAAATGCCGTATGTGCTGATAAAAGAAAATCAATATTACAAAAGTGTTAATATAAATCTCCATGTGGCGTCTGGGTGCCTCTATTCCCCAAAACTTCATTCCAGCCGTGCTTTGATTGTGCACTTTCTTAAAATGTATGGACAGATGGTGCTTATCGGACCCTTTGCATATATTTCTTAGGTTTTGGGGGGGGGGGTTCTACTACATTGTGTACCAATTTATCTCGCAAATTGGGTGCTTTCTTATAAATAATTTTAGGTTTCTCTGGGAGCACCTCTTTGAGATGAACATCCTGCTTCAAAACATTCCAGTACTTTCGTATAATTCTTTGTATTTCATTGTTTTGCAAGGAGTAATTTAAAACAATACTGATACTTTCATTAACATCATTTACCATGGTTTCAATTCTATCCTTTAATAAACTTTCCCTATTAAGACATGCAACTTCTAACTTCTCTTTCTGCAAAAAATCTTTATGGTATCCCTTATCCAAAAACATGCTACTTAGCATGTTAGATTGGAGCTCATAATCCTCTGTCCTCGTACAATTCCTCCTCATCCTTGTGAACTGGCCTCTGGGTATGTTTTTTAGCCAGGGTTTGTAATGACAACTGGTGGTCGGGATGTAAGAATTGCGGTCTGTTGCTTTAAAAAATGATCTGGTAATCATGCCATCATTGGTGTTAAAAATTTCCAGATCCAAAAAATGAATATATTCCCTATTCACATCCCAGGTTAAAGAGATATTGAGATCATTGCTATTCATGGAGTCCAATAGACACATTAGTGTTTCCATGCTGCCCTTCCAAATAATCAGTAGGTCATCAATGAGCCTCTTGTATAGTAAAATGTTACTGCATACTTCATTTAAAACCCCCTCCCCTTCCCATTTGGCCATGTATAAGTTCGCCACGCTAGGGGCGAATTTGGCGCCCATAGCGACACCCTTTGTCTGCAAATAAAACTTATTGTCATACCAAAAGAAATTGTGCCGTAAACAAAAATCGAAACACTTTAGGATAAATATAATAAAATCTTCATCTACTGGGTCTTCTTTCCTCAGAGCCCATTCCACCGCTTTCAAGGCACCCTCATGATCTATATTGGTGTAAAGTGAGGCCACATCTCCCGTGGGCAAAATAATATCCTCTTGTGCAGTACATTCATTGAGAAGCTGTAATGTATGTTTGGTATCTTTGAGGTAAGCTTTGGTCTTTTTAACCAGAGGTTGCAGATGAATATCTATATACTCCCCCAATCTAGATGTTAAAGATTCAATGCCGCTCACTATCGGCCTGCCCGGGGGGTTAATGCTATCCTTGTGTATCTTTGGTAAGTAATATATCACGGGTATCTTACTAACCATGGGAACTAGGTACTTTGCTTCTTGCTTATTCAAGAGTTCTTCATCTACGCCGTATTTGATAATACCTTCCAATGTTTTTTTGAAGGATTTAGAGGGATTACTATCCAGTAACCGGTATGTATCAGTATCCTTTCCATTTCATCCTTATATTGTTGCAGGGATAGCACAACAATCCCTCCACCTTTATCTGCTGGCCTAACCACTATATCTGTCCTTCTTTCTAATAAATTCATTCCTTTTTCAAAATCCTTATGCTCATAAAACTTCTTAATTGGCAATTGCTCTAGCTCAGTAGTGACCAACTTCTTGAACAAATCCACAAATTTATTGTTGGCTATGTGAGGATTAATCACAGAGTTATTTCTCAGACTGGTATATTTGGTATTCCTAATATCTTTTTCAGTAGGGTTCAGGGCATAGTATTTTTTGATATTCAGCTTTCTAATGAACTTCTGTGCCCCAACGTACGTCTCAATTTTATTGAGCCCTTTTTTGGGGGCAAACTTAAAACCTTTGTCAAGCACCAATAGTTCTTCCCTTGACAGTGTAACTCCACTTAAATTAAAAATCCCCTCACCTAGTCTTCTCGCCTTCTTTTTCTGCTGTATTCTTCTTCCTGCTCTCCCTCCTCTCTTCCTGGGTTTCTTGTCTCGCGGGAGGACCCACCCCTGGTCCCCCCTAAAAAAGATTCATCAAGAATTTGCTCCTCATTATCCTCCAAAGGTTGATAGCTGTTGTAAACTGGTATCGTATATTGATCTTGTGGGGGGTTCTCGTATCTCACTCTTTGTGGTTTCGGCGAATAATAAACTCCACCCCTTTTGTGTGTTCTCATATGAGTCAGGGGGATACCCCCTCTGTGGGTATTGATTCGGTCGGGGACCTCTGTAAGAATGATGATTCCCTCTGTGAGGTGTTCCTTGCTGGTACCCGTAATTTCCTTGTGGTCTATATGGGCTACCCTGCTGGTACCCCTGCTGCTTCTGATGGCCATAGGAATTGTATTGCCCTCCTCTTCGTTGAGGTGGGGGTTTGGCTGATAACCCCTATCATACTGATTATATTGGGATCTGTTCCCATCGCCTCGATATGGTGGTCTCCCATAATGCCAGTTTCCCTGGTTAGCTGGCGGGCCATAACTAGAATGTTGGGCGTTATTTCCCCCATTATTAGGCCATTCCTGTTGATCATAATATGGCCTCCTAGATGGCTGACGATAAGGTGTATGGGGTTGTTTATCCTCCTGCTGGTGTGAGGATTGTCCTCTAGCAGGCTGTTTGGCATTCTGTTGTTGTTGGTGCTGCTGCCCATGTGGTTGTGATGCTCTCATGTCACCAGTGCCCCCTGCCGCTGTTTGCGGTTGTGAGCCAACGGTAGCATTGGCTACTAGTGTGGATTGCCAACGAAAAACCTGCTTATTTTGGTAGTCCTCAAAATCTCTCAAATATTTTTTCCTCTTAACATTTTTATTCATAACATCTTTTTTTGCATATTTTTGTGTAAATCACCCATGAGTCTATTGTATTCAGGTGTATTGTTAAAAGGAATAAGCTTCTCCCTAATTTCTTTAATCTGATCCTCTATTAATGATAATTTACATTGCTTCCTTTTAAGGAGAAGTTCCATAATCTCTCTTCCTTTGCCTGAGAAGAAGGCATACCATTCTTCTATATCATCATCACCTAATAAACCATCATTTATGGGAACATCCCATCTTAGCTTTCTGGGAACCATACCATCTTTCAAGTATTTTTCCATAGTGGAGCGATCCCACCATATGTTGCTTTTTTTGTCCATACAGTGTCCCAGTTTCCTAAATAGGTGTGTGATATCATTCTCTTTAGTGTTACTAACCGAGAATAGACCTTCCAGGTCTATCTCCCTATTTTCAAAAAAGGCAAAGGGATCCATAGGCTACTAACAAGTGTATGAAACAGATACAGACAAGTTATGTAAAGATCTTGCGAGCCACAGATGGAATAATGCCTCTAGAATGAGCACCAATTAGAGATAAGCCGCAAACACTAACCACGTTTCATTTCGTGTGCATACCAAAAATATATAAATAATTGTGTCTGCGCTAAAAACTAAATAAAAAATACGATATAAATGCCGTATGTGCTGAATAAAGAAAATCAATATTACAAAACCTATAAGTGTTTATATAAATCAAATATATATAGTAAGCAATATTAAGTGCAATCCGTATGTGAGGATATAATTAAAGTGCACCATGCAAAAAAGTAAGAAAATATAAATATACATATGAATATAAAATCCAGGTGCTGGTTTGTGTTACAATCAAGTGTCCACATCCAAATAAAAGTCAGTTCACAGACAGCAAACATAAAGTGTAGATATACAGTGTCCATAAAAACTGGTGTCCATCGTGCTTCTCCTTATTGGTGTACACAATAAATCATGCTTCAGTGCTCTCCTGTGACCCCCAATCGTGCTTGCTCTCACCTCTAAGCGTGTGACACGGTAATTAAACAGTGTCTAAACACGCATTGGAGCCACTCCTGGGCTCATACAGGATATGCTGATGTAAACTCCAACCCTCTCAGATGACATCAATAGTTTCACATGAAAGAAAGAAAACGCTACATAGCGTAATATAGCCAGGGATTTATTAAAGTAAAATATAGTTCCCGTCAGGAGGGTACTCACAATGTGCAGGTGCGTGAGTGCACCATCCTATCCAAAGTGTGATATACAAACAGTCCTCGTATGGCGTGCGGTGTGGTGTGCTCTCCTCTGCTCCTCCGTGCTGACAGCTCCGTCCTACCCCTCCCCTACGCGTGTTCGGCACAGGGATCACGTGCCTTCATCTGGGGGATCTAATTGGACGGACGCTCTATGTGCAATATATGCTGACGGCGGCCATTTTGCCTAGGACCGCCGACAGATCTAGTGATAGGCTACACCTGTGAAAACAATACAATATGCTGGGATTGTTGTTCTTTTAATATATTTTTTATCTGTATGTATAATTTTATTACATTATTGTAATCACATTGTATATTTTATTTTTATTGTAGTAAAAGAATTTTGTATAATTTAGCAGGCTGATGTTGATAGAAGTTGTCTATGAGGTGCGGTATGGTGTCCTCTGGGATGTGCAGCTCTGTCCTGGGTTAGTAATAAGGCTTAGTTTATACATACATACACTATATTTCCAAATTGGGTTATTAATGTTAGGTAATTTCAATTTAAATCGGACTAATGTGAGTGATGTACAGCGCCTTACGTTGCTGTAATTTTTTCCACAGCTGTAACCTATCACTGGTCCTTTCAAAGCTGTTCGTTGTTGTATTGTTTTCACAGGTGTAGCCTATCACTAGATCTGTCGGCGGTCCTAGGCAAAATGGCCGCCGTCAGCATATATTGCACATAGAGTGTCTGTCCAATTAGATCCCCCAGATGAAGGCACATGATCCCTGTGCCGAACACGCGTAGGGGAGGGGTAGGACGGAGCTGTCAGCACGGAGGAGCAGAGGAGAGCACACCACACCGCATGCCATACGAGGACTGTTTGTATACCACACTTTGGATAGGATGGTGCACTCACGCACCTGCACATTGTGAGTACCCTCCTGACGGGAACTATATTTTACTTTAATAAATCCCTGGCTATATTACGCTATGTAGCGTTTTCTTTCTTTCATGTGAAACTATTGATGTCATCTGAGAGGGTTGGAGCATATCCTGTATGAGCCCAGGAGTGGCTCCAATGCATGTTTAGACACTGTTTAATTACCGTGTCACACGCTTAGAGGTGAGCGCAAGCACGATTGGGGGTCACAGGAGAGCACTGAAGCATTATTCATTGTGTACACCATTAAGGAGAAGCACGATGGACACCAATTTTTATGGACACTGTATATCTGCACTTTATGTTTGCTGTCTGTGAACTGACTTTTATTTGGATGTGGACACTTGATTGTAACACAAACCAGCACCTGGATTTTATATTCATATGTATATTTATATTTTCTTACTTTTTTGCATGGTGCACTTAATTATATCCTCACATACGGATTGCACTTAATATTGCTTACTATATATATTTGATTTATATTAACACTTATAGGTTTTGTAAAATTGATTTTCTTTATTCAGCAAATACGGCATTTATATCGTATTTTTTATTTAGTTTTTAGCGCAGACACAATTATTTATATATTTTTGCTATATTTTTTTATTTGCTATTTTTTTCCCCACAAAAGTAGAGTTTCCCTTTAAGATCCATTTATTTCAGCATATCGACCGAGAATACAACATGTCAAAAAATATGTACACTTTAGCCCCACAATCAAACTGTAAAAACAGCCTGCACAGATCTGGACAGTGTTTAACCACCCCAGCTCCAAAAGGTTTAATCCCCCTCATGACCAGGCCATTTTTTACTATTCAGCACTTCAGCACTTTAACCACTTGCCGGCCGCCTCACGCCTATATACGTGATCAGAGCGGTACGGGCAGGCAAACCCACGTCCCTGGTACGTGATTGCCTTCCTGCGGGCGGGGGGTCCGATCGGACCCCCCCCCGGTGCCATCGGCGGTCGGCTTTTGGTTGGGAGCGATGAGAGACGAGGGGGAGACCATCCGATCGTGGCCCCCACCTTGCGATCGCTCCCAGCCAATGAGAAACATCCCCTGCCTCTGTATAGTACACAGAGGCAGAGGATGTGATGTCATCTCTCCTCGGCTCGGCAGTTTTCGTTCCAGCGCCGAGGAGAGAAGACATGTAAGTGCACCAACACTCACACACAACACAGTAGAACATGCCAGGCACACTAAACACCCCCGATCCCCCCCCGATCGCCCCCGATCCCCCCCCAATCACCCCCCCCCAGTCACAAACTGACACCAAGCAGGTTTTTTTTTTTTTTTCATGATTACTGCATGGTGTCAGTTTGTGACAGTTAGCAGTGGTAGGACAGTGAGTGTTAGCCCTCTGTAGGTCTAGGGTACCCCCCTAAGCCCCCCTAATAAAGTTTTAACCCCTTGATCACCCCCTGTCACCAGTGTCGCTAAGCGATCATTTTTCTGATCGCTGTATTAGTGTCGCTGGTGACGCTAGTTAGGAACGTAAATATTTAGGTTCGCTGTCAGCGTTTTATAGCGACAGGGACCCCCATATACTATCTAATAAATGTTTTAACCACTTGATTGCCCCCTAGTTAACCCTTTCACCACTGATCACCGTATAACTGTTACGGGTGACGCTGGTTAGTTCGTTTATTTTTTATAGTGTCAGGGCACCCGCCGTTTATTACCGAATAAAGGTTTAGCCCCCTGATCGCCCGGCGGTGATATGCGTCGCCCCAGGCAGCGTCAGATTAGCGCCAGTACCGCGAACACCCACGCACGCACCGTACACGCACCGTACACCTCCCTTAGTGGTATAGTATCTGAACGCATCAATATCTGATCCGATCAGATCTATACTAGCGTCCCCAGCAGTTTAGGGTTCCCAAAAACGCAGTGTTAGCGGGATCAGCCCAGATACCTGCTAGCACCTGCGTTTTTCCCCTCCACCCGGCCCAGCCCAGCCCACCCAAGTGCAGTATCGATCGATCACTGACACAAAACACTAAACGCATAACTGCAGCGTTCGCAGAGTCAGGCCTGATCCCTGCGATCGCTAACAGTTTTTTTGGTAGCATTTTGGTGAACTGGCAAGCGCCAGCCCCAGGCAGCGTCAGATTAGCGCCAGTACCGCTAACACCCACACACGCACCGTACGCCTCCCTTAGTGGTATAGTATCTGATCGGATCAATATCTGATCCGATCAGATCTATAATAGCAGCCCCAGCAGTTTAAGGTTCCCAAAAACGCAGTGTTAGTGGGATCAGCCCAGATCCCTGCTAGCACCTGCGTTTTGCCCCTCCGCCCGGCCCAGCCCAGCCCAGCCCAGCCCACCCAAGTGCAGTATCGATCGATCACTGTCACTTTTTTTTGTAGCGTTTTGTAGAACTGGCAATCACCAGCGGCCTAGTACACCCCGGTCGTAGTCATACCAGCACTGCAGTAACACTTGGTGACGTAGCGAGTCCCATAAGTGCAGTTCAAGCTGGTGAGGTGGCAGCACAAGTAGTGTCCCGCTGCCACCAAAAAGACAAACATAGGCCTGTCGTGCCCATAATGCCCTTCCTGCTGCATTCGCCAATCCTAATTGGGAATCCACCGCTTCTGCAGCGCCCGTACTTCCCCCATTCACATCCCCAACCAAATGCAGTCGGCTGCATGAGAGGCATTTATATGTCCTCCCGAGTACCCCTACCCAACGAACCCCCTCAAAAATGATGTTGTGTCTGCAGCAAGCGCGGATATAGACGTGACACCCGCTATTATTGTCCCTCATGTCCTGACAATCCTGGTCTTTGCATTGGTGAATGTTTTGAACGCTACCATTCACTAGTTGAGTATTAGCGTAGGGTACAGCATTCCACAGACTAGGACACACTTTCACAGGGTCTCCCAAGATGCCATCGCATTTTGAGAGACCCGAACCTGGAACCGGTTACAGTTATAAAAGTTACAGTTACAAAAAAAAATGTAAAAAAAAAAAAAACACAAACAAAAATAAAAAAAAATAGTTGTCATTTTATTGTTCTCTCTCTCTCTATTCTCTCTCTATTGTTCTGCTCTTTTTTACTGTATTCTATTCTGCAATGTTTTATTGTTAATATGTTTTACCAAGTTTGCTTTTCAGGTATGCAATTTTTTATACTTTACCGTTTACTGTGCTTTATTGTTAACCATTTTTTTGTCTTCAGGTACGCCATTCACGACTTTGAGTGGTTATACCAGAATGATGCCTGCAGGTTTAGGTATCATCTTGGTATCATTCTTTTTAGCCAGCGGTCGGCTTTCATGTAAAAGCAATCCTAGCGGCTAATTAGCCTCTAGACTGCTTTTACAAGCAGTGGGAGGGAATGCCCCCCCCCCCCCCACGTCTTCCGTGTTTTTCTCTGGCTCTCCTGTCTCAACAGGGAACCTGAGAATGCAGCCGGTGATTCAGCCAGCTGACCATAGAGCTGATCAGAGACCAGAGTGGCTCCAAACATCTCTATGGCCTAAGAAACCGGAAGCTACGAGCATTTTATGACTTAGATTTCGCCGGATGTAAACAGTGCCATTGGGAAATTGGGGAAGCATTTTATCACACCGATCTTGGTGTGGTCAGATGCTTTGAGGGCAGAGGAGAGATCTAGGGTCTAATACCCCAATTTTTTCAAAAAAGAGTACCTGTCACTACCTATTGTTATCATAGGGGATATTTACATTCCCTGAGATAACAATAAAAAAGATTTTAAAAAAATATGAAAGGAACAGTTTAAAAATAAGATAAAAAAGCAAAAAAATAATTAAAAAAAAAAAAAAAAAGCACCCCTGTCCCCCCTGCTCTCGCGCTAAGGCGAACACAAGCGTCGGTCTGGCGTCAACTGTAAACAGCAATTGCACCATGCATGTGAGGTATCACCGCGAAGGTCAGATCGAGGGCAGTAATTTTAGCAGTAGACCTCCTCTGTAAATCTAAAGTGGTAACCTGTAAAGGCTTTTAAAGGCTTTTAAAAATGTATCAATTTTGTTGCCACTGCACGTTTGTGCGCAATTTTAAAGCATGTCATGTTTGGTATCCATGTACTCGGCCTAAGATCATCTTTTTTATTTCATCAAACATTTGGGCAATATAGTGTGTTTTAGTGCATTAAAATTTAAAAAAGTGTGTTTTTTCCACAAAAAATGTGTTTGAAAAATCGCTGCGCAATTACTGTGTGAAAAAAAAAATGAAACACCCACCATTTTAATCTGTAGGGCATTTGCTTTAAAATAATATATAATGTTTGGGGGTTCAAAGTAATTTTCTTGCAAAAAAAAAAATATTTTTTTATGTAATCAAAAAGTGTCAGAAAGGGCTTTGTCTTCAAGTGGTTAGAAGAGTGGGTGATGTGTGACATAAGCTTCTAAATGTTGTGCATAAAATGCCAGGACAGTTCAAACCCCCCCAAATGACCCCATTTTGGAAAGTAGACACCCCAAGCTATTTGCTGAGAGTCATGTCAAGTCCATGGAATATTTTATATTGTGACACAAGTTGCGGGAAAGAGACAAATTTTTTTATTTTTTATTTTTTTGCACAAAGTTGTCACTAAATGTTATATTGCTCAAACATGCCATGGGGATTTGTGAAATTACACCCCAAAATAAATTCTGTTGCTTCTCCTGAGTACGGGGATACCACATGTGTGGGACTTTTTGGAGCCTAGCCGCGTACGGGACCCCGAAAACCAAGCACCGCCTTCAGGCTTTCTAAGGCCGTAAATTTTTGATTTCACTCTTCACTGCCTATCACAGTTTCGGAGGCCATGGAATGCCCAGGTGGCACAAAACCCCCCCAAATGACCCCATTTTGGAAAGTAGACACCCCAAGCTATTTGCTGAGAGGTATAGTGAGTATTTTGCAGACCTCACTTTTTGTCACAAAGTTTTGAAAATTGAAAAAAGAAAAAAGAAAAAAAATTTTCTGGTCTTTCTTCATTTTCAAAAACGAGAGCTGCAAAATACTCACCATGCCTCTCAGCAAATAGCTTGGGGTGTCTACTTTCCAAAATGGGGTCATTTGGGGGGGGGTTGTGCCATCTTGGCATTTTATGGCCTTCAAAATTGTGATAGGTAGTGGGGAGTGAAATCAAAAATGTATGCCCTTAGAAATCCTGAAGGTGGTGCTGGGTTTTCGGGGCCCCGTACGCGGCTAGGCTCCCAAAAAGTGCCACACATGTGGTATCCCCGTACTCAGGAGAATCAGATGAATGTATTTTGGGGTGCAATTCCACATATGCCCATGGCCTGTGTGAGCAATATATCATTTAGTGACAACTTTTTGTAATTTTTTTTTTTTTTTGTCATTATTCAATCACTTGGGACAAAAAAAATAAATATTCAATGGGCTCAACATGCCTCTCAGCAATTTCCTTGGGGTGTCTACTTTCCAAAATGGGGTCATTTGGGGGGGGTTGTACTGCCCTGCCATTTTAGCACCTCAAGAAATGACATAGGCAGTCATAAACTAAAAGCTGTGTAAATTCCAGAAAATGTACCCTAGTTTGTAGACGCTATAACTTTTGCGCAAACCAATAAATATGCGCTTATTGACATTTTTTTTACCAAAGACATGTGGCCAAATACATTTTGGCCTAAATGTATGACTAAAATTGAGTTTATTGGATTTTTTTATAACAAAAAGTAGAAAATATCATTTTTTTTCAAAATTTTCGGTCTTTTTCTGTTTATAGCGCAAAAAATAAAAATGGCAGAGGTGATCAAATACCATCAAAAGAAAGCTCTATTTGTGGGAAGAAAAGGACGCAAATTTAGTTTGGGTACACCATTGCATGACCGCGCAATTAGCAGTTAAAGCGACGCAGTGCCAAATTGTAAAAAGTGCTCTGGTCAGGAAGGGGGTAAATCCTTCCGGGGCTGAAGTGGTTAACTGGCAATTGTGTCATCGTGCAACACTATACCCAAATTACATTTATATAATTTTTTCCCCACACAAATAGATCGTTATTTTGGTGGTATTTGATCACCACTGGTTTTATTTATTGCTATATAAACAAAAAGGGCCAAAAAATATTATTTTCTACATATTCTACATAGTCAATAAAATCAAACTTCGTAAAATTTGGCCAAAATGTATTCTGCTTCATATCTGGTAAAAAAAAAAAAAAAATCCCAGTCAATGTATATTGTTTTTTTTTTTGTGTGAAAGTTATTGCATCTATAACGCAAAGTGGCACATTATTGTGAAGTAGAAAGAAAATGATAAATGGTTTCACATTTTTTTTTACAATAAATATCTGAAAAGTGTGGTATGCATTTGTATTCAGCCCCCCTGAGTCAATACTTTGCAGAACCACCTTTCACTGCAATTACAGTTGCAAGTGTTTTTGGGTACCGTATTTTTCGCTCCATAAGACGCCCCTGACCATAAGACGCACCTAGGTTTTAGAGGAGGAAAACAAGAAAAAAAATATTCTGAACCAAATCACTCTAAAAGAAACACAGCTGTTATGAATGAAATTGTATAGCAATCATATGATCCCCCAGCTGCCAAAAATGGTCGGGTACTGGAATCTGCTGTGTCTAGTATACAACGCATATGATCCAGTCTGCCCGTGCCGGCTGCGTGCATTAAATGTACTGTGGGCAGCTGGCAAGTGGTTAAACCCCGAGGATGATGCATATGTTACAGCTATCACAGCTGTGCTATCTCCATAATAAGATTAGTGTCAATTGCTGAACTAGATGTAAAATTAAAAATATTCAAAAGAGCAATAAAGCCCAGCAAAATTACAACAATGGCCAGCTTTAGACAGATGGACGTCTTCACACCTAAGCTCTAAATTTTGGTTTTACTATTAAGTGGGAGTGTACTAGTTTTCTGGCTTGCATGCTGATCAATGGTTGTTCTAGGTTACAGGTTTAACATTGAAGCTAGGTTACATAGTTAGTCTGGTTAAAAAAAAAAAAGACACAAGTCCATCTAATTCAATCAATCAAAAAAAAATATACAAAAATTTTATATACACAATCCTATACCCACAGTTGACCCAAAGGAAGGCAAACTAAAGCCAGCAAAGCATGATCCAATTTGAACCAGAGGGGGGGGGGGGGGGGGAATCAATCGGATATTCACTGGATTAACTTTACCTATAAATTATTATACAGGGTTTATATAGCACCAACAGTATAAATGTTAGTATCCAGTTATATTATGTACATTATATATAGGTCTTTTTTTAAAGCAATCTACTGAGCTGGATAGAACCAGCTGGAGGGAGTCTGTTCCGCATTTTCCCAGCTCTTACTGAAGACGAGAGCTCTAAGGCCCCTTTCACACGGGACGGATCCGTGTTGATCCGACCCGTGAACATCCGCTGCTCAGCGGGGATCTCTCCGTTTTCCCCAGCTGAGCCGGCGGATGACAGGACGGGACCCGCACACTGTGCAAGGACCGCCCTGTCAGATCTCCGCTCTCCCCTTTGGGGGATCGGAGGAACACAGACCGTCTGTCCGTGTTCATCTGATCCGCTCTGCAGACGGATAGAAAAATAGGATTTTCTTCCGTCTGCAGAATCGGACAATAGCGGGGCCGGATGATATTGGGTGTTAGCGGATGTTCATCCGCTGACACCCGCTATCCCATAGGGATGCATGTATGTCCGTATTTCATCCAAAAACGGATGGATGAAATACGGACATGCGGTCCGCACGAGTGAAAGGGGCCTTACTGTGTGCGGACGATACTACGCTAAGCAGGGCAATAGGTTCTCTGCAGGATGTGGAAACCTTGCAAGAAGATCTGAACAAATTCATGGGGTGGGCAACTACACGGCAAATGAGATTTAATGTGGAAAAATATAAATAATGCATTTAGGTGGCAAAAACATGAACGCAATCTATTCACTAGGAGGAGAACCTCTGGGAGAATCTAGGCTGGAAAATGGACAGGCTCAGCAATGGCATGCAATGCCAAGCTGCTGCAAGCAAAGCCAATAGAATATTGGCATGCATTAAAAAGGGAATTAACTCCAGAGATAAAACGATAATTCTCCCACTCTACAAGACTCTGGTCTGGCCGCACATGGAGTATGCCATCCAGTTCTGGGCTCCAGTCCTCAGGAAGGATGTGCTGGAAATGGAGAGTCTAGAGAAGGGCAACATGGGGGGCGTGACCGGATGGAGGAGGATGTGTGTGAGTGAGTGAGAGCGTGAGTGCCTCACCTCCGCTCTCTATCTCCGCTTGTACCATCTGTACCGACCTTTCTGGAGGCTTCATCATCTCTAGCCGAGGCGGACTGCGTGTAGTCCTGGAGCCGCTCTCCCTGTGTTCTGATCTCCCCTGGGCTGCGCGCTGGAGCTCGCTGCTGGGGCCGCGCGGAGTGCAGTGTGCGAGGCTGAAGTCAAAAACGAAAGCCGAGTGAAGATGTCTGTATTCCCGCCCGTGATCTCACAGGAGAGTGTGGGATCTGCCAGCATCACAGCAATCTGCTCAGTTAACACAGAGTGAGAGGGGAATGAGGTGCGAGCGCCGCGGGGTGAGTGGGGGGACCCGCTAGGTGACTCAAATCCTCCCCTCTCTGTAATAACTGCTAAAACAGTATTTAACATTATACAACAGCATTTAACAGTATATAACAGTATTTAACAGTTTATGTCCAAATTAATTACTCCATCCCAGCATGCTTAGCAAACGTGCACCTGACGAGCTGCCACCCCAGGATGGGACCCAAAAAATGCACTCCGCAAAGAAGGAAAAGGCGAATCAAGCGTCTGTGGCAGCTGCAGCAGCAAAACTGGAACGCTTTGCTCATACAACCTCCCTGCCGCCTGCCAAGGGAGGTCACCATCAGGCAGTGGCACAATTTAAAACCCAGATGGGGCCGGCATCAGATAGAAGAAGCCAGGGACATGACCAGCTATCCTCAAACCCTACTACCCCACTCACCAACAAAACTGTGTAATAAGGGGTTGGGGGGGGGGGGAAATCAGGTTCTATAACAACAAGGTCTGCAGGAATTGGGGTCGGCCCTATATTGGAGAATGAGGAGCCTACATTAAGGGATGTACTTTATGCCGTTAATGCCTAACTCAATTTCTAGCCTTGATAGCCAGCTAAAAAGTATTAAGGAAGAATTATTCTAAATGAGTCAGGTACTGGGTAGTACCGTGGAAAGGACTACAGCTTTAGAAGAGAGACCAAGTACTGTCGAGGACGATTTGTATCCATTAAAGTGAGAAATCATGGGGTTGCAGAAACAAATGGTTATGCAGGCTGCTAAACTTGACAAAATGGAAAATAGAAGCCGTAGAAACAACGTGCGACTGATAGGCCTACCGGAGAGGAGTGAGGGTCCCAATCCCATAACAAACAAAGAAAACTAATGCGCAAAACCAAAGCGAGCCAAAGCAGTTAAAGAGGACGAAGAAGCCGCCACACATACGGCAGTGTTCCCATTCAGAAAAACAATAAGGTAAATAGAGATATTTGGTGCTAACTCAAAGTGCATAAATGTGATGAAATAAATATAATCCAATTCTTCATGTAAAGTGCATATGCGTAAAGAGCAAAATCACATAAATAAAGTGACTAAACATCCATTAAATTCATAAGAAGTGACATTGGATAAATAACAGTGAAAAATCATGAAATAAGACATCAAATAAATAAACAAATCTAAATGAAGGTGAATAAATCCAAAAATAGTTTAAAAGTGCATCAAGATAAAAAAAATAACAAATTTAGAAAAAAATCAAAAAAATCGCATGAGATAAAAAAAGTCGCATGCAATAACAAAAATCGCATACAGTGCAAAAAAGTGCAGAAACGCTATAAAAATAGCCACAAGTCGATCCAATTAATGTAATACAGTTCCAACGTGAACAAAGTGAGTCTTCATAAAACAGTTTGTGCAAAAAATAGATGAAAAAAAGTGCAAGTGCAAACGATGATAAGTGACAGATTCCTCTTAATAACCGTACTCCGTGGTGCGCCACACGTTTCCCCCCAGCCTCTCACCTCTAGCAAAGACCCCTGGGGTCAAGTAGAGCCTGCAATCAGGAAGTGGTGAAAGACCATCAATCGATCAGTCTCCTCCAATCGTCACAGGTCTGGCAAATCTCCAATGGAAGGCCTCAAGTTCAGCAAGTTGGGTGGAGGCATGCAATAGAAAGGAGTATCCCCATTATGCAGTATTCAAAACAGGTTAATTCAAAACAACATAGTAACTTACATGTACAGCCAAAAATGAACAGCACAGATCCCAGTACTTCCGGTCTCGGCCGCGACCAGAAGTGATGACACCTGACTCTTCCCTGACGCGTCGCAATCTCATAGCTTTCCTTGAGGGGTGGTTTAGGGAAATATTTGGGGTCTCCACCTTTACATCACTAAAGGTCACTCACTTGAAAGAGCCCACCGAGTTCCTTTTAGGACCCGCCAGTCGGGGGAATATACTAGGCCACTACTCTTGAAACTTGTCAATTATAATGACAAGGTGATTCTATTACAGAAGGCCAGAGAGATGGGGGACATTATGTATAACGGGGTTAGGGTCTCATTTTACCCGGGCTTTTCGCCAGATCTCCAGAAGTGTAGAGCACAATTTATACCAATTAGCGAACTCTGCAGAATTACAAGATTGTATATGCTTTGCTGTACCCAGCCCGACTGCGGGTGACAGCATTGGGTGGAACTCTATTTTTTAACTTACCGTCTGAAGTGGAGAAATGGCTGGAGGAAAATAGGAAGGATCTATAGAACATTCTGAGCATGGAACTGCCTTGTTTGAGTGGGGTGGGGGAGAGGGGGGTTTGATTATATTGCACTTCTTTGAGCTTGGTGGCCCCCCCCTTTTTTTGCTTTTTTTTAATTTTATTTTTTGCTTTTTGGTCTGGGTTGCTTTGGCTTGAATATAACAATTACTGTAATACCACTGTAATGTCTGTGACATTAAATATGAAATATCACGGAAATAAGATTGTTTGGTCAATATGGTTAATATGGAGAGAGCGGAGGGAGGGAGGCACTTTTTGGTTTGAACACATAATAGTAGAGGAGAAGAAGTGAATGGTAAGGTCACAGGTGAGGCCTTTAGCGATGGCCCTGACGGGCACAGGAGGGGGGGGGGGGGGGGGAGGGAGGGTTGGGTGGGAGGGAGGCTGTGGGAGGTGGGGTCAGGGGTAGTGTGAGGGTTGAGAACCACACATCACAAACATTAACACATTGGAAGGCACAAATAGTGAGAGGGGAAAGATATGGAGGGGAGGGAGGAATATATAGTTTGGAGAAATCACTTGGGATGGAGTGGTGCGAGCAAGTTTATTGGGTTGATTATTTTTTTTTTAGTAGATTCTAGGTCTTTAGTCTTGTTTTATGTTTTCGTTATTCTACTATGCAAGTAAGGAATTTTAGCATAACCTCATGAAATGTCCGGGGCCTGGGGGATCCAATTAAGAGAGCTATGGTTCTATCGACATTGGAGAGGAGTGGGCCCGGACTACTTTGTTTGCAGGAAACGCATTTAACCACTGACACTACGGTTCAACTCCCTAATCGGAAGTCCCAAGCTCAATATCATTCAGTCTACTCCTTCTACTCAAGGGGGTGAGTATTCTGGTTGGGAGAGGGTGGCGTTCTCCTGCAGAGAGCGTTGCATTGATGAACGGGGCCAGTATATATTTCTGCTCTGCTCAATTGAAAATAAACCCTTTGTGGTGGCAAATATCTATATTCCCCCTCCTTTCAAGTTGGAGGTTTTACACAAGCTATTTGAGTTTGTACTGGACAAAGCAGGAACCCTGATAATAGCAGTGGGTGATTTTAACGAAGTACTGGATAGGAGTCTAGACAGATTCCCGCTGGAAGATAGATCCAACATAAAAGGCGAGGGTCGGCTATCTCGATTCTTGGTAGAAATGGGTCTGAGTGATATATGGCGAATGCGCTATCCACAAGAAAGGCAGTATTCTTGCTTTTCAAGTTCTTACCTCACTCTCTCTAGAATTGACATGGCCTTGGGCAACAGGGAAGTAATACTGTTAGTAAGTAATATAGAGTATGGTCCAAGAGGGGTCTAGGACCACTCCCCGCTGGTGCTGATAATAAATATTGGGGGTAAAGCCTATCCTAGAGAATGGAAAATCAGCCCTTGTTGGCTGAAATTGATTGGCAATCCTGGAGAATTGTTGTCTAGATTAAATGAATTTGCACAAATTAATACTGGCACGGCACTGCCTGGGGTGGTTTGGGACTCCTTGAACGCTTATCTTAGAGGCCTCTTAATTCAACAAGTGGCAAGAACTAAGAGAAAATCGAGAGAGTGGGAAAGAGAAATTAGAAATGAGGTGATACAGGCAGAGAAGCGATATGTTGAAGACCCAACCCAGAATAGATGAATATTCCAGCGGCAGTGTTATTTTGGTGAGGGGGAAAGGGTCAGGCGTACCCTGTCACTTTTGATAATTTAGCCCCATTGCTGTTGAAATTAAAGCAAAAGGGAGACATTTGGTGCCGCCTCCCTCTGTCTGTCGCAGGGCGTTGTAACCTAATTAAGATGATATGGCTCCCGCAGATATTGTATATACTCCATAATTCTCCAACCTGGATTGGTCAGAAGTGGTTTAAGAAGAATGAATCCCTGTATAGGGATTTAATTTGGAAGAAGGGCTAATCTAGGATTGGCCTGCAAACCATGCAACTACCGATCAAAGAAGGAGGTATGGCGATCCCGCATCCGAGATGATATTTTTTGTCATCTCAGCTCAACATCTAGCGGGCTGTGGAGCCCTAGGGGGAGGGAACTCCAGCAATAAAATGATGATAATGGGAGCCCCACATAACACACTAGTGGAGGCATTAGAAGCAAACTCTTTCATATACAGATGCCCAACGATAGCACTAGTTAGTAAAGTGTGGCAGGTAACAAAAGCATTAATGGGGTATAATGGGGTAACTGAATATACCCCTCTATGGCATAACAAAAATCTGGCCGAAATAAGGGGTATGGAGAGACCCCGGGAATGGGAAAGACAGGGCATTAGCCGGTTAATTAAATTATATGAGGGCAACCTCATGAAGACATTCCTAGATTTAAGATGGGAATTTAACATTTCAAACAAGGCGTTTTATAAATATCTACAGATTAGGCATGCCATTCAAGCTCAATTCAGGTCTCAAACCATTGAATGGATTCAGATTCCGGTACTCCTAAAAATAATTAAACCAGTTTCAACTAAAGGCTTAATTTCCACGTTATACGCCAACTTGGGGGATAGAATTATGAGTGGAGCGGGACCCCTGAAGAGCAGAGCGGCATGGGAGAGAGACATAGGGAAAATAACTACGGGACAATGGGATAAGATCTTAGCACAAGGAGACCTGGTCTCGATTTCCCCCTCGCAGAAAGTCTGTCACCTGTTCCTAATCCATAGAATCTACCACATCCCCAAAAAATTGTTTAAATTTGGATGGAAACCGATGAATGTCCCAGGTATAAGGTGACAGATCTTATCCACATGGTGTGGGAAGTGTCCAAAACTATTTAGATACTGGGTAGAGATAGTTGATAGGATAAATAAAATCTTCAGGACTACATTAGAACCTGTGGCCAAGACATGCCTATTAGGGAGCTTGGAGGAAGATAGAGTTCCATCTGGTACTACTGTACCAGTGCTGAGATGTCTGTTCCTAGCAAGGAGACTTATAGCACAGAAATGGCAAGCACAGGCTCCCCCAACTGTGAAGCTTTGGATTGAGACTATCAATTCAATGGTTTGGAGCGAGAGAGTGGTGTATATTAGACAAAATAACCTCAGGAAGTTTGCGAGATTGTGGGCACCTTGGTTGGAGGAGATGGGTTGCCCCTTATGAGGGGAATCCCCCGCTCCCCACCATATTACTGTGTGGTGAAGAGTTTGGAGTAGTGGGAGGGGGGGGGGGGGGGAGAGAAAGGTAATATAAAACCATAATGGCTTTTCTTCTCTTTTTTTGTATTATGCGCTATTCCATGTCAATTTATGATCTTGCATGTTTTTAAATTTTGCAATATGAAAATGAATAAAAAGTAAATAATAAAAAAAAAGAGAAGGGCAACATAACTAATAAAGGAACTAGAGGATCTTAGTTATGAGGAAAGATTACAAGCACTGAACCTATTCTCTCTGGAGAAGAGACGCTTGAGAGGGGATATGATTTCAATGTACAAATACCGTAGTGACCCCACAATGGGGATAAAACTTTTCCACGAAAGGGCATTTAAAAAGACTCGTGGCTAAGCACAAAAATTAGAGGAAAATTGATTTAACTGGAAACAGCATAGGAGGGTTTTTTACGGTAAGAGTGGTATGTGGAGTTTTCTTCCACAGGCTGTGGTTTCAGCAGGGCGCAAAAAACTATTAGATAGGCACCTAAACGACCACAACATACAGGGATATACAATGTAATATTGACATAAAAGCGTGCACACAGACAGGTTAGACTTTGTTCTTTTTTTCAACTATGTAAAGAAACCTTTTCGCACTTGGAGATTACATCTACAGACGTAAAGAGCGTCCCCTTGTCCTCTGTGATGACCTTAAAACGTAACACTTTTATTGAAAAAAAAAAAAAACATTTCCCCCTTGGGTGATATATGTATATTGCAAAGATTTTAACAAACTTTGTTGCAGATTCTTACCTTTTGTTATTCTGAAGGATACCATGTGGGAAAGTGAGTTTAATGGGAGTGGTTTCATAATCGTCAACCAGCTGTGCACCTGCAGGGCACTAATGAGGAAAGCTGCTGGGCCTCTATCCCTTTAGACGTGTTCCTATTGGGAGTATCTCACCAAAATGACATTTTTGTTCCAGGGGATGCTCGATATCTGACCTGTATCTTAGTGTAGACTTCTGGGAAAATTGGGGAGCCAATCACACAAGCAGGAAATTATGTTTCTGGGGAGTGATCTGTACATATTCTGTGTACAGAACACCTCCAGGTAGCCATATTGCATTGCATTTTCAGAAAATTACAGCGGCTGCAGATTGTAAAAGAAAGGTCTTTTTTTTTAACAACATTGAATTACAATATGATTTGTGTCGCAATTGTATATTATTTTGTTTTTTATTTGCTATTTTTTTTTACCCTTTAAAACGAATAACTCAACACCAAGTTCAAATACGGACCACTTATGCAATTGAACATGTTGATCATATCCCCCCTTAATTTCTTCTCAAGTGAGAATAAATTCAGTTCCTCTAATCTTTCCTCATAGCTGAGCTCCTCCATGCCTCTTATCAGTTTGGACTTCTCTGCACTTTATCCAGTTCCCCGAAATCCTTTTTGTAAACTGGTGCACAAAACTGAACTGCATATTCCAGATGAGATCTTACTAATGATTTGTACAGGGGTAAAATGATGTCTCTCGCTCTGCAGTCCATACCTTTTAATACAAGAAATGACTTTGCTTAATTTGGAAACTGCAGCTTGGCATTGCGTGCCATTATTAAGCTTATGATCAACCAGAACAGCCAGATCCTTCTCCACCATTGATTCCCCAGATTGTACTCACCCTAGTATGTATGATGCATGCATATTCTTAGCCCCTAAGTGCATAGCTTTACATTTATCAACATTAAAACCTCATTTTCCATAGTTGTCCAAATAGGCAGTGCATTGAGTTTGGCTTGTAAATTCGACTGCATAGCTTGGTGTCATCTGCAAAGACAGAAATGTTACTTTTAATCCCAGACCCTATATCATTTATAAATATATTAAAAAACAAGGGTCCCAACCCCAAACCTTGGGGTACACCACTAACAACCCTAGACCATTCAGAGTATGAATCGTTAACCACTACTCTCTGAATGCGGTCTTTTAGCCAGTTTTCTATAAAATTACAAACTGTCCTGTAGGCTTTACCTTACACATTAGCCATGCATGGGAAACGGTGTCAAATGCTTTTGCAAAATCCAAGTATACTACATCCACAGCCACCTCTTTGTCCAAGGTTTTACTTACCTCCTCGTAAAAAGAAATGAGATTTGTTTAAAATATTTTTTTCCCATCAAGAACTCATCTATGTGGTCTTTTATAAAACACTCCAGTACCTTACCAACTATAGATGTTAAACAGGTATAGACAGTTACTTGGTAAAGACTTTAATCCCTGTTCAAATATAAGCAGGACATTGGCCTTACGCCAATCCAGTGGTACTATTGCAGTTATTAAAGAGTCCCTAAAAATTAGAAACAATGGCTTTGAAATGACAGAGCTCAATTCTTTTAGGATCCATGGGTGTATGCCATCTCGTCTAGGTGCTTTTTTTCAACTTTATTCTGTCTAAATATTTCTGGACCTTATCAATTTTGAGCCATTGTGGATTATTTGGGGCTGTATCAATACCATCAACATTTTAGATATGAGCTCCCCATGATCCTTTGTATACACAGACCTGAAGAAGGTATTTAATTTGGCTTCTCTTTATCCCCAGTCACCCACTCTACATAATTTTGTAAAGGGCATACATGCTCAGACCTGACCTTTTTACTATTATATTTGAGGAATTTTTCAGCTTTTGGCCTACTAGCTTTTGCAATCTATCGCTCGTTTTTAATTTAATTCTTAACCGCTAGCCGACCAGCCGCCGCAGTTGTTACTGGAGCAGGTTGGCACGGCTGCGCAAATCTCCGTAGCTATACGCCGTTCCTTTAAGACGTCATAGCAGGCACGTGCGCCCGCAGCGGGTGCGATGTCCGCCAGGCACCCGTGATCACTTGTGACAGAATGAGAACGGGGATGTGTGTGTGTAAAAACACACACACATCCCAGGTCTCTCAGGGGGGAGGAGACTGATCGTGTGCTCCTACTAAGTAGGAACACCGATCGGTCTCCTCCCCCAGTCACTCCCACCCCCCTACAGTTAGAACACAACTAGAGAACACAGTTAACCCCTTCCCTGCCAGTGATATTAATACAGTAATCAGTGGCTATTTTTAGCTCTGATCGCTGTATAAATGTCAATGGCCCCAAAATGGTTTCAAAAGTGTCCGATCTGTCCACCGCAATGTTGCAGCCCTGATACAAATTGCAGCTCGCCGCCATTACTAGTTTAAAAAAAAAATAATAATAAAAATGACAAATCTATCCCCTATTTTGTAGACGCCATAACTTTTGCTAAAACCAATCAATATACGCTTATTGCTATTTTTTTACCAAAAATATATAGAATCTATATCGGCCTAAACTGATGAAGTTTTTTTCTTTTAGGATATTTATTATAGAAAAAAAAAAGTAAAAATATTGTGTTTTTTCAAAACTGTCGCTTTCTTTGTTGTTTATAGCGCAAAAAATAAAAACCGCAGAGGTGATCAAATACCACCAAAAGAAAGCTCTATTTGTGGGGAAAAAAATACATAAATTTTGTTTGGGTACAACGTTACACAACCGCGCAATTGTCAGTTAAAGCAATGCAGTGCCGTATCGCAAAAAATGGCCTGGTCAGGAAGGGGGCAAATCCTTCCGGGGGCTGAAGTGGTTCATTTACTTTTTACATATTCTGTCATTCCTTGTAAATGATGATAGCGTTTCTTCGTTTTAATATTTTTTAAAAGCTCTTATTTATAGCTTTTTTTTAGCTTTGAAGAATTCCCATTTCTGTTGTGCTCATCAATGCCAACACTTCCTCCCAGTCTAAGTCTTGGAGAGCCGCCCTCATCCTTGAAACATTTGCTCTCTTACAAGGAAGTGTTTTTATCTTTCCAGTATGTGCTTGTTGTTAACAGCTAACAATAAATTAAATCATGTTATGGTCACTGCTACCCATATGTTCTTTTTATATGAACATTAGTAATAAGCTCTGCATGGTTTGATATTACCTGGTCCAGCAGAGCATCATTCCTAGTCAGGGCTTCTATCAACTGGACCATATACTTGTCTTGTAATACGTTTAGAAAATTCTTGCCCTTTAACTGTGCCTGCAGTGCCATTACCCCAATCAATTTCCAGGTAGTTAAAATCCCCCATTATCATCACTGTCCCCACACTTTGCAGCGCTTTCTATTTGTGAAAGGAGTCTCTGCCTCCTCCTTAATACTGGTAGGCCTATAACAAACTCCAATGATTACCTTTGTAGTACACACACCCATAAGGCTTCAGACCCATCTCACGCTCCATTACCTAGGTCCTCTTTAACAATCACTGCCACCTATACTCTTTCGGAGAGCCAGGGTAAATCGTAAAGCCAGAAATATTAATACCCCAGCCATCTGAAGAGTGAAACCAAGATTCACATCATAGTTCTCTTCATGCACCGGAGCTTCCAACTCACCTATTTTGCTTGGGAGACTTCTGGAACTGGTAAACAAACACTAATTGTCACATTTTGAATATTTTTTAGTTTAGTACAAATCGTACAATTTCCAGTGATTGTTTGTAACATGGGAACCTGCCATAGCCCTCCCTCCATCTTTCTCCATTCCACCCACCAATGGAAACGGACCCGTCTGATCCATTATAATCTAATTCTCCCTCCCACCCTCATTCCTAGTTTAAATACTCCTCCAGCCTTCCCATCAACCTCTCCCCCAGCACAGCAGACCCCCCTTCCATTTGGGTGCAAACCATTCTTAGCAGATAGGCTGTACCCCAACAAAAAGTCATCCCAGTGCTCTAGAAACCCAAAACTTACACCAGGTCTTGAGCCATGCATTCAGTTCTCAAATCTCCCATCTTGCGCATGGGACAGGCAATATTTTAGAGAATATCACCATGGATGTACTTGCTTTCACCTTGCAGCCTAGCTGTTAAATTGATTCTTAAGAAGCCTCCACCTTCCATGTATTTGGTCCATTGGTTCAAACATAGACCAAGACAGCTGGGTCATGCCCAGCCCCTCCCAGTAATTTATCAACCCTGTCCACCACATGCCAAACCCTGGCACCAGGGAGACAGCAAACCAACCATTCGGTTGAGGTCATCCTGGCACCCAATTATTCTATCAGTCCTTTGGATTATAGAATCGCCCTTTACCACCGACTGTCTAGGACTTCTTGCACTACCTTCACCACCCCTACTAGATGGGCTGGTCTCCCGACTGTTAGGGGTAGCCAACATTCCAGAAATGAATCTTTTATGGCAGTCTATACAAAGTGTGGTGTAAGTTTGCTTTCCACACCTATTTATTGCATGCATACCTGCCTAATGATCTCAATACATGCTCTGTGAAGACAACTGAAAACTACCCAGCACAGCCAGCAATTTGGGCAATTTAAAGGTAGTCCTCACCCCAGGCTTGGTTCGCACTGGGGTGACTTGTCAGGCGACTTAGTCGCCTGACAAGTCGCGCTTCATTCAGTGCAATGGAACTGTTCTAATCGTAGCGACTCAAGTCGCTCTGACTTACTGCGCTGAAGTCGCTCTGTGTGGGGCGGTTTCAAAAATGGGAGACCTTTTTTTTTTTTTTAAAAAAGGGGGAACACTGTGGACTGTAGTGTAAAGGAGAACTCTGATATAAAGGGTTTTCTGCTTACCAAAGCCACCAGTTACATCAGAGTTCCCAGCTTTCCCCCTTAAAGCAGGGTTCCCAAAGCCCCCTTACATCAGTCAGTAAAGCACCCCTTACATCTGAGTCCCTCTCACCTTGGTGTACTTGCTTTTATTTTTTTATTTTTTTTAATTGTTTATTTAAAGAATTTTGCAGATTATACAAAATCACATGAATAACACAAATTTTCCACGTAATACAAATATACACTGTCGTTGATAAAAAGGAGAAAGAGATAGAAAAAACAACGTAGGAATAACAATGAGGTTGCGGCCTAGATGGACATAGAGTGTTTATACACATACGTATTAGTATCGGCAGGTAATTTGCACCATATATGCAAGGGGAACAAAAAAGCAATGGAGAAACTCCACAAACATCTGTGAATCTAGCTTACATCTACAGAAGAGTCAATACGGGAAGCATTATAGTTATCAGTCTCCAATTGGCTGGAACTATGTACATCAGGGCCAGAGTCAAAATCATCCCATATCTGCCATATTTTTGAAAACTTCTGTATTGAATCATCTATTACGGCAGTCAGATGTTCCATTCTAGGTATATCTGCTATAACAGAGAGGGTTTGTGGGATTGTGGGGGGTGAGGTAGAGAGCCATAGCCTGGTTATAGCTCGTTTAGCAGCTAATAATATAAAGGACATCAATCTCTGCTTAGTTTTGGGGGATACCTGGAAAAGGGAGACCCAGTATGTAATGTATAGGATTTAAAAGGGATAGGGAACTCTAGCAATTTTTCCAGAAGTGTTTGGATCTGGGTCCAGAACTGATTAACTGGGGGGCATTCCCAGAAAATATGAAAGTGTGATCCCACTGCATTATTACATCTCCAGCATTGTTTTGAGATTGTCGGGTTACAGGCACGCAAGAGTTCTGGGGTTCTGTATCAAAATAGTAGGATTTTATACACGGTTCCCTCATGGGTCACACAGCGGGAGATTTTGGAGGTGGCCTCCCATATTCTTCCCCAATCCAATAAGGAGATATCGTGTTGAAGTATCTGAGACCATTTCCGCATGTAATGGTGACTATCTACAGTTAAGGGGGTAGCCTCGTGTAAGATTTCATAAATGGAGGATATTAATTGGGATTCGTAGGGACCATTGGCACATAGCATTTCAAATTCCAATGGTTTCTCCAGGTATAGGGAAGGGGATCTGGTGGAAAAGAAGTGTCTGAGCTGCAAGTAGGAATAGAAGAGTGTTTTAGGGATTTGGTGTTATTTTTGGAGGTCAGAGAAGGTTAAAAGGTGTCTTGTAACCGGGTTAACAAGATGGCGAAGTTAAAAGAACCCTGCCTGGGTCCAATGTATCATACGTTCATAGGATAAACGAATCCGGATGTCTGGATTAAAGAGAACGTTTATCAGTGGTAAGCATGGGGAGGATAGAGTGTAGCGTTCAGAGCATCTCTTCCATATAGATAAGGCCAAAAGCATTGGGGCCAGGCAGATACTTCTCAACTGAGGCATTTGCTTATCATTAGATGGCCAGAGCATGTAGCACCAGATTATTCAGTGAGCTGGGACACCAGTGGTAATTATAATTTTGTTGCAGTATAGCTAATTGTGAGGGGGTGATGTTAATAGGCAGTGCTGTTTTAGCAGCATTGATTTTGAAACCTGAAATTGCACTGAAGGAAGATAGGATATTATGGAGGTAAGGGAGGGACATATGTGGATGAGTAAGTGTTAAGAGGACGTCATCTGTGAAGAGGGATAGCTTATACTCCCCCTGTCGCAGTTGTACCCCCGCAACATCGGGGCATCCACGTATGGCTGCTGCCAAGGGTTCTACGCTGAGACAAAAAAGTAAAGGTGACAAAGGGCAACCCTGTCTCGTACCATTACTAAGGGAGAAAGATGGTGAAAGATGGGAGAGCTGGACCTGGGAGGTGGGTCTTGAGAGTATAGAGCTCGAAGAGCTTGTATAAAGGGACCAGAGAAACCGTAATTCGAAAAAATTGCAAACTTGAAGGGCCAGCTAAGGCGATCGAATGCTTTCTGGGCATCTAGACTAAGTATCAAAGCAGGGGGGTTTAGTTCTAGTTAATAAATCAATGAGGTCTATCGTGCGTTGTGCATTATCGCCTGCATGTCTCGTGGGGACAAATCCCACTTGATCTCTGTGCATCAATGATGGCAATATCACTGAGATTCTGTTTGCAAGTATTTTTGTGAAAATTTTGTAGTCCGAATTTAAAAGGGATATAGGGCGATAAATTATCAGGAATGGATGGATCCTTGCCAGGTTTAGGAATTATGGTGATGTATACGTGTAAAAAGGGAGGGTGAGGTATGGTGCCCTTAAGGAGAGATGAGACTACTTTTAGCATGTGCAGGGCTAGAATTGGGGAAAAGGTTTAATAATAAGAATATGGAAGTCCGTCAAGGCCTGGGGCTTTATGCATAGGGAGTAGTTTAATCACGTCAGCCAGTTCTTCAGCAGTAATAGGTGAATTAAGAGAAGAGAATTGATCTGGGGACATTTTTGGGAGTTGAAAGGATGTTAGGAAGGTGTCTAATTTCTCCTGTTTGAATTGGGTCTGAGCTCAAGCAGTTGTAAAGTTTGTTACAAAAGTCTCCAAACACCCTGGACATGGTCTGGGGACAATAGGTAGGGGTACCATCTGGCTGTATTATATGGTCAGGAATAGATAGGGATGGGCGAGGTTTGAGTTTATGAACTAGCATTCTATGAGGTTTATCTGCAAATTCATAAAACTTCTGCCTCGACCATAGCATGGACTTGGAGATTCTACTCATGTCTAAGGATTTGAATCGGTTTCGGACTGATACCACCGCCCGTAAGCGAGTTACTGTGGGAGAACTGAGTAAGTGCATTTCCACCATGCACAGTTGGATCAGAAGCTCCGATCTTTGTTTATTAGAATCTCACTTCATGCGTGATCCGGCAGAAATGCATTCACCTCTGAAAAAAAGCCTTGTGGGCCTCCCATAAAATGGATGTGTCGGAAACAGAACCTTCATTTAGCTGGAATTTTTTAGTTTCAGTTGGAGTCGGTCTTTGATTTCAACATTCCGCAAGAGAGACTCGTTGAGCCTCCAATGGCATTTTTTGGGTAGAGCGGCACATAGGGCCAAGTCCAGGGTGATGGGGGCATGGTTGGACCAAGTGATGGGATTAATTTCAGAGGTGACAACATTAGGTAATAGACGGGTGGAGATAAGAAAATGGTCCAGACGGGAGTACATCTTATGAGAGGGTGAGTAAAAAGTATATTGTCTGTGTGTGGGGTGTTTCACCCTCCATGCATTGAAAAGATTATGAGATCGTATTAGTTTCCGGAAGTAAGTGGACAGTTTGTAAGTTTGAAGTGGTGGGGTGTTCTGAAAAGGAGCATATCTGTCTTTATTAGGAGACATGCACATATTAAAGTCGCCCCCGACTATCATGAAAGGTTGTGAGAAGGATCGCAATTTCTCAAGAACCTTTGTGAGGAAACCAATCTGGCCAGAATTAGGTAAAGTTCGTGTTTAAATGGACACAGTTCAGGAGAACACACCGACCATGGGGATCTAGATGTGAAGTAAGAATTCTTATAGGACAGGAGCGTTTAATCAGAATGGCTACTTCAGCCTTCCCCAATGGGTCGGAGGCCAAAAAAACAGTAGGGAACAGTTTGGAAGCAAATTTAAAAGAACCCCCTGATCGGAAATGTGTCTCCTGAACCATGACCACGTCAGCACCAGAGGATTTGAAGTTCTTTAAGGTTATCCATCGTTTCAACAAGGAATTCAAGCCCGTAACATTTTTTTTTTAAATTCTTTATTTTCTGACGGTCATATATCACATGCCACATGGAACATATTCTTTTAAACATCATATCAGCATATACATATTCTTTTTATCATAATATAGCTTTTTCACTCATTTCCTTACCAATTGGTTCAGAGTCTCTTCTATTTCAAGGGCAAGCATATAATTCCCCCTTTTTCATTTCCCTAAACCCCATTACCCCCCCCCCACCAGTACAAAAAAAAAAAAAAAAAAAAAAAAAATTGCCCCACCCCCCCAAAGGGGGGGGGGAGCCCCTCTCCACAGGTCTATCTGTTCTTATCTGTCCCCCTTCTCCTGTTCTCTAATTCTATACTCTACTAGGGGAGACCAAATCATCCGATATTTCTCATCTTGTTCTTTCAGCATCATCGTCAAGTTTTCCATTTGTTGAATTAATGAAAAAAATTTTAAAGCCATAAGATACTTTTGGAGTGAGAAATAAATATTAGCTTAACATAACATAGTTGAGGAACACTGTGGTGCAAGGAGTCTGTAATATAACATAGATGAGTCCATCTCAATTATTAGAATGACAGTGGAAGAACAATCAGTAACCCGATATAAAAAACAAAACAAAAACAGGTCAAAAAGGGACCCGATAGGAAAAGAAAAAATAGAAAAACAAAAATTGAAAAAAGAAATGGTTTGAAAGCCTGAAGATGAAAAAACCTTCAGGAGACCATGGTAACAGACCATGGACTAATGGAGGAGCATGACGGCCGGCAACATGAACGGAACGGGTCCCGTTCCTTCAAAGGAGTCAGTACCTTAAACAGTAATCATATTTCAATAGAAAGATATTAAAACAAAACAAACCGGAACCTCATGGGTATCAAGGTAGGCCAACATCCTGGATGTAGGGCCTTCAGGAACAAGGAAAGGGAGAGCCCCCCTTTCAGACACCGGGAAACCTCTTCCGAAGACCAGGTAATCTGACTGGAACAGAAAAGAGAAAATCACTTCAAGAGGGCAAGGAGGTTTCAAGTGGGGGGGTCTGCTTGAGTTGAAGCGTTGAGGTGTAGAGAAGGCCTTCTGGTGTCTCCGACGAACTGGGGTCCAGATTGTTGCAGGGGCTTGAAGAGGTTTGGGGATCACATTTAGAGGGGGTGGTGGAAGATCCTCCTCATGAACAGACTGCAGCCCTAGGTTGCGGATAAAAGCCTCACATTCATGTAAATCTCTCATTGAGTATTGCGTACCGTCTCTGGAGGCTGAAAGTCGGAAGGGGAACCCCCATCTGTAAGGTACTTGGTGCAGCTGAAGGTGTAGCGTTATCGGACGTAGGTTGCGCCTTTTAGCTAAAGTGATGGGAGATAGGTCACTGAATATTTGGATTTTAGATCCTTTAAAGTCAATACGGTTTTTGTTTCGTGTGGCCACCGTAAGAGCTTCCTTACTGTCATAATAGTGAAAGCGAACTATTATGTCTCTTGGATTGGACCCAGGTGGGGGTTTTGGAGCCAAGGATCCATGAGCCCTATCCAGGCGCCAGTCAATGTCCAGTACTATAGTAACAAATAGGCCCAGAAGATAGGTACGCAATCCTTTGTCAGATACTGTTTCAGTGACTCAGCGGATCCTCAAGTTTTGGCGTTGTTCCCCTTTTCCAAATCCTCCTGCTGCAGGTGGATCTGGGATACAGTATGTTTGAGGACCGCATTGTATTCTTCTAAGACATGTACATATTGCACAATTTCATCAAATTTGTTTTCTAGGGTGTCAGTGCGTGCCCCTAGTTGGTCTGTTTCCCCCCTGAGTTCCTGGGCAGTCGTCCCAACTTCTTGAGATGTTGCGTGTTAGATCCTGTAGCAGGGCCTGCAACTTTAAGTCTAGTACTGCCACTGTAACTGATTCAGTGGGCTCTGACCTCTGGGGTAGTGGATCTGTGTGGGGGGTACCTGACATGGCTGTGAGGTGGTCCGCGGCATCCGGCGGGTCTGCTAGAATACTCGAGGCTGGGGATTGCGGCCTAAGCAGGAAGCGCTCCATGTGCTGTGAAGGCCGGGATGTCGTCGGATTAAACCCTCGGTATATATGCTTTTTGAATCCAATTTTTCCCATATGGTGCCCGGAGGGTTCCGGAGGCGGGCGGTGTGGATCCTGTGGCTGTGTGAGCTATTGGAGCGGTGCAGGATCCTGGAGAGAAGGAAGGAACAGGGACCGGAGCTAGTCTCTCATGCATCCGCCATCTTGCTTGCCGCGCATGCGCCTCTACTTACTTGCTTTGCAGCAGGAGAGAGGAGGGATGGAGGGGAGACTTCAGTCACAGACAGTGGATTGTGAGCTCACTCACCCAAGGCTGGAGGCTTAAGCATTGCCATCTTTCATCTACAATGTATCAGATGGGCCCACAGGCATACACAGAGGAGTAGGGGCGAGGAGGAAGAACAGATTAAGGCCTCTCTCCTCTATGCAGGGAGGGGGATGAAGGATATTGGAGAACTCTGCTCTGGATAGTGTGAGTGTCACAGACTGAGGAGTGAAGCCTCAATCTGCTTCTCCTCCTCCCACCCCTTTTCCGAGGGGGGCAGCAGCAGGGGAAATCTGCTGCATGGGGTGAATAAGGCTTTGGTGAAGCCTTGATCCACAGATCAGCTGCATAGAGGTGGCAGCGGGTGACGTCCGCAGAACAAGCTCTGCCCCCATACACGTTCTGATTGGACATCGTCAGCAAGGGGACTTGTTCTGCAGACATCACCCGCTGCCACCTCTATGCAGCTGATCTGTGGATCGGCTTTAATTGTAAAGTTTTTATCCATTTGCGCTAGCTAGCGCTGCATTTTTGAATTTATACTTTGTGACCAATAAACTGAGTACACTTAGAGTGTTCCCTTTGCCTTTATTGGAGCGCTGCAAACCATTATTTCATCTGCTTCTGGAGGCTATTTGGAGGTTCCCCCTACTTGATTAGATTTCCTTGCTGGACAGGAGTTCCATATACTGGGATTGAGGACCGCTCAAACCTGGGAGGTTTGCAACATCCCTGTGGGGATACATGCGTTTTTGACCTTCTGCGGCAGGGAGGTCCACCATTTCTGGTAAGTGTACCTGGACTTATTTGGTGAAGGATTCTGTCACTGCACATCAGAAGGACTTTCCCCCTATTTTCACACGAGGGATCCTGCCATTCCTTTTGTCGGGTGATTGGAACTTCCATTTTGATTGGACTTTTCTTTTATTCAGTTTTTTGCGCTGCACTTACCTTGATTGTATTGTATTTCTGCTAGGTATTTTGTGATTGCCTATATAGTGTTCAGCCTGCAGTTTTTATGTTTATCTCATTGTGTTTGCGCCAATTGTCCATTTGGTTTTTATAGTTTACTAACCTGAAACATAGATTTACTAAAACTGGTGCACACAGAATTTGGTGCAGCTGTGCATGGTAAGGTGTATGCAGTACTTTTGGGAGAGAAGCACACAGCAATGCAGAATGAATGGCACCCTTGAAGTGATTCAAAAGGCTTAAGGATGTTCACTTTAATTCATTCAGGTAAAAAAACCTGTGCCGCAGGATCCCCCCAGCGCCCCCTTATACTCATCTGAGCCTGATCTCAATCCAGCGCTGTGGCTGAGAGCAGCTGCTTCTCCTCTCTCTCTCTCTATCTTTACAGAGTAGATTGTTAGCAAATTCTGTGATGAGGGAACAGGGCCGAGATGCAGGTAGCGCAGCCCGCAGGTGTGCCACAATAGGAAGGGCCTTCTTATGGTATCACACTAAACAGAAGGAGCCAAGAGTGCTGGTATTTTTTTTTTTTTAAACAAAGAAAAAGGATTTACTATCACCTTAACCCGTTCCCATCCCACGTTTAGTCAAATGATAGCCGCAAGGTGTCTCTTACCCTGGGCGGCCGTCATAAGACTTCCTCGGCTTCCCGGCCGCTAGCCCACCGCGTCACTCAGGAGCCGATGCGGGTGCCTGGCGGCTGTGATGTCCCCCAGGCACCTGCGATTGCTGGTCACAGAGCAGGGATGTGGATCCACATCCTGTCAGGGGAGAGAAGACTGATCATGTATTCCCAGTACAGAGAAACACCGATCACCTCCCCAAGTCAGTCCCCTCCCCCCCACAGTTATAATCACACCCTAGGTAACACATTTAACCCCTTAATCGCCCCCTAGTGTTAACCCCTTCCCTGCCAATGACATTTATACAGTATTCAGTGCATTTTTTTATAGCGTCGTTTACTGTATAAATGTGAATGGTCCCAAAATCGTGTCAAAACTATCTGTCCATCGCAATATTACAGTCCTGACAAAAATCGCAGATCGCCGCCATTACTAGTAAAAAAAAAAAAAAAGCCATAAATCTTTCCCCTATTTTCTAGGTGCTATAACTTTTGCGCAAGCCAATCAATATACGCTTATTGCGATTTTTTAAACCAAAAATATGTAGAAGAATACATATCGGCCTAAACTGGGATGAAAAAATTTAAAAAAAAAAAAAGGGGATATTTATTATAGCAAAAAGTACAAAATATTGTTTTTTTTTTTCAAAATTGTCTTTTTTGTTTATAGCGCAAAAAATAAAAACCGCAGAGGTGATCAAATACCACCAAAAGAAAGCACTATCTGTGGGAAAAGAAAATGATCAAAATGTCATATGGGTACAGTGTTGTATGACCGCGCTATTGTCATTCAAAGCGTGACAGAGCTGAAAGCTGAAAATTGGCCTGGGCAGGAAGGGAGTGAAAATGCCCTGTATTGTAGTGGTTAAGGTCACTTTATTAACCCTTACCATGCCTCCCTAATGCCTTAATGGGATTGTTTCCTAGTGAAATGCAGAGGAAAAAAAACAAAATTCTAAAAAATTATCCTTACTCTAAAATAAAAAATTAGTGGTTACCAGAGTTAACTACTGCATGACATCTAGTTTTCTCTTTATTATGAAGTACAAGGTAGGTTATATCTATAAATGAATAGGTACACATGTAAAACCCACTATAATTAGAGATATATATATATATCTATATAAAAAAATCAAATTAAAATCAACCAATTCTTTTATTAGCTGGGCAAGGTACACAGTACTTACAAATACAGCTAATTAAAAAAAAACTGAAATACTGTATAATAAAACAAAAACAAATTATGTACAAATAGTTTAAGTAACAAAATCACAAGTTTATGCATGTTCTAGTTCTCAAGACATAAACAAAAGTCATGAAATAGAACATTCCCGCATGCAAATAGCAATGCCTGTGAGTATATTAAAAAATGCTGTTATAGCAGATTCATTGTACTTGTTCAGTGAAGGGTTAATCTTATTGAACAGAAAGGTAATGGCATTTTATGCCAGGTTTTTTCTCCCCCACAAAAATTTAAACATCACATTTTGTACTACCTCTGTAACCCAAATAAGTCCCTAAAGCTAATGAGACTTAAGAAATATATAAAACAAGACCTAGAATCAATATACATTTGATAACTTATGCAATATATGAAAAGTCTCTTTCCACCATTTTCTTCACACAAAAGAAGAATTTAAAGAACAGTAAACCAGAAAAACAGACCGCTACAATGCATATTTCCAAACTCAGATGAGGAGTCCAGCTTCTTGTATGATATGAAAAAAAGAGACAGCCAGCACTTCACCTCAGTGTAAAACCACATTGAGTGTTTTGAATACTGCCCAATTTTTTTTTTTTTTTTTTTAAATCACTTTACTTAAAAAATATTTTTTAAATTAATTTTTATGTCGCAGAATGACTGCAGACCCTTTTCTTTTCTGCTCTACTTGTATATAAATCTGAATGAAAAGTAAAAAAAAAAAAATACATGATTTAATCAAGAAAAGGATTGCCTAGGATTTTCTTGGTGGTAGGTGTTCTTTAAGAACAAGTCCATTATGCTGGGTTGAGGCATGTTAAAAATCTGAAGTCGTCTTGGAGTTGTAAGGTGGCATTGTTTTAGTTGTGTTTAGGACACTGCCAGAATTGTTGCATCATCTGTGTAAACATCTCTTCCCTGAGATGAATCCTGCAAAGAGAAGACAATAAGACCATGCGCTTGCTCTCCCCCACACATGCAACAATGCCATATTCAGAAACCCTTCTTACCGTTTTAACAGCTCTGTATTAATGAAATTCCACTTCCTAGAACACAATAAATAAAAAAATAATGAAACCATGTACAGAAGCTTGGGATTGTTTTTCCTCATTAACCTACATACTTCAAATCAACATCTAAATGATAGGACAGCTAAAGAAGCAGGGAACCTTTTTCACCCCTCTTAGTGATATCGTGGGAAAAACCTGCATACTTAAAAGTACAGGTTCACCTTTAGTAACATGTTACACTGATATTTAGCGTGTAACATGTTACTAAATCACCTGCTGCCACCCGACCCGATTCCCTATTGTGACAGTGGGCGGGGGATCTTTTCCCCACACCTGCTGTCACAATTCAAAAACAGCACAGCCGTGCATTGCTCCACCCACATGACCATGTCATTCATTTACAGAGCTCTGTGAATGAATGCACTACAACTACTGTCAGACATTGCAGCTGACAGCTTGTAGTTCTCAATGGAGGGCTCTAGTAGTTCATTGTCCTCTCTGCAATTCAGTAACTGCCTGCCTGCATCAGACGTACAGGCAAACAGCTCTGACAGTCTGCAGAATCCGGACACTGCACCCATAATCTGTTAATCAGGGGTGTAATGCTTTACAGGCTCCTAAGAATAAAAAAAAAAAAAATACATAAATAAATGCACATTTTTTTTAACTGCAAGAAAAATTGCTCAAAGGGGAACTTGGCCAGAATAAAACCGTAAAGCTTATTAAACAGACTAACATTGGTAAGCAGAAGGTTGCAAGCAGGAAAAAAGCAAGCTAGGATTATAAGCTTTTCATGCTGCTTATTTATTTGAACGCTAATAGTATTTCAGAAAGAAATACATGAGAGCTGCATCTTGTTAAAGTGCAAAAACTGTAGCAGATTTTAGTTTATTTTTTATTTTTTTAAATTAAAAACACATTAGGGATCATTGTGTGTATGAGAATGGTGCTGCACTGTTATTTGAACTACAAGAAACCTGTGTGACACAAGTAATATGTTGTAAATGGAAACGTAATACTAAAACTGTGCACAAGATGGCAGTAGAAACAAACGTCAAATACAAAAAGCCTTCCAAAGTAGAACTGTAAAAAAAAAGTATCCAATGCAAATATAAATCTTATGCAGCAAAAAGAACAGTGGTAAATCAATCAGTGCTCATAAAATAAACATTAACATGTCAATGCATGTAGCGAAACGATTATAAAGTCTCTAGAATAATCCAGAGATGAGGAGTGAAAGGTGCTGCTCCAATCTTAAGCGTGCAGACTATGAAGCGACAGGTGTCCCTTCATTCCATGCAGTGACACCGCTTTGTGAAGTAGCCTCTCACCTTACTGCTGTAAGATAACAGCATTGGAAACCAACCAATAATTCTGATATCCTTTGTAGGTCCTTGCATAGATAGCTTGGTGGCTTCTATATCCTTTGGGGGGTCCTCCTCCCATTAATCAAAGGACCGGTATTAGGTGGTGGATGGTGGCTCCTTTGTACTGAGCTTCCACACTTACCCCGAGAGGGATGTAAAGGGAAGAAGGGGGAATGAACAAATGGTGTAGTATGTTATATAAAAAATTATTAAAACCAACACAAAGTGACACTCACATTGAGCAAGATGAGACAGTAAAACACCATCAAAAGCCGAGCTCGTCTCCCGCATCACTTCAGGTGTGCCTGTCAGCCAATCCCGACACGTATCGACACGCGTCGGGATAGGCTGACAGGCACACCGGAAATGACACAGGAGACGAGCTCAGCGCTTGTGGAGGTTATACTGTCTCTCATCTTGCTTAAGTGAGAGTCACTTTGTGTTGGTTGCAATAATACATTTTTATACAACATACTACACTATTTGGGCATTCCCCCTTCTTCCCTTTGCATCCCTCTTGGGGGAAGTGTGGAAGCTCAGAACAGAGGAGCCACCATCCACCACCTAATATCGATTCTTGGATTAATGGGAGGAGGACCCCAAAGGATATAGAAGCCACCAGCTATCTATGCAAGAACTTACAGAGGATATCTGAATTATTGGTTGTTTTCCCATGCTGTTACCTTACAGCAGGAAGGTGAGAGGCTACTTCACATAGGTGTCACTGCATGGAATGAAGAGACATCTGTCACTTACTTCATAGTTTGCACTGTTAAGATTGGAGCACCACCTTTCACTCCTCATCTCCGGATTATTCTAGAGACTTTATAATCGTTTCACTACATGCATTGACATGTTGATGTTTATTTTCTGAGCACTGATTGATTTTACCACTATTCTTTTTGCTGCAAAAGATATTTGCATTGGATACCTTTTCTACAGTATTACTTTGGAAGGCTTTTTATATTTGATGTTTGTTTCTACTGCCATCTTGTGCACAGTTTTAGTATTACTTTTCCATTTACAGCATATTATTTGCGTCTGACAGGTTTCATTATGGTTCAAATAACAGAGCAGCACCATTCACATACACGTATTACTTTGGTCACAGATTCACCCATCAGTGTTTGCAGCAGTGGTCTTGTTTTATTTCTTTTCACCTTCAGTGTTAGCGCGGGAGTATTCCTTTATTATTTTTACATTAGGGATCATATATTTGCTTTATTCCAAATAGGTCAGCATAAGCCAGATAAAAGAGTCTGGTGTCAGCTGCTGAAACCAAATCGACAGTGTTTACGAAGAGACCGGTACAATTATCTGTCAGTGCCATGCACAGAGGTTGGAGTGTGCAAACTGGACACTGTTTCCTTAGTGAGCTTCCTCCCTTTCCTAGTGGGGAGAGCATAGCCTGATGGGGAAACAGAGGCTTGTCCCTTATCAGGTCCACCTTACTGTTGTCTGACAGTGCATGTCTGTGGTCAGATCCCATAGCCACTATTCAGTCCAATAAAGGCTTTTAAAAAGGCCCACTGCCATACGCCCATCAGTAAAGCAGACCTGATGGGGAATTAGTCTCGCAGTTCCCCATCAGGCTCTGCACACCCAGTGACACAAGTAATCTCCCAAATATGGGCATTGCCATTTATACATCACCACTCACCTTACCTAACCCTCTTCTCTACATTTAGATTTCGGCCGTGGAATCTTCAAGCCGACAGCAGAGTTGGATCAGGGATACAGCGCTGTTTGCGAAGTAGATACATGAAAGCTTCCCAGCACCAACATGCCCTACTCTGAGTACTGGTGTACTGCCATACACTAACTCTGAGCTTGTCATAATAACTCCCAGTTTCCTTGTTTACAAACTGGCAGTACTTCAAGACTCTTGCTGCCATAGAGACAGATTTTTAAAGTGGTGATAGTTAGAACTACTTGAATATGTCAGTAATGTTACTATAACTGGCGCAAATGCTTGCCTAAATTAGGCACGGGTTGTTCTAATATAAACTACCACTATATTGGAGTCCCCATTGTTATCATTGTCTATATATCAGTATAGACAGCATTACTATGAACATCTACATATGCTGTAGATGCAAAAAAAAATGTATATATTTATATTCTTTTGAAGTGCTAGTAAAAACTCACATTTATTCAAAAATAGTAGTAAGAAAAATAAAAATAATTCTAACTCTGCACTATGGCTTACCCTACACTGCACACATTAAAGCGGTATTAAACTCAAAGCCAAGGTATCCGAATCCAGCAAGACAATCACAGGTGTGTCTCTTGGAAAGAACCCAGCAGCTTTGTCTATTAAAAAAAATACAAAAATGCACTCCTAAAACATCTCTTAACTGCAGCAAAAGCGTTTATCCCAGCATTGTGGAAGAGTAGCACCCCCCCAATCAGATCATATTGGCTATCCAGAATAACTGAAATCCAACAAATAGAGAAGCTTACCATGGTGCTGAAAGAGCAAGATGAAAAATATTGGAAAATCTGGACCCCTTATTTCATTTACCAAGAACTGAGCCCCATATCCTCTCAGCAGTAGTTTTTCCATTACCTTGCCTCATAGAGCTCTTCCAATATGCCATAAGGGGCGACTGGGTCTTCCTTTGTCCCCTCTTTCCCTAACCACCCCACTTTTTTTCTCTCTATTCTTTTTTGCCATCACTTATTTCTACCATATATCTGCTTTCTACCTCCCGGACCCAACTAGGTCCCAGAGCTCTGCTTTGTTAAAAAAAAAAAAAAAAAAACTATTACAAAGAGGATAAGCGATGTTGCTCGCCGATGATCACGGTGTGGACTAAATATTACATTATATAAAAGTTGATGTTACTACAACACAGAAGTATTTTTAGAGACAAGCTTTTTTAACCATGTGAATCTCTCGCTTTTTATTGCGTGTTGGTTGACAACACTGTCATGATTGTGAATAAGGATGGGCTCAGGCGTGTTCGCAGCTTCACATGCCCGAGCCCGCCAGGAAACTTACACTGCACAGCGCTAATGACAGGCAATGAGACATTTCCGGATCCACGGCTGCAGAGATCGGGAAATGTCTCACTACCTGTGATTAGCACTGTGCAGTGTAAGCTTCCTGGCGGGCTCGGGCATGTGGAGCTGCGAACTTGCCTGAGCCCATCCTTAGTTGTGAACGGTTGATCTATGGAATAGTGATGCAGTTTCTGTGAAAATAAAGAATGTTTTTTTTTTTTTTTTAAATATAAACCTTAAAGCCAAAAAAGTAGTAATATTGCAGCTTACCAGTTCCTAGATGTGATATCTGCATTAGTTTTCTTTTTTTAGCGCCCCCCCCCCCAATTTTCACCGGGTGAACCGACCAGCTAACACACCTCCTGTAAATAGAGTGCTCCCACTCTGGATGGAGGAGCACCTTTGGGCATTGTCAGTCTAGGCGGAGGGGAGCATTAGATGTACCAGCACATGTAGATACACTAACCAAATGAAGCCACACTGCAGTTACACATGCAGTTGGAGCAACAGTTTTTTTTTCTTTTGGGATAAAGGTTTTACATGAATAAATAAAAGCTGATCCTTGTAAGCATCCCTGTCAGTGGTAAATGGTTTGTTGCAACACTCTAAACTGATACATCTGCGGGACAGCTTGTTCTGTTAAAAATAACAGATTTACTGGCTGGATTACCAGAAGAAAATAAGAGTCTAAAAAAGAAATGTTAAAGTGGTGTTCCGCTTAAAAAAAAAAAAAAATTTAAAAAGTCAGCAGCTGCAGTATTTGTAGCTGCTGACTTTAATTTTTTTTTCACTTACCTGTCCCAGGGTCCAGCGATGCGGGGGATCAAAGCCCCACTCGTCTCCCCCTCCGCTCGGCGGAGCCAGCATTGTAACTGTGGGTGACAGCTGGGCACCCACTGCGCATGCGTGAGTGGCACCGCGATTGGCCGTGCAATCATCTGGGACCTGAGACGTGTCCCAGATGATTGACAGAGGGAGAGGAAAGAGGTGATCTCCCTTCCTGCACCGAGTGAAGTGACGTCAAGAGCCCAGGCACTGAAGGAGGCAGACTACGAGAGACCCCCTAAAAACAGGCATTTAGAGGGGAGTAAAAAAAAAAAAAAAAAAATATTTCTCCAAATGTTTTTTTTTTTCCCATGCACATAAATGACATTTTTGTTTTTAGGGTGGAACTCCACTATAATGCTGCTGTCACATCTAAGAATTGGTAAGCTGCAATATAATAAAGGTATAAAAGTAGTGTAGAACACCAGAAGTGTTCTTTGACGTGACTCCAACACCACAATGTTTTTACTGAAAAACAGCCATAACTGCACTGGTGAAATTTTGTTCTTGTCCAAGTGTAAAATTAAAGTGATTGCAAAGGCAGAAGGTTTTTTATCTTAATGCATTAAGATAGAAAAACCTCCAGTGTGCAACAGCCTCCCTTAGACCCGTAATACTTAACTGAGCCCCATCTCTAGCCAGCTATGTGCACCAGTGATTCTCCCTTCTGAGTGGCTGAGACACAGCAGCGACGCCATTGGCTGACTTTGACAGCAGCGGAAGCCAATCAGGAGAGAGGGGGTGGGGCCAAACCGTGGTTCCATGTGTGAATGAACACACACAGAGCTGCGGCTTGGCTCGGGTGCCCCCATAGCAAGCTGCTTGCTGTGGGTCAATCAACAAGAGAGAGGGGCCAGGAGCACTGAAGAGTTACCCGAGAAGAGGATAATCTGGGCTGCTCAGTGCAAATCCACTGCCAAAGAGCAGGTAAATATAACATGTTTGTTATTCTTAAGGCGATACTAAAGCTTCGCTTATTTATTTTTTTTAAATAACAAACATGTCATACTTACCCCGGCGGCTCCTCCCCGCATTAGATAGCCCCCTAGGAGAAGCACTCTCCCGAGGGGGGTTACCTTGCGGGTGCGCTCCCGAGTCATTCATCAGGCGTCCATAGAAGCCGAATGTATGACTCGGCCCCACCCCCCGTGTCATTGGATTTGATTGACAACAGCAGGAGCCAATGACTGCGCTGCTATCAATCTATCCAATCAAAGCTGGGACTCCGTGGAGAGAAGAACGGCGTGTCCCTGCCGAAGAAGATGAAGGGGCTCAGGTAAGTAAAAACGGGGGGGTGTTGGGGGCTGGTGACTGCCATAGGATGCATTAAGGTGAAAAAAAACACAAGCCTTTACAGCCCCTTTAAAACAAAACAAAACAAAAAAAAAAAAAAAAACACAAAAACAAATTGATACTAGTGTCTTAGTAACACTGCATTTGTCAAGTAAAACTTACGAAAGAGCATAATTAAGAGGAAAAACAAGATATTAGGCAAAGCATAAAAAAAAACAAAACACAATCCTTGCTTGTGTACCTGTACGTGCAAGTGGTGTTCTTCTTTTTCTTTAGGGGAGAAAAAACGTCCACCATCTCCTCGCTTTCTAGCCATAGCATGACGATGTCGTGATTCATGCAGGTATTTCTGAGATTTTAAAATAAAGGCAAATGCAAACATTAGATTCGCAACAGATACCTGACAGCATTCTGTATAGTACCTACTTCTTTTAGGCTATGTTAAGGTATTAAAAAATCTGTACCGACAGAAATACGGGAGGCTGCCACTACCCTCTTTCTAAAAAAAGAACAATTAAATGTTAAATACAAGTACTGTAACTCCTGATCTGCTTTTTTTTTCAGGAGACCAGCATTTTCAGAAGAATAGTTCAGCAGTGGCAGAAAAAAAATGATTACAGAGGCTTTCCCATAAGGCCCCTTTCACACAGGCAATCGTGAGGTCCACCTGTCAGTTTTTCTGACCCTCTATCTATATGAACCGGCGAGCGTAAACAAACTTGTGTCCATTTACATCTACCTACCAATCCATTCTTTCAGCCAACCCGTTTACTCTCGGCCACCAATAGAGCAGAATAGCCCATGTCCCCATAAACTGAGTGGACACAGACCTGTCTTCTGCCCACTCCAGCTGAGCAAATCCGATTCTGCCCTGTGTGAAAAGGGGCTTCAAAAAAAAAAAAAAAAAAAAAAAAAAAAAAAAAAAAAGGGAAGTTCGGCTTCTTTGCTTCCTCCATTTTTTTTTGGGGGGGGGAGTTGACAGGTACCCACTGCCACTTCTGGTCAGTTTTCCACGGTGAGTTTGCCCCCACCCGACAGACTTCTGGAACATGTTACAGGTCCCAAAAGACTGCAGGACCCACTCACAAAGCATAGGGCAGCTCACACATGCATAGTAGGAAACCGGCTGTGAAGCCGCAAGGCTTCACTGGCAGTTTACTTAAGATGCCAGTGCCTGGACCCGAAGCCGATTAAAGAATTGTTTCGGAAGAGGACATCTATATAAAAATTAAAAAAAAATTTAAAAAAACACACAACTCAGGAACAAAAAGTGCATAACAATGTCAGCAAACAATTTCATATAATCCAAAAAAGATAAACGTCCAAAAATAACAAAATCTAATAAATGTCCAAAATAAATTCAATAAATAAATAAATTCAACGCATGTGAATCTTCTTAATTCTGGTGAACAAAAAGGATTAACTGATCTCCCACCACCATCACCTGCCAAGCATCCTACTCACTACTCACTCCATGACACCCATTACAGGTAGTCAAAAGTGCTAAAAGGATTATGCCAATAGGAGCTCCCGACCTCAACACCAGTCCGACAGACGTCCAATCATCAGTGGAGGAATGGAAGGAAGAAGGGGACTCCCATAATGAAGTATATCACGATTTATTTCAAAAATTTTAAAGCTAAAACAAGTATCCACCACAGCCAAACATCCATGTGTGAAGGAAGGCCGTTTGCGCTTCAGCTGCGTTACAAGGGGCAGAAGTGACGTGCCTTGAGCATGATACCTTTACTTTTAAATTTTTGAAATAAATTGTGATATACTTCACTGTGGGAGTCCTCTTCTTCCTTTCATTTGTCCACTGGTGATTGGACGTCTTTCGGACTGGTGTTGAGGTCAGGAGCATCCCCCTATTGGCATAATCCTTTTAGTGCTTTTGACTACCTGTAATGGGCGTCATGGAGTTCTGGTGAGTAGGATGTGTGGCAGGTGATGGAAGATCTACAGTCACTCATTGTTCACCAGAATTAAGATTCACATGCACAGAATTGAATTGAATTTATTTTGGACATTCACTAGATTTTGTTATTTATGAATGTTTATTTTTTGAATTACATGAAATTGTTTGTTATGCACTAGCACTTTAAGTTTTTTTGTCTTAAGAGAGAGCGCGGTTCAAATTAATTCACCAATTCATTTTTTTCTCACAAACGTTTTATTTACAACAAGCTGCTCTCACCAATATTGTTTGTTTATACTCATCAGCATTTGTGCAGGTTTAGGGCATTTACACCCCCCCCTCCCAACCCCCCTCCCTCCCCTCTTTACAACTCAGGAACAGTATTTGTAGCTGTATGATAGAATTTAGACAGAACAGTTATTCCTCCCCCTCCCCACCACCACACCTCAGTTTACCTACGTTAAATACAATGTTGAATCTGCCATTTGTCAGATCCACTGAATTTGTGAGACACAAAATAATTGATGTGATTTAGGACATGTCAAAGCCAGATACTCACTCTCCTCTCTTTGGGGATTTTACCCTCTGCCTCCAATTTAGCTCTTGCCTGCCTTCTCTTTAATATTCGGTGATATTGTTTAGCATTTACATACAAAGGTTCTTCCTCCAGCATTTCAGCTCCAGGAAGTGGTATTCTTTGCAGCGCTGGAACAGAGCCTGTGCCGGGTACCATCTAGTTAAGGGAGGATACACTATGTAAGGTAAGAAATGTCGCTTTTATAACTTTACACTGTACACAGGACTTTTTACTTACCATTACCATACCTCCAGAGTTCATAACATTTCCTGTCACAGGTAGGGTGACAGTAACTGTCCCTTGATTGCTATTGGTTGTATTGGTGTTTGCTCCAGCTTGAACAATCTGAGCCCCTGCTAGGCTAGCAGCAGGTATGGTGATCATTCCAGTAACAGGCACAGTAACTTTAGTAAATAAAACGAGTAAGGGGGGGGGGAGAAAAGGGGGGGGGGGGGGGGAGTTACTTCCAGAAACTACAAATAGAGTAAGTGTTATTACATATTATTTAAATGAGAAATAACGAGCAAAAGCAGGCAGCAAACTACAGAGATTGGTAAAGCTTGATGTGGTGCAACAACGAGCTGCAAGACCTGGGCAAGTACAAACCTACCTTGCTGTAGAATTGTTCCATCTGCATTTACTGGTTGGTAAACAATAGTTTGTCCTTCAGCTGTCTGTGCCACCTGCTGACCCTGAACAGCAATCTGTTGCTGACCCTAACAATTTGGAAGTGAAAAAATAAATTAATTAATTAAATCAAGCCATGTAAAAAAATGTATTTCAAATAAAAGGCAAAAAAAGTTTCCACAAATGTCTGCACCCTATACCTGACTCTGGCCTGCGGTAACTGCTGTCTGTGGTTGCTGAATAATTATTTGTTGAGTTTGCCCTTGCTGTGTTTGAACCTGCACCGCTTGTCCTCCCTGGATCTGGATCTGCCCTGGCTGCACCAGCTGAATCTATAACAGACAATTCAACACTATGACAAACACTGAACATTACTTCAAACAAATCAAGCCTGCTGAGCACAAAATCGACCTTGCCACACACAACCCCAAATATAGAAGGTGGAAAACCAACCTGTTGAAGGCCTTGGGATCCAGACACAGGGACTTGCATTAGAGTTTGGCCTTGTCCACTCATAGCTTGTACCATAATAGGCTGCCCTGTGGATGTGATTAGCTGTCCTCCACTGACTTGAACCATGAGTGGCTGGCCTTGTACCTTGACCGAGAAAAAAAAAAAGGGGGGGGGGGTTGGTCATATAAGACAAATGCTGTAGGCATGAAACTATAAACAAATGTGTTAAAAAGGGGTTTTCCAGCTGCAGTTAAAACATGGCTGCAGTATAAGGAATTGCTGCATTCCTAATACTTCCATGCCATATGTCAACTGTTAAAAAAAAACAAAACAAAACTGTTTTAACCGCTTCAGCCCCAGAAGAATATACCCCCTTCCTGACCACTTTTTGCGATTCAGTACTGCGTCGCTTTAACTGAAAATTGCGCGGTCGTGCGATGTGGTACCCAAACAAAATTGACATACTTTTTTTTCCCCACAAATAGAGCTTTCTTTTGGTGGTATTTGATTGCCTCTGCGTTTTTTATTTTTTTGCGCTATAAACAAAAAAAGAGCGACAATTTTGAAAGAAAAAAAAAACCTTAGTTAGACTTACCGGTGACGGTATTTCTACGAGCCTTTCAGGACAGCACCTTGGAGAGAGCGTAGCTCCACCTCTTAGACAGGAAACACTGCGTGACAACGCCCCTTTAAAAGCAGCTGCTTCCACCATGCCGTCAGTTGTTACCGAGAAATCCTCCGACATGCTGGAAAATATAATCAGACAATTACCAGGTCCTATAATTATACTTTACATATGATAACCAAGGGAGGGAAGTAGGCTGCTGTCCTGAAAGGCTCGTAGAAATACCGTCACCGGTAAGTCTAACTAAGGTTTTCTCCCTTCGCCTTTCAGGACAGCACCTTGGAGAGGATAACCGAGAAACTTACTTCAGGGTGGGACTACTGCCTGCAAAACCTTCCTACCAAATGATTGGTCCGAGGCTGATAGTAGATCCAAGCGGTAGTGCCTTATGAAGGTCGAAAAACTGGACCATGTGGCAGCCTTGCAGCTTTGCTCAGGAGATGCCCCAGCCCTTTCTGCCCATGATGCCGCCACTGCTCAAGTAGAATGAGGTAATACCCCTTCCGGAGGTTCCAGACCCAAAGATATGTATGCCTCTTTGATGGCCTGCTTTAACCATCTTCCAAGAGTGCTTTTGGAAGTTTTACCTCCTTTGTGAGTACCTTCCATTAAAACAGAGTGAGGATGACTTTCTGATTTCCTTTGTTCTTTCCAGATATTTAAGCAGACACCTCCTGACATCAAGGGTATGGAAAGCTTCTTCTCCTGCTCCCGAAGGTAAAGGACAAAAAGTAGGGAGAATGATTTCCTGTGTACGGTGAAAAACTGAAGCCACCTTTGGTAGAAATGCTGGATCCGTCCTTAAGACTACCCTATCCTGTAGACATCTCATGAAGGGCTCTTTAATTGAAAGGGCTTGTAACTCACTAATTCTACGTGCGGAAGTTACTGCTACCAGTAAAATAATCTTTAACGTCAAGAAACGTAAAGATGCTTCTTCTATGGGTTCAAACGGTGCCATAGTTAGTCCCTGAAGAACTAAAGATAAATCCCATTTGGGAAAACTAACAGGTCTAGGCTTTACTTTTGCCATTGCCCTAAAAAATCTGATTATTAAAAGGTTCCCCTGACAGGGTTCTTTCCAAAAAAAACTGATAAAGCAGCTACCTGCGTCTTGAGCGTACTTGCTGCTAACCCCCTCTCCAATCCCTCTTGAAGAAATTCCAAAACTGAGAATGTGGTACGAAAATCAAAGTTTTTACTGGAACACCAAGAATTATAGATCTTCCAGACTTTAAAGTAAATGTCTCTCGTCACTTTTTTTCTACTTGCAAGAAGGGTAGAAATAAGCTTCTCTGATAAACCCTTCCGTCTTAAGATTTGTTCTTCAGAAACCAAGCTGTTAGTTTGAGGTAAGCTGGATCTGGATGGAGAATTTGGCCCTGACTCAACAGGTCTGTCCTGATTGGTAATCTCCAAGCAGGTTTCACTGAGAGGTTCATCAAGGTTGCAAACCAGGGTCTTTTTGGCCAATAAGGAGCTAATAATATTAGCTCCGTGGACTCCAATCTGAATTTGGCTAACACCTTTGGTATCAGTTGGAACGGGGGAAAAGCGTAGGACAGATGGAAGTCCCATTTGTGAGCTAACGCATCTACTCCGAGAGCTTGATCCTGTCTCTGAAGAGAGAAGAAGACTGGTATTTTTGCATTTTCCTGTTTTGCAAAGAGGTCCACTTGGGGATAACCCCAACTCTTGGAAATCTTTTCGAATAATTCCTGATTGAGAGACCACTCTGCTTCCCTTATTTCTTTCCTGCTGAGGAGATCTGCTAAGGTGTTTTCCGTCCCCTTTAGATGGACTGCTGATAGAGAGGCCACATTGTTCTATGCCCATCTTAGGATATGATGCGCTAGACCCATTAGGGTTTTGCTTTTTGTGCCCCCTTGCTTTGTTAAATATAATACTGTCGTCATATTGTCTGACAATATTTGGACATGTTGATTCACTAGAAATTCCTGGAGGGAGAGGAGGCTTAAGTGAACAGCCTTTAACTCTCTCCAATTTGAAGATCTTCTTGCTTCTGGTTTGGTCCAAACTCCCTGAACCGTTTTTTCTTCCAGATGAGCTCCCCATCCCCAGGCGCTGGCATCTGTAGTCAGCCTTCTGGTTACCGGAAAGACCCAAGGAAGCCCTTTTGAAACGTTTCCTAGGTTCCTCCACCACCAGAGAGACCTTTTTGCTCTTGCCCCCAAGTTGAATTTCTTCTCCAGAGGTTCCTGGTATGACCAATTCATCAGGATATCCGATTGCAGAGGACGGGAATGCAACCTGGCCCACTGTACTGAAGGAATTGCTGCTGTCAACAGTCCCAGAGCAGACATGGCTTGTCTTACAGAGATCTCTGCGTTGGATTGAAGTGTTATCAGGGTCAACTGCATCTTCTCTATTTTCTCCTGGGGTAGAAAAATTCTCTGTTCTATCGAGTCTATTTCGTACCCCAGAAACCTTACCCTTTGAGATGGAATTAAGTTTGACTTCTGAAGATTGAGAAGCCATCCCAAACCTCTTAAATGTGTTTGAACTGTCTGTAGGTTGACCTCTACTTGACCCCTTGAGTCTGCAAACAGTAGCAGGTCGTCCAAATAGGGTACTATTGAAATCCCCTTCAGTCTCAGGGGCTCCAAAGATTCCGCCATCACTTTTGTGAATACCCTGGGAGAAGAGGAAAGACCGAAAGGCAGAGCCCGAAACTGCAGGTGCCAAATCTCCCCTCCCCCCAGATTGACTGCAAAACGCAGGAACCTTTGTGATGGGGGCGCTATTGGTATATGGAGATAGGCATCTCTCAAATCGATGGAAGCCATATGACATTTGGGGGTTAGCAAGTTCCTTACTGAGAAAATCGTATCCATCCTGAATTTTTTGTATTTTATGGATCGATTTAGAACCTTTAAATTGAGAATCAGGCGGAACTTTCCTGATGGCTTTTTGACCAGAAAAATGTGGGAGTAAAACCCCTTCCCCTCTTGATCTTTCGGAACCTGGGAAATGACCTTCTGTTGCATCAGTTCCTGTAACAGAGACTTCATGGCCAGAGCCTTTTCCCGATCCTTTGGCAGGTTTGTGATGTAAAACTGACTTGGGGGGCTTTGTGTGCTGTACCGTTTTCTTCTTCTGTGGGAAAGCTTTCTTCTTGTCTGCTGTCCTGTCAAGGACAGTCTCTAGTTCTGGCCCAAACATCAGGTCTCCTGAAAAGGGAATTCCGCACAGTTTTACTTTAGAAGCTGAATCCCCTGACCAGGTCTTTAGCCAGAGTGCTCTTCTTGCTGAGTTAACAAGCGCAGAGGACCTGGCTGACATCCTGATAGATTCTGCAGAGGCATCTGCCATATATTTTACTGCCTTAAGCAGGGTAGGGAGGACTCCAATAAGTCTTTTCTGGAGGTACCTGCCACAACATGATTTTTAAGTTGCTCTAACCAGCACTCCAGATTTCTAGCCACAACCGTAGCCGCCATTGCTGGCTTAAGATTAGCTAGAGATGAGTCCCAGGCTTTCTTCAGTAGCCCATCTGCCCTCTTATCCATAGCATCTTTGAGAATACCCATGTCCTCAAAAGCTAAATCAGTCTTCCTAGATACATGAGAAAAGGCAGCGTCTATTTTTGGTTTTTTATTCCACAATAGTTCCTCATTCTCCTCAAAAGGAAACCTCCTTTTGAGGGTTTTAGAAAAAAACTGTCCTCTCTCTGGATTCTTCCATTCCTTTTTAATAGTGTCTGTTAACACTTTATGCACAGGGAACACCCTGTGTTTAATTTCCTCCAGCCCCAGGTGCATCTTGTCATGCACGGACAGCTGAGCTTTTTCTTCCTGGATCTCCAGGGTAGTATAAATTGCCTTGAGTAATTCATCCACCTCCTCAAGTGACAGCTTATATCTAGATGATCTTGACTCTTCTTTCACCTCCTCCTCCTCAGAATCAATGGTTGAGGGTGGAATGCTTTCCCTTTCCTCCTCCGACTCACTTTCCACCTGTCTGGAAGTGGACTGAGGGAAACTGGGGTGAGAACTCTGCTCTTGGCTGGAACTCTGGCCGTGCTTTACAAGGGAACGCACTGTCCCTAGGGCCTCTGCTAACTCCTTCCTCACAGAAGATAAGAGCTCTTTGCACTCTTGTGAGGATTCTTCTTTTACTAAATCCACAATGCAGGATTTGCACAGTGGTTTGGGCCAAGAGTCCCTTAAAGGATTTTTGCATGAGGGGCACTTTCTCCCTGTTCTCTCTGATTTGGCAGTAGCTTTCTGAAACAGAGAAACAAGAAAAAGCCAGGTCCTTTAGAACTAAGGCTTCAGAGAAAAGTAGTACCTCCAGCCAACACCCTAAGTGCCCAGAGTCTCACTCCTTTGCTGAACTGCTAATGGAAACTGTTACCCCATAGCAGACAGCAGCAGGTTTTGAATAACCACATGAAAGAAAAAACACCCAGTGATATAAAAGGAAAGAGGTGCCACCGCACCTCTCCTACCTGGGCCTGGCCGGGAACCTGGGCGCCTGCATCCGCCATTGCTGCTGACGATTCCGCTGTCTCCATAGTGCAATCCGCAGCTGCTGCACTGTGTACTAGGCTCCATGTGCCAAACAAAAGGAAGTCCCGGCCAGAGGACCCGCCCCTTCCTCCTGCGTTCCAGCAGCAGGAACCAATCGCTGCTACGCCCCGCCGGAAGTATCCGCCCACCGGAACTGACATCACCTGCTGTCCGGGATTCGGCGCCGCCATGCAGAGGCCTGGCATGGACGCTCTTACTGAGCACAACCGCGGCCCCCCGAACACCCCGGGTGGAAAACTTCCGGCAGACCATTACTCCTGTGAGCCGGAGAAGGAAGGGACACCGGAGCACCCTCCTCACGTAAGGGAAGGAGCTGGGTTGGTCTGAGTACCCAAACGTGGAGGTCCTGCCAAAACCCTCTCCTTGGAGAGAGCGCAGCCCCTCTGGTTCCCCAAGCAGTGCTTCCACCATGGCGGAGGAAACACTAAAACTGACGGCATGGTGGAAGCAGCTGCTTTTAAAGGGGCGTTGTCACGCAGTGTTTCCTGTCTAAGAGGTGGAGCTACGCTCTCTCCAAGGTGCTGTCCTGAAAGGCGAAGGGAGAAAAAAGCAATATTTTTTACTATTACTATAATAAATATCCCCCAAAAATATATATAAAAACAATTTTTTCGTCAGTTTAGGCCAATATGTATATATATATATATATATATATATATATATATATATATATATATATATAATAATTCTTTATTTTTTTTTTACCAAACTCGCAATAAGCGTATATTGATTGGTTTGCGCAAAACTTATAGCGTGTGGGGTGCTCCCAGCACAAAGACAGATATGCTTATAGATTGTAAGCTCTAACGAGCAGGGCCCTCTGATTCCTCCTGTATTGAATTGTACACCTTTTTATTTGTTGATCTTTCCAGTATTTTCCACGATTTCTGGTCGAAGATTGGACTACCATTAAATGAAGATCCAGTTATTGCTCCTAAAAACCACATTTACCTCCCCATGTCTTGAGACTTACAACTCAGTAAAATGAGTTTCCTTAAACAGTGGTGGGGGCAGTCATCCTAACACCTTCTGCAGAAGCATTGGTCAAATACCTCTCAGGAGACTAATAAAAGTGATTATAAAAAAAAGGTAATTTTTTTTGTTCCATATAACAAACATGTCTATACTGGTCTTCTCTTTTCAAGTCCACCCATCGGCACTTGTGGCCCCTCCCCTCTGTCCAGTGGCCCAATGGGAACTGGCTTCCCATGGGGGCACTCTTGACTGCTCGCACCCCACTGCTGCGTATATTGACACAGACAGCGAGACTCAGCCCCGCATTTTCGTCACTGGCTTTGATTGACAGCACTGGGAGCCAATGGCTCTGGGTGCCCCAGCAAAGCCAGTGAGACCTGGAAGTGAAAGGAGAGAAGAGCTGAAGAAGTGCACCACGCTGGACCAAATGAGGGCCTGTGTAAGTAAAAGGCGGAGTGAGGGGGCAAGGCTGACACCTAAACATTTTTTACCTTAATGCAAGGATTGCATTAAGGTAAAAAATGTTTAGGCTTTACAAACACTTTAAAAGATTCTACTGCATCTTCTCTCGCTGATTTTTGTGAGATGGAGATACAAATGCTCTAACCAGAAATCAAGATTCCTGGCTATGCCGATATAGTATCTAGATAGTAAATACTGGATGGAAGAAGCTTTTAAAATACACTGGTCTGAGTGTCCATTGTCCTTATTTTTAAAGGAGAACACTTAAAAAGTAATGAATATGACTTTCACAAAACATTCACTTGTGGTGAATTAATCGCTGTCATTTAAAACACATACACTGGGAAGATACACATGTGCTGAAGGTTTGGTGAATATCAGATTCACCGATTAATATTCCCCCTAATGTTAGCGCGTGCACCCATCCCCCCCCCCCCCCCCCCCAGCTCAGCACTGAGTAATTGCAAGGTCAGATCAGCTGGGAAACCAAGCACAAAAACACCACTAATAAGCTGTACCTCTAGTAATTCAACTGGCCTCTTACACACTGTACTGAAGTGTCTGACATTGTACTGAGAATACACTCCGTAATCACAAAAATGCAAGGATGGACTGTATATCACTTGCATGTATTTGCAAGTATGCAGACAAGCATAAAACTTCTAGCTTTATGTTAATGAAGTATGTTTGGCATGTGTGTATTTGTGCGTATTTGCACATATACATAAACACTGACTGGCGACTCAGATTTCTGGGTTTTTTTTGTTTTGTTTTTTAAACTCATCTATACGTAGTGCATACTTACCTGCCTGTGTGCACAGGCACATTGAAAACAATGGGCTGCATTTAGATCCCCCCCCCCAAAAAAAATAAAATAAATAAAATTAAAAAAAAAATAAAATAAAAATAAATAAATAAAAAGACCGTATGCCTGAAAACTGGGCATTTTCAGGCAGCAGTGTGCAAGAGGCCTACAATTGTCAAAGTTGTACACATGCCACACTTTGTTTTCCCCCAGTTCTCCCAATACCTGGGACCTACAATGGTGAAAAAGTCATTAATGTAGAAATGATCTGAAAAGGTATCGTGTAGAGAACTTACTACCAGACATATCAGGAAGTTAACTCATGTAAAGGTAAAAACTCATTTGCAAATAAAACCCTAAACCTGGAAAACCCCTTTAAAATGTGTACACAGCTATGAAATTATTAATAATTTTATATATATATATATATATATATATATATATATATATATATATATATATATATATATATATATATATATATATATATATATATATATATATATATATATATATATATATATATATATATATATATTATTTTTTTTAAGAGACACTCCAGCCACAGAAACATATACACTACTAAAAATAATGCCCTTACTAGTGTTTGTACATTAATAGCAATTCTGTTTTATCCTCAAAAGTTGAAATACGTTTTCCTTCTTCCAGTTGGCAGCCCAGTCCACAGACCCATTATAGAAATAGCTTCCCAATAATCTTTAAGGTGCTACCACCGTAAACCTTGAGACAAATGTAAGGACACAAAGTTCTGTGTACCGCTCCATCAACAAGCTCCAATGTGGAACTTGATCTGAATCCTCAACACTGACATTGTTGCCAACCCTGAAGTTCTTACTCATGGCAAAGAGTTATTACGCAACATAGAAGCTGATCATTAAAGGATCAGTTAAAATGTACCAAAAGCAGCAGAACAAAAGTAAACACTGCCATTCTGGTTACTTTATGTGGGCTCTATCAGGGGATGGTGTTTGTTTTGTGTCTGGAGTTACTCTTTAAAAACACAGATTTTGCAATAAACACAGATTACATCAAAATGGCTGCAGTTCTACATGGTTTGCATTTCAGCCATGCTTCTTTTTCCAATGTTCAGAACAGAAACCAAGCAAGCTGACAATGTAATAAAATGATAAAATGGATACAGGCTTAACCCTTTCGTTGCCGGAGCAAATTTTGATTTCCTTTTCATGTGTTAAGAAATGCATCTGGTCACTTTTACATGCATGTTTCTCTCTCCCAGAGATTGTTTACAGGTTGTAGTAATTACCGTATATACTCGAGTACAAGTCAAATTTTTCAGCACTTTTTTTGTGCTGAAAGTGCCCCCCTCGACTTATACTCGAGTCAAGCACTTTTCTGCAGCAAAAAATTTCATTTTCCGAACCGACTTTGGGGCCACTTGGTGCTAGGAACCCCACATTTGGTGTGCAAACCGAGTGGAACTGGTACCATAACATATCCAAAGCTGGGGTTCCTAGCACCAAGTGGCCCTGAGATACGGTGCTCCAAAACTGGTTCGGAAAATGTCATTCTCTGCTGCAGAAAAGTGCTTGACATTTTCTGAACTGATTTTTGGAGCCCTGTATCTCGGGGCCACTTGATGCTAGAAACCCCAGCTTTGGAAATTTTATGGTGCTAGTTCCACTGGGTTTGCACACCAAATTTGGGGTTCTTAGCACTAAGTGGCCCCGAGATACGGGGCCCCAAATTTGGTCAACTCTGTCCATCTGCAGCAATGTCATTTCGGGACCCTTTGGGTTCAGAGACCCCAAATTTTGGCTGCAGCTAGGGAACCCTTAACTACAGAGTTTGAAGTTCAGGGGACCTATGGCTGCAAATGGGCACAGTGAGGCTGCAAATGGGCATTGTTGACCCTCTTTTCTACTTACAGTAGCTGTGCATTTCTCACCCTCATCTTATACTCGGGTCAATAAGTTTTTCCATTTTTTTTGTGGTAAATTAGGGCCTCGAGTATATACGGTATGTCAGCAGCAGCGAAAAGGTGAATTGCAGTGTACAAATATTTTGGAAACATGCTGGATTATTAATTTACAATGTCATGCAAGAGACAAAAACTGCAAGTGGCACGTTAGACAATGTAACTGATCCATGCTAACATGACTAAGTAGGCAATGGCAAGTTCTATATGGTGCCGTTTACATTCACCTGCCAAACACAACTACCTGGAGGGTCTGAACTTGCTGCCCAGAGGCTGCTCCCACTTGAGCCTCAGTCTGTAACTGGACAGCAGTGACAGCACCAGGCTAAGAAAAAGGAAAGGAATAAAGAGACAGCCTGACCATGAGAGAGTGCCAGGAGTCATACACTCAAAACGATAACACTAATTTGTTTTTTTTTGGGGTCCATGTCGACTGGCTTTTGTTCACTTGAGACAGGTTTTGAGCACCCATGCAATTCCCTGGGAATAAAAAACCTGCTTGAAGCAGGTTACATAGTAGGTGAGGTTGAGAAAAGACACAAGTCCAACCTATGTGTGTGATTATATGTCAGTATTACATTGTATATCCCTGTATGTTGCGGTCGTTCAGGTGCTTATCTAATAGTTTCTTGAAACTATCAATGCCCCCCACTGAGACCACCACCTGTGGAAGGGAATTCCACATCCTTGCCTCTCAAAATGTCAAAGATTAAGGGCCAGTTCACACCAGATGCAGATCCGTGCGTTTTTTTCTGCACTAAAAATGCATGCACAGTGTTTTCCATGTATTCCAATGGCTCTAGTTCACACCAATGCAGTCAGTTCCAGTACCAGAAACTGACTGCATTGGTGTGAACTAGAGCCATTGGAATACATGGAAAACACTGTGCATGCATTTTTAGGGACAGTTCACAGCACAAAAATTAACTCGGGATACATTCTGGATCAGTATTTACTTACAGTTCACACCACATACAGTTCCAGTGTGTTTTTGATACAATTTGCTATGTTCCAGTACAGTTCCGTGTGGAAAATATTGCATGCATTTTTAGTGCAGAAAAAAAGCGCACGGAACTGCATCTGGTGTGAACTAGCACTAAATGCACCCGTCAGTGAATTCTGAATGATCGCAGAAGCTTCTCAAATTAACATCAAATCGATGCCAGTGACACAGCCCCAAAGCACACAGGCTCTTATAACATTGATTAGTTATTAAAAGTGAGTTTACTGAAAAAATTTGGAAAAGTAAAATGTCAATTTCCAATTTAAAATGATTGCTAGTATTATTTATAAATTTAAACAATGAGTTATGCCAACTGAGTATCATTCTACACAGTAGAAAACTTGCATGCAAGCCACCTCTAATTCTTACCTGCTGCTGTTGGATTTGCCCAGCCTGCACCACAATCTGCTCTGGTGAGCCATTGCTACTTGTGTACTGCTCCATCTACAAGTATGCAATCTGTCTATGCCTGGAAATATAAACAAAATAAAAAAAGCAATAGAAATCAAATATTTGGAAATAAAAATGTATAGTGCAATTTCCCTGTTCTTCTTTTCCCTCAAACTATTCCCATCACAAACAGTTCAGACACACTTCCCAACATACCACCAAGACCAAACGGCATTTACAATTCTCAGAAACCTTACATATATCACAGCTCACGCATACTGCCCATAATTTCAAACTTGTATGTGCGCGCTTACAAAGGGTGGGCATAATTAGCATCTGCATCCCATTATCTGTTATGGAAGCCTACTATACAGCAACAAAGTTGTAATTCAAATGTTTTACAATCAACGAATTTTGTAAAAATTATTAAATACGTCAACACATAGTATAGCAACAATTCAAAAGGTAAGATGATTTTGACATCAGGGTGTGTGTATAAGTGAAGCTGGAGCAGACCGGACCAAAAATCTAACAGATTCCTCCATTGATTGTATTCTGACAACCAATATCAGTAGATATCAAAATTCCTGAATGCAGTCACTGTTCCTCTAGACAATTTTCTACCCGGCTCCTTTGACAAAAGTTAAATAAACAATCTAGTATTGTCTAGCCAGGTGGTGCTGACAGGAGCAGCCATATTCATATTTCGGAAATGTGAACAGAACATAAGAACATATCCTATAATGGGTGCTTACCTCAATTAAAAGTGCTGTCATTTCTGTCTGCAACCAGCATGAATCACTTCTGACAAGTTTTCCTGACACCAAGAGAAAAATGGTGACGGGGGAGGGATCACCAGCTGATTGACAGCATCAGCTCTGTTGCTGTATGAAGGGGAGGGGGTGTCCCTACCCTCCAATCAGCTCTCAGAGCTCTCCTCACTAAGCTCTGCAGAGTGTAACTTCATCTCTCCGCCCCTTTTTTCTTAACTCTCAGCTTTTTAAACTCTGAACTTTAAATAGATGTAGAGAAGAGAAAATTTCAGATAAACAGATACAACTTATGTAGGAGAATTAGTTTCATCTCTGTGCATTACTTGTGGCCCGTCACGTCACTGGGCATATGCAAGGGTTTACAACCACTTTAACCACTTCAGCCCCAGATTTTCTCCCTTAATGACCAGGCCATTTTTTGCGATACGGCACTGCGTCGCTTTAACTGAAAATTGCATGGTCGTGTGATGCTTTACCCAAACAAAAATTGACGTCCTTTTTTTCCCCACAAATAGAGCTTTCTTTTGGTGTTATTTGATCACCTCTGCAGTTTTTATTTTTTGCGCTATAAACAAAAAGGAGCGACAATTTTGAAAAAATTATATATATATATATATATATATATATATATATATATATATATATATTGTTTACTTTTTGCTATAATATGTATCTCCAAATTAATAAAAAAAAATATTTCTTCATCAGTTTAGACCAATATGTATTCTACATATTTTTGGTTAAATAAAAATAGCAAGCGTAAATTGATTGTTTTGTGCAAAAGTTATAGCGTCTACAAAATAGGGGATAGATTTATGGCCTTTTTATTATTTTTTTCTTTTTTACTAGTAATGGCGGCAATCTGCGATTTTTAGCAGGACTGTGACATTGCTGTAGACAAATCGGACCCTTGACATTTATATACAAGAATAGCACATTTAACCTGGCAATTAGCACACCCTCTATTTTGCAGCGGCAGGAATCTGCATATTCTGTCTAGAACGACGGGGGTGTGTGTGTGTGTGTGTGTGTGTGTGTGCAGACACGCTGCCCATACAAAACAATGACAGGCTAGCAGTAGCTAAAGTTATTCATAACTGTTCACATTGCCAGCAATTACCTATAGTGATTGTGGCTGGATGCCACAATTCCAGCTGCAGGAAAACTGCTGTCAAGCACTAGTTGCAGGTGTGAACGAGCCCTTAGAGGGCTTTCCCACTGAAAGCGCCCCAGGTGTCTGCGGTAAAGCGGCGCTATTTTTAGCGCCGCTTTACCAACGTTTTAGCAGCGCTATTCGGCCGCTAGCTGGGCGGTTTTAACCCCTGCTAGCGGCTGAAAAAGGGTTAAATCCGCAGGCAAAACAGCGCTGCCCCATTGTTTTCAATGGGCAGGAGTGGTGTATTCACCGCTCCGCCACCGCTGCAAAGAAAGTGCTGGCAGGACTTTTTGTGATGCCCTGCCAGCGCAGCGCCCCAGTGTGAAAGCACTCAGGCTTTCACACTGGGCTTGCAGCTGTGGCTTTTTTCAGGCGATATTTTTAGCGCTGTAGCGACTTCAGTGTGAAAGGGGTCTAAATAGAGCTGCACAATTAATCGTAAAGAATCGTTATCGTGATCTGACTAAAGTGTTTCACAATTCTTTCTATGCAAAGAATTCTCTCTGCTATTCTGAAGCCACAGCCCTCAAAAGAAAGGAAGAAAAAAACGGGCATTCTGCCAAGAAACAAAACATTTATCAGTTGAACTTAATTATAAACATTGTAACAATTTGTCAAAGGAAAAGACTTCCTGTGTAAGTGAAAAAAGTTTAACCACTTAAACACTAAACCTTTTTCTGATATTTGTTGGTTTCAATTTAAAATTTTATTTTTATTTTTTTGCTAGAAAATTACTTAGAAACATTATATTATATTATATATATATATATATATATATATATATATATATATATATATATATATATATTTTAGTAGACATCCTAGAGAATAAAATGGTGGTTGTTGCAATATTTTATGTCACATTGTATTTGCGCAGTAGTCTTTCAAATGCAATTTTTAAAAAACAAATTACTTTAATGAATAAAAAAAAAAAACAAACAGTAAAAGTTAGCCTTTTTTTTGTATAATGTGCAAGATTATACGTTGCGAGAATCGTGATCTTTTTATTCTAGGCAAAAAAAAAAAATCATGATTCGTGCAGAATCGTGCAGCTCTAGGTCTAAAAGATCACACCAAAACCTCTAGAGTCAAGTTTCAGCCACTTTTTTCTGCCTGGCGCCGTTTTAAGTAAAGAACAGTAGAATTTTGTTAAAGCTCAAACTGTGTGTTCAAGCAGAGAAAGTTTGTTACGCTGTAGGAATTTAAAATTATTCCTTGTTCATTTTACTTCAACGATACAGAGCTGAGAGGAGCTCAAACACAGACACACACAAAAGACCCCGCCAAATCAAACCTTTACACACAAGTTTCTGTTGTACATTAAAAATAAATGTTATAATAGATAGAAAAGAAAATTAGCATTTAACCACCTCAACACAGGGCACTTTCACCCCCTTCCTACCATCATGCAACAATATATTCAAATACTTCTTTTTATCATTGTTTTCATACAAAATAGAGGTTTCTTTTGGTGGTATTTAATCACCATTGGGTTTTTTTTTTTTTGCGCTAAAATAAAAAAAAAAAAGGCAGAAAATTTTGAAGAAAAAAAAAAAACCCAAGCGTTTTATTTGTTTCTGTTATAACATTACCTAAGTAATTTCTCTTCATAAATTTTGACCAAAATTTATACTGCTACATTTGTTTGGTAAAAATAACTCAAAATCAGTGTATACTATTTGGTCTGTATGAAAGTAAGGGTCCTTTCACATGGGTGGTCCACCCGGCAGACTCTGCTTTGCTCAGCACGGGATCAATCCGCTGATCCCCGCTAAGAAGGCAGATGACAGGTCCGTCCCACTCACTGTGCTGAGACAGACCTGTCAGAGCCCCGCTCTCCTCTATGGGGAGATCAGATGAAAATGGACCCCCTGTTTTCATCTGATCCTCCAGACGGATGGAAAAATAGGGTTACCATCCATCTGGATTTCACGGACAGGATCGGATATCGGCAGACATGTCACCGCTGACATCCGCCGTTCTATAGAGGTGACTGGAGTATCCGATCAGGTCCGCCTGAAAAAAACGACAGGCGGACCTGATCAGAATGCCCATGTAAAAAAGGGGTCTACAAGCTATGGTACCAATCATTGAAAATGGATCACACCTGATGTACTGATGGCCTAACATGTCAAGACAGTACAAATATTCCCCAAATTACCCCTTTTTGTAAAAGTAGATAGTCCAAGGTATTTAGTAAGAGGCATAGCGAGTTTTTTGAAGTTGTAATTTTTTCCCACAATTCTTTGGAAAATTAAGAAACAATATATATATTTTTTTTCCCCACAAAAATTTCATATTAATGAGTTATTTCTCACATGCGGCATAGGCATACTTGCAACTACACCCCAAAACACATTCCGCTACTCCAGTATGGCGATACCACATGTGCGAGACTTTTTCACAACCTGGCCACAGAAGAGCAACAGCCAAATAGTACCTTCAGGCATTATCCACTTTAAAGCAGAGTTCCACCCAAAAATGGAACTTCCGCTTATGCGGTTCCTCCCCCCGCCGGTGTCACATTTGGCACCTTTCAGTGGGGAGCAGATACCTGTCTAATAGAGGTATTTGCTCCCACTTCCGGCGATCTATGCCATGTCTGGCCCATCCTCCGTCCCCCCTGCTGTCTTCTGGTAGACACACAGGTCCCAGAAGACAGCAGGGACCAGTCAGGACGCACAGCGCGACTCGCACATGCGCAGTAGGGAACCACTCTGTGAAGCCGCAAGGGTTCACTTCCTGATTACCTTACTGAAGATGCCGGCGCCTCCACCCGGGAGCTGGGGGACGGGTCAGCTTCGGATGAGGACATCGCGGGCACCCTGAACAGGCAAGTGTCCTTATTTTAAAAAGTCAGCAGCTGCAGTATTTGTAGCTGCTGACTTAATTTTTTTTTTTTCGGTGGAACTCCGCTTTAAGACCAGACCTTATTTTGACCCTTTTTGATTACAAGTAAAAATTTGTATTTTTGCTAAAAAAATTACTTGGAACCCCCAAACATTAGATATTTTTGTAGCAGAGGCCCTAGAAAATAAAATGGTGGGTTTTGCAAATTTTTAAGTCACATGGTTATTTGCCCTGCAGTTTTTCTAACACAATTTTACACACAAACGCATGAATAAATTTTAATGAGTTTTAATGCACAGAGATAATATAATACCCACATTTTTGGTAAAATATGGTGTTGCGCCGGGTAGATACCAAAACATATCACACTTTAAAAATGTGCACGCTTGAGAAATGGCATCAAACTTTGGTATTTGAAAATCTCCATAGGCGACATTTTAGAAGCCTTTATTGGTTACCAGTTTAGAGTTACACAGGAGGTCTGGTGCTGGAAGTATTGCTCTCGCTCTGGCAATCGTGGTGATACCTCACGTGTGGTGCCATTGCCGTTTATGTATGGGTACGGCGTTCGCCTTTGCACGTGAGCTGGGGGGGGGTCGGTTTAAATGTATTATTTATTTATTGGTGGGACACTGGCAGATGTTGGTCGACCACCGACAGATGTTATTTGCACACTATTGCAGGAGTTTTGCGCACTGGTACGGATGGGGGGACAGACAGATGTTTTCTGCACTGGTACAGATATATTATGGGGGCACTGTGACAGATGTGTATAGGGGCAGGGACAGTGGTGCTTGGTGTACTGTGTGGCAGGGGAGATCTTACACAGAGAGCGGTCATAGACCTTGCAGATTCCCCCACCGTGAGCCCTCACCAAGGGCCAGTTCACACCACATGCAGTTCAGTGCAATTTTTTTTTTCTGCATCAAAAACGCATGGAAAGTAGGTTATATGGTTTTGCTCAATAGCATAGTTCACACCATTACTCGCAGTTCCAGAAAAAAAAAAAAAAAAATTATATATATATATATATATATATATAAACGCTGCATTTTTCCCCATGCACTGAACTGCTGTAAAACACATCAAAAATGCACTGGAACGCCGCAAAAATTCACTGAAACACGTCCTTATTTAAGGTTAAGGAAAACAAATGCTCTGGACTGCATCAAAAACACACCAAAAATGCACTGAAATGCATATACAAAAAAAATAAAAAACAACGCACAAGCAGAAAAGCATCTGGAACGCATCCGAACTGCGTTTCTACGATGTGAACTGACCCTGAGCTCAGCGCGGAGAACTGTCACAGATACACGTGTCTGTTTACACGGTGAAGGCTCTGATTGGACACAGCCATTATGTGGCCAATCACAGCACCCATATACCGATCCCATCACAGTTGTGTCCTGCGATGACAGCCATTATAGGATCGTCCACTCAGAACAAGGAAAAACCCACCCGGCCGTTTATGTAGAGTGGCTGGGTGGGAGGAGGTTAAGCTGGCCTTACATTATACAATTTTTAAGGGCCAGTTTACACTATGGGGTTGATTTACTAAAAGGCAAGTGCACTTGCTCCAGAGCTTAGTAAATGAGGTAACGCTTTACTTTACAAAGAATACTTAAAGGGGTTGTAAAACCTTCTGTAGTGCATCAGCCCCCCAGAGCCCCCCTTTTATTTACCTGAACCCAGTCTTTCCAGTGATGGGAACGAGCACAGCAGCTCCAGCCGGTCCTCATTGGATAGATTGATAGCAGTGGGAGCCATTGACTCCCGCTGCTGTCAATCAAATCCAATGACACGAGAGTTGGGAGCGGGACCAAGACTGCTGCCTGCGTCAATGGACGCAGCAGGACTAGGGAGCGCGCCCGCACGAGTGCCCCTAGGGAAAGCGCTTCTCCATGGGGGTACTCAAGAAGAGCAGGAGCGTTGCAAGGGGACCCCAGAAGAGGATCGTTGCCACTCTGTGCAATACCCTTGCACAGGAGGCAAATATGCCTTTTTTTTTTTTTTTTTTTAATAGCACACACCACAAAAACAAACCTTTACAACCCTTTTAAAGTGTTTGTAAAGGCATTTTTTTTACATTAATGCATTAAGATAAAAAGCCTTCTGTGTGCAGCACCTCCCTCAATCCCCCTAATATTTACCTGAGCCCCATCTCAATCCAGCGATGTTACACGAGAGACTCTGCTGTCCGGGACTCTCCCTCCCTTATTGGGCGAGACAGCAGCGAAGCGTCATTGGCTCCCGCTGTTGTCACCACTCACCCCCCCCCCCCCCTGCTTGCCCATCTGCGGGCCTGGGAGCGACATTGCGGGTGCCAGAAGCTGTAGGGGAAAGGAGAGTGGACACATGTCGGCTCTCCTTCCCTTCTTGTCTCTCAGGCTAGCTTAGCTTGGAAAGGATGCATTGCAAAACATTCAGTGGAGCCCAAAGGAGTCTAAAAGACCCTGCATGTCTCATTAAAGAGAACCTGTCGCCTAAAAATCATCATATAGGGGAGTGAGCAATAATTTTAAAACACAATTAAAATGATCCGTAACACTAAACTGATACCTATAGGGGGCTTTTGAAGTGTCGCCTATAGAAAATATAGGGTACTGAAGTCAGCTGCCATTTAATGGACGCACACAAATTTAGGGTATCCATTTACTCGGTGCAACCTCGCCCTTTATAATTTTACCAAAAATGAAGGTAGTTTATTGCGGTTGTTTGCCCTAAAAATCACTTTAGTGGTGTTTTTCACTGACATTTTAGGTTTCCTAGACCTTTACGGTAATATTGTGTGTGACATAAAAAAATTTAAAAACTACCACCATTTTATTCTCAAGTGTGTCTGCTTTTAGAAAATATATAAATGTTTGGGGGTTTTTGCAATCTTCAAGCCTAAAATGATTTTTTTTAAAGTGTGCAAAACCCTGGCAGCGAAAGGGTTAAAGGAGATAAAATGTCACAGCATACATTTTCATTTTATAGCAATATTGTAATAGCAATACAAACAATCGTTATTTTTTCCCAATAAGAATACTTATAAAATCTCCTTTCATGTTTGTTGTGCCCCTCTGCAACTTCTCCCCTGCTGTTTACTTTCCATTTCTAAGCACTACATATCTAATGGTAGCTTTCTGTCTGAAAGCATTGATTTCTGTACTTACTGTGCCTCCAGAAAGGAGAAGTTCATCTTTGGAACATGTTCTACCCACACAGCCTAATCATTCAGTTTCCTGTGAATGAATGACTACAAACACTGCCATTGTACAGCTTGTAGTTCTCAAACAACGAAGGGGCTGGTGAGCCCCCTGGTAGTTCATCAATCTTCCTGCTCTCAGGTAACTGCCTGCCTGTATCGGAGGTATGGGCAGACAGCTATCCTGAGAGTCTGCAGGAGCCCAAGATTGTAACTGTGATCACTACAGCCGTGGCCAAAAGTTTTGAGAATGACACAAACATTAATGTGGTTGTAAAGCCTCAAAGGTTTTTTTCACCTTAATGCACCAAGGTGAAAAACGGTCTGTGCTGTAGCTCCACCTAAACCCCCCACCCTCTTTTTTTTACATGAATCCGATCCAGCGATGTGCACGAGTGCAGAGACTCCAGCCTCTGTCTCTCCTCATTTGACAGATTGAGAGCAGCAGGAGCCATTAGCTCCCGCTGCTGTCCATCAAATCCAGTGACGCGGGGGGCGAGGCCATGTGCCGCTGTCTGCATCAATGGACGCAGCAGGACTCGGGAGCGAGCCTGCACGGGTGCCCCCCCAGGGAAAGCGGCTTTCCATGGGGGCATCCGATAAAGAGGAGGGGTCTGGAGCGCCAGCGGGGCACCCAAGAAGAGGATCGGGGCTGCTTTGTGCAAAACTATTGCACAGAGTAGGCAAGTATAGGCAGGTTTGTTTTTATTTTTATTTATTAAAAAAAAAACAAACAAAAAAAAAAAACACACCACACAAAACACGCTGAGGGTTTACAACCTTTTATTTTCACAAAGTCTGCTGCCTCAGTTTTTATGATGGAAAATTGTATATACTTTGAAATGTTGAAGAGTGATCAAATGAATTGCAAAGTCCTTTGCTGCCATGACAACAAATTAAATCCCCCCACTGCATTTCAGTCCTGGCACAAAAAGGACCAGCTGACATGTCAGTGATTCTCTCATAAAATTGATACTAAAGTTTATTTTTAAAAGGAAAGAAAAAAAAAGACATGTTATACTTACCTGCTCTGTGCAGTTGGTTTTGCACAGAGCAGCCCAGATCCTCCTCCTCTCAGGTCACTCGCCGATGCTCCTGGCACCTCCCTCCTGAGTGCCCCCACAGCAAGCAGCTTGCTGTGCGGGCACCTGAGCCAAGCCGCTGCTCTGTGTGTCCATTCAGACACGGAGCCATGGTTTGGCCCTGCCCCCCGCTCCCTCTTTATTGGCTCACTGACTTTGATTGACAGCAGTGGAAGCCAATGGCACCGCGCTGCCATCTCAGCCAAAGAAGATGGAGAGTCCCAGGCAGCTAAGACACTCCCGAAACATCGCTGGATCAATATGGGCTCAGGTAAGCATTAGGGGGACCTGAGGAGGGCAGCTGCACACAGTTTTTTGTTTTTTTTTCCTAATGCATAGAATGCATTAAGATAAAAAAACCTTGTGACTTTACAACCACTTTAACACAGATGTCAGTGTTGACGAGAACTAAGCTGGAAATCACTCCAATGCTGATTGAATTAGAATAACAGACTGGAAGCTTTAAAAGTAGTGTGGTGCTTGAAATCACTGTTCTTCCTCTGTTAACCATGGTAACCTGCAAGGAAACATGAAGTCATTCCTTTGCATAAAAAGGATCCACAGGCAAGGATATTGCTGCTGCTAAGATTGCACCTGCATCAACCATTTATCAGATCATCAAGAACTTCACCAAGAGAGGTTCAATTGTTGTGAAGGGTTCAGGGCACCCAAGAAAGTTCAGCAAGTGCCAGGACCTTCTCCTAAAGTTGATTCAGCTGCAGGATCGGGGCACTACCAGTGCAGAGCTTGCTCAGGAATGGCAGCAGGGAGGTGTGAATGCATCTGCACGCACAGTGAGGCGAAGAATGTGAGGCTGGCCTGGTGTCATGAAGGGCAGCAAAGAAGCCACTTCTCTACATAAAAAACATCAGGATAGACTGATATTCTGCAAAAGGTACAGGGACTAGACTGCTGAGGACTGGGCTAAAGTAATTTTCTCTTTCCAATCCAGTTTCCAATTGTTTGGGGCATCCAGTAAAAACCTTGTTCAGAGAAGAAAAGATGAGCGCTACCATCAGTCCTGTGTCATGCCAACAATAAAGCATGCTGAGACCATGTGTGGGGTTGCTTCTCAGCCAAGGGAGTGGGCTCACTCACAATTTTGCCTAAGAACACAGCCATGAAAAAAGGATGGTACAAAAACATCCTTCGAGAGCAACTTCTCCCAACCCATCCAAGAACAGTTTGGTGAGGAACAATATCTTTTCCAGCATGATGGAGCACCTTGCCATAAGGCAAAAGTGATAACGAAGTGGGTTGGGGAACAAAACAGGGACATTTTGGGTCCATGGCCAGTAAACTCCCCAGATCTTAATCCCATTGAGAACTTGGTCAATCCTCAAGAGGCAGGTGAAAAAAAAAAAATTCTTACAAACTGCAAGCATTGATAATGCAAGAATGGGCTGCCATCAGTCAGGATGTGGCCCAGGAGTTGATTGATAGCATGCCAGAGCAAACTGCAGAGGTCACTACAAATATTGACTCTTTGCATAAACTTAATGTAATTGTCAATAAAAGCCTTTGACACTTATGAAATGCTTGTAATTATACTACAGTATACCATACATCTGACAAAAAGATCTAAAAACATTAAAGGCCAGTTTACACCATAGAAACGCAGTCCGGATGCATTCCAGATGCTTTTCTGCATGCACGTTTTGACATGTTTTTGATGCAGTCCAGGGCATTTTTTTGCCCTTTTTTTTCTTAACCTTAAATAAGGACACGTGTGTTAGCATTCCAGTACGGTCCAGTGCAGGAAAAATGCACCACGTTCTATTTTTTTTTCTGGAACTGCAAGCACTGGTGTGAACTACGCCATTGAAAACCATATAATCTACGTTCCATGCATTTTTTATGCAGAGAAAAAAAAAAAGCACTGGACCGCCTGTGGTGTGAACTGGCCCTGAAGCAGAAAAATTAATATTTGTGCCATTATCAAAACGTTTGGACAGGGCTGTACACTGGCTGTGTGGGAACTGACAACTCATCATCCATGGGTGAGTACATTAGGGACCAAGGGGTGGGGAGGGTGTTAGTTCATCTTTTCATTTTTCTAAAAAGGTAAACTAACCCTTTAAAACAGAGGTGGCCTGTCAACTACCTTCTGAAAAGCAATCCACTGTGGATCGCTTTTCAGGAGTGGTGGCAAGGGCTGCCCTTCTTGGCTTTGAAACATCGCTGCTTTTAGTTGGTCACATTAAGGCTCTTTCGCATGGGCGTCATCAATTCAGTCACTTTTTTTTTTTTTATGGAGGGAAAAAAAAAAAAATCCTGTAGAATATACAGGGTGTCCCTAAAAGTCTCCATACATAATAAAGGAAAATGAACAAACTAATATCATATTTTAATATTCGTTATTTTTTTTTACTTTTAGAGAACCTAAAATAATGCCGTAGTTGTAAATAAAGGTACATTTAGCTTCAGTCTTGCCTTTGCATGGCAACTGTTGGGACACTGGAGATTCAGATTACATCAGTTAGCATAGCGGTCTTCAGTTCAGTTTACATCCATTTATTTTATTTTTTTTTAAGTTGTTGCAAAAACCAGGAGGTGACAAAAGTATAAACAAAAAAACGTTTGACTAAAACTGACATAAACCCTAAGTTCACACTTGTGCGATGCAGGAACCAGCACTATTACAGCACCGGTTCCTGCATCGCATCTCTCACACTGCCCTCTGTGAACCGCTGCGGGTGTCATTACATTGTTAATGACACAGATCATGTTCACAGATCAGTGTGAACTCGCACAGGAATTGGATCGCATAGGTGAGAACACCCATGCCATCCGAATTCAGTGCGGGGGGGGGGGGTCTCTGCACCTTTTTTGTGAGAATTCAATGCGAGTTCAGCCATACAACTGTATGACTAAACTCGCATTGCACAGACATCGCATGCGCTCTGCCCCGCAGTGCGGGTACAAATCACATGCAATGTTTGTGTTCGCACAAATGCGAACCTGCGCATCTGCTTGCATCCATTAATATTCTTGAAAAAATGAAAAAAAAAAAAAATGATGCAGTTTTGTTACAAAAAACAAAACAAACAAAAAAAAAAAAAAGACCCGAATGGAGACGGATGTAAACAGATCCCACATCTGCCCACCCATAGACAGACATTGTGGTTCAGTCTGGATCCATCTGAAAAAACGGCCAGATGGATCTAGACTGAGGCCCGATTCACATCTAGGCAGGTTGCGGTTGATGCATTTTCCCAGTTTGTTTTGCAGTTTTTTTCTCTCATACACGGTTTTGACACATTTTTTAACGCGTTTGTGGACGGTGTCTGCTGTCTTGTGGGAGAAATCAGCAAAAACTCATGCATTTTTGATGCGTTCAGATGTGAATGTGACCCATAGGAAACCATGGACTGTAGTGCGTTTCGGCAAAACGCATAGGCATGAGCCAGGCCTGAACGCCGGTGTGAAAGGGCCCCATAGGTTTCTATGAACATGGTGCGACGGTCATATCCTGGGCTGGATTTAATCTTTGGGGCACAGTCACATGATGTTGGTCCTTACCGAGGCGTAACGCACAATTTCTTACCTCTCCTTCTCCTAGTAATAAAAACGCTCAAGCTTGACAATAACAAAACAAGCTTTAAAAATGCTCCAAATACACTTGCAGAAGCTGAGGTGTGAACCCAGCCTGACAGAAAAGAAGGAATGCCGTCCTATGTGCTGGGCACAGAGCCGGTATATAAAGCAGTAGTGAGGTCAGACCCCCCTCATGTATACATACAGGTCCAGCCCCATACACATGACTTGTACTCTGCCCATGGAGCTCCCATTCCATGCAGGGACATCACCCAGCTCTTCACTGCATTCTCTACTCTCTCTCCAATAGCCCGCTCGGCTATCCTGATTCCACGTCTCTGCTGTGCACACTAAACGCGGCTTTTGTCATGCTTCGGCCGAATGTTTCTCCCCTAGTCATCCCGGATTGGCTATTTATGTTATTGCCATATACATGGGTGTTATTGGCTGTGCGGCTCAGGTCATGTATCTCCCTCCCCGTTGTGTTATTGGCTCTCTCCCCCGGTCCTACTCACCACTTCTCCCGGTCTCGGTTCTTCTCTCCGCTCTGATTGGTTCCAGAACCGGAGCACGGAGCCCAATCAGCGCTTTAGACACAAAATGGCGGAAGGACAAAGGCGCCGAAAGGCTACTCCAACTACGCAAGCGCGGCTAGCTACGCCCCCGAAATGGCGCAAGCGCGACAAGAGTCTGCCGGACGATCCGCCCCCTAGTTCTCCTTTGCGCATGCGTGTTAGGGTATTACTGCTGCAAAATCTATAATGGGATTCTGGGAGGCGCGGTGTTGATGTTGTGTTACCGCCTTATGCAAAAAAAAAAAAAACAAAAGAAAGGCGATAGTAATAAATGTTTGTCAGGGTAGGCTCGGAACCATGTTATTGCTGTTATTTTGTGGACGAGGGCAATTGTTGTGTGAAGAATGTATAATCACTGGTGGTGGGGAAATAAACCAGTGTTCTTTGTGTGTGGCAGTTTTCGGCTTTGTGCCATTTACAATGGTTTTCTAAGTTCTACGAAGAGTCACGATTTGCTATTATAGTTAGAACTGCTGTGAAACTACAAGTCCCATGAGGCATTGCAAGGCTGACAGTTCCAAGCATGACTTCCTCAGGCAGAGGCATGATGGGACTTGTAGTTTGGCAACAGCTGCAGGGCCACCAGTTTTAGCTGTTACCCTGTGTTAAAGGGCTAGTTCACCTTTTCAGAAAAAGTATGCAATTTGCTGCACAGTCATTTTGAATGTGCTGAAATTGCTCCAGAAAGCAGAGAAAGTAGTGCATGTACTAAATTGCATAGTACTGCAGTATCATGTGATTTGGTGCAAGCCAAAGCACTATGGTGTGCCTTTAACATTACATTGGCGCCTGTGGCAGTGCGCTTTGAGCGTGGTGCAGGAAATGCGGACCGCATTTTGATGTGAACCAGCTCTAACACAGTACACCCTTCCCCACTGTATTTACCTCAGTGGTTGATGAGCTGACAGAGCCCATGCAGCTGGTGTAGCAGTCCAGGGATTTGAAATTTTCGCTCTTCTCCCTCTTCTCTGTTCAGCACTTCCAGGACAGACTAAAAGGCTGCTCTGTCCTGGTGCTGACCAATCAGAATTGCTCTGATACATGCCGGACGTGCTGGAGAAAGAAGACAAAGATAAGTGGGGATTTCAATTCCTTGGACTGCTACACCAGCTGCATAGTTGCCAACAGTACCGATTTTCCCGGGCCAATCCCGATTTTGGGACCCTCGTCCCATCAGGAAAATCAAGAATGTTGTTTTTTTAATTTTTGGAGCAGCTGGCTCCAGCAAAAATGGCCGCCGGCGCCGCCGCTCGATCTTCATCCTAGTGTTCAGTGGAGAGAGGAAGGGGGCTCAATCTGTGCAGCCAATGAATCGGCTTCTTTAGCTGCACGGATCGGCCCCTCCCCTCTCCACTGAACACACGGCGCCGGTGTCTTGCCGAAAAGTTCCCCAGCTCGGCTATTTCTACCGGCTCGTACTGCGCAAGTGCTGCGCCTGTGCAGTACAGGGGGGTCCTTACTTGCCGAGGGGTACTTCCTCGGGCAGAACACCGGCCGCTTCTGGACGTGTGGTGGGGGGCGTTATTAGAGGGGGGCTGCACTGAGGGGGGTCTGCACTAATAGGGGGGGTCTGCACTGAGGGAGGTCTGCACTAATAGATGGGGGCTGCACTGAGGGGGTTTTCACTAATAGAGGGGGGGTCTGCACTAATAGAGGGGGGGCTGCACTATTAGAGGGGGGGTCTGCACTAATAGAGGGGGGGGCTGCACTGAGGGGGGTCTGCATTAATTGAGGGGGGTCTGCAATGAGGGGGTCTGCACTGATGGAGGGGGATCTGCCCTGATGGAGGGGGGTCTGCACTGATGGAGGGAGGTCTGCACTGATGGAGGGGGTCTGCACTGATGGGGTCTGCACTGATGGAGGGGGATCTGCACTGATGGAGGGGGGTCTGCACTGGGGGGGTCTGCACTGATGGAGGGGGTCTGCACTGATGGAGGGGGTCTGCACTGATGGAGGGGGTCTGCACTGAGGGGCTCTGCACTGATGGAGGGAGTCTGCACTGAGGGGGTCTGCTCTGAGGGGGTCTGCACTGATGGAGGGGGGTCTGCACTGAGGGAGTCTATACTGACTCTGCTGGGGGCACCTGATGCGCGGCCAGACTCTGCTGGGGGCACCTGATGCAAGGAGGGACTCTGCTAGGGGCACCTGATGCAAGGACAGACTCTGCTGGGGACACCTGATGCAAGGACGGACTCTGCTGGGACATCTGATGCAAGGAAGGACTCTGCTGGTGGCAGGCGACGTGGCAGGTGACACGCTCAGGGATCCCACTGATTCGGCATTATGGTGAGTTGAATGATTTAATTTTATATTACAATGTAATAATAGAAATAATGCGCTTCAATCATCCTGACACCATAACAACCATGGTCCTGGGATGATTGAAGTGTTAACACCAGGTGTTTGGAGTATCTTTATCTGCTGATTGTTAAACTTTCTAGAATACACCTATTTCTATTGTTGTGTAGGATCTGGGGCTGCTGTCCCGTCATTCCCCTCTCCCCCTTTCCCTCTCCCCCTTTCCCTCTCCCCCTTTCCCTTTCCATCCCTCATTCATCTCAGACTCTAACCACACCCTCCCGAGCCACGCCCATTTAAGCCACGCCCACCACTCACGCAAACCACGCCCATTTTTGCCCCCGGGGTGCACTTGTATTTTTATTGTTAAGCCACGCCTACAAACGAATGCCCCACCCCTAATTATTGTACGGCTCCGCCTACAGCCAAAAAAGTGTCCCACATATTTGTTTTGCAATGTTGGCAACTATGCAGCTGCATTGGTACTGACAGCTCATCACCCACAAAGGTAAGTACAGTGGTGACTGAGGTGGTAGGGTGAAAAGTGTTAGTCCACTATATTATTTTTTCTGAAGAGACAACTTACGCTTTAGGGCCCTTTCACATAGAACTGCTCCATTCTTCAGGGGGTCTGTGAGCAGATTCTCAAATGAATCAGAGCCAAAGAGGGCAGATATCAGTTTTTGACATCTGTGCCTGCTTAGTTTGTATCTGCTTTTACACAGTGGATAGTAGCAGGCCCATAAATGCTCCATGGGCAGCCGGATGTACACAGACTTGTGTCTGTTTTACATCAAGCTACCTCTGATCCGTCATGTTTAGGTCCATAAAAAAGGAAAAGAATTGCGTCCTTTTCCTTTCCTTTTTTTTTCTGGACCTGGACTGCCTCAGGAGGTAGGTGGGTGTAAAAAGGGCTAATATAGGTGAAATGAATTTAGAAGCTAAACGTCTTAGGTGTTGATTTACTAAAGACAAATAGACTGTGCACTTTGCAGTTGCTCCAGAGCTTAGTAAATTAGGTAAACTAAACTTTGCAAAGAGTACCCAATCACGTGCAAGGAAAATAAAACAACAGCATTTTTGCTTGAACATGATCAGATGATGGAAGTCAGCAGAGCTTCTGCACATTTACTAAGCTCTGGAGCAACTGCACTTTGCAAAGTGCACAGTCTATTTACTTTTGGTAAATCAACACCTTAGTGTCTCTCTGTAACCCTCCCCACTGGCCAGTGTTGCACCAGTCCTGCATTGGCAATGGCAGCAATTTTGGGTAGTGATGATCCTTTACAAAGCCAGTTGAGCTCCTCTCTTCCAGTTTTCTGTCTCCCTTTGATGGCAGCAGCTCCCGAGCAAGTGCATAGTTGCCAACATTGTAAAAAAAAATTTCCGGGACACATTTTTGGCTGTAGGCAGAGTTGTATTATAGGAAAATGGTAAAAAAACTGCGCTTAAAACCAGGTGCAGAACAATATATAAACTGTGAAAAGCAGCAAACCTCACAAAAACATCAATTGTAAATAAGCATAAGGATAAATAATAGGTCGCGCTAATCTTGGTAAACGTAATGAATGATTGACAGTGAAGAAAAATTCATATGTTGATCATAAAATCAATATGCAAAACTTAATAATAAAGAGGGAAAAAGTCCATGGGGTAAACCATCAGTGAAGGGTTGTGAAAAAGTCCATGAAAATAAAACATCAAAATGATTCAAATTGAGTGTAATTCAAATCACCAACAATAAATTATAAAGTCCAAATGATGAAAATGGAAATCTGTGATGACAAAGGGGGGTCCGCCACCAGGTATAGAAGGGGTTACTCCTTACCAAAAGGCCATGATCCCCCACCACAGAGGATCACAGCAAGCAGGAATCTTTAGAGTTAGATGGAAACTGCCAGCGATGTCCACCAGAGGTCGTCTCATCAGCAACCACTCCAACAACCCAGGGTATCGATACCAAGAAATAAGAGGGGCTCACATAGTGTAAAACCACTTACATTTATTAAAATAAAATAAAAGTATAGATGTACACTTACAAATTGTCAATGGAACAGCAGCCTTAAGTCCGGCTCCGTGGCCACCGGAGCACGGACAAACCTGTCCTACTGGAAAGCAGCTCGCTTGGGGGTGACGTCAGCGCGTCGTCTGGCTCCGCCCTACGCGTTTCGTGACATCATCACGTCTTCCAGGGGCACTGGAAGACGTGATGATGTCACGAAACGCGTGACATTCGGCTTCTGACCGAGAGGTTCTCTACAGCCCAGGCTCATCGTCACAGGCTTCCCTGTACTTTGACAAAGACCCACATTCATCCACACTACTAGAAGGTAATTCTATATATGCTCTAGCCATAAATGCCTCAGAGAATATTGGTCTCTGAAGGGATTTTGCTCTCATCTTTCATTTTAATGAAAAATACTTTTTGTCTTTCTAGAACCTCTATTTATTTATTGGCTGCTTATGATTGGTTTTCTCAAAAATATATCCTGTCGTCCTGTAGAGTATTTTGGACAGTATGGGCAACAAATGATGGAGACCCTCCCCCCCTTTCTAAGCACTGGGAATGCACTTTATCTGCAGTTACATGAAAAATGTAAGTTGCGTTTATTGAATGTATGTGTTTAATGACATATGTGCGATATATATATATATATATACACAATATATGGTATGTAACATTGCTATTTTTTGAAACTTTAGAACGTGATGCAATCTTTACCTGAGGAAGACTTTTTTGATGCTATAAGTTGAAACGCGTTGGAATATCGCTACTTGACGCCATCGCATCGCTATAGGTGGTGATTGTATTTTGTAGCAGGATGTATCACGACTTAGGAGTTCTAACTCCCTGCTTGTTTCATGCTATTTGACGATTTTTTTAAAATTGTATGATCACCAAAAGTATTTTTGTATATTATATATTTTCTATGTATCAATAAATTATTCTTTTATTTAAATATAATTTTTCTTTACTACATTGCCTTAAAAATCCCACGTTGAGGTATACATTTGTTTCTGAATCTTCCAAGGGATGATGGCAATGACACATCCAACCCCCTGAGTCACCTATTTCAGTGAATATCCATTTACCCTGACTTTTCAGCTGCAACTCAGAAACAGAGGGCCTCAGTTCAACCAATAAAGAAGCGGCTTAGGGATCTTAACTTGATCTACAGTATGTTATATCCTGCTAAATTGCGCATTGTGGAAAATAGAAAAGCCTACATTTCACTACTCCTACTGAAGCTTTAGAAAGGCTGCATGCCCGTGGTTGCCCATGGGGTGGAGCCTCTCCCTGTCCCCCCTGATAATCTATGAGGAAGCGCTCGACCAGAGAAACGGGGCATTGAAAGTGCCTGCTGTTGTCCTTTCTTTTTCTCTCCCCTGGATATGTATATGTTTTATCTTCTTTTCTTTTTTCGTTGACATTTTATCCCCTGGGGAACACTCTGCCTGGGATTCACAACCATTGTTCTATTTTTCCCTGGCAGCTCAGAAACCTGAGTGAGATGCTATAAACCCATATAGTATTTGCTGCCTGCATATAAATATACCATGTTGGAAACCTGCAGACTGTTCTCTATGCTGCAAAGGTGTTGTTGTTCTTCTATATTTTTTGACCAAGAGCTGTTCCTGGACTGAACTTGAGGACTGGTACCTCATGGTGCTGGGTCCTGTGTGACTGCATTAAGTCACATATCCGTTACCTCTTTTGATATAGGTTATGGGAGCAAAGTGCCTGGCAGTGCGCTCTGCTCTGACTTATATAGGCGGTGACCCCGCCCCCTTATGCCGTCACAGTCCCTGGGCATGCTGGGACTATGACGACATAAGGGGGCGTGGTCATCGGGTGATGACCACGCCCCCTAAAACGTCACAGTCCCAGCATGCCCAGAGACTGTGACGGCATAAGGGGGCGGGGTCACCGCCTATATAAGTCAGAGCAGAGCGCACAGAGAGCATTCTAGCCGGAGAGAGCGTCGTGTCAACATCAGAAGAAGAGAAGAGGGCAGAAGATTGAAGACCGGGCTCCTCCGCTTTAGCAAAAGAGCGGCAAAAGAGCAGAAGAGAGTGGAGGAGCCCGGCAGAAGACCCAGAGAGCGCGGAGAAGAACCGGAGAGACCCCCGAAGTCGGAAGAAGACCCCCCGGAGCTGTCTAATAAAATACTTTAAAAATCTGTGTAGTTTTTTTTTTTAAATTGACACTTTTTCCCTAGGTGAATGGGTAGGGGTACGATGTACCCCATACTCATTCACATAGGGTGGGGGGCCGGGATCTGGGGGCCCCCTTATTAAAGGGGGCTCCCGGATTCCGATAAGCCCTCCGCCCGCAGACCCCGACAACCAACGGCCAGGGTTGTCGGGAAGAGGCCCTTGTCCTCATCAACATGGGGACAAGGTGCTTTGGGGTGGGGGGGCCGCAGCGTGCCCCCCTCCCCCAAGGCACCAACCCCCCCATGTTGAGGGCATGCGGCCTGGTACGGTTCAGGATGGGGGTGGGGCGCCCGCTCGTCCCCCACCCCCATTCCTGTCCGGCCGGGCTGCGTGCTCGGATAAGGGTCTGGTATGGATTGGGGGACCCCCCACGCCGTTTTTTCGGCGTAGGGGGTTCCCCTCAAGATCCATACCAGACCCAAGGGCCTGGTATGTTCTTGGAGGGGGAACCCATGCCGGATTTTTATTTAAAATTTGGCGCGGAGTTCCCCCTCAAGATCATCTGAGCACAAGTCGCATGCCGAAGTCTGATCATGCGAGACGGCGATCCGACTTTGATCCGACATCAATGATAGTCAATGGGCTGAAGTCGGATCAAAGTCGGATCAAAGTAGTACAGGGAGTACGCTCTGAAGTCGGAGCGACCTCAGTAGCGTCTATTAAGACGCTAGCGTTCACTCCCATTGAGACTATTTCTGGGGCGACTTGAGGGCGTACAAGTCGGATCCCAAGTCGCCCCAGTGTGAACCGAGCCTCAGGGTTTTGGCCTGGAATGTTAGAGGCCTTAATTCGAAGTTTAAACGCTCACTGATTTTTGATTATGTAAAAAAGTATAAACCGCATTTGATCCTACTGCAGGAGACTCATTTCCAGGCTTCTCTCTCTAAAACGGGCTCATATAGCTGGAGCTTACCATGCCAGTTTTTCTTCATATGCTACAGAAGTTCTGCACTGGTCACAAAAGCTATGCCCATCTCCATACATGGAGTTAAGACTGATGTTAAGGGGAGGTATGTTATACTGGGTGCAGGTGCTGAACAGATACATGACGTTTGTAAATTTATATGTGCCTCCTCCCTTTTATCCCATCTGGATGACATGTTATGGGCCATATATGAAATAGCGGAAGGGAAGATTTTAATTTTGGGGGATTTTAATGCAGTGGCAGACTCGGCCATGTATCGGTTGGGTGCATCATCTGGGGCACCAGCACCATTGGCGGGATGGTTGTCTACCCATGGGTTTAGGAATGTCTGGTGCTTTCACCATCCTGATACTAAGGAGTGCTTCTTTTATTCGGAAACGCACAAGACGCTTTCCAGAATAGACACTGTCCTGGCTGAGGGGGGGGGGGTATGGAGCTGGTTAGGGGGTATCCTACCTACCTAGAGCCCGGTCGGACCACTCTCCCATGTTACTGAAACTCAATCTGGGGCCAGGGCCGGGGATCCATCACTGGCAGATGGAGGCTAGTTGGCTCCAAGAGGAATACGTGACAATTAAGTGTACTGAGGCGATTAATCACTTCTGGGCTGAAAACGGACATACTGGGTCTCCTCTTATCCAATGGGAGGCCTTTAAGGCTACTCTGCAGGGGGTGTTTATGGCGGAGGCAAACAGGTTCAAAAAACAGTTAGCCTCTACAGTGCAGGATAGGGAGATAGAGGTATCACTAGCAGAAGCAGAATATGTTAGGGGGCCCATTAGAGAGAGAGACTGCTGACACTACAGGAAAAAACTAGGGAATACCGTACTGTTTTGACTGACCAAAGGACAAAACTTAGACACAGAGGAGGCGTATCTTTGAGTTTGGGTACAAGAATAGCAGGCTTCTGGCATACCTGGCAAGACCAGAATACTGAGATCTGTGACTCGGCCAAAACCCTAGGAACCTTTACTCAATTCTATAAGGAACTTTATGTGTCCTGTGCTGCTGCAGGGGGGAGAGGCATTAGAGACTTACCGGGCTGATTTTGACCTGCCTATGTTGACAAGCAAAGACAGTGCTGCTCTAGAAGCAGATATCACTGTAGAGGAAGTGGAGGGGGCGATCTTTTCCTTTGCTCCCCGGAAATCTCCTGTTTTCTCTGGCCACAGAGCCCCTGGCAGTAAAGCTGAGATCTACTCCTACTCTGTCGGGTCTATGAAATGGTGAACTTGAAGAACAGGTGTCTCTCTATGCGAATGACATGCTTTTAAATCTGCAGGAACCCAGGACACTCGCTCTCGAGGGCCTTCAAGCTGATACAGGAATTTGGGGATTACTCCCGATTTCAAATTAACCGGGCAAAATCGTCCCTTTTTCTCATAGATGAGACAGTAGCTCTTCTATCTGACTGTCCCAATCCTTTGTCTACTTCCTTTAAATATTTGGGGATTGTGATACAGCTCCCTATTGCATGGATTCTGGAGAATAATCTGTCACCAATTATCGGGGCCTTTAGAGAAAAGGTACAGAAATGGCAGAATCTGCCGATCACATTAATGGGACGAATACATTTGTTTAAGATGATCTTTCTCCCTAAATTTCTTTATACCATAACTCTTGAACTCCCTTGTCTTTGTGACACTCCAGATTTTCAGAACCATTGACTCCATTATTGTGGGATTTCTGTGGGGATCACATGCCCCCAGAGTCTCTCTAGCAGTTCTAAAACTACCAGTTAGAATGATGGGGGTTGGCCCTTCCGAACTTGCACTCCTATTTTTTCGCACAATTGTCCTTTCTACACTGGCGACTTTTTCCCCAGACAACCAATGCCACCGCTTTATTGGAAGCAGCGGTTGCCACCTTGCAAGAAACACTACTAAATATGGTCTGCAGAAAGGGGATCCCGGGGAGGAAGGTGGGTTCAGTCATGGTGCTTCCTGGTAAAATATTTCATCTTTGTTCCCAACGGAGGAAGGATGGGCCCTTATGGCTATCCCCAAATAATCCTTTGTGGTGTAATAAATCCTTGAAGGATTTTTTTTAATTAACAGATAGACAGCTATGGGCAAAATATGGTGTGAAATTTTTACATCAAATATATCAGGACAACGGATTGTCCACTTTTACACAATTGAGGGAACAATTTTGAATACCCAGGACGTGGCATTTCCGCTATGGTCAGTTGCATCATGCAGCGGTGGCGCAGTTTGGGAACGGGGAACTCCAAATACAGAAGATGGAGATGGAGAGGGTTCTAATTGACCCAGATCCAGCTAAGCGAATATCTAGATCTTATAGGGCAGTGAGTCTTGGGAACCCGGCGTCGCTATCCAAGGCCAGGGTTCGGTGAATGACTGTTGTGCCGGAGTTGTCTGAGGAGATGTGGCAGGAGGTTCTGGATACTTATCTTGTATCTGTCATCTCTTCCATGGATAAGATGATTCAACTTAGATACCTTCACCAGATGTACTACACGCCAACTAGATTATGCTGAATGCGTAGGAGGGACTCTGCAGTCTGCCATAAATGTATGGGGGCGGAGGGGACCTTCATCCATATGGTATGGGAATGCCCTACAATAAGACCGTTATGGTCTCAAGTGACTGAATTTATTTCTGATAACTTTGGACTACCTAATATATGCTCCTCCTGGCGTTGCCTCCTAGGGGTCTTTGACCAGGAGGAGATGAATGTATACACTAAACTGTTCCTTAGGATATTTACTTTGGTGTCAGAAAACGGATATCCCGATGCTGGATCTATAGAGAGCAACTGACAGTAGGGATGTGGATAAAAGTAGTAAATGCGGATGTACTTCTATATAGGATGACGTACGAGGCCAGGGGTGCTCCCAAGAAATTCAGGAAGGTGTGGTTTAGATGGGTGGACTCCAAGAACACACTGGAGGAAGAAGAGACCTAGAGTTCTGGGTGTACCTAAGAGTGTAATCCCAATGGCAGAGCTCAGCCAGAGGGTGGGAGTATGAGCATAATGATTGAACAAATGAAATACTGAAGTTTGAAGGGTGTAGTAGGCTGTAAAACTGTATCCCATTGCCCATGGCTTTCTAAAATGAATATTGAAATCCCTAAATCCCTGGGGGGGGAGGGGGTGTTGGCCCTTCACGGAATAGGGAGGATTGGTTACTTCCTTCGCCTAAGAGGCAAGTTTGGGGGGGGGGGGGGTGGTTGAGCAACTATTCTGAGGTGCGGGATAGGGTTGGAGATCCAGGACGTTATGGTTACGGAATACTCATTGAGAAATGGAAAAGGATAAATGGGATTTTTAAGGTGCTGAAATTAGGACAAAATAGATTTTATATAAGTAGAAATGTATTCAAACAATAAAAACAGAGCATACAAAGAGTACATGTTGATAATATAGTACTAATACATGTGCTGACTGATTTCATCTCTACATGTTTTGCCTTGATATTGGCTTCTTCAGGAGATATAATTGGTATCAGGCACAATAAGCACTAGAAATAAGCAGAGTTTTGTTGAAAAGCAGAACAATCAACAATTATAACCATCACAATATATGAGTAAATTGAAACAAATTGAAAAAACTTTAATCGACTGAAAAATAGCACAGCAATCAAGTCATCGATGGTCATAATATTTACCTGTATATTCAAAACTTTTTGCATATAAATTGCGGCTCTATAATCATGGGGATATCAAAAAGACGGATCATTTGGTGAAGCCATTGAGGGGGGGGGGGGGGGTGTATCTGAAGTACAGCCACCGGTGAGTGTTCCAGAAACTAATGGGTAAGGTGATGAGCAGGATTACACACTAGAGCAACAAACAATCACCACCCAAATTTAAACCAAAACTGGTTAATTATAAAATGGTTTGTACCCTGTGCCAGCGATATTTTTCTGCAATCACGAATTTTGACAGTTAATCACCAACTCCACAACAGGAATGGATGACGGTGATGAAAAAGATAAGATGTACTCATTTCTGAATTATCATGAAATTAAGTCATGACCCCTTAATCAGAAAGATAGTAAACCTAATTAGTATAAAATTCAAATAGTCAAGGAGACAGCAAAAGGCTGAGCAACGGTAGTAGAGTTACCTTCAGTCAAGAATTCACCAACACATCTCTCTCCTTCCCATGCTGGGCCGCAAATAACAACCAAAAACTGAGCTGTTTATATACCTGCCTTCACCCTCGGATTAAACGGCCGCTTTCAAGGGTGAGGACGCTCAATGACCGTCAAATAGCGCGACCATAGTCGCACCAGATATGAGGTCATGGCGGCAAGGACGCCGACCGGAAGTGATGCCCTAAAGATGGCGGCAGACCAGATATGATGTAAAAACATCAACAAAACTGGGAATGTCAGCAATAAAGGGCAAACACTGCAGGAAAGGACGCAAGGATGTAATTAACATCCTAAGCCCAAAATGACAGATAGGCAAGCCGGAAATAGACGCTTTAAACGGGAAAAGATATTAAATCACAATCAGAGGGGGCCTGATACAAGGCAACCCAACTAAATGGGACTCAGGTCAGCCAGACGGAAAAGGCGCCACCTAGTGGAAACCCAAGGGGATTACACCAAAAATAACGCCCTGGGCGTCCCTAGGGCCACCAAATCTGACAAGATCCCCATGATAGGGATTAGAAACAGTATACTGTTTAAAAATAAACATTCAGAATAATGTCTACCAATGCGGAACAACAATTAGAACAAGGAACCATAGATTTTATCAAAAAAACAAAAGACTTTAGCAAACCATTAAATTGACCAAAGATGACATAGAAATGCTGTGCAAGTCAACAATCGAAGTTACAAAAATATATAATAGCCAATTATACAATTGGGAATTCATTAGATATCAAACTATATAAAGAATGATATGAACCAATCCAATATTCTCAAAATTAGAAGAGCATGGCAAACTCAATCTAAAGGAATGGCTTATAGCTGATGGATTCATTCAAGCCTGGATGGACAGTGGCTGCCAGGGAATGAATCCATCTTGTTTCCCGTTGAAGGAGAGTAAATGTTCAAGTGCAAAAAATTTCATTTTAGAAACCTGAAAGGAATGATAGAGTCCCATATGACGATTAATGGTAGTCTCCATTCTCTTCTTTTGACCAAGAGAAACAAGATCTCTAATTCTGTGAAAAAATGGTCTTTTGGATTTTCCTACATAGAAAACTTAACAATCACATACCATGTAGTAAACCACACCAATCAATTGACAATTTGCAAAAAAGTGAGGTTTATAGATCCTTCCATTTGGCAGGGCCAGCTCAGCAGTGATACTGTCCCTCTTGGAGCACACGCTTTATGGAATAATGGACAGGGCACTTAAGGCAGAACAGCGGAAGGAAGAGGAGGACTTCCTTACCTCTCAAGGCCCCCTTTATCCAGATATTATTCCTGTGGGCACGCCAAACACACAGGAAGAAGAGGAGGAGGAGGATTGTGTCAGCATGGACATGGAGGATAACACTCAGCAGCAGTCTTCAAGGGATGGTTTTCAGTCCCCAGAAACCCAAGAAGTTATACGTGGCTGGGAGGAGGTTGTTACGGATCATGTGATCCTTAGTGACCCAGAGGACTCAGAATCGAATGCCTCTGCAAACTTTCACAGTCTTTGCAGAATCAGGGAGGCCATGCAGCGTGAGGACCCTAGGATTTGTGGTATTAAAGAGAGGGATCATTACTGGCTGGCAACCCTTTTTGATCCACGTTACAAGGGTAAGGTTTCAGAACTCATCCTGCCCTCTCAGAGGGAGGAGAGGATGAAACATCTTCAGGAGGCTTTGAAGAAAGGTTTGTGCAATGCATTTCCAGACCCTGGGAGGTTACAATTTCCTGGTGCTGGACAACGTGTTGCTGAGGCTTCGTTCAGTCAGAGGAAGAGCGGTGGAGAAGGTGGCCGGCTGACCAATGCTTTTAGACAATTTTTCAGTCCTCAGCGCCAAGGTCTGATCGGTTCAAGCAACCATCGCTAGCACCTGCATTACATGGTGCAGGAATATCTAGGGGCAAGAGCAGACTTGGAGACCTTTCCAACAGAGCATCCACTGAGTTACTGGGTCTTGAGGATGGACCACTGGCCAGAACTAGCTCAATATGCAATTGAGCTACTGGCCTGTCCTGCATCCAGCATTCTTTCTGAACGCACATTCAGTGCTGCTGGAGGGTTTGTAAAGGATTATAGAGTGCGCCTGTCCACAGACTCTGTTGATAGGCTCACATTCATAGAAATGAATCAGTCTTGGATCAGTAGCAGCTATCAAGCACCTGATGCTGATGTAACTGATTGATTTTTTTATGGATGTGGGATCCCTTGAAGACTGCCTATACTGAGTGACTATCCTATTCCTCCTCAATCTTGATGATGCTAGCTTAAAACAATATTTTTGGTTTAGGGGCCCACCACAACTGGCTAAGGCCCAATTTTTCTGTTCCTGTTTAACAGGGGCATGTAATTACAATTTTTGATCTAATATTTCACAGCAAGGCCCATTCCTGCGCCCAAGAGTATCTGTGAGGGGTTATAGTGTTGTGGCACCACCACCACCAAGGCCCAATTTTTCTGGCCCTGCCCCAGCAGCAGAAAAAAAGGACAAGCGTGCCCCACGGCCACCTGCAGAGGATGCACCATGTCCACGACCAGCACTGTTGACTGTAGACACAGAGCCTACTTGCCCTCTTTTAGTGGCCTGTGAGCGTCTGCCTCTCCTTGGTGGCCTTCCGGACATGATAGGGATTTTGTTTTGCAACACCACACTACACTACACATTACCAGAAAAGTAGTAAAAAACAGTACACCACGGAATGCATTGTAGATATAGGCTACACTGGATGCTGCAGAGTGTGTGTGTGTATATATATATATATATATATATATATATATATATATATCTGTCTGTATATATATATCAAATACACCGCCTGAAGTAGATTATAAATAGTACACCACGGAATGCACTGTAGAATGTAGGTATAGGCTAGACTGTCTGTATATATATATGTCACGTACCTGGTTCGTGAGCCTGACGAGTAGAGGAGGGCCTCTCGTACCACACTGGCTTGTGGGTTACTGAAGGTGAGACAGCAGCCACATAAGTGTGACAGACCTAGCCGAGACAGAGGCTTTTGGAGAGGACTGAATGCAAGCCTCTTGCCTTTTGATTATGGGCCCTGGATTTTCGAGGGAACAATACTCTTTGCGAGGTGAATGAGAAATCCAGTCTGATCTGTACTAGTCGGACTCAGTCGTGTACATATGTGTATGTTGTGTGTTGTCTCATTCTGTTGTGGACTCTTTGCTGTGATTATTTGGGATGTGTGTCTCTGTGGAGGGAGGGGGATTCCTCCAGCAGCCCCCCTGCTGATAAGACTGTTTACTGAGGAGAAGTTTGAACACACCTGACCTGTGTGTCCATTGTCTTTGGACAGTTTAACCCCCCCTCTTTTCCAAGGGTGGGGGGGGGTCTCTGAGTTATTTTATCTGTTGTGTCCATGTGTGATAATAAAACAGTCCATGTTAGCATCTAAGCAAGGCTCGCCTTGTTTTGTGCTTGGGAGCAGTTGGAAGATCTGATATCTGTATCCAGACTGGGAGGAAGTGGTATACTGACGGAAACACTCAAGTGGAGTGTGGGACGTTCCGTGACATTGGTGGCAAGCAGTGGGACGCTTCCTGCAGTCTGGGACATCCAAACCTCCACCTGGATCCAAGATCAGGATAGCAGACTTCAGTCACCCCAGCGGAGATATGGACCCGGTATCAGAGTTCCCGGGGCTGCTGGGGATCGTCCTTTCAACATACACCAGGACTGTGTCTGAGGATGAATACCTGGAGCTCATGCAGCAGATTTGGGTGGAGCCCTGAATTGGAGCCCTCCAGCTCGCTGGTATAAAACAGGCAAGTGCTTTCCGACCCAAGAGCAACGAGCCAGTGACCATCAGGCATTGTGGATGGCATTCCTGGGAGAGCGGCCCCAGGAGCAATGGGTGACTGAGTTGGACAGGCTGGTCCAGCAGGAGATAGAGCTGGACAATCATTATCGGGCTCTGCAATGGCACGCAGAGCAGGGATATTTAGGGGAGACAACAGAATGCTCTCCAGGGGGATATGACTTTGGAGGCCCTGGATTGCTGTGGGAGAGCCTTACAGATCATTTTGTGTTTGGCAATGAAGGGGAACCTGCCCTTGAGGACCTGTGAGAATATAGAGAGGCTATGCTCGGTCTTGCAGGGGTCTCAGAGCTCAAACCTGATCTGGACCATTTGCTAAGGAAGGAACAGCATCTGGAAAGGTCATACAGGAAACTGCTAGAACACATTCAGCAGCATGCCAGAGAATTGGCAGTGGAAAATCTGGAGGTTGCCATCCCCAAACCTGAAGTGCTGACAACAGGGCAGAGCTCTGCTAACCTCTGCCCAGCACTGATAGCATCTTCTGGGTTCCATGGACAGGAGATGGTGAACCTCTATCCCTAGACAGTTGCAGAGACAGGGGATTTTATAGACTTTTCTGCTGAAGAAGAACAACCTGATGAGCCTCCAGCAGAAGAGCTGCTATCAGGGCCAAAGTTCACTGTGCTCTGCCCAGCACCAACAGTGGCTTCGGCCTTCTTGAGAGAAGAGGTAATCGGCCTTTCTCCCACAACACTGACAGGGACATATGATTTTCTGCCAGCAGCATCTATGGAGTTACAACAAACTTCTCCAGCTGAAGATCTGGTATCTAAACAGAGGGTCCAAGACCTCTGTCCCACACTTTTAGAAATTCCAGAGACTGGTGATTTAATAGATGTTTCTGTAGAGGAGGAACCACCTAGCAAACCCCCAGCAGAAGTGGTGGCAACCGGACAGAGGGTCCAAGACCTCTGCCCCACACCTGCAGCAATTGTGGAGGCCCAGGGTGAGGAGGTGGCAGTCTATCGCAAGCTGCAGATCAGGGTCCAAGGAGAGAATGCAGTCGTCATCTCATAAATGCAGCTTGATCTGGTGTCGGTGGATGGGGCTTCAGTCCCCACCTGTATACCCCAGGGATGCTGGGCGGTCGGCCCAGATCCCCAACAGCATGACGGCGTGAGCCCAGTCCCCCTGTCTTCTCTCCAGCGACAGAAAGGACTCCAGGGAGAAGGGCCAGTCCAGGCCTCTCCCCAGCGGCGGATATGTTCTCTGAGAGAGGCAGAGGTTGGCTGGGTGAGTAATACTCTGTTTGGAACAATTTGTTTGGGGTACTGTGTGGATACCAGCATTATGGGACTGGAACTACTGACTAACTTTGGAGTCAACCCTTCTGGGGTCTTGTCATGAAAGACGTCCTGTTAGTCCAGCCATCAGCAGAAGATCGGTTAACAGAACTATTGTCAGTAGAACCAGAGGACGCGTTCGGAGACGCGTTGACACGAACGGACGCATGCGGGTGCGCGCTAATACGAGCGGGTGTACGCGGGTACACGATGAGACGAACGGGCACGTACGATCGGTACTCGGGCGTGCACGTGTGCACGAGGCGGCGCGCAGACGTGCGGTGTGACAGCTTTTGGCGCCATTAGGCCTATTTAAAGGTGCCTGTCAGCATGCTTCCTTGCTGTCCGGTCTACAGCGTTCCCTGTGACCCTATGCTTCCAGTATACCTGCTTACCTGATTCCTGTTACCCGGCTTGTTCCTGACTTCTCCTGTTTGCTGCCAGTCCCCGACCTCGGCTTGTTTGACGATTTTCCTGCCTCATCCTTCAGTTGTTACCTGCCTGTCTGTTGCCGACCCGGTCCGTGCCCTGACTACTCTCCTGGTTCCGTTTTGTACCTGCTCTGCTTACCTGTGTTTTGACCCGGCCTGTCTGACTTTGTAAAGTGCTTCCAGTGGTACTACAGAACACCTCCCTGCTGTTTGCTGGTTCGTGGGTGTCTACTAGCTACAGAGCTTCCCTATCCAGTCAACAGTTCCAGTGTTCCTGCCAAGAGTTCCGGTTCATCTACCAGTTGTTCCAGTGCTTCAGTTGTACTACAGAACACCTCCCAGTTGCCTGTTGTTCCTGAGTTCCTGCCAGTGGATCCAGTGTTCCTGATAGTTCTCCTGTTGCTGCACCAGAGGTCCGGATCAACTCTGCACCTGCCACTTACCAAGCACTTGTGGCCCCCTGCGCTCTTGAGTCCCTGTCTTCTCTATCAGGGGCTCTCGAACCAGAGGCACACGAGAGGCTACTCTTTGCATTCTGGGCTCCACCACCAGGTACGTGACAGGTCTCCTCCTGTGTTAGTCTCCTGCTGAAAGGGGACAGACCTAGTCGAGACAGAGCCTTTTGGAGAGGACTGAATGCAAGCCTCTTGCCTTTTGATTATGGGCCCTGGATTTTCAAGGGAACAATACTCTTTGCGAGGTGAATGAGAAATGCAGTCTGATCTGTACTAGTCGGACTCAGTCGTGTATATATTTGTATGTTGTGTGTTGTCTCATTCTGTTGTGGACTATTTGCTGTGATCATTTGGAAAGTGTGTCTCTGTGAAGGGAGGGGGGATTCCTCCAGCAGGCCCCCTGCTGATAAGCCTGTTTACTGAGGAGAAGCTTGAACACACCTGACCTGTGTTGTCCATTGTCTTTGGACAGTTTAACCCGCCCTCTTTTCCAAGGGTGGGGGGGAAGAGTCTCTGAATTATTTTATCTGCTGTGTCCATGTGTGATAATAAAACAGTCCATGTTAGCATCTAAGCAAGTCTCGCCTTGTTTTGTGCTTGGGAGCAGTTGGAATATCTGATATCTGTATCCAGAATGGGAGGAAGTGGTATACTGACAGAAACACTCAAGCGGAGTGTGGAACGTTCCGTGACAAGAAGCATTGTGGCATAGGAGTGCCTGAGATCAGTCCTGTAGTCTGTATGGCTGGTTGTCCGTGGATGGATGTGCAGCAGGCAGGCAGGTGGTGGTTAGACCGACCAGGGCCGTGGCAGGCTGGGATTGCGACAAGAGCAGGATCCAAATGCAGATTGCAGAGCAGAGCCGTGAAAGGCTGGATGAGCAGGTGCAGGGTCAGGCAAGCTGGGTCGGTAATGTTCAGGCAGATAGGCAGAGCAGCAGGCAAAAGAGGAGTCCAAAACAAGCTGGGATCGGGGTATCAAGCAGACAGCGTTGGTGAAAACAAGCCGGATCAAGATCAGAGGTCAGCACAGGTAACAGGTCAGAACACACAGAAACTGCAGACCAAACAGCAATGAGTTTATGCAGGAGCTTAGTTTAAATAGCCCACTTGGGCCCGTACGGCATACTCCGATGCGCCAGTGCACATGTGCGTATGCCGATGTGCCAATGCGCTAGTGCGCATGTGCGTACACCAATGTGCCAATGCGCTAGTGCGCATGTGCGTACACCGATGTGCCAATGCGCTAAATGCCCAACTGGTTTTTCTTTTGAGGGTTTCTGTGAAAGAAGGCATGAATTAAATCTGAGGCATGTACATTATAAGCAGGTTCCCAGGATTTTTCCTCTGGACCATATCCCTTCCACTTAATTAAATACTGTATTTGCCCCCTTCTCTTCCTGCAGTCAAAAACCAAATACAGCGGTTTAACAGGACAGGTTCCACTCAGAACAGGCCTCGCCATGGTCGACCAAAGAAGTTGAGTGCACATACTCAGAGGTTGTCTTTGGTAAATAGATGTATGAGTGCTGCCAGCATTGCTGCAGAGGATGAAGGGGTGGAGGGTCAACATGTCAGTGCTCAGACGATATGCCGCACACTGCATCAAATTGGTCTGCATGGCTGTCATCCCAGAAGGAAACCTCTTCTAAAGATGATGCACAAGAAAGCCCGCAAACAGTGTGCTGAAGACAAGTAGACTAAGGACATGGATTACTGGAACCATGTCCTGTGGTCTGTTGGTGTCAAGCGTGTGTGGCGGCAACCAGGTGAAGAGTACAAAGATAAGTGTGTCTTGCCTACAGTCAAGCATGGTGGTGGGAGTGTCATGGTCTGGGCTGCATGAGTGCTCCCAGAACCTGAGAAGCTACAGTTTATTGAGGGAACCATGAATGCCAACATGTACTGTGACATACTGAAGCAGAGCATGATCCCCTCCCTTCGGAGACTGGGCCGCAGGGCAGTATATCAACATAACGACCCCAAACACACCTCCAAGACGACCATTGCCTTGCTAAAGAAGCTGAGGGTAAAGGGGATGGACTGGCCATGCATTTCTCCAGACCTAAACCCTATTGAGCATCTGTGGGGCATTCTCAAACAGAAGGTTGGGGAGCGCAATATCTCTAACATCCATCAGCTCTGTGATGGCACCATGGAGGAGTGGAAGAGAGCTCCAGTGGCAACCTGTGAAGCTCTGGTGAGCTACATGCCGAAGAGGGTTAAGGCAGTGCTGGAAAATAATGGTGGCCACACAAAATGTTGACACTTTGGGCCCAATTTGGACATTTTCACTTAGGGGTGTACTCACTTTTGCTTTTGTTGCCAGCGGTTTAGACATTAATGGCTCTGTGTTGAGTTATTTTGAGGGGACAGCAAATTTACACTGTTAAACAAGCTGTACACTCACTACTTTACATTGTAGCAAAGTGTCATTTCTTCAGTGTAGTCACATGAAAAGATATAATAAAATATTTACAAAAATGTGAGGTGTGTACTCACTTTTGTAAGATACTGTAAATCAAATACACTGCCTGAAGTAGATTAGAAATAGTACACCACAGAATGCACTGTAGACTGTAGATATAGGCTACACTGACTGGATGCAGAGTATATATATAGATATATATCTATATATAGATATATATCTATATATATTATGTAGCAGGGGTGCCTGTGAAACAGGTTAAAATTTACAGGAAAAGTGATTGATGGGGATATATGTTCATCCACTGATTCTTAGATTTGCAATCTAAGATAATTCCAGCAAAGATTTCAGGGTAAAGAGGGATAGTTCTTTACCCTGTATTGGTAAAGTCCATTATGGGGCTGGTTTTATTGGAAATCTGATAGAGATCCGGATGGGACAGACTTCCAAGTCCGTGGACCGCAGTTTAAGCTTCTTTTCAGGTCTTGATTAAGGCAGCTGGTCCTAGCTCTCATAGAGAGAGAGTGTGTCTCCATGTGAGGAGACATCTAGGAGCATGGCTGTTCATCCCTGATGTTGGATATAAAGGATTTGGGATTGTAAGGATGCTTACTACAAGACCAAGGACTGGTCACTCTATGGACACAGTAAGGCTTAGTAGAGCAGATGTTTTTTGTTGTTTGTTTGCTTGAAGAGCAGGTGGTTTGAGGGACCAGTACCTGTAGCAGCAGTGCTGTTGAAGAGTAGCCAGGTGGGCTTGTATTTTCAATTGTGTCTGAATGACGTTTAAACCCCTGCGTGGGATTTCTGAGTGAACTTTTGTTTTGTTTTTATCATTTAATAAATGTGGGCTACCAGGTCCTTTACTATAAACGCATGTCTGATGTGGACTCACTACATGAAAACGCATCTACCACTGAGCTGAACAATCCCCCATGCTACCAGTGGTGGAGAATGCGGGCATATAAACTTTGGAGTCCGGGTTTCTGCTCCAGTGGTGAGTTGCATCAGGAACTGCTGCTAGCTGTGTGTGGCATCCAGGCGAACAGCATTGTGCAGAAGTTCATTTGATGGACTGTGTGGCATGCAGGTTGTGTACCTGTGAAAGGAGAATCGAACATATACTTTTTTTTTTCTCTGTGAACTGTTACAAGTTGCTGAGTGCAAGACTGCAAGGATGGGTCGGTTAAAACAGAAAAAGGAAGCAATCCTTGCTAAAGCCAGGGAATGGCTACTGTGGCTAGAGGGTATTTCACCACATGCCCCAGCCGCACCAGAGAATTCATCTGAGTGTGAAATCTCTGTGACCTGGGGTAAATTAATCATGTCACCCCCAGTTAAAAGGGAAGTTAAAGAGGTTGTCCCTGGCAACAGGAAGCCAGCTAGACAACAGCGTGTGGAAAAGAGTATGGTCATCCATGGAAGCCACCTCCAGGCCCATAGGGATGTTGCACATCCAAGTAGTCCGTCTGCTGATGGTCATGACCAGTGGTGTCCCATGACAACAGAGAGCCTGGCATTGAGGAGTTGGCAAGAAAGTAAAGCTCAAGGTCCAATACCATGCGTGGAGTGTGGTCAAGCGGGGCATGGAATCTTTACTTGCCCAAGGTTATGGAAAACCGCTGAAGAGTCTGGAAAGGCTGCGGTATCGTCCTGTGGCCACACAGAGGCAGTAGCTGGTATGGATGCAGCTGAGACAGCGCGCCCAAGTGAAGGCTATCATGCCAGCCACTGAAAATAGTAAGACTGTTTCAATTTGGGAGACTGAACCTAGTGAAATGGGAGTGTGTCCAGCGGGGAGATCCGCAGTGCAAATGGACATAGACTTGCTGCAGTGTGCTACCCGGAGCAGTGGGGAGGCGCATGGTGAAGCCCAGCTGACAGCAAGGTTAAAGACTCAAATGGACATGGGGACTATGCATGTGCCTGCTATAATCCAGTAGAGTGCTGGAGAAGTTAAACTAGGGGTGACCAAAACTGTCCTTGTGCCATTTTCCCTAGTGACAGGTTCTGCAGAGTCGCCCAGGGAAATTTCCAAGAAGTCCGCAGTGACGGAGCCGAGAGCTTCCCAGGTCGGCTATGAAGCAGCCCAAGTAGGTAAGAGTGCCCCTTTACAGAGAGCGGGCGCTGTGAGGAGTCACTCAGAGGTTGTGGTGGCTCAGTAGCTATGTCTCCATGTAATGAGAATATTGATGGTCATGCCGACAATAGTGTTGGCCAATGTGATGTTATTGTTTCCTGTAATGTCATGACTGAGTCACACAGTGAGAGTGTGTGGGCACAGCCCTACAACCCTAAGTGTAACCCAGTGGGCAAGGGGTTAATTCAGCCTGCAACCCGAGTGTGCAAAGCTGGATGTGTCCGTAGCATCAAAATGGTGTACTGCATCTGGCTTTAGGTGATGAAGCATCACCCCAATGCAACATTGGTAATAGTGTGGCATCACAAAATGATATGTATAGAAATGACGAATGTGCAGTTGTAGCTAATGAATCCCAGGTTCTGGTGCGGCCTTCTACAACAGGTGATGCAACGCTGTGGAACGCCCATAAGGGAACCACAATGGACTGGGACAGCTGGGCCAAACAATTGCTAGCCATGCTGGGTAAGGCTAGCTTAAGTAACAAGGGTGTGGACACAACTGCTATGCCAGACAGGGGGATCGCAGAATGGCCGGTGGTTAAGGGCACCTTGGTCCCCACAAAGGTTGCTGCCCTCCAGTCTGAAGAAACAGTTCAGGTCACTGGCATTGCAGATTGTTGTCCACAGCCCCACAGCTAAATAATGTTGAGTGTCAAAGTGATAGTGTGACTTGTAATGACCTGCAGCGGCTCACTGACACTGGTGCAGAAGGAATAAGTGTGAGACATGTGTCTGAAAGCACTCCAGGGGAGCAACAGGCTGTGCTGATGGGTACCTCCAAGGAGGTGGAGGTCTCTTCAAATGTCTCACCCTCTCAACCAGCAGTGAATGAGCCCCTCCATGTCTTGGACAGAGGAAAAATCCCTAGAAAAGTCTGGTATTTAGACATGGGATGTTTAGAAATGACAAAAAACCTTACTGGAAATGCTAGACTTCGTAAAAACGCACTCACTGTACACTTGGGTGTCTCCACCTCAGTTGGACCAGGTGGTGCTGTGGAGTACCAATCGGTGGAGCCAGGTGGTACAGGCCGTGCTGCAAAGCCTTGATCAAAAATGGTATTGGTGGGATCAATGCTTATTAACAGTGTGGCAAATAGTCTTGAGGGTGCTGTCAGTTACTGAATGGTATGGAAGGCGCTCAGGAGAACTGTTGTAGACATCAAAGGTCTCTCCGGCTGGTGTAGTGACTAGAAACATCTCTGCTGGTGTCGTCCGAGGTGCGGCTGAGCAGAAGTCAGTAGAGGGCGTGGATACTGGCTAAACCTCAGGTGAAAGAAGGGCCCAGAATAGACGCAGCACTAACAGAGATGCTTTCCATCACTCGGAAAGAGGTACAACTTAATCCTTTCATGACTAAGCCTATTTCTGACATTTGGTGTTTACAAGTTAAAATCTGTATTTTTTGCTAGAGAATTACTTAGAACCCCCAAACATTATGTATATTTTTATAGCAGAGAATAAAATGGCAATTGTTGCGATATTTTATGTCACACAGTATTTGTGCAGCGATCTTTTAAACACAACTTTTTGGGGAAAAAGACACTTTCATGAATTTAAAAAAAACAAAACAGTAAAGTTAGCCCAATTTTTTTGTATAATGTGAAAGATGATGTTACGCCGAGTAAATAGATACCAAACATGTCACACTTTAAAATTGCGCACATTCGTGGAATGGGGACAAACTACAGTACCTAAAAATCTCCATAGGCGACATTTAAAAAAAAAAATAACGGTTACCAGGTTAGAGTTACAGAGGAGGTGCTAGAATTATTGCTCTCACTTAACAATCACAACGATACCTCACATGTGTGATTTGCACACCGTTTACATATTTGGCGTGACTTCCGTATTCGTTTTCTTTGCTGCGCGAGCTTGTGGGGACGGGGGAGCTTTAAAAAAATTTTTTTTTTTTTTTAAATTTCATTTATTTTTATTTTTTTACATTGTGTTTTTTAAAAAAAAAAAGATTTTGATCACTTTTATTGCTGTCACAAGGAATGTAAACATCCCTTGTGACAGTAATAGGTGGTAAAAGGTACTCTTTATGAAGGGATCAGGGGTCTAAAAGACCCCAAATCCCTCCTTTGCACTTCAAAGTATTCAGATCGGCGAAAACGGCGATTCTAAATACTGTATATTTTTTAAAAACCGGCGCCATTGGCAGCCGAGTAAACAGGAAGTGACGTCACTTCCGTGTTTACAGAGAAAAGACTGGAACAAATCCATTTCCGGCTTTGTTCCAGTCTGTCTCTAGCTGCCGGAAGTGGCGGATTGAGGATCGGGTCTCCCGGTGGGACGGGAGGCCCAGTAAGAGCAGCGGTAGGGGGGATGTCCCCTCCTGCTCCCCCCCGGGAATAACAACCGAGTGGCTTTTAGCTGCATCGATTGTTATCTCTGGATAGCCGATCGCCCGCTCTAAAAAACGGTACCGGGATGATGCCTGCAGCTGCAGGCATCATCCCGGTATAACCCCCTAAAGCCCAGGGTGCATATCTGTGTACGCTCGGCGGGAAAGGGTTAAAGTACCTGGAGACACTGAGAGAAAGTGCTAATGTTGGTTGCTGCAACAATGTAACGTGTACACTAGAAAGAAGTGGTTTATACTTGGATCAGTGTAAGTTCTTAGAACAAGTACCCATGGAGTGTTGGACAACAGGTGAGGTGGAGCTATGCTATGGTCCTGTGGGGTATAGTCACTCGCCTGTGTGTGGTCCCTCCTCAGGTCTGGTTCTAATAAGCACTGAGATAGATGGCACTAATTGTGTTGGAAAGGATGACATTGAAATGTATGATCTGCTAATGATCGGTGCTGTGAAAAGTGATGTCGTTGCCGTGGGTAACCAGAGACAGGTTCTTGAATCTGAAAGACCTATGGTGGAATGTAGAGTTTCCCCAAGAAAAGAGAGTAAGCCTAGGGACCCCAAGAGAAGAGAGGGAAGGCAAAGTATAAGGAATTATAGGACCAGGTTAAGATCCAAGGTGGAATGTACCTGGAAGCACACCCGGAAAAAGGGTTGAGCCTACGTGGCTGATGGCCAGCACAGAGGTGTCCCAACTGCTATGGTGGGTGCAGATGTTTCTCCTATTACAGATCTTACCAAGGGGGGAAAGTCCTCAGGGCATTCTTAAACAGAAAATTGACCCCTGCTGAAAAAAGATGCACCATTGTAGAAAGGGAATGTCTAGCCGTCAAAGTTCTTGAAAGTTTAAAATATTGTCGGTTGGGGCGATAGTTTGGGCTCCTAGCGGACCATGCCCTCTCAAATGGATGGCCCAAAATAAGGAGGAAAATACAAGAGTTTACAGTCTGTTTGCCCAAGTTGCTCAACCCCCCTAGTTTGAGCAGGGAGGGGGGGGGGATATGTAGGTTAAAATTTACAGGAAAAGTGATTGATGGGGATATATGTTCCTCCACTGATTCTTAGATTTGCAATCTAAGATAATTCCAGCAAAGGCTTCAGGGTAAGGCTCCATTCACACTAGCGCGTTTTTTGATGCATTTTGCATTTTGCAGAAATGCACGGGAATTTTTTAACATGGGTTCCTATGGAACATGTTCACATCAATGCCTTTTTGTTTCTCTGCATTTTTGAAAGGGTCAGGGACTTTTTTTCATGCAAAATTCAGCGTTTTGCATGTAATGGAATTCAATGGACAAGCATCAAAAACGCAAGTACACCGTTTTTGCAGCGTTTTTGCCGTTTTTTTTTTTTTTTTTTTTTTAAGACTGTAAAAAAAAAACTGTAAAAAAAAAAAAAAAAACGCAAAACGCAAATTGCGCAAAAACGCTGCTCAAAAACGTGGCAAGCATGAAAAAAAAACCTCCAAAAACGCTCAAAAGCAACATGCATAGGTGTGAATCGAGCCTAAAGAAGGATAGTTCTTTACCCTGTATTGGTAAAGTCCATTCCGGGGCTGGTTTTATTGGGAGTCTGATAGAGATCTGGGTGGGACAGACTTCCAAGTCCGTGGACCACAGTTTAAGATTTTCTTTTCAGGTCTTGATTAAGGCAGCTGGTCCTAGCTCTCAGAGAGAGAGTGTGTCTCCATGTGAGGAGACATCTAGGAGCATGGCTGATCATCCCTGATGTTGGATATAAAGGATTTGTGTTTGTAAGGCCGCTTACTACAAGACCAAGGACTGGTCAGTCTATGGATACAGTAAAGCTTGGTAGAGCAGAAGTTTATTGTTTGATTGCTGGAAGAGCTGGTGGTTTAAGGGACCAGTACCTGTAGCAGCAGTGCTATTGAAGCATAGCCAGGTGGGCTTGTATTTTCAATTGTGTCTGAATGACATTTAAACCCTTGCGTGGGATTCCTGAGTGAACTTTTTGTTTCGTTTTTATCATTTAATAAACGTGGGCTACCAGGCCCTTAACTATAAATGCCTGTCTGAGGTGGACTCACTACATGAAAACGCATCTACCACTGAGCTGAACAATCCCCCATGCTTATATAATATATATATATATATATATATATATATATATAAATAAATAAATCTCTCCGTCCATGCAAACAACACTACACAGGGCCGCCGTGCAGGCAGCCTTATATCGTGTGGGGTGTGGACTTAGTCCCCCTGAGCCATGATTTGCCAAAGGCACCCTGCCAGGTCAGGTGCATGCTTTGGCCAATCATCATACAGCAATGCACTGCAATCTCGCAGTGCATTATCGGGCGTTCCGCGGGTGCTCGAATTTCCCGCGAACACCCCCTAATGTTCGTTCTTCGGCGAACACTCGATGTTCGAGTCGAACTCATGTTCGACCCAAACATCAAGCTCATCCCTAGGCTGCTTTTCCCCATGCCCTCTCTGTTAACATTAAAGATCGATTGCAGCTTGAGTTAACCTGGGAGTCTTGAGAAGTTGATCTTGTTTGCCATTCTCGTTTACACCAGACTGTGAGAGAGACCTTCCTTTAACCACTGGCCGACTGCCTACCGTACTTTTACTGCGGCAGGTCGGCTCTATTGCATGAAACGACATACCTGTATGTCATTTCGTGCAATAGACACATAGGGGATGCCAATTAGTGGGTCCGGTGAACCCGATGTCCGCCAGCGACCTACGATCGTTCCCAGAAAGGCGATCTGCCTATGTAAACAAGGCAGATCACCGTTCTGAAGTGGGAAGATAGAGATCTTGTGTTCCTGCTAAGCAGGAACACTGATCTGTCTTCAGCCAGTCAGAGCAACCCCCACACAGTTAGCAAGCACCAGCTAGGCACACAGTTAACCCTTTGATCGCCCCTGATGTTATCCCCTTTCCTGCCAGTGTCATTAGTACAGTAACAGTGCATATTTTTAGCACTGATCACTGTTATGTCACTGGTTCCTAAAAAAAGTTTCAAGTTTCAGGTGCATGATTTTTCCCCACAATGTCGCAGTCCCACTAAAAATCACTGATTGCCGCCATTACTAGTAAAAAAATAAAATAAAAATAAGATAAAGAAAAATGCCATAAAAATATCCCATAGTTTGAAGCCATGATAACTTTTGTGCAAACCAATCAATATACGCTTATTGGGATTTTTTTTACTAAAAATATATAGTAGAATACATATTGGCCTAAATTGTTGAAGAAAATTAGATTTTTTTTTTTTTACTTTTTTAATTTTAGTGTTTTATAGCAGAAGGAAAAAAAATTATTTTTTCAAAATTGTTACTCTTTTTTTACATTTTTTTTAAGCGCAAAAAATAAAAACTGCAGAAGTAATCAAATACCACCAAAAGAAAGCTCTATTTGTGGGAAAAAAGGACATACATTTTATTTGGTTACATCGTCGCACGACCATGCAATTGTCAGTTAAAATAACGCAGTGCCATATCGCAAAAAAATGGCCTAGTCATTAAGGGGGTAAAACCTTTCCGGAGCTGAAGTGGTTGAGGTGCGCTTGCGGAGGCCTCCTATATGTTTGGCTCCGAGCTTTGCATTCCCACCCATGCCTCCCTCACCTCCAATGCCTCCTTGCCCAAGTCCTTGAGTGAAGTAGAGCCCATGCAGTCAGGTTTCCCACGTCTCTCTGCCAAAGAGAGGGCCTTTAGGAGAAGGGAGATATTTTGCCTTTACTGTGGCCAAGCAGGTAACTTATTGAAGTCTTGTCCAACCTGTCTGGGAAACGCCCACACCTGGGTCCTATAGGGGACAGACCTTAGGTGGCATCTTTGTGTCCCCAGCTATCTTGAAGGATAAGCCTCTAGTTCTGGTTATCCTTCCCTGGTTTGAGTTTTCCATGGATACCCAGGCACTTATCATTTCTGGGGCTACAGGTTTGTTCATAGATGGTACCATAGTGTTGAAGCACTCAATACTGCTCTAGCCTCATGCCTCCCCACTTTCTATTGAGGCTATTGATGGGAGACCTCTACAGCCTGACCATGTGACCCATGAAACCGCTCAGTTGACCATGGCTGTAGGGGCTCTTCACCATGAGATAATTCAATTCCAAGTCATATTCTCACCTCATTACCCAGTTGTCATTGATTATCCTTGGTTACAGAGGCACAATCCATCATTTGATTGGCGTAGAGATGAGGTTCTGTCATGGTTGCCACAATGCATCAATACATGTTTTCAAAAAGTGATTAAGATCATTTGCATGTCTTCAGTCTCTTCATTGCCATTCGAGTACCATGAATTCTGTGATGTCTTTGACAAAGTTCAGGTTGGTATTTTGCAGCCACATCAACCTTATAACTGCTCAATTGACCTTCAACCTGGTGTGATTCCGCCTCGTGGCCAGGTTTATCCTCTGTCTGTCTTAAAAAAAAAGGTTATGGAGGAGTATTGCGGATTCACAAAGCCGGGGGTCCATCTGCAAATACTCTTCTCCTGCAGGTGCTGGCTTTTTCTTCATGAAAAATGAGTAGTGATCTGAGACCCTGTATTGATTATAGGGGTCTCAATTGCTGTAATTCCTGTTAAATATGCTTATCCGATTCCATTGATAACGGAATTATTTGACAGCCTCAGGGGAGCAACAGTCTTCACTAAGCTAAGTTTGAGAGGGGCATACAATCTCGTGAGGATTAAAGAGGGCCACAAATGGAAAACTGCATTTAATACTAGGGGCGGACACTACAAATACACGGTAATGCCCTTTGGTCTCTGCAATGCTCCTGCAGTGTTCCCAGGAATTTATTAACGATGTCCTCTGAGATATGCTGCAACAATGTGTAGTGGTTCACCTCGACGATGTTCTCATATATTCTAAATCCCTAGAGAACCACCACACAGATGTCTCCCATGTGCTACAGAAGTTGAGAGAGAACAAGCTGTATTGCAAGTTGGAAAAGCGCGAGTTGCATCGTGAACAGGTTACATTTTTGGGTTATGTCATATCTATTGCCAGGTTTTCAATGTACCAAGAGAAACTATCCGCAGTCTTACAGTGGCCTCAACCCATAGGTCTACATCCTCTACGTTTTCTTGGCTTTACCAATTATTATCGGAAATTACATAGTTAAATAGTTACACAGTTAGTAAGGTTAAATAAAGACACCAGTCCATCCAGTTCAATTAATTCGTAATTTCTCTTTTCTGGTCAAACGCCTGACGGATATGACTAAAAAAGAGGGCCACCTACAGAATTGGTCTCTGGATTCCATTAAAGCCTTTGAATCCCTCAAGGCCGCTTTTGCTGAAGCTCCAATGCTGACACATCCTGATCCCACATTACCTTTCATTTAAGTTGATGCGTCTGAGACTGGAGTAGGCATTCTCCTGTCCTACCTCAGAGAGCTATGCCTTGTGGCTACTTTTCTAAAAAAAAAAAAAAAGTCTCCAGCAGAATGCAATTACGAAATTGGGGACAGAGAATTATTAGCCATCATTTTAGTTCTTAAGGAATGGAGGCATCTCCTCAAGAGTACTGCTGTGCCAGTCCTCATTTTTACTGACCATAAAAATCTCACATTTTTGTCTGAGGCTAAAAGCTTATCTCCTAGAAGGGCTCATGGGACACCGATTTTTCAAAAATGTCACATTGCATTCCACTAAAGAAGTTGCCTACCTCCAAAGAACTGGCATAAATTTTCGCTCGGGAGGTCTTTCAGTTACATGGTGAAGGAATTGTTGCAATATTATACCCTCTATCTCTATCTCTATCTCTGATATAACAAACACATCTGCTTAGTAAGTAATCACGTCCTATTTATTTCCCAAGGAATTAGGAAACTAACATAAAAGTATTAAAAAGGTATTGCAATGTTACATAGCTTACAATCAGAACACAATACAAAAATATACTTATCACATCCTTGGCTGGTCTCACGATGTTGAAGGAGAGAGCTCTGTGCCCCATGGAGTTTAGGCCCAAGCCATCAGTCAGAGCAAAGTTCCAAGATGGCAGAGAGACATATCCTCATAGTAAGGCTTTGCAGCAAGAAAGAGAAAAATAAAAACTCTGTAACAACCCTTTTTACAAAACTCACTCATCACAACTCCCCCCATTGCCAGCCTAACTCGATTTTGGACGAATCAGACAATTCCTGGGGCGTTTCCTCAAGAGGTTATATTACTGACCGTCTTGCCATAATTGGCCTCTGGGGCAGCGTTTGTCCATTAATCATCTCTATTAGCCCTGTGTCAAATCTCAATAGAAATCTCTGCAGCAGTGGTCTCTTTGAAGCTTGTAATCACACATATCACAGCAGGTGGGCTTGAGCCAAGCCATTGTTCTTCTGATTACAAAGCTTTGATGTGTTTCATTCCAACTGAGGCTACCTGGCTGGAAGCGAAATACCAGAAGTAATAGTAACAAAAAGATAAAAACCTCTGGAATCCACTTGTATTAAAGTTTCAAAAATTATGATAATAATGATTGATCAGCCGATACTTTGATGTTTTTAATATAACAACGTTGTTTATTATTATTCTTGTGCAATACATGTTAGTGTTGGTGTTTTTTGTGAAGGAACCCATCTCACTCATATGGCCTTAGTGCCACGTCAGTGAGATTCATATATTTTTATAGTTTTGTGCATATATCAATAAAGTTGTATTATTCATTGATCTATTCCGTTGTGATTCTCCCATTGATTGCAGTCGTGGGACTGCTCTGATCCCAACCCCCTCTCTTCCTTTACTGTAATACCAGAAGTAAGATATTAAACCATGTTGCTATCCAACATATACCGCTTTGCACCTAAAGGGCACATACCACCCTTCTTCAGACACGGCTCCTATTGAACAGTCCATAACTGTTTCTCCCCAACATGTGTTTCCGAACCAGTACCTATAGAACAGTCCTTAACTGTCTTAACGTGTTGCGTTTTTCAACATATGCTTCAGAAACAGCTCCTATGGAATAGTCCATAACAGCCTTAAGGGGCTGTGCTTCCCAACACGTGCCGCTTTGCCACTGAGTGACACACCACCATCATTCTTCAGCGACAGCTTCCATGTCACCATTCTGTATCTTCTCCTTTCCGATATCTTCAGAACGGGGTGCAGTACCAGCAAGGGGTGTCCATTCACCAGCACACACTCAGAGCAACATATTAACCAGCTTTCAGATACAGAGTCTCGAGGAGGGCCTTTCGCCCATATTACTAGCCTAAAATACACCTTTATCACACTATACCATGACATGAATCAACCCATCACCATGATATATACATATATACGTGTCCCACCCAATTACGCATCCCGCTCCCAATCTCCTACAAATACGGGTCAGGATTAGGCAGGCTTGATCACAATGGCCTTTCCTACCGCACTTGGCACGTCAGCAGTATTGCAGGGCTCTGACTTGGCAGCAAAGTCTCTAACTTGTATGCAGAGACCCTATCATCAATTCGTTCCCCAGCTTGCATAGATAAATGGGAGACCCTTCTATATAAATATCGAGTCTAACACATATAAACATGACACAACCCACACAATTCCATCCCTGTGCCTGGATTTCAGAGACCATGCCCAGGGTATACCATGCACCTCTATAGTTAGGTTCAAGGAACCCTCTAGTTCCATGACTAACATTACATCAGTATTCTTTAGGACAAAGAAACAAACTCGTCTATGTCCCAAATAATACCCAGGTGCTTCTTTTCCAGCAATGACCTCTCCATCCAGAACACAGAGTGCAATATCTTCCCAACATTTTTCATTCACCGCCATGTATTGACCTGGCATACAAAGGATGTCATGGTCATGCCTCCGACCGAGGGAAATATCAACCTGCCTACAGCTTCCATCTTCTCTCACACATGTGGGTAATTTAGCCTCAAATGCAATAAGATAGAATCCTCAGTCAGTAAGCCCATTGAGGCCACCAAATATACAGACTGAGTCTGCACTTCTGTATATGGGATCATACAGCATAACACCTTTCACAATCCAAACTAGTACAGCCCATCCAGGCATTCGACCACCACTTTGGATTAGCTACTTGTTTTGGCAAATTCTTACTGAGCGGTGATGCTAACTCATCAGGCCACTGCCCCTCTTACAGAGACTGTACAATCAGCTTGATGCTGGTTGATAATTCCGCCTGTCCCTGATTGCACGCCACAGCCCATATTTTTGCCCTGTACCATCACACTCTCTACCAACCTCTCAACACAGTTGAGAAAATCTGGAGCCCCTTTAACCTGGGTGTTTATGTGACTTTGTTGAATGCTATCCTGAATGCCACCAATCTCTCTCAGAAACAAGGCCCCGCTTAAGTTATGACTGAGAGTTTGTTCCTCAGAAGACCGATGTCCACTGCATTAGCAACACCCATCCCAGTGCCTATTCCCCCAATATAGTGCTGAATACATCCCTCCTCTTTCAGGTTACTCCTCAGAAATAAGCGTCCTGCATGAACTGCATGTGTCCGCACATCTCTGGGAGCAAGCCACTGGTACAATGACTGCACTTGATTCAGTGTATACTCAGCACATATAGGGTAATAGGTTTCTATCAACCACTGAGATGTTGCAGCGCCATGTGGTGAAGGCATACTGTACCCTGGTAGCCAGTGTTTTGTTCCCTTTATCTAACGGAGCATGCTCCTGTGTGTATTCACTGGCATTACCTGTGCAGGGTTTCAACCTTTCAGTTGAGACATCAACCAGGTGTATCTCCCCCATGTCCAATTCTGGTGTCCAGTAACCGGGAGCTTCTCTGTAGGACTGATAAGACTGAGATACCGCCCCTACAAGGAAGTTTTCACCCCGTTGAGGTGTCACCTGGCACCCTCTAGTCTGGCCAACCGACACCTTATTATGTATAAGTGCCAGTCTCCTGGGTACCTGCACCATATTACTTCAATACATGTCATACATCTTTCAATTCTTCCCTCCAACAAAAAAAATATTTTACATTTCATGTTCCGATGGATTGGATATGTTATATTCCTCCTCGAACCCATCGCACATGTATTTAATAGCACGTTAGCATTCATCAGGAGTGACTCCGGCAAAAATTCTCACAAGTCTTGTTGATAGGCATAGTCTTTCAGATTCAGCATTAGCATTAAATTGTTCATAAGAAAAAAAACAAGTATTAAACTGAATCTTTTCGTTTGTCCCTTCTCTCCTGATGTTTATCAGAACAAATTTGCGGTGTGGAATGGCACAAACTGCCAACCAGATGAACATCTGTCATCCATGTTCCAGAAACCTCTCCAATCTCGCTCCACCAGGATTCTGGAAGTGAAAAAAACAAGAGCAGAATCAAATTCTTATCCATAATATCTGCTCGCTTGCTACGTTTTATTTATAGTTCCTTCCTTGGAACCCAGGAACTTAGTATTCCTGGCTTCTGCAACTCTGACCAAACTATCAAAACAACCATGACCTCTTTAGGCTGAACCCACTCTAAAATGGATCCCCCTGGTATGATCAAAATTTTTTTTTTTTAAATGAACGTGAACGTTGCTTCTAAATAATTCAAAATTTTAAGCATTACAAAGACAATGCATTATCTGTACTTTCAGACCCATGCACTAACCCCCCCTTGAGGTGGACAAAGCTTAAACCTTGTAACTTTTTCCACCTGAATGAACATAAAACAAAGAGAGAAAAAAAAAAACGAACTCCAGAGGCTAGAATGGCTTCCTACCAACAACTCTTGTCTTAGACAAAAATGTATTCAGCTGCTAATTGGGGGCATAGGTTAGTCCACCTGAAAGGGGGGCCATTGGCTAACAATTTTCCCACCTGAACAAAACAAAAATAGATGACTAAACAAATACCAAAAATATAAAAAAAATGAATAACAAAAAAAAATTAAAATTCTGGCCATTATCACACACAAACAACATGACAAGACAACCACCATAAAACAATGACAAACCCTCAACTTTTAACTAAAGACATCCATGGACTTTCCTCATGAGAAGAGTAAGTGCTCATTTCCATCTGAAAGACAATTAGTTAATGGGAAAAACAAAATATAAAACATCTGTACCTCATCACAACATTTGTAACTTCATTTGTAACTCTTTAATCCACTAATGCCTGACTATTGTTTAATTTTTTCATTGTTTGCAAACAATAATGAGCTCATGGTACCATGTGATAATCGATTATGCATTTACAATAACCTGTACTGCTAAATTTGCCCACTGTTGTTCTCACTTTGAAGGATCTGCAAACAAAACACAAACATTAGTATCCAAACCAGTTTAAAATGAACACAAAGACAGTGATTACACACAATTATTATGACAATTGACGTTTTGAGTCCTCCAAGCCTTTTCCCATTAATTGTAATGCTAGAGGAACAATTGCCATATTTTCCTATACTAAGCAAGCATTATTGGTAAACTTTGCAATATTACTCAGGAAAAATGGCAATGCAATTTGCGTCCAACTACATACAAGCCAGAAAATTTTGAAAAAAATGTAAGTAAAAAAAAAATAAGAGAAGAGAAAAAAAAAACTACTATTAATGTTTAAATAAAAAAAAAAATTCAGAGGCTTATCCTTGAACATACTAAAAATATATCACGGTCCTCTCTCATATTTAAAACATGAAGCTCACATCTAAACCTTATTCATAGCAAGGAAACATTGACCAGAAAATTCCTAGCATCCATGCAGCTCACTAAGTGCTGCTAAAATTATTTCCCCAGTGCTACATTTGAATAACCATGCGGCTACCTCCATTTTAACTTTACGTAACTGTTCTACATATTGATGTTTTTCAGTTTGTAGTCATTTGGGCCTTAAAAGGGGAAATGGGTTTGATTACTATGGCCTCCATGCTTTGGATTGCTACCCCATCGGGCAGAATACACTTCATAATGCCTTGGGGTCATTTTAGGGTGTTGCGATCTTCTTTTGATATCATTACTCTCTGCCAAACAATATTTTGCGATGTGACCCCCCCCTTACACAAAAAACATTTGAGGGCTGGTCTCTCTGTATAGGCCCTTCTTTGAGCATATGGCGCTGGAAACTCACATTGCTGGACATTATTACTATGATTGGGATAAACAGACTTTACACTTTCATCGTCTGAGGAGTCATCAGAAGTTTCCATTGTTTCAACTCCTGAATCAATTTCAAGTGCAGTTATCACACTTTTATTTAAATATCTAACATTGATTTCTATCATAGTAACATCACTTGCAGCAATAAGAGCGTCTGTTTTTTCTGCATGTTGTTTCACTTCTATCTTTGTTGTGCACTGAGGATGTGCGGAGGGTACCTCCACCATTGCACATTCGGCTTTTGCATGTTTGGAGGATAACACCATTATGGCTGCCTGTGCACCCTGTAATTCCTCCCTAAGCAGTATGATAACAACACATTTTCAGCCTCTTTGATTCAAAGAGGCAATGCAACTTTCTCTTTACACGTTTGTTCTAATTCATCTAATCTCTGTTCCAATATACATTTCTCAGTCACTAATTGTTGAATGTGATCAGCAACATTTGTATCTACTTTTTTGCAACTATTGCTAATATATTCTCAGTTACATTTTGTACCTGTTCCAATAATTGTTTTCTCTCACTATACCATTCTAATTCCTTTTGTTCCGCAATGTCTTTCATTTTCAACAACATGCTTATAACATTGGCCATATTCTGTTTCTTGCCTCTTTTGGAAGACTTTTTATACTTTATGGCATCATTATGAGTATTGCATTGTTTTATTAGATCATTGAATTGGTGTGTTAATGCATTCTTTTGTGTATTGTATTATTAAGCTTGCCTAACCTGTTTTTACAACAGTTGCTTACAATGCATACAGACACACAGACACAGATAAAGCTGTTCAAAAGCTAACTTTCACCTGTAGTTCCACAACCCAAAAAAAAAAAAAAAAGATACAAAGCCGTTTTAAAAACTAATTTGTTCCAGAGAACGCACTCTTTATTAATGCTCTCCTCTCTTAAATTGCAGGCCACATTGAACTTCTATTGGAACAGAGAGCTATTTCACACTCACGTGGGGAAAAATAAATTAAATGATAAAAAAATGCAAAAATTTCATTAAAAAAATAAAAATTTATATTTCTCCCACTTTTTCCTCAAAGATGTGTGGTTTATCCTGTCAATCTGCAGGCTATATCAGATAACCAGGGATGATCAATCCCTCACTCACCAGCACCGTTGACTGGTTACAGGCCTAAAGCACATTTACCAATATAACAACGTTTAACATATATACATATATCAGCCAACAATCTCACCAGGTTCTGCGCATCCGCTTTACTGATGAAATATTTCACAGAACTTTCATGACCATCTTCAAAGCGGGGCTTCAGAATTCATGAGCCAGCGCCAATCTTTGTCCACACTAGAGACGAGTGCAGAAATAAATCCTACACGCCTTCTGAGGTGCCAAATGAAGTAATATATACAATATTATACAATCTATTATATCCTATATAACTATTGCATACATGTATTTAAGTTGTCTAGTCCCTATAATTGCTAATCTATAAGAGTCTGATAAACACAATGATATAACAAACACATCTGCTTAGTAAGTAATCAAGTCTTATTTCCCAAGGAATTAGGAAACTAACATAAAAGTAATAAAAAGGTATTACAATGTTACGTAGCTTACAATCAGAACACAATACAAAAATATACTTATCACATCCTTGGCTGGTCTCACAATGTTGAAGGAGAGAGCTCTGTGCCACATAGAGTTTAGGCCCAAGCCATCAGTCAGAGCAAAGTCCCAAGATGGCAGAGAGACATATCCTCATAGTAAGGCTTTGCAGCAAGAAAGAGAAAACTCTCTAACAACCCTTTTTAAAAAACTCACTCATCACTCATTCCAACCCCCCCGTTGCCAGCCCAACTCGATTTTTGGACGAATCAGACAATTCCTGGGGCGTTTCCTCAACAGGTTATATTACTGACTGTCTTGCTGTAATTGGCCTCTGGGGGCAGCGTTTGTCCATGAAAAATAAAACCAAAGTATTTCCAAGCTCAACTTACCAACCAGCCTGCGACCAACTGAATTAACCTGCCTAACAGTAGTTTTTTATAAGTGGGGGCAGTGACCCTTTTTTTGTATTGTTGATGTATTGGTCAGGCAACGCACTGACACCTTTGCTGCCATTGTGCAATGTGCTGGGTGTTCAGTGTGCTCCTGTGCCTTTAAGGAGGGTGGGGCTCCCTCCAGTCATCTGCCCTTCACCTATCCATTAAAATACATGTTCTCCCACTGAGACTCTTCAAAGTTAGAGTTAGGGTCTGCAGGATACAGGGTGCCTTGCCGTGGCCTGCAGCTTATGCATGTATTTGCAAATGTGTGTAACTAAACCCCTGTTCTTAAACGCATACTGTTAGGCAGGTTAATTCGGTTGGTCGCAGGCTGGTTGGTAAGTTGAGCTTGGAAATACTTTGGTTTTATTTTACATGCGTTTGCCCTTCCAGTGCTCCTTGCTGTAAAGACCAGTTATAGGTGGGGGCAGTGACCCTTTTTTTTGTAGCGTTTGTCCATGAATCATCTCTATTAGCCCTGTGTCAATTCTCAATAGACATCTCGGCAGCAGTGGTCTCTTTGAAGCTTTTAATCACACATATCACAGCAGGTGGGCTTGAGCCAAGCCATTGTTTTTCTGATTACAAAGCTTTGATGTGTTTCATTCCAACTGAGGCTACCTGGCTGTGTCAACCAGGAAGTGAAATACCAGAAGTAAGATATTAAACTATGTTGCTATCCAACACATGGGTTACCTAAAGTTATAATCTCCTGCAGGGGTAGCCAGTTTGTGTCCAGGTTTTGGCCAGCCTTTTATGAACAGGAGGGAGTTCCTTCTCCTCAGCATATTACCCGCAGTTGGAGCTGCAGAACGGGCTAACCAAGCCTTGAAGCAGTTCCTATGTTGCTATATTTCAGACCACCATAACAACTGGTCGGACCATCAGTGCCATCAATTCCACCTTCTGATTATCTCAGTTTATGGCACTCTATGGGTTCCAGCCATCCATGTTGCCTGATACATTCATTCTGCAAGGAATTCCTGCATTAGAGGAACATCTTCGAGAACTCCATTCCACTTGGGTGTAGGTCCAAGAATCCTTGCAACGCTCCAGGGAGAGGTACAGACTCCATGCTGGTGTTCCCCTGAGGGGAAGGGGTCGCTGAGGAGGGGGTACTGTCAGGGCTGGGCTCCTGCTATTTCTGAGCAGCTTATTTCTTTCAGTGCTCACAAGCTGCTCAGCTGTCTGTAAATTACCAGCCATTTGTTACCACAGTGACTCACCTGGATATGATTAACCTGCCTCATTTGTCCAGCATACAGTCAGGCCCTTCTTGCTATTTAAGCAGCTTAGCTCATCCTTGCTCTTGCGTGGTCTATGCTCTCTAAGTGCTTCCTTCCTGTGCCGTCCTGACGAAGTGCACGGTCACGTGTGCGAAATGCGTTGACGCAGGCAGCTCCATCTCCTGCCCACGCTCTACCATGCACTCCAGCTAATGTGCGAGGTAATCTCGTATTGCCATCTCCATAGGTACTGAATAGACAAGTCTGCCTTTGCATCTACCTATGGGCCACCGTAGCCAGTCTCTGACACCTGACCGGAAGTCTTTGAACACAGTCGCTCCACACCAGACTGCCACCGCAATACACTGACGGACATTATCAGTGCCCAGCAACATGCTGATACAGCGTTTATCCACAGGCCACCTTCAGAGGGGAACGGACTCTATGCACCATCGGCTGAAGCAGCCACTATACCGGAGTGGTGAGCGCCTCCGGGCAAACCATATTTCCTCCCCTCCTTTCCTCTCGAACTACCTGTTGATACTTAGTGGATCTATTCGAACTGTGAACTTCTTGATATGCCTTACTTGGCCAAAGAGACACTGTAGCCCACGTATGTGCAAAATAATCAACTTATGAATAGGTTTGAAGCAATATTCATTCATCCAGTGATATCCCCTTTTTATGTCATATACCTATTGGTGAGCAGACAGCTCTTACAAATTCCTATAAATCGGCAGATCGACATTGCAACTCAGGCTACGGACCCCTCCTTACAGCATTAAGTAATTAATTCACCTGTCGATGTCAATACACAACATTTGCACAAGCCCAGCACATGGATATGCATCATGTGTAGTTTCACTACGATTGAATACACAGGATTAAGCCTTATCTTTTTGTTTAAATTCTAAATAGCAGCACCATCTTTTCTTTTTCTTTAGTTGGTCGCTGTATGTATGTGTGGGGCCCCGAGTTTGGCGCCATGTTGTGACAACATTGTCAAATTTTTGTATATGTGTTTTTTTTACTGCTGGGTACACTGGGGGGATGGTGTCCAAAACTGTGTCACTGTGACATTGTAAGTGGACTCACTTTTACATTTTGTAACTCTAATAAAGCTACCTTTTTTATACTATATACCGTGGTTGACCCTCCCTATTGCTTTTCTCGGGACATCTTTGTTCCACCACCCAAAACTTTTTTCATACTTCCTGTGCTTCTGTGTATGACTTGGCACATACACAAAACCTGTTTGAGATCTTTATAGACCTAAATAGGTACACGAGAAATCTCACCCTTAAAAGGTATTTCGCCCTTTGCAAATCACCCCTTGAAGCACCATCTTCATCCGAAAGCACCCCATCTGACATTATTGCACCAAATACAGACAACAAACTCAAAAATTTAGAGAGTTTATTTCAGGAGGGAGCTTGCTAAGATTATGAAACAGAACCGGAACTCTTAGCCCTCATGGAAAAACAGATCAAACACACTAACTTCAAACCAAAGTCTTCCTTCCATCCCCATTGGGCAAAAGGAAAATTCATTCCAATCTTCTATGAGATAGTGCTAGACGAAATTAAAAGGATCTGCAAAAAAAACTGCTTCAGTGACAAATCCATAAACATTAGGAATAAAGGTCACGAAGTCCCCAAAGAAATCCTTAAGAAATTCCAGGACAGAGAAGACATCATTATCAGGCAAGCCGACAAAGGCGGCGGTCTAGTAATCCAAAATCAAGATGACTATTTGGCAGAGGCCTTGAGACTCCTTGGAGATATCGACATATCGAGATATCAATATCCTTCTCAACCTCCCTCGAAGTCCTACTAAACCAAGCCAGGGAAAATGGAGTCATCACGAAAAGCAAATTCCTCTTCCTAAACAAACAGCATCCGCTGACTACCAACTTCTATCACATCCCCAAGATTCATAAGAATCGGATAAATCCACCGGGCAGACCCATTATTGCTGGGATCGATAGCCTAACCAGTAATCTAGGTTGTTACATTGACCACTTCCTACAAGACTTAGTAATACAACTACCATCATACATAAAGGATTCTGGACATATGCTCGACATCCTTTCATCGTTCTCATGGCAACCGCATTTCAAATGGCTCTCAGTGGATGTCTCCTCTCTCTACACCTCCATCAAACACAAATATGGCATAGAAGCAGCCAAATACTTTCTTTACAAGAGTAACATACACCCTCTACAGACCAAATTTCTCCTCGACTCCATCAAATTTTGCCTCACCCACAACTACTTCTCCTTTGTGGGTGAGTTTTTTTGTCAAACCAAGGGGACTGCTATGGGAGCAAAATTTGTCCCTAGCTACGCAAACCTTTTCATGGGCATGTGGGAAGACCTTTTTACCTGGGCCAACAATCCCTTCAAAGATCAGCTTGCCCTATACACCAGATACATTGATGATATCCTGATCATTTGGAACGGATCACATGTGGATCTGAACAAATTTCTGGAACACTGCAACTCCAATCCATATGGTATCTCCTTTACCCATGTGGTCGACAACACATCACTCGTCTTTTTGGATTTAGACCTTCAAATCAATGAAGAAGGCAAGATTGTGTCTAAAACCCATTTCAAACCTAGTGCTGGAAATTCCTACCTCCATGCCAAAAGCCACCACCATCCCAAATGGGTCCGCAACATACCCTATGGGAAATTCTGCAGGCTGAAGAAAACCTGCACTAAAAGAAGTGACTATGAAAAACAAGGGTCCATCCTAAAAAATAAATTTCTCGAGAAGGGTTATGAAGAATCTCTCATCAAACAAGCCTTCTACAAATATTGGACCCAGTACGACGAACATCCCTCAGTCACTATGGCAATGGAGGCCAAAAAAAGTCCAAACAAGCATACTACTGACAGAAATGTCTCTAACTCCATCAGATTCAGTACACAATATAATACCAAAGCATTTGACATACAGAGAGTTATCGAGAAAAATTGGAACATTCTCCAGCAAGATCCCATCCTCAACCCAGCTCTACCATCCAAACCGGTAGTGGTGTTTCGTAAATCCAAAGAGCTCCAAGCAGAGTACAAAAACCTCAGAGCCAAACTAAGACCCCCACTGGCCATTGGACATCCATCTTTGATCAGAAGGGCAACTACAAGTGTGGAACCAAAAACTGTGGAGCCTGTGCCTTTATGGCACACCACAAAAAAGAAATCATGGGGTCCGATGGCCAGAACCACAAAATCAAACAGTTCATCAATTGTGGCACCTCCTATCTAGTCCATGGTCTAATTTGTCCATGTGGCCTTCTGTATGTTGGGCGCAGGAGAAGATTCAGCGAACATAAATGTAGCATTATCAATAGCAACACGTACCATCAGTCCATGAACAATAATAATAAAAGCCACAGCTATTCAGTACCCAGGCACTTCAGAGAACATCATAATGGCAACCCAACAGGCCTCAAAGTATTTGGCATTGAAGCCATCAAAAAAGACGCTGCTAATGGGGGGAGATTTAGAAAACTCTGTAAACAAGAATCTTTCTGGATTTTTACTCTTGGGTCAATGGTCCCCGATAGAATGAATGAAGATTTAGAAATCCATGGGGCTATCTAGATAAAAGATCATTACCATCATGCTTTGCCACCTTCTCCCCCCCTCTCTCTTAGCCATCCCCTCCACCTCTCCAGTACCTGTGTTCCCCCTTTCCCCCCTCCTGATCATCATCTTCACCAATCTTCAATCCACCATACGGTATACCCTTTATACCCTGGTTACTTCTGTCCCGCAGTCTAAGCACACCACCTCTCCCTACATCATTTACTTCTGCCGCATTCACACAACCCATATAGCTTACTACGTAATACCACTGTTTTACTTTATAATTATACCATAGTCACACTATATTCGCGTTACAGCACTGTAGATGGTAAAACTGGTTATAACAATAGCCTTTTTAACTCCCTTACACACATATGCTGCCAGCACATTTGTGGGTGTGTTTGTGGCTCTGTGCATCTGGTGCCTGAGCACAGATTTCCCCTGTGCCTGTCATCACTCCTCCACTCCCCTCTGAGCCGTCCTCCTCTCTAAGCTCCTCCCAGGGGCTCGCTGATGGGAGCCACATGAGCCTGCCGGTGTCTTGCCGAATAAGTTCCTTCGGCGGATAAGTTCCCCCCCTGTACTGCGCAGGCGCAGCGCCTGCGCTGTACGAACTACTAACAGCCGCCGGAGATAGCCGAAGCTCAAGATCAACAATCAGCTGTACACGCCGCCTGTGCTCTGGGTCCAGGTTCCTTCCCTACCATCCAAGTGGACCTAGAGGGGGAATCTAAAAGAGCCGAGCGAAGCGAGGCCGTGCCCGAAGCGTGGCGAGCGAAGCGAGCCCGTGAGGGGCCCTCTTACAGGCGCCGTGTACAGCTGATTTTCAGCTATTCTGCTTTGGCTATTTCCGCCGGATCCTACTGCGCAGGCGCAGCGCCTGCGCAGTAGAAGGGGAACTTATCAGCCGAGCGGAACTTTCTCGGCAGAACACCGTCTATCACGACAGCTCGGCTCAGGCACGGAAAGTTCCCTGTCAGTCCGCCCTGCCCTGCAAGCTGACAGGTGTCACGTCTAGTGCCTCTTGGAACGCACGACCACGCCCACTCACACGCTGGCGTGCGTTCCAATGGCAGGCCACACCCACCCCCTCTCGATGGCTACACTCACTCCCAACCCACCCCCGAACAAACCCCCCAGAGACTTTTTAACCCTTCAACACGTCCTTATCATAACACTTGGCATAAAACAAGTAAAAATTCGCGCTGAACTGAAAAAAGCAAGCGGCCAGCAAAGTTCGTAGATAACAAACAAAAAGTCACATGCATAAAAATTATTGCGGCGCTGAAAAGTTCAGACATGAAATTGAAGAGTGGGAGGAATCCAATCACCAAATATATTGTGCAGATGTAGAAAGAGTCACTCGTCACCACGTGGTAATGTAGTCTGCTTACCAGAAGGTGTTAAGGATTAGGCATAGATGATAAATTCTCAATAGCATCCAGCAAATCCAGCCCACTGGAACCCCTCATCAGACCACAACATCCGTGGGATTTCCTTCACATATAAACATCTCCCAATGGTCACTTCAGAATTAGGCATTCAGGCATGTAGTCATCATATATCCGAGAAAAGAAAATGAAGGACCCATAGTGAAGCCCGTAATGATAGATAAAAAAAACTTTTATTGTAGTAACTTACAGTTGAAGCTTAAAACAGCATGCATCAATGATAGGAACAAACGGCTGCAGCAATCAGCGTACGGATGTCAGCCTGCCTGACATGTTTCATCGTAACAGATGTCTTCAGAGGCATGGCTACAGCTACAACCGCACGCTATATATATGGTATGGTTAGTGGGTGGATCAGAGGGGATATAATCAAACTCATCACTAACAGCTGGGTAGGATGTGTGTCTTGTGCAGAGCGCCCTGGTGCTAACAGGATAAACCTGGTTAGCAACTGATGACGCGACAGCGCACGGCCAATTAGAAAAAAGAGAGGATAGGAACAAAAAGAGGATGGCAACAGATGACTCAGTGCCACCTCATTGGTTAACCTATCTCTCAGTGAACAGAAAAATTGAAAAACGCCAGATAAGCATGAACAGGCGACGAGGAAGAGCGCCTGCTGTGCGGTCCGGCTCAGGGACATGAGAAAGGCTAAAAATGTATTTTTGATTGATCAGACAAAAACCTGATATCATATAACTCAATATACACAAAAAAAAATGGAAAAGAATTAACACCCGCAGAGATAAGCTATGAGATTAACGCCTGTCATGCAGTATAGTTCAAAGGCATAGAATAAAACGCTAGACTTTGTATAACAAATCAGTGCCTGCATGGGAAAAAAACACTAACCTATGTATAACAAACCAGCGACTCACATGCAACTAAGCAATAGACATTGTGAATGCGATTAATCGCACACAATTCAATAAAAATACATGCATGCAATATACATCAATACATGTGTTAAAATCAATACAGATAATTGTAAACATCATTAAAAAATATTGTTTTAAAAAATATTGTTTTAAAAAACTGACCTAGACCCAAGATTTGCAAATAAATAAAGGAGAAAAAACAAAATAAATAAAAATGAATAAAAGGAGTGTATTGATGCTAACTGTTATTAATGAAGCTATTAACATCCCACTCTACGTTTAACCCATATGGCGTATAGCATTTGAGGGTGTGTATTATATGTACCTTTATAAAAGGTACATATAAAAAACAAAAAAAAAGAAAGGTTTTCCTAAGCACACGGTCTCACGTCACTATTTAGAATGTCATAACAGAAATCCAGTAGGGACTCTGATTACCGCCATTGATCGTTTCACACCCCATTGGAGAGGTAGTTACATCAAGAGAGAAATCTTGAAGTTGGAAACGCGATGGATACACACCCTCAAATGCTATACGCCATATGGGTTAAACGTAGAGTGGGATGTTAAAAGCTTCATTAATAACAGTTAGCATCAATACACTCCTTTTATTCATTTTTATTTATTTATTTTGTTTTTTCTCCTTTATTTATTTGCAAATCTTGGGTCTAGGTCAGTTTTTTAAAACAATATTTTTTAAAACAATATTTTTTAATGATGTTTACAATTATCTGTATTGATTTTAACACATGTATTGATGTATATTGAATGCATGTATTTTTATTGAATTGTGTGCGATTAATCGCATTCACAATGTCTATTGCTTAGTTGCATGTGAGTCGCTGGTTTGTTATACATAGGTTAGTGTTTTTTTCCCATGCAGGCACTGATTTGTTATACAAAGTCTGGCATTTTATTCTATGCCTTTGATCTATACTGCATGACAGGCGTTAATCTCATAGCTTATCTCTGCGGGTGTTAATTCTTTTCCATTTTTTTATTGTGTATATTGAGTTATATGATATCAGGTTTTTGTCTGATCAATCAAAAATACATTTTTAGCCTTTCTCATGTCCCTGAGCCGGACCGCACAGCCGGCGCTCTTCCTCGTCGCCTGTTCATGCTTATCTGACATTTTTCAATTTTTCTGTTCACTGAGAGAGGTTAACCAATGAGGTGGCACTGAGTCATCTGTTGCCATCCTCTTTTGGTTCCTATCCTCTCTTTTTTCTGATTGGCCGTGCGCTGTCGCATCATCAGTTGCTAACCAGGTTTATCCTGTTAGCACCAGGGCGCTCTGCACAAGACACACATCCTACCCAGCTGTTAGTGATGAGTTTGATTATATCCCCTCTGATCCACCCACTAACCATACCATATATATAGCGTGCGGTTGTAGCTGTAGCCATGCCTCTGAAGACATCTGTTACAATGAAACATGTCAGGCAGGCTGACATCTGTACGCTGATTGCTGCAGCCGTTTGTTCCTATCATTGATGCATGCTGTTTTAAGCTTCAACTGTAAGTTACTACAATAAAAGTTTTTTTATCTATCATTACGGGCTTCACTATGGGTCCTTCATTTTCTTTTCTCGGATATGTGATGACTACATGCCTGAATGCCTAATTCTGAAGTAACCATTGGGAGATGTTTATATGTGAAGGAAATCCCACGGATGTTGTGGTCTGATGAGGGGTTCCAGTGGGCTGGATTTGCTGGATGCTATTGAGAATTTATCATCTATGCCTAATCCTTAACACCTTCTGGTAAGCAGACTACATTACCACGTGGTGACGAGTGACTCTTTCTACATCTGCACAATATATTTGGTGATTGGATTCCTCCCACTCTTCAATTTCATTTTTGAACTTTTCAGCGCCGCAATAATTTTTATGCATGTGACTTATCATAACACTTGCCTATCCCAGGCAGCAAGACGCATCCTGTTCAGGCATCCACGGCTACAGCTACCTCAAGGACACCTCCTCCCCCCTCCAACTTCCAGGATTACACGGCTCTCCACCCCGAAGGACCTTTAGGACTGCAGCCACTCCTACATACCCACTGGAGACAGGTCAGCCACAACCTCCACCAACTTTGCACCTCCCTTATCCTTTTAATCCACCAGTGCCCCCCCCCCCCCCCTCTTTCAGGTCACACTCTGCTGTTTTCCCCTGCTCATCTTCTGTTTTCACTACAGGCATATCTGACAGCCAAATACCATCGCAAAAATACAATTAATATACATTCTTATTACATTCGTAGGTAGGTGCGATCCCTCTTCAGTCTACCTGTCTGCCACTTCCACTTTTTAGCCACCAGTACCACTATATTCCTGCAACGCATCCACTTCTGTCACTGTCTGCCATAATGCTGCACAAACTGTTTATTCCCACCCTACTGTTATAACACATCCTCAACATAGGCACATGATATGTGTTTATTAGGTGGGCTCTATTTTTATATGTCCTTTTTTATATGTATATTTACATGTGTATTAATATATTTCTATGTATATGAATACATCTATGTCTTTTGCACAACCGCACGGCCATCTCTGTGCCCCCATATGTGCATTCTGTGAGCATGTGAGCATCGGAATACATCCACAGTGATTCACGTGCTGGCAGAGTTGTCTTCACACGCATGGGCATGTCCTTTGTACAGAAGCACAACTGGTTACACCATGTGAGACAGTGCATTTTTTATGTCCCTTTTTATATATATATGTTTATATATTATATTATATTATATATACTATTATTCTTTCTATTATTAATTTTTTTAATTAATTTAAGGTCTATACATCTGACCTTTTTTAATGCAATTTCCACTGTAAATTTATTTTACGTCTCAGGTCTGTAGTGTACGGTATATACTGTTCTGATCTATATCCCACCTAGAAAACCTGGATGTGGACTAGTATGGAACTTGGAATAATCAACTATCCATCACAGGACATCCCCTCCTACTAGCCACTCCTTCCCATGTACACATGTAGGCCTACCGGCCCATACAGACTGTGCTCCTGTTCTCCTGGCTCTGATGAAGAGGTTACCCTCGAAAAGCGTCAGCCCTTTTTAAATATCTGCCTCAACATGGGCATACCCCAATTTTAACTTTTTAGTGCCTATTTTGTTACCTGTTTTTATGCAATGTAGTATTTGTATGATTCAATATTTATATGTTTGTATTCCTTATACATCATTAAACCATACATGTTTTGATGTAAGCGTCTGATCAAGCGCCTTCCATCCACCTACTACCATACAGTCCTTTCCAGACCACCCCTGGTCAGTTAAGGCAGCGGGACACACGCTATCATCTCCTCCAGTCCTTCCACTTTCTACAATACTACCCTTTCCCTACAGCAAACGGCCTCACAGGCGCAGGAGTATTTCTCACCATATCTTGCCTACACTTATTTACACAGCTCAAAAGCCTGTTTATCAAGTTTATTTGAAATGGGGAGAAACCGAGAATAGCTATGACCATCATAAAATGATCCAAGCGGTTAGTGGGACTCGGTGTACCAAGATGGGAATGTTAGTTGCGGTAAATTTATAGAGAATGGAAGGCTGGTCCCACTTGAGACCATACGGGGCGGCACAGTGATGTAGTGGATAGAACTTTCGCCTAGCAGTAAGAAGGGTCGCTGGTTCAAATCCCAACCACGACACTACCTGCCTGGAGTTTGTATGTTCTCCCTGTGTCTGCGTGGGTTTCCTCCGGGTAGTCCGGTTTCCTCCCACACTCCAAAGACATGCTGGTAGGCTAATTGGATCATGTCTAAATTGTCCCTAGTATGTATGAATGCGTGTTAGGGACCTTAGGTTGTAAGCTCCTTGAGGGTAGGGACTGATGTGAATGTACAATGTAAATGTAAAGCGCTGCATAAATTGACGGCGCTATATAAGTACCTGAAATAAATAAATAAATTAGAGAATGCTATAGGAGCTTCCCAATAGACTTTAGGCATTATAACTCCACCATTACTGCTCCACCGCCAGTTGCTCTATATGAGCCGTGTCTACTCTCTCACAGTTTGAGTGCCTCTACAAGGCTAAGTACCCTATCCCACATATGATGATATAAGATGCTTAATTCAACCGCCTCAAGCGTGAAATCGGCACACATTTGGGAATGAGAGCATGAACTCCACTGCGAATGCTCCAAGGAGCATCTGCAACATTTACACCAGTTGACCCATTCTAGCTCTATCGACTCTAAAACACCAGAGAATAATTACAAATTATTGAGGAGATGGTACATGTACCTACAACTTTATCACGGATCTACTCATCAACCTTGGACTGTTGTTGGACAGGATGCGGTCAACTAGGCACATTCCTCCATGTGTGGTGAGAGTGCACTGTGCCTATTGGGTGGATGTTAAAGCCCAGATAGCAAAGATTCTGGGAATGGACCTACCCTAAAAACTGTTTACAATTTGGCACTGCGCTGCTTTAACTGGTAATTGCGCGGTCATGCAATGTGTGTGTGTGTTTGTTTTTTTGTTTTGTTTTTCTTTTAGCAGTCGCTGACAGTCAGGAGCTCTTTTTTCCTGTGAGTCTCATTACTGTACCAGTAAATTTTAGAGACCAAAATGTCAAATCGAAGGTACAGTAGTGAAGAGGAAGTCACCCATCTGTCAGATTCAGGCTCAGAATACGAACCGGTAGACAGCAGTGGCACCCTGACAGATAGCTCTGACGATGGAGTTGTGGTCCCTGCCAAGGTCAGGCGTACCCGACCCTGTTCTTCTGCTGTCGTTGAGTTGCAAGAACTGCAGGGCTCTCAAATGGAGCAGAGTGCCAGTACTAGTGCCTAGTACATCCTGGTCGTATATCCAGCATTGCAGTAACACTTGGTGACGTGGCGAGTCCCATAAGTGCAGTTAAAGCTGGTGAGGTGGCTAGCATGAGTAGTGTCCCGCAGCCACCAAGAAGAAGACAAACACAGGCCCATCAAGCCCATAGTGCCCTTCCTGCTGCATTTGCCAATCCTAATTTGGAGCCCACCACTTCTGCAGCACCCGTTTTTCCCCCCATTCACTGACCAACCCGGAATTCAGGTGGAAACAGTTGATTTTACGTCACTTGACTTTTATTTGCTGTTTTTCACGGAAGATCTCTATAGGTCAATTTGTATACTGGTCAATTCATCACCGCTAATCCCCAGTTGACCCTTGCTAGAGATTGGAGACCTATTACAGTCTGCGAATTTAAGACCTTCCTGGGCCTACCCTTCCTCATGGGCATAACTAAAAAGAGTGAGTTGCGGTCATATTGGTCCACTGATTCAATTCACCATATGCCAGTGTTCTCTGCCTCCATGACCAGGACACGATATGAGCAGGTCGTCCTCGGGGTGACCCTGGATTTGATCGGCTCTACAAAATTAGGCCCCTTGTAAACCACTTCATCCAAGGGTTTGCAGCCTTGTTTACTCCTCATCAAGTTGTTTGCGTTGATGAGTCCCTGGTTAAGTTTTCTGTCCACTTGTCTATCAAACAGTATCTTCCCAGCAAGCGTGCCAGATATGGGGTCAAGATGTATAAGCTCTGTGACAGGGCAACAGGCTATACATATAGTTTTATGGTTTACGAGGGAAAAGATAGTCACGTAGAGTCGGAGAACTGCCCAAATTACATAGGGAGCGCTGGTAACATTGTGTGGGACTTGGTGTCACCCATATTCGGAAAGGGGTACCACTTGTACATGGACAATTATTACACGAGCGTGACACTTTTTTTAGTCACCTTTTCGATTATGGAATTGGCGCATGTGGCACCATGCAATCTACTTGCCAGGGCTTCCCCCAACGGCTTGTAGAATCCAGACTTAGACGGGGGGAGAGAGCCTGCTTGAAGTGTAGTAATTTGTTAGCAGTGAAATGGAGGGATTCACTGTATGTTTTCGTTCTGTCCTCCCTTTACGCAGATATGACAGTCCATTCCTATGGAGACTGGTGTTGTGGAGAAACCCCTCTGTGTCCACAAATACAACCTTAACATGGGAGGGGTGGACCTCAATGACCAGTTGTTGGCGCCATACCTAATTGCCCGTTAGGCCAGGCCTGGTACAAAAAAGTGTATACTTATTTCAATTTGGCTCTGCTGAAAGCTTTTGTGCTATACAAAGCTTCAGGACGAACTGGATTCTTCCTAAAATTCCAGGAAGAGATCGTCACAGCCATTCTGTTTCCAGATGGTGGTATGGCCCACCTTCCCAACCCAAATGCAGTGAGCTGGCTGCATGAGAGGCATTTTCCGTATGCCCTCCCTGGTACCCCTACCCTAAGAACACCCCAAAGAAGATGTCATGTCTGCAGAAAACGCGGATTTAGGCATGACACTCACTTTTATTGTCCCTCCTGTCCTGACCAACCTGGTCTCTGCATCGGTGACTGTTTCAAACGCTACCATACACTAGTGTATTAGCGTAGGGTACAGCACTACACAGTCCTAGGGCACACTAACACAGGGTCTCGAAACATGAGATGGCCATCACATTTTGAGAAACCCTAATCTGGAACGTTCACAGTTTACAGTTTTTATAAAAGTGAAAAAAAAATGAAAAAAAAATAAACACACACATACACAAAAAAAAATATAAAATAAAAAAGCCAAAAATAGTTGTGGTTTTATTTTTCTTCTCTCTCTCTCTATTGTTCTATGTCTTATGTTCGCTCTCTACTGTCCGCTCACTATTGTTCTATATCTATTGTTCTCTCGCTCTCTGTTACTGTATTTTAGAACTGTAATGTTTTATTTTTATTATGTTTTATGGTATTTGCTTTGCAGGTATGGTATGTCTTACTGTTATGTAATGATACTTTTGTTTTATTGTTAACCATCATTTGCTTAGCAGGTACGTCATTCAGCTGCAGCACGGGTTTATTTATTCCGACAGCAACAGCATTTGCTCCCACGATACGTAAGGCCGTGACTCCAGCGCTGGCAGAAGTGATTTCACCACCACAGTTAAAAAAAAAAAAGTATATGCCAAAGCAGGGGTGGAGGAGCGATTTGCTCCTAACATTAGGGTTGCATTGCCCCCATGCTTCGGCATATATTTTTTAGGCACAGATTGCATTAATGTTTTATTGTATTTGCTTTGCAGTTATGGTATGTCTTATGCCCCGTACACACGGTCAGACATTGATTGGACATTCCGACAACAAAATCCTAGGATTTTTTCTGATGGATGTTGGCTCAAACTTATCCTGCATACACACGGTCACACAAAGTTGTCGGAAAATCCGATCATTCTGAACGCGGTGACGTAAAACACGTACGTCAAGACTATAAACGGGGCATTAGCCAATAGCTTTCATCTCTTTATTTATTCTGAGCATGCGTGGCACTTTGTGCGTCGGATTTGTGTACACGCGTTTGGAAATTCCGACAACGCATTTTGTTGTCGGAAAATTTTATAGCCTGCTCTCAAACTTTGTGTGTCGGAAAAGCCGATGGAAAATGTGTGATGGAGCCCACACACGGTCGGAATTTCCGACAACAGGGTCCTATCACACATTTTTCGTCGGAGAATCCGACCGTGTGTACGGGGCATTACTGTTATACTGTAATGTTACCTTATTTTATTGTTAACCATCATTTGCTTAGCATGTACGCCATTCAGCTGCAGCACTGATTTTATTTATCTTGACAGCAACAGCGTTTGCTCCCACGATACGTACATCAGTGACTTCAGCGCTGTAGGAGGGGATTTCACCACCACAGTTAAAAAAAAAAATGGTGCATGTATGCCCATCCATTAGTGCAGGGCTCGACAAACCCCGGGCGCCAGGTCGCATTTGCGACTAGAATTAGCGACCTGGCGCCTGGGGCGGCACAGCTGGGGTATCCTGTCTTCGTGCGGACTCCGACCCCCCCCCTGTGCGATCGCGTCGGGCCGTGCCGGCCGGTAATTGAGCCCAGCAATGCTAATGCAATGCTAATGGAGGCAGCGCTGCAATACCCGCCTGTTTTCACTGCCCGCCCATCTCCTTCCCAAAGTGGAGAAGAGAAGGAAGTGATTGCGGGCGTCATCTGGCACCTTTTGCCTCATGGTGAGTGTGGGGATAGCCTTTTTTTTTTTCATAATGGCTTTTATTTTTTTTATTTTTTAAGTAAAAACTGTTTATTTTTTTCTTAAAATTAAAATTAATGTATTATTTGTCATCTCCCTGCTTGGCCCATTTCACACGGGCTGTCTCATCAGGTTCGCCTGTCAGTTTTTCAGGTGGACCTGATTGTACCCCTAGAGCCCTTTCACATGCGGGGGGGCGTCGGCGGTAAAGCGGTGCTATTTTTAGCGCCGCTTTACCTTAGTTTTAGCGGTGCTATTCGGCCACTAGCGGGGCGGTTTTAACCAGCATTCACCCAAGAGAATGCGACAGCTAAAGCAGGTAGCTGAAAGTTTTCATGAAAAAATGCAGAAATTTCAGTACTTGCATAACATAAGATGGGTGTCAAGCAAAGTCAGTGCTCTCTCTGCACTTGTCCAAGATTGGAAATGTGTGACAGTCCACCTTGAAAGTGTTGCTGCAGAAAAAGACAGTGTTTCTGCAGTTGCACATGGTTTGTTGAAAAAACTAACCGATTTTAAATTTGTTCACATGCTCTATTTTCTGCTTGACTATCTAGAAATTATTAAGAACCTCTCCCTTTTATTTCAAAGGGAAGAGCTTTTCTTAAGCACAATTGAGTTGCATGTGAAAAACACAATTTCTTCTTTAAAATCACTTAAAGATGTGCCAAAACAGTATGAGGAGAGATTTCTAACTGGAACATCACTCAAAGGACAATATCAAGATGTACAGTTGCATGGACTCAGCAATACTGCAACTTCTTTGATCCAAAATGAAAAGGACAAATTGATTCAGTATGGTGTAAAATATCTAGAAGAGCGATTTCTCATTCAAAGGAATATTGAACGTTCCACTGCAGTGTTTGATACATTTGCCTGGCCATCGGGAAAAGCACTACAGGACTATGGTGTTGATGACATTACAACATTGGCTCGGCATTTCCAGAAACAACTCTCAATGCCTGAAATGCATGATAAATGCATGCATGCAATCCACAATGAGTGGTATGAATTTAAAGTTCTTGGAAAAGGAAAGAAACTGTGTGAACTTCTGGATTTGGCACTCTCCAACACAGACAGATTTCCAATTTTGGGAAACTTGTTGTCTATAGTGTCTGTTTTGCCTGTTTCAACTGCATGTTGTGAGAGAGGATTCAGCTTGATGAACTTTATAAAAAATAAGTTCAGATCTTTAATGCAGCAAGAAAGTTTAGGTGATTTGTTGATGACCAACCTGAATGGACCATCAGTGAAGGATTTTGATCCTGCAAAGGCTGTTGACCATTGGTACTTCATTTGCAAAAGTACAAGGCATATACATTCATGGCCACAAAAAGCCAAGTGAAAAAAAATGACATTGCATTAAACACTTGGTGTCACATCAGAATATATTCATTACCTACACAAGTTAAATGCCTATATATAATGTTTGGTTCTAGTTGTCTTTCTGTGTAAATTTTAAGATTGGTTAACTTTCATATTGAAAATAAAGCGTTGTCAGTCGTTAAAAAAACCTGGCTCCTAACTTTTTTACCTGGCTCCTAGATTCCAAGCAAATTTGTCAAGCCCTGCATTAGTGGGTTGAAGGGCGGTATTCCAATGGTGGGCATACCCACCGATCAATCTTTTTTTTTTTTCGTTCAGCCCACAGGCTGCATGAAAAAAAGAACATTGCAATGTATACCGAACAAGGACCAGCGACGTACTGGTATGTTGCTGGACTGAGTGGTTATACCAGAATGATGCCTTACTTTTCATGTAAAAGCTATCCTAGTGGCTAATTAGCCTCTAGACTGCTTTTACAAGCAGTGGGAGGGAATGTCCCCCCCACCCCCCGTCTTCCATGGTTTTCTCTGGCTCTCCTGTCCCAACAGGGAACCCGAGAATGCAGCCAGTGTTTCCGCTAGCTGACCATAGAGCTGATGAGAGACCAGAACGGCTCCAATAATCTCTATGGCCTAAGAAACTAGAAGCTATGAGCATTTCATGACTTGGGTTTTGCCGGATATAAACAGCGCCATTGGGACAGCATTTTATCACACTGATCTTGGTGTGGTCAGATGCTTTGAGGGCAGATGAGAGATCCACACTGTGGATACTCTTTTAAAAGAGTATCTGTCACTAACTATTGCTATCATAGGGGATATTTACATTCTCTGAGATAATAAAAATGATTTAAAAAATGAAAGGAACAGTTTAAAAATAAAATAAAGCAAAATAAAAAATTTAAAAAATAAAATAAAAATAAAAAGCACCCCTGTCCCCCCTTGCTTACGCGCAAAGGCGAACGCAAGTGTCGGTCTGGTGTCATATGTAAACCGCAATCGCACCATGCATGTGAGGTATCACTGTGAAGGTCAGATCGATGGCAGTAATTTTAGCAGTAGACTTCCTCTGTAAATCTAAAGTGGTAACCTGTAAAGGCATTTAAAAATGTATATAGTTTGTCACCGCTGCATGTTTGTGTGCAATTTTAAAGCATGTCGTGTTTGGTATCCATGTACTCGGCATAAGATCATCTTTTTTATTTCATCAAACATTTGGTCAATATAGTGTGTTTTAGACCGTGCATTGAAATTTTAAAAAGTGGGGGGTTTTTTTTCCCAAAAAAATTGCGTTTGAAAAATCGCGGCGCAAATACTGTGTGAAAAAAAAAAAATTGCTACATCCACCATTTTAATCTGTAGGGCCTTTGCTTTAAAAAATATATAATGTTTGGGGGGTTAAAAGTAATTTTCTTGCAAATTTTTTCATGTAAACAAAGTGTCAGAAAGGGCTTTGTCTTCAAGTGGTTAGAGTGGGTGATGTGTGACATAAGCTTCTAAATGTGGTGTATAAAATGCCAGGACAGTTCAAACCCCCCCCCAAATGACCCCATTTTGGAAAGTAGACCTCCCAAACTATTTGCTGATAGGCATGTTGAGTCCATGGAATATTTTATATTTTGCCACAAATTGGGTGAAAATTAAAATTTTTTAATTTTTTTTTGTCATTTTTCAATCACTTGTGACCAAAAAAATAAAATATTCAATGGGCTCAACAAGCCTCTCATCAATTTCCTTGCAGTGTCTACTTTCCAAATTGGGGTCATTTAAGGGGGGGTTTGTACTGTCCTGCCATTTTAGCACCTCAAGAAATGACAGTCATAAACTAAAAGCTGCTTAAATTCCAGAAAATTTTTGCGCAAACCAATAAATATACGCTTATTGACATGTTTTTACAAAATACATGTGGCTGAATACATTTTGGCCTAAATGTATGACTAAAATTGAGTTTATTGGATTTTTCTTATTAACAAAAAGTAGAAAATATAATTTTGTTTTTTCAAAATTTCCTGTCTTTTTCCATTTTATATATCGCAAAAAATTAAAATCGCAGAGGCAATCAAATACTTTCAAAAGAAAGCTCTATTTGTGGGGGGGAAAAAGGACACAAATTTTGTTTGGGTACAACATTGCATGACTGCGCAATTACCAGTTAAAGCAGCGCAGTGCCAAATTGTAAAAAGTGCTCTGGTCATTGAGCAGCCTAATCTTCCGGGGCTGAAGTGGTTAATATTGATTTATTGGAAGAGCAGAAACTCCTAGTCCTGTGGACTGGATCAGGATGGTGACAGATAATGGATGCTGAGGAATGGATTACGACTTTCAGAATCTGACTAGTGGGGTGGTGGTCACCAGAGCACAATAATTTTTTGTGGTGGAGTTATGCCCCGTACACACGGTCGGATTTTCCGATGGAAAATGTGTGATAGGACCGTGTTGTCGGTAATTCCGACCATGTGTAGGCTCCATCACACATTTTCCATCGGATTTTCCGACACACAAAGTTTGAGAGCAGGATATAAAATTTTCCGACAACAAAATCCGTTGTCGGAAATTCCAATCGTGTGCACACAAATCCGACGGACAAAGTGCCACGCATGCTCAGAATAAATAAAGAGATGAAAGCTATTGGCCACTGCCCCATTTATAGTCCCGACGTACGTGTTTTACGTCACCGCGTTTAGAACGATCGGATTTTCCGACAACTTTGTGTGACCGTGTTTATGCAAGACAAGTTTGAGCCAACATCCGTCGGAAAAAATCCTAGGATTTTGTTGTCGGAATGTCCTATCAATATCCGACCGTGTGTACGGGGCATTACACTTCCTATATTGGTGGAGTAATTGTGGCTATTCCGTTGAGTAATTATTTTATGAACTTTTTATTGCATATTGGAATGATGGTGGATACCACCATGAACAAGTTAATGTGTTTACTCATTTTCTTCATTTATCCTATTGATGGCATTTCCTAATCTTTTTAGATGTATGGTATTGATATGATTTGTTTGCACGGTATTTATACCAAACAGGATTTGGTGATTCACATAGCACTAGCACTTTAGAAGGGGAAGTCCAGCCTGAGTTTTTTAGGCTGGGCTTCTCCTAAGGGTCACAGTCCGTTTTGCACTTCTGTGACCCGTTTTCAGCGGAGAGCGCCTGAAGACCACTCTACGCTGACGTCACTGCCATCAGTCGAGGCAGCGCGTCATCCCAACTTCCCAAGTCTGGATCCGCCAGCTGCCTTGATTGATGGCAGTCTCAGCGAGCCGCTCTCCGCCTCTTCCCGCCCCTCCACAGCTCATTGCTCCAATGAGCATGGAGAAGCAGACCAGGAGTGATGTTGATTGACAGTCAGCATCGCTCGGGGAGGAGTAAGAACCGAGCCATCTGTGGCAGGCCCGGACTGGCCATAGGGCAGACCGGGCGTTTGCCCTGTGGGCTGGGGACCTCCGGGCCGCATGTCTGGCGGTGACATGCAGGGCCGGCCGCCGCCGTGGGTTCCGACATGCAGGGCCGGCCGCTGATGTTCTGCGCTGGATGCAGGGACATGCAGGGACATGCAGGGCCGGCCGCTGGTGGTGGTGGGAGGAGCGGAGGCATTCTCTGCCTACTAAGCCCATCCATGGAAACCCAAGCCGCCGCTTCGCGCATGCGCCCCGCAGCCGATGGGCACCTGGCAACCAGGACGCCAGCAGAGAAGGAGGGACGGAGAAACCGAGTTAGAGGTCACTATGGGGAGGTGGTGTCGTTTGCCAGTGAACACAAGCGGCTGCGCTGGTACAAGGGGAAGGCGAGCTGCAGGATGTCAGCGTATCTCCCCCGCTTGCCCCCCTCTCCTGTCAGCAGAGCGCGGCTCTCATCTTGATTGGCTGCCCAGCTTGTTGCTGATTTGTTTCTGTCCCCATTGGCTAGCAGTGCATCATGGGACATGTAGTACTGGAGGATTGTAAGCCCCATTGTTGTCCACAGGCAGCAGACTTCAGCCCCCAGCATGCACTCTGCTGGGGGAAAGAGTAAGAGCCTGGAACCCAGGAAAAGCTGAGTGACTACTAAAGAAAAAGAGAGGACTGTGCTGGGGGAAGTCAGAGAGAGAGCCATGCTGTACCTGCACCACCAGAGAGAGAGCGCCACCACCACGCTATACCCACACCACCAGAGAGCGCCACCACCATCCTGTACCCACACCACCAGAGAGCCACGCTGTACCCGCACCACCAGAGAGCCGCGCTGTACCCGCACCACCAGAGAGAGAGAGCCAGGCTGTACCCGCACCACCAGAGAGAGCCACGCTGTACCCGCACCCCCAGAGAGAGAGCCACGCTGTACCCGCACCCCCAGAGAGAGAGCCACGCTGTACCCGCACCCCCAGAGAGAGAGCCACGCTGTACCCGCACCCCCAGAGAGAGAGCCACGCTGTACCCGCACCCCCAGAGAGAGAGCCACGCTGTACCCGCACCCCCAGAGAGAGAGCCACGCTGTACCCGCACCCCCAGAGAGAGCCACGCTGTACCCGCACCCCCAGAGAGAGCCACGCTGTACCCGCACCCCCAGAGAGAGCCACGCTGTACCCGCACCACCAGAGAGAGCCACGCTGTACCCGCACCACCAGAGAGAGCCACGCTGTACCCGCACCACCAGAGAGAGCCACGCTGTACCCACACCACCAGAGGGAGAGCGCCATGCTGTCCAGCACCACCGGAAAGAGAGCCACGCTGTACCCGCACCCCCAGAGAGAGAGCCATGCTGTACCCGCACCCCCAGAGAGAGAGCCACGCTGTACCTGCACCCCCAGAGAGAGCCACGCTGTACCTGCACCCCCAGAGAGAGAGCCACGCTGTACCCGCACCCCCAGAGAGAGAGCCATGCTGTACCCGCACCCCCAGAGAGAGAGCCACGCTGTACCCGCACCACCAGAGAGAGCCACGCTGTACCCGCACCACCAGAGAGAGCCACGCTGTACCCGCACCCCCAGAGAGAGAGCCATGCTGTACCCGCACCCCCAGAGAGAGAGCCACGCTGTACCCGCACCACCAGAGAGAGCCACGCTGTACCCGCACCACCAGAGAGAGCCACGCTGTACCCGCACCACCAGAGAGAGCCACGCTGTACCTGCACCCCCAGAGAGAGCCACGCTGTACCTGCACCCCCAGAGAGAGCCACGCTGTACCCGCACCCCCAGAGAGAGAGCCATGCTGTACCCGCACCCCCAGAGAGAGAGCCACGCTGTACCCGCACCACCAGAGAGCCACGCTGTACCTGCACCACCAGTGAGCCGAGCTGTACCTGCACCACCAGAGAGCCGCGCTGTACCCGCACCACCAGAGAGAGAGCCAGGCTGTACCCGCACCACCAGAGAGAGAGCCAGGCTGTACCCGCACCACCAGAGAGAGAGCCAGGCTGTACCCGCACCACCAGAGAGCCACGCTGTACCCGCACCCCCAGAGAGAGCCACGCTGTACCCGCACCCCCAGAGAGAGAGCCACGCTGTACCTGCACCCCCAGAGAGAGAGCCACGCTGTACCTGCACCCCCAGAGAGAGAGCCACGCTGTACCCGCACCCCCAGAGAGAGAGCCACGCTGTACCCGCACCCCCAGAGAGAGAGCCACGCTGTACCCGCACCCCCAGAGAGAGAGCCATGCTGTACCCGCACCCCCAGAGAGAGAGCCATGCTGTACCCGCACCCCCAGAGAGAGAGCCACGCTGTACCTGCACCCCCAGAGAGAGCCACGCTGTACCTGCCCCCCCAGAGAGAGAGCCACGCTGTACCCGCACCCCCAGAGAGAGAGCCATGCTGTACCCGCACCCCCAGAGAGAGAGCCATGCTGTACCCGCACCCCCAGAGAGAGAGCCACGCTGTACCCGCACCACCAGAGAGAGCCACGCTGTACCCGCACCACCAGAGAGAGCCATGCTGTACCTGCACCACCAGAGAGAGCGCCACCACCACGCTATACCCACACCACCAGAGAGCGCCACCACCATGCTGTACCCGCACCACCAGAGAGCCACGCTGTACCTGCACCACCAGTGAGCCGAGCTGTACCTGCACCACCAGAGAGCCGCGCTGTACCCGCACCACCAGAGAGAGAGCCAGGCTGTACCCGCACCACCAGAGAGAGAGCCAGGCTGTACCCGCACCACCAGAGAGAGAGCCAGGCTGTACCCGCACCACCAGAGAGCCACGCTGTACCCGCACCCCCAGAGAGAGCCACGCTGTACCCGCACCCCCAGAGAGAGAGCCACGCTGTACCCGCACCCCCAGAGAGAGAGCCACGCTGTACCCGCACCCCCAGAGAGAGAGCCACGCTGTACCTGCACCCCCAGAGAGAGAGCCACGCTGTACCCGCACCCCCAGAGAGAGAGCCACGCTGTACCCGCACCCCCAGAGAGAGAGCCACGCTGTACCCGCACCACCAGAGAGAGCCACGCTGTACCCGCACCACCAGAGAGAGCCATGCTGTACCTGCACCACCAGAGAGAGCGCCACCACCACGCTATACCCACACCACCAGAGAGCGCCACCACCATGCTGTACCCGCACCACCAGAGAGCCACGCTGTACCTGCACCACCAGTGAGCCGAGCTGTACCTGCACCACCAGAGAGCCGCGCTGTACCCGCACCACCAGAGAGAGAGCCAGGCTGTACCCGCACCACCAGAGAGAGAGCCAGGCTGTACCCGCACCACCAGAGAGAGAGCCAGGCTGTACCCGCACCACCAGAGAGCCACGCTGTACCCGCACCCCCAGAGAGAGCCACGCTGTACCCGCACCCCCAGAGAGAGAGCCACGCTGTACCCGCACCCCCAGAGAGAGAGCCACGCTGTACCCGCACCCCCAGAGAGAGAGCCACGCTGTACCTGCACCCCCAGAGAGAGAGCCACGCTGTACCCGCACCCCCAGAGAGAGAGCCACGCTGTACCCGCACCCCCAGAGAGAGAGCCACGCTGTACCCGCACCCCCAGAGAGAGAGCCACGCTGTACCCGCACCCCCAGAGAGAGAGCCACGCTGTACCCGCACCCCCAGAGAGAGAGCCACGCTGTACCCGCACCCCCAGAGAGAGAGCCACGCTGTACCCGCACCCCCAGAGAGAGAGCCACGCTGTACCCGCACCCCCAGAGAGAGAGCCACGCTGTACCCGCACCCCCAGAGAGAGAGCCACGCTGTACCCGCACCCCCAGAGAGAGAGCCACGCTGTACCCGCACCCCCAGAGAGAGAGCCACGCTGTACCCGCACCCCCAGAGAGAGAGCCACGCTGTACCCGCACCACCAGAGAGAGCCACGCTGTACCCACACCACCAGAGGGAGAGTGCCATGCTGTCCAGCACCACCGGAAAGAGAGCCACGCTGTATGCGCACCACCAGAGAGAGAGCCACGCTGTGGCCGCACCACCAGAGAGAGCCACGCTGTCCAGCACCACCAGAGGGAGAGCGCCATGCTGTCCAGCACCACCGGAGAGAGAGCAGGTCAGTGTCACTGGGCAGTGTGGGCACAATAGGAGACAGACAGTACTAGCATCGTATGGCCACCATAGGATTGGGACATCGTAATATAAAGGGGACTGCACTGTATTTATTGCAGTGCCCCTTTTAGAGTGCAGTCCCCTTTTTATCACAATGTCCCTGCACATTACAGGTGGAGGACCGACACCAGCCACCCCCGCGAATGTCTACCGACGATCCCACAATCGCCCCACCCAGTCCCTCTGGAAAAGTTGGCTGCTCAGTCTAAAATGCCCGGGCCTATTTTTTGTCCCAGTCCGGGCCTGATCGGCGGTGTTCAGTGGCTCGGATTTCAAGTGCAAAGACAGTGGGGGACAGCTGCAGCATCGGTCTGATGCTCCACCCGCGAGGTAAGTATGATTAGTAAAAAAAAAAAATACTCTCTTTAATTACACTTTTTTTTTTTTTTAGTACATTTTATAGTGTGTTTTGAAATTTGCATACTTTCTAGTATGGATTTACACCGTGTGTAGGAGTGGGTGCATTTAGCACTTTGAACATTTTTTTTCTTAGTATGTTTACACAAAAATGTTAATCTAGTCACTATTGACAATAATTGACACACACTGGATGATATGAACTTTATTGGAAATAAATTTATATACACAGAGTGCTGGTATTAAGTGTATACCTTTCACAACCTTTTTAGGTGATTATACTACAGCAGCTTTGTGGCTGATGGATATATTTATTTCTTCTGTTGCAGAGGAATATTTAGGTAATTTTGGTTCATACTGTAATATGACCTGGTCAAGTTGGTTCATACTAATTTCTGCCACCTCATACTTGCAGTATATTTGGTCTTACTGACCTAGATGGAGCTCAAGTATGCTTTGATTATATTATTGTTTCTCTTTTTGTGTATATTATTACTGTTTGATCTATGTCAAGTTTCGAGGTGACTCATGGTGAAATGAAAACAAATAATACAGTGTACGAGACCCACGCAAATAAAATTAATAGAAAAACAAAGCAATACATCTGTGAACCATGGTGATCCATCTGATCAGTTATGATAGATTTTTTACTTGCAGTTTCTTTTTTGGCCACAAGATGTCCCCTTGATAAAGTCTCCATAGGGAATTCGGACCATGAGGTTATTTACTGTACAGTAAAACTTTGAATTGCGAGTAACGTGGTTTACGAATTTCCAGCATTTTGGAAATACAAAAATCATGTTTGGCCCAGTTTTTTATATTTAATATAGATCAATTTTTATTGTTTCTGTGGGTGCAGGGCACAGGATGCCTTTGATTCTGATCAGATTCAATTAGTAAAATATTTGACAATTGCGGGAGTTCGGTTGAGTATATACACTATATTTTGGGATGCCTGACTTTACACACACTAACTTTAATGGCAGCCCAGTATTAGTCCGTAGTGTCCAATATTGAGTTGGCCCACCCTTTGCAGCTATAAAAGCTTCAGCTCTTCTGGGAAAGCTGTTTACAAGGTTTAGGAGTGTGTCTATGGGAATGTTTGACCATTCTTCCAGAAACGCATTTGTGAGGTCAGGCATGGATGTTGAACGAGAAGACCTGGCCCCCAGTCTCCACTCTAATTCATCCCAAAGATGTTCTATCGGGTTCAGGTCAGGACTGTGCAGGCCAGTCAAGTTCCTCCACCCCAAACGTGCTCATCCATGTCTTTGTGGACTTTGTGCACTGGTCCAAATCATTTGGTGGAGGGGGGATTATGGCGTGGGGTTGATTTTTAGGGGTTGGGCTTGGCCTTTTTGTTACAGTAAAGGGAACTCTTAAGGTGTCAGCATACCAAAACATTTTGGACCATTGCATGCTCCCAACTCTGTGGGAACAGTTTGGAGTTTAGAACAGTTTGGACATGGCCCCTTCATGTTCCAACATGACACCAGTGCACAAAGCAAGGTCCATAAATACATGGCTGAGCTAGTTTGGGGTGGAGGAATTTGACTGGCCTGTACAGAGTCCTGATCTGAACCTGTTAGAACGTCTTTGGGATGAATTAGAGTGGAGACTGAGGGCCAGGTCTTCATGTTCAACATCAGTGCCTGACCTCACAAATGCGCTTCTGGAAGAATGGTCAAACATTCCCATAGACACACTCCTAAACCTTATGGACAGCCTTCCCAGAAGAGTTGAAGCTGTTATAGCTGCAAAGGGTGGGCTAAATCAATATTGAACCCTACGGACTAAGACAGGGATGCCATTAAAGTTCATGTGTGTAAAGGCAAGCGTCCCAATATTTTTTGACAATATAGTATGTGGTTGTTTAGGCCCCTTTCACATGGGCTGTCTGATCAGGTCCTCCTGTCAGTTTCTCAGACGGACCTGATCGGACCCTCCAGTCCCTTCTATGGAGCGGCAGATGGCAGTGGACACATATCCGCTGACACCTGCCACAATCCAATCTAATCCTGTCCACCAAAAACAGATGGAGGGTGGTCCTGTTCCCCATCTGTTTGTTGGATCGGATGGAAACGGACAGTTGGTCGGTTTCCATCCGATTGCCCCATAGAGAAGAGCAGGACTGTGTCCGTGTCCACTCTGCATAGCAAAGCGGACACAGACCTGTCATCCGCCCACTACTTCGCAGGGATCAGCGGAGAGATCCCCTGCTGAGCAAGCGGATTCCGCTTAACAGACGCGCCAGCGTGAAAGGGCCTTACTTATATTGAAATGCACATTTTTTTAAAACCATTTTTTCTTCATGTTGTTATGGAGAAATATGATGTGCCTTTTAATAAGGCTTTATTAACCACTTCTGCCCCGGACGAATTGGCTGCTCAATGACCAGGCCATTTTTTGCGATACGACACTGAGTCGCTTTAACTGACAATTGCACGGTCGTGCAACACTGTACCCAAACAAAATTGAACAAAATGTCTTTTTTTTTTTCCACAAATAGAGCTTTCTTTTGGCATTTGATCATCTCTGCGTTTTTTTTTTGCGCTTTAAAACAAAGAGCAACAATTTTGAAAAAAAACCCACAATATTTTGTACTTTTTGCTGTAATAAACAGCGCAAATTTTTTTTTTAAAAAAAAGCTAATTTTTTTCCTCAGTTTAGGTCGATATGTCTTCTTCTTCTACATATTTTTGGTAATAAAAAAATCGCAAAAAGCATATATTGATTGGTTTGCGCAAAAGTCTACAAAATAGGGGATAGATTTATGCCATTATTATTAATTTTTTTACTACTAATGGTGGCGATCTGCGACTTTTAATCGGGACTGCGACATTATGGCGGACACATCGGACACATTTTAGAGTTGATTGACAATTATACAGCGATCAGTGCTATAAAAATGCACTGATTACTGTATAAATGTCACTGGCAGGGAAGGGGTTAACACTAGGGAGCGATCAAGGGGTTAACTGTGTTCCCTATGTGTGTTTTAACTGTGGGGGATGGAACTGACTATAGGAGATGAGAGATTGTGGTTCCCAGCTCATAGGAACTCACGATCTCTCTCTCCTCTCAGAACCGGGATGGGTGTGTTTTTCACCCCCGCTGTGCAGCGGGCACACTTGCTATCCCACTTAAAGGGACCAACGTATAGCTACGACGGTTCGCGGGATCGTGCCGACCTGCTGCAGTATAATGGTCAGCAAGTGGTTAATGCTTTGTTTTTCCTCCATTTGAAATGTTTGTAACGTATTTTCAAGAAAAAGCCTTGAGGCTGGGTTCACACTATTATTGGGTTCCCCGCATTCCATATCGCAATAGCAGGAGAATTTGACTGGCTCTCTATGGAGCCGGTTCACATATCTCTGCTGTGGCTCCAGTGCGAGCCCTGTGTGTCTTTTGGTCCGTTTCAGGTCCAAATTCGGGCTGAAATCGGACCCGAAACGTTGAACCAGGACGCACTGGAGCCCTGCTGTGAGCCGCATGCAGCGATAGTGTGAACCCAGCCATAACAAAAATCACCTGTTAATAAAAAAAATAATTTATACAAAATGTGATGAATTTTAAAAAATATCCTGTGGAGCACAGAATAGTTGCATAGGAGTTGATTAACTAAAATTAGAGTGCAAAATCGGGTGCAGCTCTGCATAGAAACCAATCAGCTTCCAGGATTTTTTTATTTTGTTAAAGCCTAATTGAAGCTGAAGTTAGAAATTGGCTACCATGCACAGCTTCACCAGATTTTGTATTCTCCAGTTTTAGTAAACCAACTACATAGTTACATCTGGTTGAAAAAAGACACAAATCCATTCAGTTCAACCCATAGAAAACAAACAAAAAAAATACCAAATCACACAAAATCCCATACCCACTGTCGATCCAGAGGAAAGTTAAAAAAAAACAACATTAAAGCATAATCCAAGTTGCTCCAGCGGGGGAAAAAAATCCTTCTTGATCCCCCAAGAGGCAATCAGATATTCCTTGGATCGACTTTACCTCTAAATATTAGTATCCAGTTATAATTTGTGCAATTAGAAAAGAATCTATGCCTTTTTTAAAGCAATCTACTGAGCTGGTCAGAACCAGCTCTTGAGGAAGTCTATTCCACATTTACACATCTCTTACTGTGAAGAAACCTTTCCATATTTGGAGGTTAAATCTCCTTTCCTTCAGTTGTAAAGAGTGCCCCTTGTCCTCTGTGATGACCTTAAAGTGAATAACACCAAGTTCATTATATGGACCACTTATCTATTTCTACCTGTTGATCATATCCCCTCTTAAAGCAGTTGTATTGCCCACTTGGTGATTGTTACCTACAGGTAAGCCTATAACAAGGCTTACCTGTAGGTAAAATGAATATCTCCTAAACCTGCACGGTTTAAGAGATATTCACCCTGCATGCAGCCGTTGACGTCAGAGGTGCATGTGCTCTGAAGGTCCAGCAGACCGTGCCGGAACTTGCCGGAACGGAGGACTCCCACAGTGGCAGAGCCCGCAAACCCGGAAGAAACGCAGAGGGAACATGTCAGCTCCCTCAGTGGTTACCAGGCGTGCTGCGGGAGCTTTGTTCTAAGGTATTTCATAATGTGCTAGTATGCGATGCATACTAGCACATTATGCTATTGTCTTGCAGGGTTTTTCCCCTAATCGTCTTTCAGGACAGCCACCTGAGAGCTTGGCTCCTCCCCTCTGATTGGAAACACCTGCGCCAGCTTCTATAAATTTCCTCCTCCCCTGCTGAGGAGTTTTTTTTTTGTGTTTCCTCCAGAGGGGAGACACCACAGGAACCAGCCAGGAGAGCCAGGGAGGCTCAGGCAGCATGTCCTGAAAGAGGAGTAGAGACTCCTAGGACAGACCAGGGGGAAAATGTTAGTGTATACACCCGCAGCGGTTATAACACTAACCTGGCCAGAAAAACTTTCTCTGGATATTGCCACCCCGCATCCCTGAGCGCAGGTTGAGGTCGGGGGGGCTTCCCTTTCATCACTGAGTGTGGTGAAGCGAAGCGCAGCTCCTGCAGTCTCATGCCCCCAGCAGCGCGTGGAGTAGAACACGCCGGGTACTGGGATTGCGCGACCTGTGGCGGGTGACGTCATATCCGGCCAGAAGGGGCTGCACTTATGGGTTCGCGGCTTCCGGTTCCGGCCGCAAACGTTGAAAGGGAGCCAGGCATTAATGTGGGACAGGTGCAAGGGGAGGGGGGAGCAGGTTAAAGACCCTCAGGTGTCAGAGGGTGGACTCATAGGGCCCCTGGTGAGGCAAGCCTGAATGAAAATGTTGCACTCCTGCAATTATGCAGGAAAGGGTACTGTGTGTTAATGGTTGGGGGTTTTTTATATGTCTTTTCAGAAAACAGAGAAAACCAGGGCCTCTCATGTTTCAAAAAGGAGGTGCCCTTCCTGTAAAATTACCCTTAGAGATTCTTGGGAAAAAACATTATGTAAAGATTGTATTAGCAAACTAGTACAAGAACATTTTTCATAGCAGGGTGAACTAGCGGCATCTGTTAAAGAATTGTCTAGTATGTTCGAATCCTTCAAAAACTTTTTTGAAGGGTTTCAGATGCCACAGTTTCAGACTGCTCCTCCGACAACAACGGTACCGAAAGCTTAGGCAATACCCTCCACTAGTGCAGGTCCTTCAGTAGCCCCTAGAGAGGAGGTGGAAGAGGAATCTGACAGTGCAACTTCTGGCTCCTAAGATTCTGAGGGGGAGGCTCTGGATGGGGATTCCATGAAAGCCATCCCGATACAAACTCTCATTAGAAGAGGTAGATCACCTTTTAGGGGCCATTTATACCACACTGGGTATATCAACGGAGAAGAAACCATTATCATTGCACGATCAGATGTATGAGGGCCTAGGGGAACGGGAAAAGAGGAATTTTCCTTTTCATGGGGTCCTAGTAGAGGCTATTAAGAAAGAGTGTCAGGAACCTGAAAGAGAGCCATTCTTTTCTAAGGCCTTAAAGAGACAGTTTCCCTTTACAGAGGATCCAGCATCAGTGTGGAACAAGGTTCCAAAACTAGATGCAGCCTTCTCGCAGGTGTCAAGGCACACGGACTTGGCATTTGAGGACATGGGGGTTCTTTCTGAGCCAATGGATAAAAGAATGGACTCATTGTTAAAAAAATCATGGGACTCGACGGTGGGAAGCCTGAAGCCAGCTATGGCGGTCACGGTGGTGGCTAGGAACGTAGAATTCTGGTTAAATCAATTGCAGGCTCACATTGAAGAAGGAACTGCGAAGGAACAGATTCTTCATTTTCCACACTCCTGCGAGGTCTTGCGTATATCGCAGACGCCTCCGCAGAACTGGTTCGGATGGCAGCCAGTTCCTCCGCACTGGCCAATTCCACAAGAAGGGCCCTTTGGCTTAAGACATGGCAGGGTGACTGCACGTCCAAAGCCAAACTGTGCGGGATTCCTTTTACAGGGGATCTGCTGTTCGGACCAGGGTTAGAAAAGGTGCTGGACCGAACTGCAGATAGGAAGAAGGCGTTTCCACTGAAGCGTAAAGCTAATTGGAAACAGCCACAACAAAGTAAGAAGAGGCAAAGAGGGAATACAAGATCCCGCTTTACAACTCCCAAGATGGAGACCCAGAGGAGACCTTGGGTTCAGAGAGGGAAAGGCAAGGGAGGGGCGATTTTTCATTCTCCTGAGCAAACCCAGAAGAAATGACAAAGTAGTCGCAGTGGGAGGTAGATTGGGGGCCTTCCTCCCGCAATGGGAAGAAATATCTTCCAACCCATTTATTCTGAGAACAATAAAGTAAGGATATCGTTTAGAGTTCTCAAGATCACCCCCAAACAGGTTATACATCACCAAACTTCTGAGGATCAAGAAGAAGGCCAGAGGATTAATGAGATCCTTAAAGGAACTTAAAGAACAAAGGGTGATTATCAAGGTACCAAAAGGTGAAAGAGGGCAAGGTTTCTACTCCCACATATTCTGAGTGCAGAATACTTCAGGGAAGGTCAGACCAATCCTCAACCTCAAGCCTCTAAATTTGTCCATAACCTACAAGAGGTTCAGAATGGAGTCCATATATTCAGTAAGGGCACTTCTGCCCTCAAACTGTTATATGGTCTTCCTAGACCTAAAGGACGCATACCTCCACATCCCGATACACCAGGAGTGTCAGAAATTCCTGAGATTAGCAATAAAGACGGAAGTAGGAATCATGCACCTTCAATTTCAGGCTCTACCCTTTGGCCTCTCCTCATCACCCAGAATTTTTACAAAAATTCTGGCCGAAGCTCTGGCACCATTTTGGGTCAAAGGCATATCCATCATTGCCTACTTGGATGACCTTCTCTTGTGTACAGAGTCGCCCAGGAAGTTACTACAAAACCTCAGTTATACGTAAATGTTTTTAGAGAGTCTAGGTTGGCTGGTAAATTTGGAAAAATGCAATTTACAACCCAGTCAGCAAATAGTATACTTGAGGTATGTCCTAGACTCAGCGCAACAAAGGCTGTTTCTTCCCAAAGAGAAAATAGGGAAGATTCAGAAAGAAGTAAGCAGATTGCAAGCCAACTTACCATGTACCATAAGGCAGATAATGTCAACACTGGGACTGTTAACATCCGCAATCCCAGCAGTGCAATGGGCAGGCCTGCATTTCTGGCCACTGCAGGTGTTCCTATTAAGGATATGGGATCACAGGCAGGAGTGCTTAGACACCAAGGTGCTATTGCCAGCAATGGTAAAAAGAACCTTATGGTGGTGGAGGAGGACAGAGAACATGAACAAAGGACTACCCATTTCCCGAATCTTAACCACAGACGCGAGCGGCGTAGGGTGGGGAGCACATTTAGACTCTCAGATATCACAAGGGACTTGGGGAAAGGAGGAGAGGAAGAATTCATCCAACTGGAAGAAATCTTAAATCTTAAAATGGGGAGAAGAAAACTTACTCTCATTGTCAGCAATCCATTTGAAGGGGGACTTAAAGTGGCGGATTTCCTCAGCAGGAAAAAAGTAAAGGAGGGCAATTGGGTGCTGAAGCAGGAGGTATTCGAGCAGATTGCTCAAAAAGGGGGAATACCTCAGGTGGACTTGTTTGCCTCAAAGGAAAACAGGAAAGTCAGAGCGTTCTTCTCCCTGAAAAGAGAGGACGGAGCGCTTGGGGTAGATGCATTAGCACAAACGTGGGCATTCAACAAATGCTATGCCTTTCCCCCACTGCTACTTCTACCAGCGGTACTAAGGAAATTATGTACAGAGAAGACAACACTAATTCTCATAGCGCCCTATTGGCCCAGGAGACCGTGGTTCTCTATGCTCAGAGAACTCGCGGTGGAACCCCCCTGGTTATTACCGATCCAGGAAGATCTACTCTCCCAGGGTCCAGTACACTGCCCCCAAGTGCAAAGATGGAACTTGGCCGCATGGTGTCTGAGGAGCAGTTGCTAAAAGCAAAGGGGTTCTCAGACCGTCTAATATACACAATGCTGAAAAGCAGGAAGATTGAGACACGGAACATCTACCAGAAGGTATGGAGATGTTTTAACAGATGGTGTACAGACAAGGAAGTTAATATACAAAGCTCAGTAGCAGTCCTAGAGTTTCTACAGGACGGGATAGACAAAGGACTAAGTCTTAACACGCTTAAGAGTCAAGTGTCAGCACTTTCAGTTTACCTGGAAAAGAGATTGGCATCTGATCCGTGGGTAATCGGACTCTTTAGATCACTGAGCAGACAAAGACCAATACAAGGTACAGTCTTTCCAAAGTGGGATCTGTCATTAGTGCTGCAAACTATGACAGCAGACCCCTTTGAATCAGTGGATAGTTGCAACCTGAAGATGCTGACACTTAAAGCAGTCTTCTTGGTGGCAATTACTAGAGCAAAAAGGGTCTGTGAGTTGGAGGCCCTGTCAATCAAGCCCCCCTTTTTTTAGATTTTTCCGGATCGCATAATCTTTAAGATGGATCCGGCACTTCTGCCTAAAGTGGGCTCGAAATTCCACAGAGGCCAGGAGATTGTGTTACCATCATTTTGCCCAAATCCGTCTAAAGAACAGGAAGTAAGGTTCCATAGTCTAGATGTGAGGAGATGTGTCTTGCATTATTTAGAAGCAACAAAAGAGATTAGGAAGACGGTCCTTATTTATTTTGATTTCTGGAGTAAGAAAAGGGCATAAGGCCTCAAGACGCACCATAGCCAGATGGCTAAAAGAAGCCATTGAACAGGCTTATAGGTTAGGAGGCATGTAGGTCCCAGAGGGTATCAGGGCACACTCCACCAGGGCAATGGCTGCGTCGCAAGCAGAAGGAGCTGGAGCAACGCCGGAACAGATTTGTAAAGCGACGACCTGGTCCAGCTTTGCCACCTTTGTAAGACACTATAGAGTGGATCTTTGGGCGGCTAAAGATCAGACCTTTGGACGCAAGGTCTTACAAGCCGTGGTCCCGCCCTAGGGGTAAGTGCTCGTTTATCCTCTCAGGTGGCTGTCCTGAAAGACGATTAGGGAAAAAACGAAGTTACTTACTGGTAACGTTCTTTCCCATAGTCTTTCAGGACAGCCGGGTACCCACCCAATTGTGTAATAAGACATAGAGATTTCCTTACAGAAAATGATATATAATGAATTGTGTATAATATGTTCTTGTGTCTCCCCAGTGGACTGGAGGTGCTCTTTAAAGAACTGAGGAGCCAGCAGGGGAGGAGGAAACTTATAGAAGCTGGCGCAGGTGTTTCCAATCAGAGGGGAGGAGCCAAGCTCTCAGGTGGCTGTCCTGAAAGACTACGGGAAAGAACATTACCAGTAAGTAACTTTGTTTTTTTGGGGGGTTTTTTCAGCGGTTTACTACCACTTTAATTTCCTCCTCAAGAGAAAATAAATTCAGTTCTAATCTTTCCTCATAGCTAAGCTCCTCCATGCCTCTTATCAGTTTGGTTGTCCTCTGCACTCCAGATTCCCAATATCTTTTTTGTGAACTGATGCCCAAAACTGAACTGCATATTCCAGAGAAAGAACAAGAAAATAACCCCTAAGTGGACTTTAAAGGCACTAACATAGTAGATTATATAGAAAAATATAGTTTATTAAACAGAGTAGACAGAATAAAAACAAATTGCACTGGAATGGTAACAAAAGCTTGTGTGCAGAATCACCACATTGATTGCATTATTTGAAATTCTCTTGGTTCACCCGACACATTTAAGAGTATCAATGTCCCTTTCTTCAGGGATGTTATGAGGAGGTCAATCATAAAACTACAATATAATGTTTACCCAAAATCAGGTTGGAAAAAAAATCCTCAACAATATAGTATATGTCTAAATGATATGTGTTTAAACAGACTCGCGTATATTGTAGTGGTGTCACAAGTGAAACATTCCATAGGACTATTAAAAACAAAAAACATAGAAAGAACCGTGTCTCCAAATTTTATTTTCTTGCTTAAAGTAGTTGATCTTATCACTGTGCACTGATATTGCACAGGCAATTAAGATTTAGATGGTGCCGAACTCCAAGGGGCCTTGGACAGCTAGAGACACTGAAGCCAAAGGGAGGGCGTCGCCCTGTAGGTAAAAGTAATAAAGATAAACAGCAAGGGGTAAGTATAAATTGGACTATATTAGATTAAAATTATTCCTATATATCCATATCAACTGGATCAAATATCCTACCCGTGCCATGTAGGGAAAGGCTATTGATGCAGGGATGGTGTAGGAGCATTACACCAATTGTTTAAAGATTAGTATATTGAAATATCTAGTTTTCTATATAGTTTTTTGATCTATTTAAGGATCATAAAAAAGAGAAATTTAATATAAATTAGCATTCCGCCTAAATCTCTCAACATAACAATATACCATATGATGCTTTAACTATATAGGTTCAATATATGTTTGTGTTAGATATACCGTGTGTGTGTGTGTGTGTGTGTGTGTGTGTGTATATATATATATATATATATATATATATATGTGTGTATATATGTATGTATGTATGTATAATATTAATATATGTAGCGGCCTTCTCCTGTTGATCAGGCGCTTGCATGTAAATTTAGGGGGTTATCTGTTCTGTATAAGGTTCAGATTTAATCTGTGGCTAAATTGGCTTCTGTTCCAGCACTGGCTGTGTTGCGTGTAGTTCCACTCTGTTGTCTGTAGGTGTCGTTGTCAACACAGACCAGTCTTGAAAAAGCAACAGGCTGACGTGTATTGAGTGCTCTTCTATCTCAGAAGTAACCCAGTGGGGGTGGTCCACCACTGTGCATTCTGGGAGAGGGTACTTAATGAGCAGACAAAACTTTTTTTCGTGCTCATACCTCCTGGCCCTCCTGGCCTAAGGTATGTGGTGACTTTTCTCCTGCCTCGGGGCCACGCTGGCCTGAGGCTATGTGACTACAAGTAGGCCCAGAAGTCTGTCTGGGGCTTACCACCGCAGAGGTGGTCCTTAGGCTGTCTTGCCTGTTAGGAAGAAGCCGAGCCGAGCTGTGAAGATCCAGGGGGGGGGACCCTTGCTGCAGAGAGCCAGGGTGGGGGCTGGTCTCTCGGGAGGGCCTGGTAACTTACTTGGAGGACGCACCTATACCTAACCAACCTACAGCACAGTACTGCCGGGTTGGCTTAAAGGTTCTGGTACCGTGTTTGCTGTTCATCTAATACTAAATCCTGTGGCAGAGGATCGTTCAACTAATACTAAATCCTGTGGCAGAGGATCGTGCAACCATTTTGTTCTTAAGTCTGTGGCAGAGACTTTTCGTCCGTGCGCCATTCCGGCTGCTAGGTCAGTGAGAGAGGCCTATCTGGGTGAGCAAAGATCTGTTGACTGAAGGTGTGTTTGTCTTCAGGATCTCAAATTCCTCAGTAATCTGCGTAAGGTATCTGAACCCTCCTGAAAAACGGATTTTTAAAACAGCTTACCTGTAAAATCCTTTTCTTGGAGTACATCACGGGACACAGAGCACCATAATAATGACTATTTGGGTTATACTCTACCTTTAGGTGATTGGACACTGGCAACAAATAGTAAGACGGTTCCTCCCATATAGCTCCTCCTATACCGGAAGTACCTCAGTTTTGTAGCAAGCAATGACGATCCCAGAAAGAGGGGAGGGACCTCTGTGTCCCGTGATGTACTCCAAGAAAAGGATTTTACAGGTAAGCTGTTTTTCTTTATCGTACATCAGGGGACACAGAGCACCATAATAATGACTATTTGGCATGTCCTAAAGCAATGCACCTGAGGGGGGGAACACAATATCCCTAAGCCCCAACGAGCCTGAGACTATAAAGCTGCCTGCAACACGCTGTGGCTAAAAACAGTCTCCTTTTGAGATCTAACATCCACCTGGTAAAACCTGGTGAATGTATGAACTGAAGACCAAACGTCCGCTTTGCAAACCTGGGCCGTAGACACCTGTTGGCGTACTGCCCATGATGCACTAACCCCTCTAGTGGAGTGTGCTTTTAAATCCCAAGGTGGAACCTTGCGCTTTAATCCATATGCCTGGATAATAGTCTGACGAATCCACCTGGATTTAGTTGAACTTGTTGCCGGCTGTCCTTTCTTAGGACCCTCTGGCAGGACAAGAAAACAGTCAGTCTTCCGAAAGGGAGCTGACATTTTCAAGTAAACTTTTATCGCCCTCACCACATCCAGTGAGTGAAGCGACCTTTCCTCCCTAGTCTTAGGGTTTGGAAAAAAGGAAGGTAAAATGATATCCTGATTCAAATGAAATTTGGAAACCACCTTCGGTAGACAATCCGGACGAGGGCGCATGACCACTCTGTCCTGATGAAGAATCAAAAAAGGTTCCTTGCAAGAAAGGGCGGCCAATTCTGACACCCTTCTAGCCGATGTTATAGCCACCAAAAAAAACAATTTTCTGGTCAATAGGACAAAAGGAATATGCCTAATAGGTTTAAACGGTTGACTCTGTAAGGCTGACAGCACCAAATTTAGGTCCCAGGGACATAAAGGCGGTTTAACCGGCGGCCTCAGGTGTGTTACTCCCTTGACAAAGGTTCGCACCAAAGAATGGGATGCAATTGGTCTCTGGAAAAAAAATGATAAGGCCGAAATCTGTCCTTTTAATTGTCCCTAAAGCCAGCTGCAAGTCTACTCTTACTTGAAGAAAGGCAAGAACTCTTCCAATCGTATACCTACGAGGGTTCCATTTCCTTTTTTCACACCAAGAAATGTATGACTTCCAGACTCTATAATAGATAGCTCTAGAAACTGACTTTCTAGCGTTTATCAAAATAGACAATACTGAACCCATAATACCACGGTCTTTCAATAGTCTGGTCTCAATAGCCAAGCCATCAAATTTAGCAACCGTAAAGAAGGATGGAATATGGGTCCTTGAGACAACAGGTCTGGACGGCATGGAAGGACCAATGGGTCCCCCACTGCCAACTTCACAATCTCCGAGTACCATGATCTCCGGGGCCATGCTGGGGCCACTAGGATCACTGGCTTTCGTTCCTCCTGTATTCTGCGTAGTAAGTGCGGCAGAATTTGGATCGGAGGGAAGGCATATATCGGAGAATACTGATCCCAAGGAACTACTAATGCGTCTATCCCGACAGCAGGCGGATCCTTGGTCCTGGATACAAACCTGTCCAGCTTGGCATTGAATCTGGATGCCAGCAGATCCACATCTGGGCTCCCCCAGTGTTGACAGATCTGTACAAAAAACCTCGGGATGCAGGGACCATTCCCCTGGCAACAATTTCTGGCGACTTAGGAAATCTGCCTGCCAATCGTCCACCACCGGGATAAACACTGCCGAAAGAAACGGCACATGGTTTTTCTGCCCAAGTCAATATATGATTTACTTCTCTTTGGGCTGCCCGACTCCTGGTACCTCCCTCGTGGTTGATATATGCCACTACCGTGGATTTGTCGGACTGGACTCGGACAGGAAGACCCCGCAATCTGGATGTCCAGAATCGCAGAGCCAGACGAGCTGCCTGAATCTCTAATAGATTGATGGGCAGGGTCCTTTCTGTCTGGGACCATATTCCCTGAACAGATGCCTCCTCCAGGACTGCTCCCCAGCAGAGAAGACTGACGTCTGTAGTTACCACTTTCCAGGCTGCTGGTGGGAAAGATTTCCCTTTTTTCAAATTGCTGGTTCTTAACCACCAAGAGAGGTTCCATAGTACCTGTGGAGATAGAACCATAGGTTGATCCAAGGTTCGAGCAGACTTGTCCCAGGCTTTTAGAATACTGTTCTGGAACACTGAAGTGGAACTGTGCATATGGCACTGCGTTGAAGGACGACACCATCTTGCCCAGCAACCTCATGCTCAGCCGAATAGAAGGTGTTGGTTCTTTTTTCACCTTCCAGATGAGTTCCACTATGGAGACAACCTTTAAGGGGGGCAGAAACACCTTTTCTTGGGCGGTGTCCAAGACCAGACCCAGATACACCAAGGCTTGGGTCAGACAAAGGGCTGACTTGTCCACATTTGGAATCCAACCTAGGCGTTGTAAAACCCGTACTGTTCTTGACACGTTTTGAACCAGTATGGGGCAAGAGCAATCCCTTAGGAGAGGACCATCCATATATTCTACTACGGAGACCTTCTGAGACCTTAGGGAAGCCAACACTGGGACCAGAATCTTTGTGAAAACCCTGGGGGCCATGGCTAGACCGAATGGTAGTGCCACGAATTGGAAATGACTGCCCTCTACTGCGAAACGTAGGAACCTTTGATGTGGACCGAAGATCGGCACATGAAGGTACGCGTTCTTGATATCTATGGACACTAAATAATCCCCTTTTCTCAGAGATTTTATTATTGAACGAACCAACTCCATACGGAAGGACCGGACGTCTACAAAGAGGTTGAGAGCCTTGAGGTCCAAAATGGGCCTTACTTCCCCATTTGGTTTCGGCACGGTGAAAAGGTTTGAGTAAAACCCCTTGAATCTTTCCTCGTGCAGAACCTTTACAATTACCACCTGCTTCAGCAGATGCTGTAAAGCTAGGAATAGGCATCTTCTTTTCTCTGGATCCGACGGAACCCTTGAGTACAGAAACTGATTTGGGGGGATTTTCCGGGAACTCTATTCTGTAACCGTATTTTACAGTGGAAATGATCCATCTGTCTTGGACCAGTTCTTCCCAGGAATCCACAAACAGCCGAAGCCTGCCCCCCACCCGTGAGAGCGGGGGCGCCCCTTCACAAGGTAGAGTTGGAGTTGGGCTTGGGTGGCTTTTGGGTCCAGGGCTTCTTCTGACCCTGGGGTCTTTTAAACCCAGACAGCTGAGGCCGTCGATACCGCTTGGGGGAAGAAGCACTAGGTCCTGGAGCTTTGGGAATTTCATAAGAGGGTTGCTTCCCTTTCTTTTTAATAGGGAGTAGGGCACTCTTTCCTCCAGAGATCTTTTGGATATATTTATCCAGATCCTCGCCAAACAAGCGTTCTCCATGGAATGGAAAAGCTGCGAGTAGCCTTTTGCATGGCATCTCAGCAGACCAGTTCTTTAGCCACAAGAGTTTGCGCATATGGATTGACAGTAACGCAAAACGAGACATCTGCTGGATTGAGTCCTTCAATGCGTCCACTGAAAAACATAAAGCATGAGGAATCTCCGACAATTCCTCTGCAGACTCCTCCTGGCAAGGTAGGTTCTTTACCAACCTTTTAAAGCGATCCTTTAGGGATTGGCAAATCCCAATAGCTGCAACTGCTGGCTGAGGTGTCCCCCATTTTTTCCTGAACTTCTCCTCCATAGGATATAAGATAGAAAAACTTTTTGGAGGTAAGTATATCCTGTCAGGGTGATCCCAGTCAGTGTAAACCACCTGCTCCAGTAATGGATGCAAAGGGAACGCTTGGGAAATTTGCTGAGGTCACAAAGATCCCAAAGTAGAACAGGAGAGTCCAGACTCCTGAACCGGGGGTAACTTAAACCCAATTCGTACCATCTCAGTCAGAGATTGGATAAACAATTTTTGGGAATGGGAGGCTGAAATTGTCCCTTCAGAGCCAGAGTCCTCAGCCGAGAAATCTTCAGCCTCTCCTTCCTCCCGGTCTTTTATGACCACCTCTTCCAAATCCTCCGCCCACTCTGGTTCCAGATCACCTGGACCCATCTGGCTATAAGAGTCCTGGTGCTCTAGTGACTCCCCACTTGGCCCAGACTTAGGGGTGGGAGATCTATTACGCTTCCTCCCCCCCTGTGTTACAGAGGCAATCATGCCAGCTATTTTGCCTTCAAGGTCCGCTAAGGCAGATGCCAAATCATCCTTTGTAACATAAGCCGAGGCAGGTATATTGGTAGTGGCCACTATGCCTGACAAATGTAATGGCTCAGCCAGGCCAGATGCTGCAGGTCTTTCGGGAGAAACTGAGGCTGCATCAGCATGGGGTTGGTCTCCTGTTTTTAAAGGAGGAACTCTTACCCCTGTGCTTGCTCTGTTTCCTATACCTCGTTTTCTGGAAGACATTGCTTACATACGAGGAAAAAAGAGTACTCCCCACAAACTATAACCAGCCTTCAACCTGTCACAACTGTGTCCAAAACCTCCAGACTTACGTGCCCAAATATCGCTCTGTGCTGTCCACGCGCACGCCAGGAGCTTCATCCTTATAAAGCCTTATCCTGAGAGTGAACACGCGTGCCCACGTGATCAGCGGTATGCCCGCTGCACGGCGCATGCGCCGTCCTGATGCACGTGGCACATCTGAGGGGCGCACACACACGCCGGCGGCGCACACTTGCGCACGCCCGATAAAATGTGCGCCATACCGGCCATCTCTAATCCCAGACACAATTTAAGGTTTACCAGCAGGTTTTTTCAGAGGGAAATATATAAAAAAAAATTCCCAAAGGGAGTACTAACCGTCCCAAGCAGCAGGGCCTGTTTTACAAGGCCCAATCTTCCCCCATCACGACGGGTAGCGCCTCTGAGGACTTTCAAGGACTGGGTCCCCTATTTCTTGGGGTCCACACCCTTGGACCTTTAAAGCACCCTTTCTGGTTTACCTTTGGCAAGTTTGACCAGGAATACCAACTTAACAAGGGTCCAGCGCCTATATAGGACACGTTACAAGCAAAACCTCGCTCTTGAACCTAGGCTCGAGTACCATCCACTTTAGCTTTTGTTATGCCATCCGAATGGATCCGATTATAACGTCCTCACTGGGACATCATTGAAGAATTTTGAAGAGCTTCAACAGCCATGACCATCACCTTCAAGACACTGGCGAAAAAACTGAGGTACTTCCGGTATAGGAGGGGTTATATGGGATAAACCGTCTTACTATTAGTTGCCAGTGTCCAATCACCTAAATGTAGCGTATAACCCAAATAGTCATTATTATGGTGCTCTGTGTCCCATGATGTACGATAAAGAAACTCCCTTTCTACCTCTTTACTGCTACTTCTTCAAAAGCTTTGCAATAAAGCATTGGAAACATAATGACCGTGACTGGTGCATACATTGGTGGGCGTAAGGCCTAATACAGACTCTAAAGCCCCATACACACTATCAGATTTTCTGCTGAATTTTTCCTTCAGATTTACCAAAACCATATAATATGAGGTCAAACCTTAGGAGTTTCAATTTGTATGCAGTCAGGCAGGCCCTTGCACTACATGGTTTTGGTAAATCTGAAGGAAAAACTCAGCAGAAAATCTGATAGTGTGTATGGGGCTTTAGTCTCGTGTCTGGTGGAAATACAGGTAAGGGGGTGACGGCAAAGAACCAATTTAAATCAGCCGCTCCTTCAGGGGTAAGCACTATATATAGATATATAGATATAGATATAGATAGATAGATATAGATAGATAGATAGATAGATAGATAGATAGATAGATAGATAGATAGATAGATAGATAGATAGATATCTATAGCAATATATATATCTATATATATGTAGCAATACTTCTCTGTGGAGCTGCTGGTTTAAAGCGGGCTTGTTACCTTCACTCTCGATACCTCTGTTTCACCGGCACCGGGTCTAGGGTTCTGTTGCGTTTACCTCTGGACGATATAAGCACCAAACACTTGAGTAGGTTTTCCAATGTTTTAATAAACGAACAAGGGAAATAGCAGGAAGGAGGTAGAAGGAAAGCTGCAGGGAAGCTCAAATACTCTTCTTAGTATTCTTTAGTACATTTCTCTGAATATTGATTACTTGTAGTTGAAAACGCTCCCCCTGTGGGATTCAATCTTTGCCCGCCTGGATAGACCTCTCTCACTTGTCTAGTAGCCAGTACGTAGCACGAACTAAAGTCTCTGCTACAGACTTGTTTGGAATAAAACCTGTACGATCCTCTGCCACAGGATGTATTGGTTTGTGATGAAAGTCAGACACAGTACTTGAACCTTTAAGCCAACCCGGCAGTACTATACTGTAAGAATACTTCGGAATGCGTCCTCCAACAGAGTCACCAGGCCCCTCTCCATACCAGCACTCTGCGTGATCCTTCCATGATGGGTCTTCCCCTGGGATCTCCTCGGTTGTCCAGCTTCTTCACTCAGGATAGACAGCTCAGGACCATTCCTCTGCTGCTGTGGTAGGCCCCAGACAGGCTTCTGGGCCCACCCACATGCCGCAGAGACGCGGGCCTCCGGGACGGAGGACCACGAGGTGGTATTCCTAGTGCATACCTGTCGGCCAGGAGGGTCAGCAGGTGGCTGAAAACGAACCCTAAAACATGGCGTCTGTCCCATAAATACCCTCTCCCAGAATGCAACTCAGAGGACTACCTCCACCGAGTTATCTCCGGGACAGAGGAGCACACATCCGCTTCAACACGTTGCTCTTCCAACACCAGCCGATGGTGACAACGACACCCACTGGCACAATGTGGAACTACACACAACGTCAGCCAAGCTGGAACAGAGGCAAATCTAACTCCCTCTAATAAGCAACCCACTAAATTTACCTATCAGCTGGAGTGGCCAGATGGAGGCCAGATGAGATGTGCAGCCATCTGTAGCCCCCAAAGATAGCCGCCACGGATTGTGTGATCCGGGCGGCTGTGTGTGCCGGGCGCTCAGCATTCCACCCAGATGGGGCTACCCGACACCATGTAAATGGATAAATGGACCTGTTCAATCTCCATAAGAAGGAACAGGGGTCCAATGTGGATAGTAAACCACTTGGCCCTCTAGTGGCCAGTATAGGAAACACATATTAAGGATAATAAATTGCAGGAAAAAGGGAAGAACACAGACAATTTTAGCGAACATTAGTCATATGATTACAGGACAGTGTATATACATAAATTAAGATCATTTGAGCAATTGACAGAGTGAGTGTCATAAATGTAAGTATAAATTAATGTTGGAAAATTACCCAACAACATACAGTATACTCAATAGGGCGAGAAAAGGAGAGAGCTGCATACGCCAAGATATTTTCTCTGACATTTCCATGGAGATACAACTCACCAACATAGGAAATTCATAAAGGGCACGGCACATATAGGAATTTACCTAAATTAATCCTATCTGGGAGAACCCATAGAGGACCAGGGAAAATGGTAATACAGAGATGGAGTGGATTTTATTTCTCCATTCCTCCTGAGGAAAAGCCCTCTAAGAAGGGCTTAAAACAAATGGCCTCATTAAGTCCTGGTGGTACTGTGGCTCTGAGATTATGTATCCAGCGTAGTTCCATTTGGAGGAGAATTTTATTCCAATCTCCTCTTCTGGAGCTGGGGTGGATACGTTCCAATATGAGAAATGTAATTTTGGGGAATTTACCTCCATGTACTATTTTAGTATGTCAACCTAAGGGTAGGTTGGGACTACTGGTTTGCATACTTTTTATATGCCTGTATGCTTGTCTCCAAAATTCAAGTTTAGTCTTTCCAATGTAAAAACAGCCGCAATAGCAGCATAACATATAAACCACTCCAAAGGTCTTACAGTTGGCTAAATATCTGGGACGGAATTCTTTACAATTCGGGAGAATACGATCTTTGAGTATACACATATTTACAATAATTGCACGCTTTGCACATGTATGTGCCTTTGTATTTAAATGTTTTTTTGAGTTTCCCCTTTATATTCACTGGTAGTGAGTTTGTCTCTAATCGACGTCGCCCTCCTGAATGTAAAAAGAGGATGATCCGGTACAAATTGTCCTAGTGTGGAGACAAGAGATAGCATATGCCAGTACAGTGGAACCCTGGATTAAGAGCATAATCCGTTCCAGGAGAATGCTTGTAATCCAAAGTACATCAAAGCAAATTTCCCCATAGAAGTCAATGGAAACAAAGATAATTTGTTCCGCATTGACTTCTATTACATGCAATACCGCATGTGGCCAAAGGTGGGGGGGCGCTGGAGAGCCTCGAAAGTACTCGGGGACAGCTCGGCTGAACTCAGGAAACCTCAGGAACAGAGTATTTTCGAGGTGTTCCCCAGTGGTTTCCCAAGTATTTTCGAACGGCTCCGAACCGTTCCGAGTGGCCCCCGCACCTCTGGCCAAATGCAGTACTGCAACCCCATTATTGTGAATTCTGCTCATTTTGCAAAATAACACTCGCAAACAGAGTCAGAATTTTAAAAAAAAGTTGCTCGTCTTTCAAAACACTTGTTAACCGCGTTACTCGTAAACCAAGGTTCCACTGTACTTGTTGACAATGTTGTTGATTTTGACTTGTTGGTTTGTGTATCTAATAATAATACAAAAAGGATTGATGTTATTTTTAGGTTTTTGTGTATAAACACATTTTTTCTTGTCTAGTAGTATTGCCCGTTGATATGCTCTTTTAAGGGAAGCATGTGAATAGCCTCTCTGTAGAAGTCTATCACAGAGTTTTTGGCCCTTTATCTTGAAATTTGAATCGTCAGAGCAATTCCGCCTTGTCCGCTAGTACTGGCTATATGGTAAAGAACTTACCAATGTTTGGGGGTGGAAGCTGGGTGTATGTAGGATAGTATTTCCTGCTGTAGGTTTTCTATAAAGATTACTACCTAGAGTACCATCGATATTTCTGTATACTTCTACATCTAGTGTAAATTATAAACAAATATATACCACGCTGTCTATAAAAGAAATAAAAAAAACTAAAGCAGCCAGCACAGCAGTGGATAAAGTTGCAAAAATGACAGATTGGGTGAAATGTGCAGCGCTTACGTGATCATATAAACCATAACAAATAATATGAGTACAAAAAATGTGAATAATAAATGATGTGCTCAAAAATACTCCAAGCAGTCCTCTAATATAGAAATATGTGTAGAAAATGCTGCGCCAACTCTTATTAAGACAAAGGAAAAAAGGAAGGAATGAAGCAGCCAACACAACAATCTGACTATTGTGAATATATGAGGGACAACAAAGTGTGGCGCTAAAAGAATATTAGTGGAAAAAACAAAGAATCACAGTGGGTGGTGATAATGTATAAAATGAAGAAGGGTTGTTGCCCTAAATGAATGGTAGTAAAACCTGTAATATACCAAAGGAGTGTGAAAAAGGGGTATCTCCCCAAAACAGTGAAAAATAAATGACTAATATCAATAAATGTGAGGAGTATTGGAGAATAGACTACGTGTAACTTCTGATAATAAATCGTAGATCAGTGAATCTATTATGGTGAGTGTGACCCAAATAGTTAAATAACCTAAAGAGCACCCAATAAAGATAAACACAATATAAAAACTAACATGGATGTAATATAGATAAACTCAGCAGTATACGTGTCTATCAGACTTATTATAAAATCTAAAATGCATGAGTGTATCAAACAAATGAGTGTGTGGAATATTAATATCCGTCACTGAAGAATAAGTTGGTCACAGTGTTGGTATGACACTGTAGGTGCTCCCGGTCTTCATATATGTTATAATGGGGCTGTTAGGGACATCTCTGCATATGGGGTAATATCTTCTCTCGGCATGACAATATCATCTCAGGCAGATAAACATAAAATGCCCTTACCAGAAAGGGTGGACTCACAGGCCGTTGGCGGTGAGTCAGAAAGGCTTGTACCGTCAAACGGTGGAGTAGATCAAAAGGTAGAGTTAATCAGATTTGGTTCCTGCCGGTGGGCTTGGCTTGAAAAAGCAGAAAATATTACCGAAAGGTGTATCCCTGAGGAGGTTGGATTGGACCCAGGTGTCCTGTTGGACCAACTTCGATCGTCAGCCAGATACCACCTAATCAACGACCATCTTTTCTTGTGTTAATCCATGAATCCAGACGTTTCCATTAGTAATGTCTTCTTCCTTACAGGCTGTAGGTCATGACGTGATGTCTATAAACAAAGGAACTTGGACGTGTGATGTCCAAAAAAGAAAAGTCAGTGACCAGCTTCAATCATGTGTTATGATAATCCTCAACCACATGTGGATATAATATAGTGACAGTCTTTAACTTCAAATATGTATGATGTAATAATAGTTGATAGTTTTTTTGTTTTTTTTTCTACCCCCACATGGAATCTCGGGATTTGAACCGGTGACCTTTTGCTGCTGGGTGGGAGTGCTGGCCACTACACCACTGCCCATGTTCAGGCTAGAGCAATGTTTGGATGTATTGTATTGTTTTTCATTTTTACTGCCAGAAGGGCGATACCTTGTGACTTAGTGTATTAATATACATGTCCTTATGACAAATGGTGCCATGTTGTAGGTTATATACACCGGACATTGTGCCGTTTTAAGCCACATCTGCTCCTATATGTCCCCCAGAATAGCGGTGCCATGTTTTTGGCTGTTTAAACCAGTCACTGTTCCACATGATGTCACATCCTCTTTCGCATGTTAAAATGAGGCTTGGAACTCTTGTCCGGGCGCCATTTTGGCAGAACCAGGAAGTAATCCTCCTCTACATATGAAAACGAGGCTTGGAATGCAAGCCCGGGCGCCATTTTGGAGGAACCAGGAAGTAATCTCCATAATTTGCACTTTCAATCAGATGGAGCTGCCACTTGTTATGGGGGTAACCAGTATCTATAAATACTCAGCCAGTACAGTGGTCCAGCACCCCAGATGATGACTTCTAAGTCGAAACGCGTCAGAAGGATATGCTGAGACCACTGTCTTCTTTTATACAAGCGCTTGATTTTACTGCTAAACACGTAAGTGTATTTCCTATGCTTTTCATGTATTACAGTTTCCATACGGAGTTACGCTATATGCCTTCCTCTTTCTTTTAATGGTGGGGCTGACTGCCTATATCTGAGTACATCCATACCTACACCTGTTCCGAGGTCCATCTGGAGGTCATATCTGGATAGAGCATCTGATCCCCTTGGTATATTATACCACAAAGCTTTATTGACTCACTAGGTGTACACCTATTTGAGTTCAATCCCTCTGGTAAGCAGCTTCTGGTGTCTTTGGTGGTGGATCTACGATCAACTGTTATTACATCATACATATTTGAAGTTAAAGACTGTCACTATATTATATCCACATGTAATTGAATATTGGATAATGTATGTCCAGATACAGATACGAGTCCCCAATCCCTAATATTAAATCGCAAATAGAAACAAAAAGAGGGAGCCTAGGCTGCCTCATAAGAGATGGGATTTTTTATGGTGGACCATTTTATCTGTATAATAAGGCAAGCACAAACTCAAAAAGTATATGATAAAAATTACATTTTATTGATTACAAAACACATAGTATTTGATAAAATCACAGGCTGCAAAGAGTAAATTAGCAGTACTTGGTACTAAAATCACGCAAAGTGCTGGAGAGATGCTAGAGTATGCAGTAAGCCAACATGTTTCGCAGTTTCCTGCTTCTTCAAGGGCATCGCTTGCATCTGTGGATATCTCCAGTCATAGTTAGTAATGCAAAAATAAACAATATTTCGCATATTTTAATAACATTCACTATTGTTTCCTTGAATCACTTTGAATTTATAGCGCTGCACCCATTTTATACACTCTACAGTTTTCAGCAAAATTTCTATTTGCAGTGCCAGCGGCTTACATGTTTCTTGATTAGTACGGTTTAGAGTTACCGCAAGGTTATTTTTGTTTTTGTATAGTTACCAATGTCTAAAATAGGGCGTGTGTAGCCAGATTCACAACAAAGGCCCAATGGGTTATCAGCCAATCGCGATCATTACCCCTGGGCAACCAGAGCCTAAGGGGTTGGGTAGTGGGGTGTCGGATCACGTAGTGACCAACCTATCAGATAGGTATGTCCTCCAAATGATCTTGCTGTAAAGATGGCATGAAGGCCGAGAGCCTCCGGGTGTTGTCCGCTGTGTCTTCTGCTTTAAACAGTCTATCTACCCCTCTCCCCACCCCCCATCTTTTCCTTCCAGTTCTCTTTCCTCTTCTCACCCTCCTCTATCCCCCTCCTCTCTCCCCGTCTTTCTCTCATTCGCTCCCTCGTTTTCTCTCATTCGCTCCCTCGTTCTCTCTCATTTTTCCCTTTTTGATTTTCTCCCTCTCTCTCTCTCTCTCTCTCTATCCCTCTCTCTCTCTCTCTCTCTCTCTCTCTCTCTCTCTCTCTCTCTCTCTCTCTCTCTCTCTCTCTCTCTCTCTCTCTCTCTCTCTCTCTCTCTCTCTCATATTCGTTTGTTTTCTCTCCCCCATTCTCTCTCTTGTTTTTTCTCTCGCTCTCATTCTCTCCTCCCATGTAGAGGTCATAGGATGGAGGAGATGGAACAGGAGGTGGAGCACATAGAATGAGGGAGATGAGACTGGAAGCGGAGGACATGGAATGGGGGGGTATGGATGAGATTGGAGGAGGACATGGGATAGAGGATATTTTAGGTTTTAAGAGTGTCAAAATAAAAGTGGCTGCCTGATGGATTCGATGGGATGGCCAGAGGGCGGATTCAGTGGGATTGTCAGTCAGCAGGCCCTTGGGAATGTTGGTGGTCAGGCCCGAGGGGGCCAGGCCTAAAGCTGTGTAAGTGTCCCTGAAATTTCTGATGGCTGCCCTGCCCCTAGTATGTATGATGCATGCATATTTTTAGCCCCCAAGTGCATAACTTTACATTTATTTAAACCTCATTTGCCACATAATGGCCAATTTAAACAGTACATTGAGGTTGGCTTTTAAGTAGAAGACATCCTCAAAGATGTTCCATTGCATAGCTTGATGTCATCTGCAACGACTGAAATGGTACTTTTATCCCCAAACTCTACATCATGTATAAATATATTAAAAAGTAAGGGTCCCATCACTGAACCCTGGGGTACACTACAAATAACCTTAGGCTCAGTTCACATTGCCACGAATTGGGACCTGACTCGTTAGACCCCAAGTTATATGACATGTAAAATCCCATTTTAGTCAATGAGAGCTGTCTTAATTAGCACTACTGAAATCACTCCTACTTTAGAATAGGTTTCTGTACTACTTCAAGGCGACTTCTATCTGAATTATGCTCATAGACTTTAATGGAAGTTGCCTCTAAGTCGGATCCTCATCTTAATTGATGTAATTTGGATCCGACATTACAGGAAGATTACGCGGGCATTCCCTGAAGTTGCTTCAAAGTCGTGCCAAGTCGCACCAAAATCACGTCAAAGTCGCACTGTAAGTTGCGCGACTTTAAGATGGTGGCAGTAAGCCTTAGACCATTCAGAGTATGAATCATTAACCACTACTCTCTGAATACTGTCTTTTATCAATCTATCAATTTCTATTAGTTTACAAACTGATTTTTTCCAAGCAAGTGTGTATACTTTTCCTTACAGATTAGCTGCGTGTGGGGAACTGTGTCAAACACTTTCGCAAAAGTATACTATATCCACAACTACTCTTTTGTGTAATGTTTTTCTTACCGCCCCATAAAAAGAAATCAGATTTGTCTGACAACTTCTGTCTTTCAGAGATCCAAGCTGTCTATTGCTCAAAATATTTTTTTCCAGCAAGAACTCATCTATGTGGTCTGTTATTAAACTCTCCAGTATCTTCCCAACTATAGCAGCTAAACTTGCTATAGTTATCTGGTAAAGGCTTTGACCTCTTTTTAAATATAGGCACTACATTATGCCAGTCCAGCAGTTATGGCATTCTTGGAAGAGTCCCCTAAAAGTTAGAAACAATGGCTTTGAAATGACAGAGCTCAATTCTTTTAGGACATGTGGATATATGCCATCAGGTCCAGGTACTTTTTTCACCTTAACTCTGTCTAAATATTTCTGGACCATAGCAATTTTAAGCCATAGTGGTTTATTTTGGGTTATGGCAATGCCATCCCTATTATGGACTTGAGTTCTCGCCTGCTCTTTGTCCTATCACACACTCCAGGTTATTTTGTAAAGGGCCTACATGCTTAGATGACCTTTTTTACCATTAATATATTAGAAGATCTTTTTGGGTTTGTCCTATTCTCTTTTGCAATCTGTTTAGAATTTTTGCGGGCTTGATTTCCTTTTTACATATTCTGTTATATTCTTTGTGAAGTTTAAATGATGATAGTGTTCAACTTTTATATTTTTATAGCTTTTTTAACTTTGGCCGTGAGCCACATAAGTTTATTTTTAGTCATTTATTATTATTTTTGCAAATTCTCTTTAATAAGTATTTAGGTATATAGTACAAAACAAAGCCTATTGGGTATACCCAGGTTAAGGTAAAAACATAAAAGCCAAATAAAGCCATAAACCAAATTAATCTAGTGTATCATTACATGCGACCGTATCAGTAGAGGTCATCCAAATGAGAATGTTTTGGGGCAACCCCTCACTTTGTAAGTAAACTTACAGTGGGGACGGAAAGTATTCAGACCCCCTTAAATTTTTCACTCTTTGTTATATTGCAGCCATTTTCTAAAATCATTTAAGTTACTGTATTTATCGGCGTATAACACGCAGCGGCGTATAACACGCACCCCAAGTTTAGGAGGGAATTTTAAGGAAAAAAACTTTTAGGAGGGAAGTTTAAGGGAAAAAAACTTACATTTAAATGCCCATCATTGCAGCCTTCTCAGTGCAGCCTTGCCCCAGTGCAGCCATGTCAGTGCAGCCATGTCAGTGCAGCCATGTCAGTGCAGCCTTGTCAGTGCAGCCTTTTCCCAGTGTCCATTGCAGCCTTATCCCAGTGCAGCCTTGCCCCAGTGCAGCCTTGCAGCTCGCAGTTTGAAAATGGTGCCGCTCCCCTGCGACCCTGTGATCCCCTGCGATACTGAGCTTCAAAATCGCCGACCGCGATTTGAAAATGGCGCCGCCAGCGCCGAAATACACAGAGTCGGTCCTCGGCTCCTCTCGGCGGCTGTCGTTCCCTTTCGGCTCCACTCGTAGTCCCGCCGGGATGGGCGTGACTGTGAGTGGAGCTATCCGAACCTACCTGAGTACACTCGGCTAGGTTTGGGCGGCGCTCGAGTGAAGCCGAAAGTGGCCGAGAAGAGCCGAGGACCGGCTCTGTGTATTATACGCCGATAAATACGGTAATTTTTTCCTCATTAATGTACACACAGCACCCCACATTGACAGAAATACACAGAATTGTTGACATTTTTGCAGATTTATTAAAAAGAAAAACTGAAATATCACATGGTCCTATTCAGACCCTTTGCTCGGTATTTAGTAGAAGCACCCTTTTGATCTAATACAGCCATGAGTCTTTTTGGGAAAGATGCAACAAGTTTTTCACACCTGGATTTGGGGATCCTCTGCCATTCCTCCTTGCAGATCCTCTCCAGTTCTGTCAGGTTGGATGGTAAAGGTTGGTGGACAGCCATTTTTAGGTCTCTCCAGAGATGCTCAATTGGGTTTAAGTCAGGGCTCTGGCTGGGTCATTCAAGAACAGTCACGGAGTTGTTGTAAAGCCACTCCTTTGTTATTTTAGCTGTGTGCTTAGGGTCATTGTCTTGTTGGAACGTAAACCTTCGGCCCAGTCTGAGGTCCTGAGCACTCTGGAGAAGGTTTTCGTCCAGTATATCCCTGTACTTGGCCGCATTCATCTTTCCCTCGATTGCAACCAGTCATCCTGTCCCTGCAGCTGAAAAACACCCCCACAGCATGATGCTGCCACCACCATGCTTCACTGTTGGGACTGTATTGGACAGGTGATGAGCAGTGCCTGGTTTTCTCCACACATACTGCTTAGAATTAAGGCCAAAACGTTCTATCTTGGTCTCATCAGACCAGAGAATCTTATTTCTCACCATCTTGGAGTCCTTCAGGTGTTTTTTTTAGCAAACTCCATGCGGGCCTTCATGTGTCTTGCACTGAGGAGAGGCTTCCGTCGGGCCACTCTGCCATAAAGCCCGGACTGGTGGAGGGCTGCAGTGAAGGACAACTTTCTCCCACCCCCGGCTGCATCTCTGGAGCTCAGCCACAGTGATCTTTGGGTTCTTCTTTACCTCTCACCAAGGCTCTTCTCCCCTTGTTGGAAGGTTTACCTTCCAACAAGACAATGACCCTAGGCACACAGCTAAAATAACAAAGGAGTGGCTTCACAACAACTCCGTGACTGTTCTTGAATGGCCCAGCCAGAGCCCTGACTTAAACCCAATTGAGCATCTCTGGAGAGACCTAAAAACGGCTGTCCACCAACGTTTACCATCCAACCTAACAGAACTGGAGAGGATTTGCAATGAGGAATGGCAGAGGATCCCCAAATCCAAGTATGAAAAACTTTTTGCATCTTTCCCAAAAAGACTCATGGCTGTATTAGATCAAAAGGATGCTTCTACTAAATACTGAGCAAAGGGTCTGACTACTTAGGACCATGTGATATATTTCAGTTTTTCCTTTTTTAATTAATCTGCAAAAATGTCAACAATTCTATGTTTTTCTGTCAAATAGGGGGCTGTGTGTACATTAATGAGGAAAAAAAATTAACTTAAATGATTTTAGCAAATGGCTGCAATATAACAACGAGTGAAAAATTTAAGGGGGTCTGAATACTTTCTGTCCCCACTGTATTTCCCAATATTGGGCTCCTGGACCTTATCATGAAACAGCCATTTGGGATCTAAACGACCACCAAGGTCAAGGGTAAGTTCTAAGAAAGAATGGTCAGAAATAGGGATGAGCTTCGAGTTCTAGTCAAACCCATGCTCGACTCGAACATCGCCTGTTCAACCGTTCGTCGAATTGCAAAAAATATGGGCCGTTCGCGCCAAATTAAATTGGCGCGTCACGGCCTATAATTCACTGCGGCATCGCAGTGCATTGCTGGCTGATGATTGGCCAAGCATGCACTATGACCACACATGGGCCAATCACAGGGCCAAGCATGCACTATGACCACATATTGGCCAATCACAGTGCTGTGTGTACAGAGAGCCGTAATTGGCCAAAGCCAGGGTAGCTTTGCCCAATTATAGCTTAGGGGGTTTAGTACACACCCCACACTATATAAGGCCTTGTGTAGTGGGTGGCCTTGTGTAGTGTGTTGTGGCGGAGAGATAGACAGAGACAGTATCATTTGATTTAAGTTAGAGTAGGCAGGTCGAGTCAGTTAGCTGCACTTACAGTGTATTGTGTGTATGTATGTGTGTGTGTGTATGTGTATATATGCATGTGTATATATGTATGTGTATATATGTATATACATCCCAGGTATTGTGTGTGTGTGTATATATGCATATATATATATAATTACACAATACACTGTATTCAGTAGCTAGATCCGTTCCTGCTATTCTCTTCCTAATATACTGACAGGCAGGCAGGTGTATTTACAGTTAGTGTACTGTGTACCCTGCACAGTTGCACTTATAGCTACCCGAAGACAAGTGCTTGTGTTCTTCTGATCCTATTAATAGCACAGGCAGGCTCCTGCAGTATTTACAGTTGGTGTACTGTGTACCCTGCACAGTTGCACCTACAGTATAGCTACCTGAAGACAAGTGCTTGTGTTCTTCTTCTGATCCTAATAATAGCACAGGCAGGCTCTTGAAGTATTTACAGTTAGTGTACTGTGTACCCTGCACAGTTGCACCTATAGCTACCTGAAGACAAGTGCTTGTGTGCTTCTTCTGATCCTAGTAATAGCACAGGCAGGCATTCTGCCAGCTGCTGTATAATCAGTATATATATATACATCCTAGTTTTGTGCAGCTACAGCTCACTGCAGTGCAGGCCATTAGTATGTCTGGAAGGCCAACAAGGAGAGGCAGACAGTCACAAGCAGTGGCGGAAGTATAGGGGTCGCTGAGGTCGCCATGACGACTGGGCCCCATGCTGCAGGGGGCCCTTGAGGGCCCCCCTGTTTATCTTGATAGGAGGAGCGGCTGAGATCGATCTCCCCGACCGTCAGCTGAACTGTAATCGGCAATGTGCGGGAAGCTTGTCACACTGATCTAAAGTGAAAGCAGTGTGTGCTGTGCTCTTTATCTCCCCCTACAGTGCAGTACCCGGCAGGAAGAGGTAAGGTAAAGCACTGCCGTTTTTGAAAAGGCTTTCTGTATGTGTGTATGTGTGGGTTCTTATATGTGTGTTTATATGTGTGTTCATGTATGTGTATGTGTTTGCATGTGTTTATGTGTGTATTTATATATGTATGTATATGTGTTTGTGTGTGTATATACAGTATATGTGTGTGTTTATCTATGTGTATGTGTGTGTGTTTAGATGCAGTGTTGGCCCATGCATTAAGGGCGCACGGGTGCCGCCCCCTCTATCCAGCCACCCCTCTATCACCAATAGATAGATTCATGCATTGCATGAATCTATCTATAGCCGCCGCTGCCACCCCCTATTCAGGCGCCCAGACCCTTTTTGGGCGGAGGGAACCTGAATTACAGCGGCGGGGGGTGTTTTTGAAGCACCGGTTTAGAGCCATAGGCTCTAATAGGCATCCAAAAAGGTGACCTCACAGGTCACTCAGCTGTGTTAGAAAAGCGAATGACTATCGCTTTCCTAACACTAAACTGCCTCTCCGCCAATCAGGTGCTCAGGTCTGTTACCCGTCAACTGATTGGCTGAAACGTCAGGCGCCGCTATTGGACGCCTATCAGGAGGAGAGGACGGGAGATGAGGACAGCAGGAGACGCATGGAGGACCCCACTCGTCACCCGCTGCCCCACCAAGACAGGGTAAGTGCCGGTGAGCGATCGGGGGTCACACTGGGGGCATTCAAGGGCACACTGGCAGCATTTGATGGGCACACTGGCAGCATTTGATGGGCACACTGGCAGCATTTGATGGGCACACTGGCAGCGTTTGATGGGCACACTGGCAGCGTTTGATGGGCACACTGGCAGCATTTGATGGGCACACTGGCTGCGTTTGATGGGCACAGTGGCAGCGTTTGGCACAGTGGCTGCAATTGGCACAGTGGCTGCGTTTGGTGGAACACTGGCAGCATTTATTGGGCACAGTGGCAGCGTTTGATGGCACAGTGGCAGCATTTGATGGGCACACTGACAGCATTTAATGGGCACAGTGGCCGCGTTTGATGGGCACACTGGCCGCGTTTGATGGGCACACTGGCCGCGTTTGATGGGCACACTGGCCGCGTTTGATGGGCACACTGGCAGCGTTTGATGGGCACAGTGGCTGCGTTTGATGGGCATAGTGGCAGCGTTTGGCACAGTGGCTGCAATTGATGGCACAGTGGCTGCAATTGATGGCACAGTGGCTGCGTTTGATGGCACAGTGGCAGCATTTAAGTGGCACAGTGGCAGCATTTGATGGGCACAGTGGCAGCAATTGATGGCACAGTGGCTGCGTTTGATGGCACACTGGCAGCATTTGATTGGCACAGTGGCTGCATTTGATGGCACACTGGCAGCATTTAAGTGGCACAGTGGCAGAGTTTGATGGGCACAGTGGCAGAGTTTGATGGGCACAGTGGCAGAGTTTGATGGGCACAGTGGCAGAGTTTGATGGGCACAGTGGCAGCGTTTGATGGGCACAGTGGCAGCGTTTGATGGCACAGTGGCTGCAATTGATGGCACAGTGGCTGCAATTGATGGCATAGTGGCAGCGTTTGATGGGCACAGTGGCAGCGTTTGATGGGCACAGTGGCTGCATTTGATTTTTTTCAAAAAATGTTTGCGCCCCCCAAAAAATTTTGAGCACCAGCCGCCACTGTTTAGATGTATCTATGCACATTTTATGTATGCATGTTTAATCCTGACACCCTATATGTGTACAATCAGGACTGATTTTTTTTTCTTGCTCGTTCAAAGTACCAGCAACAAAATGCTGTTCCTCTGAAAAGTGATCTGAGCATGGATCGCTTTTCAGAGGCATTTGACAGCCGGTAAAGAGGCAATATGTTGCCTCCTGACCACCTGTTTTAACCCCTTAAAGTGATTGTAAAGGTTTTTTTTTTTTATAACAAACATGTCATACCTTCATTGTGCAGTTAGTTTTGCACAGAGTGGCCCCGAACACTGACTTATGGAGTCCCTCGGCGGCTCTCGCGGCTCCTCCTCTTATCAGACATCCCCCTAGGAAAAGCGCTGTCCAGGGGTCAGGGGGGCCCTTCATGATTTCTTGCATCAGGGCCCTGAAGGTTTTAGTTACGCCACTGGTCACAAGCCAATAAAAGAGGACAAGTAGACTCTGTGTCTAGAGGCAACAGTGCTGGTCATGGACACAGTGCATCCTCATCAGCACGTGGCCGTGGGACAAGCTTGTCCTTTTTTTCGTCAGCTGGCCGCGTTGAGCCACAACATACGGAAGACTTGGTAGAGTGGATGACCAAGTTGTCCTCATCCTCCTCATCCTCCTCATCCCCTCACCCAGGCTCAGGGTATGTTGCCTGGCAAAGCAGCTGCCAACGCAGCCTCTTCCTTCGGCTCAATGGCATCAGTCACTCCTTCCCTAGCCCCACCATGTCCTCCTGAGGAGTCCCCCGAACTGTTTGACCACAGTATTGGGTACATGCCCCAGGAGAATGCCCAGCGTTTTGAAGGCTCTGATGATGGTACTCAGCTAGAGGAAGGCAGTAACATGAGCCCAGACAGAGGGGGTGCCCAAGAAGGACAGCAATCTGGCAGTCACAGTCACAGTTCCCCCAGCTGCAGCATACTGCCAGCTTTGCTCCAGTGCTGAGGAGGGAGGGGTTGATGAGGTCACTGACTCTACGTGGGTGCCTGATAGGAGAGAGGAGGAGGAGGAGGCACATCATCAGCGAGGCAGGATGCCCTCCAGGGGCCAGCTTAAGGGCAGCACACCGACTGCATCACACCGCAGAGCTCCGCATGTGCAGGGCGCTGCTGTCTCTGCGCAATATTACAAAAGTTCTTTGGTGTGGTCCTTTTTTGACACGAGTGCATCAGATGGCACCGCTGCTATTTGCAACATATGCCTCAAGGGTATCTCGCGTGGCCAAAACATCCCCCGCTTGGGCACCACATGCTTGACCAGACATATGTTGACCTGCCATGCAGTTCGTTGGCAAGTGTACCTAAAAGACCCACACCAAAGAACAAAGAGGACCTCTCCTTGCTCCTCATCAGCTGGGATCTCCAACCCCACTATACCTTTAGAGACCTGCACTGAGAGGAATGAAGATGTAGAATTAGGTGTGTCACAGCCAAGTACTTGCGGGAAATTTGCTATCAGTACACCAACATCAGATTGTACCAGGCAAATTTCCATGCCCCAGCTGCTGCACTGCCGAAAGAAGTTTGCTCCTAGCCATCCACATGCCCAGCGGTTGAATGCTAGCTTGGCTAAATTGCTAGCACTTCAACTGCTGCCTTTTCAGTTGGTAGACTCTGCCCCCTTCTGTGAGTGTGTGGAATGTGCGGTTCCTCAGTGGCAGGTTCCCAAATGCCACTTTTTCTCACGGAAGGCGCTTCTGGTTCTCTACCGGCATGTGGAAGGCAATGTCTTGGCCTTGCTGGACAGGGCGGTCAGCGGTAAGGTGCATATTACCGCTGACTCATGGTTCAGCAGGCATGGACAGGGACGTTGCCTATCTTTCACGGCGCATTGGGTGACTCTTCTGGCAGCTGGGAAGGATGCAGGACAAGGTACAGTAGTGTTGGAGGTTGTTCCACCACCACACCTCCAAAATGCTACTACTGGTGATTCTGACACACCTCTCTCCTCCACCCCCTCCTCCTCTTCTTCCTCCATAGCCTCTTCCTGTGCTTTATCCTCAGAACCAGTGGTGCTCCGTAGGCGTTCAAGGGGCTACGCAAGTACGCAGGCCAAAAGATGCCATGTGGTGCTTGAGCTGGTGTGCTTGGGGGATAGGAGCCACACTGGGGCAGAGATTCTGTCAGCTCTGCAGGGGTAGGCTCAGAGGTGGTTGACACCACGCCAGCCACGCCATGGCACCAAACTCCTCTCCGCCCTCCGACAGGGACATCTGACCCATGTGCCCTGTTTGGCTCATGTACTTAACTTGGTGGAGCAGTGGTTCTTGGGCAGGTACCCGGGCTTACAGGATGTCCTGAGGCAGGGCAGGAAAATCTGTGTGCATTTCCGCCGGTCATATACTGCCAGTGCTCGGCTGGCTGACCTACAAAAGGAATTTAACCTGCCCAAGAACCACCTAATCTGTGACATGCCCACCAGGTGGAACTCAATGTTGACCATGCTGCAGTGGCTGCACACGCAGCAGAGGGCCATCAATGAGTACCTGTGTGACTATGGCACCAGGACAGGGTCAGGGGAGCTTGTTTTTTTTTTCCCCATGCCAGTGGGCCATGATCAGGGATGCATGCACTGTCCTGTCACCATTTGAGGAGGCCACGAGGATGGTGAGCAGTGACAGTGCATGAATCAGTAATTGTCCACCTGTTGGAGCACACGCTGCGTGGAATAATGGACAGGGCACTTGAGGCAGAACAGAGGCAGGAAGAGGAGGACTTCCTTACCTCTCAAGGCCCCCTTTATCCAGACAGTGTTCCTGCGTGCTCGCTGATCACACAGGAAGAGGATTAGGAGGAGGAGGATTGTCTGCATGGAGGTGGAGCCTGGCACTCAGCATCAGCAGCAGTCTTCAAGGGATCATGTACAGTCCCAAGAAACCCATGGATTTGTACCTGGCTGGGAGGAGGTGGCTGCGGATCATGTCGTCCTTAGTGACCCAGAGGACTCCGGACCGAATGCCTCAGCAAACCTACACTGCATAGCCTCCCTGATCCTGCAAAGCCTGCGGAAGGATCCTCGTATCTAGGGTATCAAGGAGAGGGATCGTTGCTGGCTGGCAACCCTCCTTGATCCACGTTACAAGGGTAAGGTTGCGGACCTTATCTTGCCGTTGCAGAGGATGAAACATCTTCGGGAGGCCTTGCAGAAAGTTCTGTGCAACACGTTTCCAGAGACTGGGAGGTTACAAACTCCTGTTCCTGGACAACGTGTTGCTGAGGCTTCGGTCAGACAAAGGAGTGGTGGAGAAGGTGGCCGTCTGACCGATGCGTTCAGACAATTTTTTTAGTCTGCAGCCCCAAGATATGATCGGTTCCAGCAACCATCGCCGGCGTCTGTTTTACATGGTGTAGGAATACCTAGGGGCAAGATCTGACTTGGACACCTTTCTCAACGAAAATCCTCTGGGTTACTGGGTCTTGAGGATGGATCACTGGCCAGAGCTTGCACAGTATGCAATTGAGCTACTGGCCTGTCCTGCATCCAGCATTCTTTCAGAATGCACATTCAGTGCTGCTGGAGGCTTTGTAACTGATCACAGGATGTGCCTGTCCACCGACTCGGTCGATCGACTGACCTTCATAAAAATGAATCAGTCTTGGATCACCACCAGCTACCAAGCACCTGATGCTGATGTAACCAAATATTTTTTTTTTGAAATGTCAGATCCCTTCAAGACTGCCTATGCTGAGTGACTATCCTGCTATGCTGAGTGACTATCCTCTTCCTCCTCAATGATCATGCTGATAGCTTGTAAGAATATTTTTGGTTCTGGGCGTCGCCACCAGTGGCTAAGGTTCAATTTTTCAGCCCCTGTTTAACAGGGGTGTGTAATTACAATTTTTGATGCAATGCTTTGCAAGGAGGGTTTGTTGCTGCGCTCAACTAGAGTATTTGTGAGGGGTTGCAGTGTTGTGGCACCAGTGCCTAAGGCCTAATTTTTCAGCCCCTGTTTTAATAGGGGCGTGTAATTACAATTTTTGATCTAATATTTCACAGCAGGGCCCGTTTCTGCACCCACCAAGAGTAACTGTGAGGACTTACAGTGTTGTGGCACCAGCACCACCACCACCAAAGGCCCGATTTTTCTGACCCTGTTCAACAGGGGCATGTAATTACAATTCTTGATCAAATATTTCACAGCAGGGCCCATTCCTGCGCCCACCAAGAGTAACCGTGAGGGCTTACAGTGTTGTGTCAAAACCAACACCTAAGACCCCAATTTCTGCAGAGTATATATGGCAGGCCCCTTTTTTCAAACATCCAACTTACAAACGAATCCTACTTGCAAACGGAAGGAGACAAAAGGAAGTGAGATGAAATATACCCCTAGGAAGGGAAATTCTCTCCTGTAAGAGTTAATATGGGAAAAACGTGTCTCCTCTCCACTGATGCTTTATCAACAATCCTTGTTTCACTAAAAAACCCAAATTGTCAAAAAACATTTGTCATTGGGACAGAAAGTGAGGTGAAATCTTCTGAAGAGGTGCACAGACAGCAAAACAAATGTCACAGGGGTGATAACCCTTCCCTATGTTTTCCAAAAAGCTTAAAATAGATTTTTTGGCTGGAGCTATACTTTAAAAATGTACCAGTTCAAAATTACAAACAGATTCTACACAACAAACCTACAGTCCCTGTCTTGTATACTGCTGTTCAGAGTATATAGGGCCTAGGGGCCCCACACCTTTCCTTTTTTAATTTGGGTGCGGGGTTCCCCTTAATATCCATACAAGACGCAAGGGGCCTGGTAATGGACTGGGGGGGGTACCCATGCCGTTTGTCTCACTGATTTTCATCCATATTGCTGGGACCCGACATTACATTAAAGCCGCAAGCAGTTTTAAATGACTTTTATTCCTTTAAAAATGTCATTTTGTGCAGGGACTGTTCTAAGCACGGGAAACACATGCCACTTTACAGGCATACTATAGACACCCCCCAGGTACGATATTTAAAGGAATATTTCACTTTTTTTTTCACTTTAAGCATCATTAAAATTACTGCTCCTGAAAAAACACCTGTTTTTAAAAACTTTTTTTTGCATTGATACATGTCCCCTGGGGCAGGACCCGGGTCCCCAAACCCTTTTTAGGACAATACCATGCAAATTAGCCTTTAAAATTAGCACTTTTGATTTCGAACGTTCGAGTCCCATTGACTTCAATGGGGTTCTAAAGTTCGCGCAAATTTTCGGTCCGTTCGCAGGTTCTGGTGCGAACCGAGGGGTGTTCGGCTCATCCCTAATCAGAAATGCCCGCACACAAGTATGCCAACACTCTCACTGACAGCAATGCATGTTTGGAGCCAGATGCTAGATCTATCCGGGAGCCAGATCTGTGGGAGGTCGAGAAGTGTGAAAATAAATGCTTCTGAGGGTGTTTAAAGCACCAAACATCTGTAAGATCGACCGCCTGGGCCCAATGCATCAAGTCTGGATTGTGGATACGCTGGGGTTTGGAGGAATCCAAGGCTATATCTAAAAAAAATGATTGAAATCCCCAGCAAAGATAGTAGAGGTGCCAATTTCTCCTGGATAGTGTATAATATCCCAGGGGGAAAAGGCCGTGGAATACACACATTATTGAAAGCAAATGTATCATTCCTAATTTCCAGGATGATAAATCTACCCCCTGGAATCGTACAGACATAAATAAATCTCTTATAGCGAGTGATTAAAGAGTATGGCAACTCCCCTCACATAGCTGGAGTAAGTGGCATGGAAGGACTGTTGCACCCAGGCCTTACGGAGGGATAAGATTTTATTTCCCAAGAGGTGGGTTTCCCGTAGGAAGAGACTGTGCGGTTTGTGGAAATTAAAGAATTTAAACATGAGAGATTTGTTATTTAGACCTCTAATGTTCCATGACACTAGTTTGAGATCCATAACAAGGTTGTGAATAAGAAGCGAAATAGGATAAATGTATTAAATCGATAAGTAATTCGTAGGAGGGTCAGGAGGCAGAGAAAGTTGGTGTTCCAAGCTGGAGAGGGGACTCGCCATACTCGGGAGGAATAAACAGTACTGTGAAAGTATTGAAGGACATAAATACCAGGCTGAGGAAAAGCAGTGAAGCAGGGTAGATGTGGTTGCCATACTTACTAAACATAGTAAAACTAGATACTGACTGGGGACCCCATTAACAATTCCAGTCAGTTTTATACCCGTAACAATGAACAAAGCCTTCTTCTCAAAGTTACTCACTCCAGGGGTGTTGAGGGCAGCAGTTCCATTTATTCAATTTCTGCCAAAGAAGGGCAAAATTGTGAAGGAGTCATGTGGAGTAAGCTAAAATTTGCACATGAGGTAGCTCCATTAATAATGGGAAAGTAGTATGAGAAATTTAAGTCCGGTTATGAAAAGATCCATGCACCTGGTAAATTCAGGAGGTAAGGCACTGCGAAGTGGACGTAGGATATTAAAAGCAACCACGCAGGATGGTAGGGGGGACTTAAAAGATATCCAAGAAGGTCACCCCAGTCTATTGCAACTCCGATAAATAAAATAGATCATACTACACTAGTCCACAAGCAGACAGGAGCCCTGGGTCAGGTGCAGCTCTTACTACAAGGTGCATCCATGGGAGTATCGAAGAAGCGAATAGCTCCCTCATGCTGAACACCAGGGCGGCTGGGTAGAGCATGCAATTCAGCCAAGAAATCCTAGGAAAAGTAGAACCGAGGCATTACCGTAATGGAGTATGGGGTGCTTGTGGGCTCCTGAAAGGATCCTGTAGTTGAGAAAGTGGACCAAAAAGGGTCTAGGATTGGTCCTGGGGATGACATGACCCGTGGGCACTCGATGGGCTCTTTCAACCACATAGCTGGGAGAGACTTTCTCTGCAAATTCTGGATGGTCGACTTTGTTTCCTTCAGGGAGACCTAGGCCCTGGATGTTATTGCGCCGTAGCTGATTTTCAGCATCATCCGAGAAGGACTTGCACAGTACTTTGTAAACCTGGTATGGTGGTGGCGATAAGATCTTCAGTGGCTGAAATTCTAGACTCAGTTTCGGTCAGCCTCCCCCTTTTTTTTGTCTAGGTCATTCTATACAAGGTTACGTTCTTCAGTAAGGTGATTTATATTCGCAAGGAAAAATGTTTTACTATGCTCAATCGCTGCTACCTGCTGTACCATCCTGGGGTGGCTGGTGGGCTGGCTCCACTGACGCTGGGGTCTCTCTGGGTTCCATGTCTAGCTCAGCCAGTTCTGGAGCTTCCTGACCAAGGTTGCGTCAGGCTGTGAGGATGGGGTCAGTGGCAGCTGAATCATTGTGGCAGATTCTTTGATGGCATCTGCAGGAAGGCCAGGCAGCATGGGAGACCGCTGTGTAGGAGGATATCCTCACCTGGATGGATGGTCCTCTGGGTGCTCAGGAGGCATCCAAGATGGGTGTGGGCCAGAAGGACCTAGCAATCAGTTGCTGGATCCCTTGGGTAGGATCAGCTGAGTGGCTCCAAACAGCCCCTGCAATAAGGCAAAAGGGGTAGATGGGTTTCTCAGGTCAATAAACAGGAGCTCTGGGATGGATGAGGCTCCGTAAATACAGGAGGCAGACAAGATGGCGGTGGGCCGTGAGTGTGGTGAGCCGGTGACGGCTGGAATAATGCAGCAAGGAGGCAGACTGGCCAGGGACTGGAGCAGATGATAGAGAGGGACAGGCTGTGTGATTGAGAACAGAGCACGGATGGCGAAGGATTATAATCAGGATCTCCGGAGTTCCTCTCCAAAGCGGCTGCTGCGGCTCACATCCAGTCACGTCCCCCCTCCTATTTTTAGCCTTTTAAACTTGTAGAAAGGTCCCAGGCCTCCTTTGATCTGATGAGAACCTCCAGGGCCAGGGATAGCTGACATCCTTCTGCATATGGTGGGTTGTGAGGCATAGTGGGTGCAAGGTGGAAGTTATTGGGCGCCAGCCACCTCTTGAATGCAAAAGATGTTTATTTCTCTTACAAACTTTTATGGGGGAAAGAGGGTTAGGGTCAGGACACCCTTAAGTAGTTGTAAGTTGAATTAGCAGACTCCGAGGCTTTAATAGGACAGCGGTGCAGGCAAAGGCCTCCAGCAAGAAGCCACATCTGCACATGCAGGAATGCTGTCTCCTATGGCAACAGTCTTTAACAGTTCCTAAAACAAAGCGTGACAGTTCTTTTAACCTTCACTACAACTTCTCCTTGTAGTTCTTCAGCCCACTGTCTCTCTCTAGACCCTCTGATTCACTGCCACTGAATCCCTTGAGCTCCTCCAATCTTCACGGTGGTATCTTCCTCAAGTGTCAACCCTGCTTCTCTGCTGGGTCCCTAGCTTGGCTCTCTAGATACCTCTCAAGCTTCACCCACGCTGGCTTGCTTGGTCCCTAGCTTGACTTACAAGGCTGCTCTGCAAGCGTCACCTCCACTGGCTGGTTGCCTGGCTTGATTCCCACTTTAGTTTCCTGATTCTTTACCGTCCCCAGTTGGTGAGAATACTGCTCCAGTACTTGCTTCCGTTACTCACTGTGGTCCCTGGTAATAAGGTGGATGGTCCCTTATTGGTAACAGCTTCCCCTCTACCTCTGACCAAGACAGGTTCGTCGGCCGACAGAACCGTCAATTTTGGTTGGACTGTAAGCCGCAGTCTCAACCCTGCTCTGCTCTCTTGCTTCTGGATAGGCCCTTAGACAGCCAGACATCTGGCCTAGCAGCCAGATGTGCCCAGGATAGGCCCAATCTCCGGCCTAACAGCCTGGGCAATACGACACACGTCCACCCAGACTGCCGTCCAAGTGGCACCGAAAACTAGATTCTGACTCCACCCAAATATATAGGCTCTCCCAGCAGGCCAAGGGATTCAAGAAAACCTCTGCCCATTAGCTGAGATATCTCATATACCCATAACCTGACGTTGGGTTGCCCTTCTCAAATCTAGTACCACCAAGTACCCGGCCACCTAGTAGTAGAAGGGAAAAGTGCAACAAGGCCAAACTTAGGGAGAAATCAATAGATATATAGCAATCAACCAGGATAACTACTCCTGGCAAATACATTTGTGAGGAGCAACCCTGCCTAAACTCCAGGGTGCTACAAATATATAGCCCATGGGAATATATTTTGCAGTGTGTTGCCATACAGTCATTTTGAAGAATTCCCATTTCTGTTATGTGTTCATCGATGCCAATATTCCCTCCCAGTCAAAGTCTTGGAGAGCAGACCTCAGCCTTGTAAAATTTGCTAAAATTTACTAAAATTTGCATTTAGTGTTTTTATATTTCCAGTATGTGCTTGTAGTACAGCGAACATTAAATTGTGTTATGGTCCTTGCTACCCAGATGTTCTTTTATATGAACATTAGTAAAAAGCTCTGCATTGTTTGAGATTACTAGGTCCATCAGAGCATCGTTTAAAGTTGGGGCCTCTATTAACTATATCATAAAATCGTCTTGTAATAGGTTTATACATTTTTTGCCTTTTAAAGGATATGTAAAGGTTCGTTCTTTAAAAAAAAAAACGTCATACTTGCCTTCTCTGTGCAGTGGGTTTTGCACAGAGTGGCCCTGATCCTCCACTCCTGGCTCCTCCTCTTCTCGAGTGCACAGTTGGAGAGCACTCGAGTAATAACACTGTTCCAGTAGTGCTATTACTCCAGTCAATTTCAGTATTTAATATTTAAAATCCTCCATTATCAGAAAGGAAGTACTTGTGTAGGCATTGTTTTAAGAGACTGGAAATAATTTGGTTGGTCATTGAGTGTGGTGACGATCTAAGTCATAAAATTACTAGGTTCTTGGGTCCGACTTCCGGCATGTATGCAGCTCTTTCATAGCTCTGTGACTGATCTGAGATCATGTGCTAGATCCTGCTCAGCCATTGCTGTACTGAGCTTACACATTCTGCCTAATAATGGAATAATACTGGAGACCCTTCCTATCCAGCTGAAGATGTTGAAGATTGGTAAAGAAGGGCCTCCAACTTCTGGAGAGAGAGTGCTTCGGCCTTGAGGCAAGCCAAGCTGGCGGACGAAACACGCAGACCGGCGATCCCTCGCAAGCAGAAGATCAGCTGATCTGGGCCGAAGGGGATCAGAATGGTCGGAGTCTCCTGCATCACCTACAGAGGATCAGGCAGCCATGGAGTTCCTAGAGAGCCAGACTGATTTGGCAGCACAGGTGAAGCCAACATTGTCACAGATCATAGAGGGCATTAAAAAACGGTCAGGCCTTTCTCACCACTCAGCTAGAGATGCTCCGAGTGGACTTTTCACTACTTAAAGAATTCACTTAAAGTTTACATAAAAAAAAGGAAGAAAAAAATAATACATGCACGATTTTTGCAGGTAAAAAAAAAAATGAGCATGTATTTTTCATTGCAGGAGCCTGTAAAAGCATTGCACGAGTGAACAGCAGATCGCGGGTGCCATGCAGGTTTCCTGCAGATCTGTCAGTATATGGTACCTTGTACGAGCAAGCTGATACATTCTGATAGACTCAATGAACTACCACAGTGCCATGGTAGTTCGTTGAAAACTACAATCCGACAGCCACAAAGGCTACCAGACCTTGAGGACTGTGGATGAGTAATGCAGCCTGGAGGGCAGAGCCCCACAAGCCTGTGGAAGATGATATGGAAGATGACCTGCATTCCCTATTCGCCTCCTTTACAGATGTTATGGCGGAACACAAGACACAAGCAGTCAAGCTGGCGGATTTGGAAGACTGGCTCCGCTGTTTTCTAGGCTCAGAAGGTAGGAGTCCTGAGGGGTTTTTGATGGACTGGATGAAGAAATCATTGGGCGCAGACACTTTTTTTCTTTTATTTGCAATTGAATGTTGCTGCAGATTTGTTGGCTGCACATTCATGATCTCCCATTCCACCACATCCCAAATGTGCTCTATTGGATTTAGCTCTGGTGACTGTGGAGGCCATAGGAGTACACTGAACTCATTGTCATGTTCAAGAAACCACTCTGAGATGATTTGAGCTCTGTGCATTATTCTGCTGGAAGTATGGGTACACTGTAGTTATAAAGGGATGGACATGGTCAGGAACAATAGTTAGGTAGGCCGTGGAGTTTAACCACTTAAGCCTCGGACCATTTGGATACCCAAAGACCAGAGCACTTTTTGCGATTCGGCACTGTGTCGCTTTAACTGACAATTGCGCGGTTGTGCGACGTGGCTCCCAAACAAAATTGACATCCTTTTTTCCCCACAAATAGAGCTTTCTTTTGGTGGTATGCGCTATAAACAAATAGCGTCAATTTTGAAAAAAAAACGCATTATTTTTTACTTTTTGCTATAATAAATATCCCCCCAAAAAATATAAAAAAAACTTTTTTTCCTCAGTTTAGGCCGATACGTATTCTTCTACATATTTTTGGTAAAAAAAAAGCACAGACGTCATAGCGTCTACAAAATAGGGGATAGTTTTGTGGCATTTTTATTTCTTTTTTTTTTATACTAGTACTAGTGGTGATCAGCAATTTTTATTGTGACTGCGATCACATGGCAGACAGATCAGACACTTTTGGTGCGATTTTTGGAACATTCACATTTATACAGCGATCAGTGCAATTAAAAATGCATTGATTACTGTGTAAATGTGACTGGCAGTGAAGGGGTTAACCACTAGGTGGCGCTGTAGGGGTTAAGTGTGTCCTAGGGAGTGATTCTAACTGTGGAGGGGCTATGTGACACGACACTGATCACTGACCCCGATTACAGGGAGCTGTGATCAGTGTCAGTGTCACTAGGCAGAACGGGGAAATGCTTGTTTACATCAGCATTTCCCCATTCTTCCTCTTTGTGAGATGATCGCGGGTATCCCCGCGGACATCGAGTCCGCGGGACCCGCAATCACACTCACGGAGTTTGCGGCGGGTGCGCGCACCGCCAGCAGCGCGCACGTGATGGCACGGCGGCAAATTTAAAGGGACGTACCTGTACGCCCATTTGCCTGTCCGTGCCATTGTGTCGACATATATCTACATGCGGTGGTCAGCAAGTGGTTAAATACCACCAAAATAAATCTCTATTTGCGTGAACAAAATGATAAATATTTAGTTTGGGTACAGTGTTGCATGACCGCAAAATTGTTGGAGGTCGCGACGGGCGCCCGCAAACTGCTTCTTAAAGGGCAACATGCAGGTACGTTAATCTGCCTGTACGTGCCCTTCTGCCAACGTATATCGGCGTGAGCCAGTCGGCAAGCAGTTAAAGGATGCTCACTTGGTATTAAGGGGCCCAAAGTGTGCAAAGAAAATATCCCCCACATGATTAAATTACCTGCCTGAACCGTTTATACAAAGCAGGATGGATTCATGCTTTCAAGTTGTTTATGCCAAATTCTGACCCTACCATCTGAATGTCAAGCTGAAGTCGAGATTCATCAGACCAGGCAACATTTTCCAATCTTCTATTGTCCAATTTTGATGAGCCTGTGCGAATTGTAGCCTCAGTTTACTGTTCTTAGCGTACAGGAGTGGCACCCTGGTGTGGTCTTCTGCTGCTGTAGCCTATCTGCTTAAAGGTTCGATCTGTTGTGCATTCAGAGATGGTATTCTGCATACCTTGGTTGTAAGGAGTGGTTATTTAAGTTACTGTTGCCTTTCTATCATCTCAAATCTGTCTGCCCATTCTCATCTGACATCAAAAATGGATTTTCGTCCACACAACTGCCACTCACTGGATATTTTCTCTTTTTTAAACCATTCTCTGTAAACCCTAGAGAGAGCTGTGCATGAAAATCCCAGTAGATCAGTTTTTGAAATACCCAGACCAGCCCATCTGGCACCAACAATCATGCCACAGTCAAAGTCACTTAAATCCCCTTTGTTCCCCATTCTGATGCTTGGTTTTAACTTCAGCAAGTTGTCTTCACCACGTCTAGGTGCCTAAATGCATTGAGATGCTGCTATGTGATTGGCTGATTAGTAATTTGTGTTACCAAGCAATTGAACAGGTATACCTAATAAAGTGGCCAGTGAGTGTACATTTTAAAAATAAAGAAGCAGTCATTCAGAAAGCTAGGGACCTGCCAGATTTGACATACAATATCATCGATATCTTTCCTGAATTCTCGGTGGCAACACAAAGGCAAAGGGCAGCCTTTCAAAGTGTGAAGAGGAGTCTCCGGGATCAACATCTTCCATACAGTATGCTGCACCTGGGCAGGCTACATGTGAATGAATAATGGCAAGGTGCAGTTTTTTTTTTTTTTTTTACACCTGTGAAGGCTGAAAATTAGCTGGACTCCCTTGGTAGATCGTGAATTCCCTTGTATTCTTTTGTTGCTATGTAGAATTAGCTGGTTCTTGATTGGAGCTCCCATCTAACGGCCTTTCTTTTTTGGACTAGACCAGTGGTGGCGAACCTTGGCACCCCAGATGTTTTGGAACTACATTTCCCATGATGCTCAACTACACTGCAGAGTGCCTGAGCATTATGGGAAATGTAGTTCCAAAACATCTGGGGTGCCAAGGTTCGCCATCACTGGACTAGACCCTCTGTCTGTTATCACTGGATTCTGGCATCAATACTGGATGAGCTCAACTCTCTCCTGCTCAGTTATGGATGACTACACCACTGACACTTCTACTTTTTTGAGCTGGTCTCTTCTCATCCAAGTGGGTGTGGAAGAAACCCCCCACCCCCCCCAAAGTATTTTGTTCTATCGTTCAGGGCTGAAGCTCGTAGTAAGTTTGGGACTACGAGCTGGGTGGGTGGCTCTTTGTTACTGTTCAATTCCTGTAGTTATGTATGTTTTAATTTTTTTTGTTCTTTTATGCTGGGGTCTGGTACATATGGTATTATGCATGGGTTTGAGGTAATTCTTGATTGGGATGTTATCTTTGGGGACCTAGACCTCTCCCCTCCTGGAGCTGAGTTGCTGTCTTGAAACCACCAAGTGTTATTTCATGGAATGTCAGGGATCTGAATTCTAAAATCAAAAGGTCCTTTGTGTTTGGATTTACTTAGAGACGTAAACCCCACCTGATATTTTTTTCAGGAGACATACCTAAATGTGCAGAGTACTGGCTCTTAAACGAGTGTTTGTGGCCTATGGCCTTCATTTAGCATATTCAAATTATGCTAGAGGGGCTATTTTGATTGCCAAGTCATTATGTTGCTCTCTTAAAGAAATTATCACAGACCCCTATGGCAGGTACGGAATTGCTGTTCTCCACATTAACAGGTGCCTGTATGCACTTGTAGCTAATTATGTCCCCCCCCTGCTTCACGATTGCTTTTTGGGATGCGGTGATTGCTAAAGCACTCCGGGTGGTGGAGGGCTCAATTATCCTGGCTGGAGACCTTAACACAGCGACCTCTCGAATGCTCTTGCTAGACTTAGAACAGACCCCAAATGTGCCTCTCCCTTGGCTGCTTGCATTTCAAAATCTAATTTGAAAGCATGTTGGAGATGAAAATATCCTGATACTCACGAATACTCCTGTTACTTCTCAACATATTGGAAAAAAAACGAAAAGAAACTGCGCTAAGATATATAAATGCACCAAAGTGCAGCTAAACAGTAGGGGACTTCTATATGAAATAGTAGAAGCAGCAATTCTCCTGTGTAACACCAGTACAGTGACAAAGTAATAAAAGAAAATATAGAATCGCACTAAACCTGCAAATATAAATATCATCTCTTGCTGGTCTCAGCAAGGGATGACGTGTTATAAGAAGTATAGGCAACACGCAGGTTTTACACTATTGGAGTACTTATATTTTTGCATGCCATTCACATCCACCTATGGGCTTGAATTCAATGAGGCAGTTTAAAGAGTAGCGGTCCTGTTTGGTGTACATTGGAGATTGTACTACTACCACAGGCGTGGTAGTGCATGGGTTCTCGGTACGCCCTGGAGAATATATTTATACCACAGGCTTCCCTTGATCCTCTGTAATGGGGGGTCCTCGGCTTCTGGTAAGAAGTGATTCTCTATATAGCAGTGGTAGATTCAGCATAATCTTCACTATACCAACATTGAAGATTGACTTTATTTGTGGATGGATATTATATGAATGTCACTTATTTTAGCTATTTGCTCTAATTGAATGTGGAGTATTTATTATTTTGTGGTTTAGAAGGTTTTCATTCATGTGTATTTGTTGTGCTTATGGAATTTTTGGCTCTAGAAATTAATACTCATGCACTTGCACATTCATTTTTGATTCATGCTGAATTTTGGATTGCTCCTCAGTTGATGGGTGATCCATATTCACAGGTTTAGCGTGATTCTATATTCTCTTCGATTACTTCTCAACATATAATTCCCTCCCATATCTAGATCTCCCTAGGGCAATATTGGATCATTCACCGCTGCTGCTGACTATTTGCTTGACAGCCAGTGAGTAACAAATTGTGGAGACTCAGCCCGTTATAGTTAAAGGAAGACTGAGTTTAAAATTGAAACCTCAGTTAGTATGGCGTGAGATGCCTTTGAGGCTACCCTGCGGGGCATTAAGCAGATTAGATCAGACAGAGCATAGAGGGTCATAACATATGAAAAAGCAGTTTTAAATGCAGAACTGGAGCACATTAAAAATCCCTCCTCTATTAACTTTCAGGTGGGGAGGGAATCTCCACAGCAACTTAAGTTGCTTTTAGTGGGGAAAAAAAAAAAAAATCAAAAAAGCTGTTATATCAAAAACTTGTCTGAGTTTGGAGACCAGAACTGTACAATTTTATCCTACTTGGTGAGAACTGAATGCCCCTCCACCCCCTGTATCTATGATAGTTCTCAAGTTTAAGGTAGATGACATCACTCAGGCTGATTTTTTTATTTTTTTCCCCAAACTCTATACTTCTCAGGCTACATATACCCTGGAGGAGCTGCTGTCATACCTATCCCATATGAAACTTCCAGTCCTTTCAATGGTCAGCAATGCTAAATTAGATCTTCCTATCACATCCAAGAAAATTGATGCAGCTATAGCATCCTTTAAACAGAATAAAACCCCAGGCCTAGACAGATACCCAATTTAATGGTACTAGACCTATGCAGAGTACCTGACCCCTAAGCTATTGTCTGTGTATTTAGATACCTTTTAAGCAAGGTGTTCTGCTCGATTCTTTAAGGGAAGCACAAATTGTATTGATACCAAAGCAGAACAAGGACCCCAAAAATTGCAAGTCTTAAAGACCAATATCTCTGATCACTTAAAAATCTTAGCCAAGGTTTTGGCATGCAAATTGAACAAGGTTATTGATACAATTATCAAATCAGAGTATTTTGACAAATCATAATTTTTATCCATATTGTCCAACTCCAAGCTGTATAAACTTGAATGCTTATTTAAGCATATCAGGTGATGTGTAATAAGGTAGGGTGTGACATAAGGAGATGAACACCCTATATCAAGATGTGCATAATTATTGGGAAGCTTCTTTGCCTCAGGCAAAATGGGCCAAAAAAAAAAAAAAGATTTAAAACTGACTCTGAAAAGTAAAAAAAAAAAAAAAAAAGTCTTTCAGAGGGATGCAACACTTTTTTAAAATTGCTAAGATTTTGGGACGTGATCACATACCCATCAAACATTTTGTTGCAAATAGTCAATAGGATCGCAAGAAACATGTTGAAGAAAAAGATGCAAATTAATTGCCAAAGATTTGAGAAGAACCAAACGTGAAGCTTCCAGAAACCAAATTCCAGAACTGCAACCTACCTGGAGGGCCCAGAAGCACAACGTGTTTAGTACTCAGAGACATGGCCAAGGTAAGGTAGGCTGAAACCTGACCACCACTGAACAGGACACATAAATTAAAGCGTCAAGATTGGGCCAAAAAATACCTAAAGACAGGTTTTTCTAAGTTTTTATGGACTGATGAGATGAGAGCGACTCTTGATGGACCAGATGGATAGGCCTGTGGCTGGATCAGTAACAGGCACAGATCTCCACTTCGACTTAAATGCCAGCAAGGTGGAGGTGGGGTACTGGTATGGGTTGGTATTGTTAAAAATGAGCTACTTGGACCTTTTCAGGTTGAAGATGGACTCAAAAATCAACTCCCAAAAATACTGCCAGTTTTTGGAAGACACTTTTTTCAAGCAGTGGTACAGGAAAAAGTCTGCATCTTTCAAGAAGACCATGATATTTGTGCAGGACAATGCTCCATCGCATACAAAGTACTCAACTGCGATGCTAGCCAGTAAAGGCCTTAACCGGTTCCCGACCGCCTCCTGTAGATATATACGTCGGCAGAATGGCATGGCTGCGCAAAGTAACGTACCCGTACGTTACTTCGAATTGGCCGCCGGCGGCACGCCTGCCGCGATCTCTGTGAGTCGGGTCGCGGGTCCCGCGGACTCGTTCACCGCGGGCATACCCGCTATCGCCTCACGGAGAGGACAAACGGGGAGATGCCTTTGTAAACAGCATCTCTCCGTTCTGCTTAGTGACAGTATCACTCAATCTCTGCTCCCGGTCATCAGAGCAGAGATCAGTGACGTCACACACACTGCCCATCCCCCTGACAGTTAGAATCACTCCCCTAGGACATACTTGACCCCTTCACTGCCAGTGTCATTTACACAGGAATCAGTTTGCACTGATGGCTGTATAAATGACAATGGTCCCAAAAATGTGTCAAAAATGTCCGATGTGTCCGCCATAATGTCGCAGTCACAATAAAAATCGCTGATCACCGCCAAAACTAGTAAAAAAAAAATATTATTAATAAACATGCCATAAAACTATCCCCTATTTTGTAAACGCTATAACTTTTGCGCAAACCAATCAATAAATGCTTATTGCGATTTTTTTTTACCAAAAATGTGTAGAAGAATACGTACGGGCCTAAACTGAGGAAAAAAATTTTTAAATATATTTTTTGGGGATATTTATTATAGCAAAAAGTAAAAAATAATGCGGTTTTTTCAAAGTTGTCGCTCTTATTTTGTTTATAGCGCAAAAAATAAAAATCGCAGAGGTGATCAAATACCACCAAAAGAAAGCTCTATTTGTGGGGGGAAAAAAAAGGACGTCAATTTTGTTTCGGAGCCACGTCGCATGACCACGCAATTGTCAGTTAAAGCGACGCAGTGCCGAATCGCAAAAAGTGCTCTGGTCAGGAAGGGGGTAAACCCTTCCGGGGCTGAAGTGGTTAAAGATGAAAGAACAAGGACATGTGCCTCTTCCTCACCTGACCTAAACCCTATTGAGAACTTGTGGGCCCTTCTTAAATGGGAGATTTACGGTGAAGGAAACCAGTACACCTCTCTAAACCGTGTCTGAAAGGCTGTGGTTTCTGCTGCACAAAAAGTATTAAGAAACTTATGACTTATTAAAAAAGGCAGGGTGGTTATTTTGGTCACTGATTTATTTATTTATTTTTTGGAGATGTCAGAAATGTTTATGTGTAAATTAAGTTGTTTAACTTATTCTCTCTTTAGCAAGTTTAACCCCTTCCCGCCGAGCGTACGCAGATGTGCGTACTTGGCTTTCGGGGGTTATACCAGGATGATGCCAGCAGCTGCAGGCATCCCAGTACTGTTTTTTTTAAAGCCGGCGATCAGCTTTCCTGGTATAACAACCGATGGGGCTAAAAGCTGCTCGGCTGTTATACTGGAGGAGCGGGAGGGGACGCCCCCCCCTCCCGCTCTTACCGGGCTTCCCTTCCATCGGAGGGCCTGATGACCAATCCGCCACCTCTGGCGGCCAGGGACAGACTGAAAAGAAGCCATGAGTGGCTTCGTTCCAGCCTCCTAATAGTAAACACGGAAGCAACGTCATGACGTCGCTTCCCGTTTACTCGGCTGCCAATGGCGCCGGTTTTAAAAAAAAATATACAGTATTCAGAATTGCCGAAAATGGCAATCTGAATACTTTGAAGTGCAAAGGAGGGATCGGGGGTCTTTTAGACCCCCGATCCCTCCATAAAGAGTACCTGTCACCACCTATTACTGTCACAAGGGATGTTTACATCCCTTGTGACAGCAATCAAAGTGATCAAAAAAATTTTAGTTTTTTTAAAAACACAATTTATTAATATAAAAATAAATAATTTTTTTTTTTTTTAAAGCATCCCCGCAAGCTCGCACAGCAAAGAAAACGCATACGGAAGTCGCACCCACATATGTAAACAGTGTTAAAATCACACATTTGAGGTATCGCTGCGATAGTCAGAGAGAGAGCAATAATTCTAGCACTAGACCTTCTCTAACTCTAACCTGGTAACCATTATATGACGATGCTATACTGCACTGGTGACAGTATGTAAGATATAAAAATAAACTTATGGCAAGAAATTACAGCTTCAAAAAACCCTGTCATGCTTCTTACTAAATACCCTGGATGGTCTACTTACCAAAAAGGGGTCATTTGGGGGGTATTTCTACTGTCCTGGCATTTTAGGGCCTCGAGAAAGGAGTCCATCAGTACATCTGGCTTAACCAATTTTCAGATATATACCATAGTTTGTGGACTATTACTTTCACACAGAATAAATAATATACACAGATTTGGGTTATTTTCAACCAAAGAAATGTACCAGAATACATTTTGGGCTAAATTTGTGAAGAACAAATATTTGCAAAATTTTATAACAAAACAAAATCATTTTTTTTTTTCTTCAACATTGTCTTTTTTGTTTAAATTTAGCAAAAAATAAAAAGCCCAGTGGTAATTAACCACTTAAGCCTCAGTGTGCTGCCCCAACAGGGCATAGAATTTATATAGATTGTTTTCCGAACCATTTTCTATGGACGTTTATATTCAATTCACATGCTGCCATCTAGTGACCTTTTGTGGTAAAGCACTTGTTTCTCAAGTTTATTTTCCTTTATGTTATGACACACTTCCTTTGTATGTAATGCTCCACCCTTCTTCCTGTGTTTTGTACTTCCTGTGTCATCAATGCATCTGCAAGCCACATGTAGCAGGGCACATGTATTCTGCATAGTAAGCTACAGACAATATCTTTTGACCGCATGTTTGTATCCTGTCATCTGCTGTAATCTGATGTTCAGAATAAAAGCATCTTGTGGATGGAATTGGTATTTGACAAGTTCAAACTATCTGATGAAGATTGCCCTCAGTGATTATATCTTATACAGGCCAGGCATTGAGGTCTCACAAGGGATAGTCGCTTCACAACAATCGGAGTAAGAATAGTCAAAAGATGTATAGAATTGTATAGATGTATAGAATCCCACACCCTGCTGTGTATGTGTGTGCCTGATCTGCAATCAAACTCAGTGCCATCCGCTATCTTGTGAAAGCACATGGTCGCACAAACTTACTGCACCTCATGTGAATGTTAAAAAATTCTCTATATTGAACTGTGTTACCCCCACCTGTTTAAGCTGCTGTTCGTCTTCTTAAAGAGACAGTACCATTTCTTGAAAAAACGTCTAGACAAGACTGAGCACCCCTCTGTGACTGAACCAACGTAGATTCATCATGCCTCTGAACCCACACATGTACAGGGAGCAAATTCTGCAGATATTGCCGAACAGAGTGTGCCATCTGTCAGACTTCTAGAACAGAACTTCACAATGCATGTCAGTTTTGTCACACTTTAATGATCGATCAGCTGAACTAGGACTCTATAGATCACTTATCTGCCGTGTATGAGCGCTACCAGCGGCTGTTTGCAAAATACACAGCTTACTTGCAGGACTGTAATATAGAGGACTCCTCAGCAGAGCTGACCAGGGCTGATGCACTAAACCAAAAAAGGGATATCCCAGTGTAAGGCAGAACTCCGCATTGCTCAACTGCAGGAGACCAGATCTCACAGATCCACATCAACCAAGCACACTGCATGTTCTTCTAGATCCTCTTGCTCCAGAAGTTCAACATTAAGTGATAAGATAATAGAGCCCCGCGCTGATGTGGAATCAAAAAAGAGTGCAAAGCTCCTTTACCAGAAAGGAAGCAGAAGTACATACACAAAAGGCAGCTCATCATGCAAAGATGGTAACTCACCAGAGATGGAAGCTCACCAAGCAGAAATAGAAACACAAAAAGGCAAAGATGCAAGCAGGGATGAAAGCTCAACAAGCAGAGGCAGATTCCCAATTAAAGATTCTGCAAATTAAAAAGGAAGAAACAGCTGCCATAGCAAGGCTGAGAGTTCTCAAACAAGCGATGGGAGAAAGTGCTAACTCAGACTGGTCCATCCCAGCGGAACTGCAAGACCCAGTTGATCGCACCAGTGAATATGTACTAAAGCAGAATACTTGCAATGATACAGAGTCATCTCCTGTACATCTTACTAACAACACTGTTCTGACTCGCAACACAGAGACCTCTTAGCTCCAAATGCCTGAGCCTTTTCAAGTCTACAACACAAGTGCATCTATGCAGCAAATCACATCACCTTTTGCTGACAAGGTGACTTCTAGTGACAAGCTGCAGCTCAAGCCACAGCCAGCACAAGCCTTAGGGACTACACCACAGTTAAACGCTCTTGCAACATCATTTCATCCTGGTAAACCTCACCCTACTTCACCAGAAAACTTTTACACCTGAGGGATTCCACAAGTTACTTTGGTCCCACGAAGAGTGAGAGATCAGACTTGAATGACTTCACCAGATATATGGTATGCCGTGAGCTCATTAACACTACCCTCTCAAGGTTTGATGGCTGTCCGGAGAGCTACAGGGCCTGGAGATCAACCTTCAAAGCTGTCATTGCATGATCTCAACCTTATTACCAAGGAGGAACTTGATTTGCCCAGAAAGTGGCTAGGGCCAGAATCTGCAGATCGTGTTAAAAGGACGGAGAACAGTGCATGTTGACCACCCAGATGCAGGTCTTGTTGCTGCATGGGCAAGACTTGAGCAAGCCTATGGTAGCTCTGAAGCCAAAGAAAGCGCTCTATTCAAGAGACTGCAAAACTTCCCAAAAATAGGGAACAAAGACTATCGCAAGCTCGAAGATCTGACTGATCTTCTCATGGAGCTGGAGTTGGCAAAGACAGACCCGCGTCTACCTAGACTAAGCTTCCTGGACACTGCTCATGGTGTCAATCCAGTGGTGTCTAAACTGCCATACGGCTTGCAAGAGAAATGGCCACAACAGGGCTCAAGGTACAAAAGAGACTAAAACGCATCTTTTCCTCCATTCGCATATTTTTGCAGGTTCATCAATGATCAAGTCTGGATGAGAAACGATCCCAGCTTCATAAAGGTATGATAACATAGCAGCTAAACATAGAGACTTTAATAGAGCAATATCTGTTAAAAGGACAGACATCTTCACCACCCGTATCCTCTCCTACTCACCAGAGCGATTCGGGTAACAGAGATAAAGACCCTAATCGTCAGTGCCCTATTCACAAGAAGCCTCACCCTCTGAAGAAATGTCGTGGGCTTAGGGCAAAGATGTTACAAAAGTGCAGGGAGGTTCTTCAGAAACTTGGAATATGCTACAGGTGCTGTGCTTGTTATGGACATTTTGCTAAAGACTATAAAAGTTGTCATCAAGTGCACAGAATGCAGTAGCGACAGACATTTTGCAGCTATGCATCCGGGCCCACCCCCAGACAATTCACAGCAGCCTCCTACCTCCAGCCCGGTCTCAAGTCATGGCGGGGAGCAACAAGGTCATGCTCCAGCCACAGGTAAAGTAAAGTTTCTTCTTCATGCACAGAAGTCTGTGGAGAAGGCTTAGATCACAAATGCTGTGCTAAGATATGCTTAGTCAAGATATACCCAAAGGGTCAAAATGAGGAAGCTATAAAAACGCCATAATAAATGAACAGAGCAACAGATCCCTGGTTAAGCCTAAATTCTTTGAGATCTTTGGTACAGAGGGACATGCATCACCGTATACTCTCAGAACCTGTTCTGGTCGTGAAGAGACCTTTGGTGGAAGGGCCGATGGGTTCATGGTCTCATATCAATAAGGGAGAGGGCATACCCCTACCAACATTAGTCGAGTGTGAACAGATACCAGATGAAAGGTAGGAAATTCCTACTGCAGAGGCTGCATATCATCGGCCTCACTCGAGGCACCTTGTTAATAAAATTCTTGCAATGGACATGAATGCTGAAGTCTTGATCTTGCTAGGAAGAAACATTCTCAGAGTACACAATGTATGCAAACAGTGCAATGGACCTCATGATGCCCCTTACGCACAAAAACTCGATCTAGGCTGGGTAAACGTGGGGGACGTATGCTTGGATAGAATGCGTATGTCATCCTAGATACACTCCTTCAAAACCTACATGTTAGGAAACGGACGTGCATCCCACTTCAAATAGTGTCCTCGCCATTACAAAGTAAAAGAAAAGCCCCTTGACATCATCCAAGTACCTGATGTCACACCTAACCTTTGTGATGACAACCTAGGTACCACTGTGTTTTGTACTACAAGCGATGACAACAAAATAGCCTTGTCAGTCGAAGACAGAGTTCATAAAAAATAATGGACAAAGAGTTATTCCAGGATGAGTCTAACAGCTGGGTTGCACTATTACCTCTTCGTGCTGCAAGGGTTAAACTCCCAACCAATCGTGAACAGGCTCTATCCAGATTCAATTCACTTCAATGAACACTAAAGAACAGGCCTGAAATGAAGGACCATTTCATCGCTTTTATAAAAAAGAATCTTTGACGGTGTGCATCATCCACGTAAGCCAAAACAAATCAGGGTAGTATTTGACACCAGTGCCAAGTATCAAGGCGTATCCCTGAACGATGTTCTTCTCATTGGTCCGAACCTAACCAAACAACCTTGTAGGTGTACTTATGAGGCTTAGAAGAGAGCCAGTTGCCATAACTGCTGACACTGAACAAATGTTTCATTGCTCCACTGTGCGTGAAGACCAAAGGAACCTCCTAAGGTTTCTGTGGCACCGTGACAACATGGACAATGAGATGATTGAATACCGCATGAAGGTACATGCTTTCGGAAATAGTCCCTCACCCGCTGTTGCAACATACGGTTTACGAAGGACTGCCCTTGATGGGGAAAGGAGTATGGCATGGATGCTGGACACTTCGTCGAGAGAGACTATGTGGACGACTGACTTAAATCTTTACCTACAGATGAAGAAGCCATAGACCTGCTCCAAAGGACACAATGTATGCTTTCCGAGGCTAACCTCAGACTACACAAGATTGCCTCAAATAGTGTTGCGATCATGCCACAGGGTTTAAAGGCTTGAATCTGGGAATGGACATACCACCTGTATAGAGAAGTCTGGGCCTATGGTGGGACTTAATAAAAGACTCCTTCGGTTTTCAAGTCAGTTCTGCAGACAAGCCATTTACCAAACGTGGTGTTCTGTCAGTAGTGAACAGCCTATACGAGCCATTGGGATTCGTAGCTCCCATCACCATACAAGGTAAATCCTTAGACAGTTCTCAGAGACTATTAAAGATTGGGATCCTGGAAACAATCTCTACATGCCTTAGATGGAATCCGTATACCACGTTGCTACACTTCTACCTCCCTTGCCACAAGTCAGAGGAAAGAGCTTCACATCTTTTCAGATGCATCTGAGGCCATAGCAGCTGTCGCTTACCTCAAGATTCTAATCAAGCCCACATAGGGTTTCTGTTTGGGAAAGCTAAGTTAGCACCCAAGCCTGAACACACGATTCCCAGGCTTGAACTTTGTGGGACTGTGCTAGCTGTAGAAATAGCAGATTTCATACTGCATGAGCTAGACATTCAGATAGATGACGTCAGATTCTACACAGACAGCAAAGTTGTTCTGGGCTACATATACAACCAAACTAAACGTTTCTAGGTCTATGTCAGAAACCATGTAGAGAGAATAAGGAAATCTAAACCTGAACAATGGCATTATGTTCCATCTGAAATTAACCCTGCAGATTATGCCACCAGGCCAGTGTCTGCAAGTGTCTTTGCAAATTCTTCTTGGTCAACAGGTCCTGAATTCCTGCTGGATCATCCAGAAGAAACCACAGCTGATGTCTTCAGTCTTCTAGAACCTGACAAGGATCCAGAGATTCGTCCTGAAGTTAAAACCCTCGTCACCAGAACTAAACAAAGACTCGCCTTGGGCTGTCAATGCTTTGAACGTTTCTCCAAGTGGAGAAGGCTTGTACGCACCATCGCAAGGTTAGTTCATATTGAAGATTGCTTCCACACAAAGCCCACAGATGCTCACTGTCAAGGTTGGCACGTGTGCCAAAATCTGCTTTCTGCAAAAGACATTGCTGAAGGTTAACGATCATAATACACAGTGTAAAGAGTGTCTTTGGCTCAGAAATTAAATGCGTCCGTGACAAGAGGAACATTGCAAAAAAACAGTCCAATTTCCAACCTGAATCCATTTATTGACAATGATGGCATGTTAAGAGTTGGTGGACGTTTAAACAAGGCTGCAGTGTGTGGACAAGAACAGAATCCTCTTATTACACATGCTCGCCATCACATCACATCACCACTTTGCTCATACGGCACTACCATGAAGGGGTTATGCACCAAAGTAGACACTTCACAGAGGGTGCCATAAGAGCTGCAGGCATTTGGATTATAAAAGCAAAAAGACAGATCACAGCTACACTGCACAGCTGTGTTCAGTGCTACAAACTGAGAGGTAAACACCAGCAAAAGCAAATGTCAGATTTGCCAGCTGACAGGTTAAGTACTGACCCACCTTTCACTCATGTTACATAGTAGGTGAGGTTGAAAAAAGACACAAGTCCATAAAGTCCAACCTATGTGTGTGATTATGTGTCAGTATTACATTACATATCCCTGTATATTGCGGTCATTCAGGTGATTATCTAATAGTTTCTTGAAGTTATCAATGCTCCCCGCTGAGACCACCGGCTGTGGAAGGGAATTCCACATCCTTGCCGCTCTTACAGTAAAGAACCCTGTACGTAGTTTAAGGTTAAACCTCTTTTCTTCTAATTGTAATGAGTGGCCACGAGTCTTATTAAACTCTCTTCTGCGAAAAAGTTTTATCCCTATTGTGGGGTCACCAGTACAGTATTTGTAAATTGAAATCATATCCCCTCTCAAGCGTCTCTTCTCCAGAGAGAATAAGTTCAGTGCTCGCAACCTTTCCTCATAACTAAGATCCTCCAGACCCTTTATTAGCTTTGTTGCCCTTCTTTGTACTCGCTCCATTTCCAGTACGTCCCTCCTGAGGACTGGTGCCCAGAACTGGACAGCATACTTCAGGTGTGGCCGGACCAGAGTCTTGTAGAGCGGGAGAATTATCGTTTTATCTCTGCAGTTGATCCCCCTTTTAATGCATGCCAATATTCTGTTTGCTTTATTAGCAGCAGCTTGGCATTGCATGCCATTGCTGAGCCTATCATCTACTAGGACCCCCAGGTCCTTTTCCATCCTAGATTCCCCCAGAGGTTCTCCCCCCATTGTATAGATTGCATTCATATTTTTGCCACCCAAATGCATTATTTTACATTTTTCTACATTGAACCTCATTTGCCATGTAGTCGCCCACCCCATTAATTTGTTCAGGTCTTTTTGCAAGATTTCCACATCCTGCGGAGAAGTTATTGCCCTGCTTAGCTTAGTATCATCTGCAAATACGGAGATTGAACTGTTTATCCCATCCTCCAGGTCGTTTATGAACAAATTAAATAGGATTGGTCCCAGCACAGAACCCTGGGGAACCCCACTACCCACCCCTGACCATTCTAAGTACTCCCCATTTATCACCACCCTCTGAACACGCCCTTGTAGCCAGTTTTCAATCCATGTACTCACCCTATGGTCCATGCCAACGCACCTTATTTTATACAGTAAACATTTATGGGGAACTGTGTCAAATGCTTTTGCAAAATCCTGATACACCACGTCTACGGGCCTTCCTTTATCTAGATGGGAACTCACCTCCTCATAGAAGGTTAATAGATTGGTTTGGCAAGAATGATTCTTCATGAATCCATGCTGATTACTGCTAATGATATCATTCTTATTACTAAAATCTTGTATATAGTCCCTTATCATCCCCTCCAAGAGTTTACATACTATTGATGTTAGGCTAACTGGTCTGTAATTCCCAGGGATGTTTTTTGGGCCCTTTTTAAATATTGGTGCTACATTGGCTTTTCTCCAATCAGCTGGTACCATTCCAGTCAATAGACTGTCTGTAAAAATTAGGAACAACGGTCTGGCAATCAGTTCCCCAAGTACCCCCGGTTGCAAGCCATCTGGTCCCGGTGATTTATTAATGTTAAGTTTCTCAAGTCTAATTTTAATTCCGTCCTCTGTTAACCATGTAGGTTCTTCCTGTGTTGTGTCATGAGGATAAACACTGCAGTTTTGGTTACTGAAGCCCCCCCGATTCACTCGTGAAGACTGAGGAGAAGAATAAATTCAATACCTTTGCCATCTCCCCATCCTTTGTAACCAGATGTCCTTCCTCATTCTTTATGGGGCCAATATGGTCTGTCCTCCCTTTTTTACTGTTTAAATACTTAAAGAATTTCTTGGGATTTTTTTTGGTCTGGATGTCTTTGGGCCATGGATGGTAACAGCCCGCAGAACTCGAGGTGGCCAAGCATGAATGTGCGTGCAGTACACATTGAAGTAATAGAATCAATGGATGCCTCAAGTTTCCTAAATGCTCTAAGACGATTCCTAGCCATCAGAGGACCAGTCAAGACACTAAGATCTGACTGTGGAACTAATTTCGTTAGAGCCTGTCGAAAGTTACAGCTCAACTCTAGACCAATCCAAGACTTTTTAGCTGAAAAAGGCTGTACATGGGTTTTCAATCCTCCTCATTCTTCCCACATGGGTGGCTCATGGGAGAGAATGATAGATATCACACGTAAAATATTGGACTATGCTTATGGACTTTAACTCCACAAGACTTACTCACTAGATTCTAACCACCTTCCTCTTCCTGGCAGAGGCATCTGCCATAATCAATTCAAGACCACTTGTTCCGGTGTCCAAAGATCCAGAGACCCTAACTATCCTTACCCCAGCTACTCTTCTTACCCAGAAGCTTGAGTCTGTTCCTATTCCACCTGGAAACTTTAAAGCAGGAAATCTGTGCTATGACCAGTGGAAACTAGTACAACACCTCGCCAACTGCTTCTGGAATCGTTGGAAGATGGAGTATCTTTCTACTCTGCAAGGACGCAGAAAATGGCAACGGCTGAACTCTAACATACAAGTTGGAGATCTTGTTCTGCTTAAGGACCAGCAAGCTGAAAGAATCGAATGGCCCATGGGACTTATTTTAAAGAGCGTTCCTAGTGATGATGGTAAGGTACGTAAGGTGAAGGTGAAGGTTTCAAGAAAAGGGACTGTAAAGACTTTCATCAGACCTATCATGGAACTTATTCTGCTCCTTACTCTTTGGAGAATTAACTTGTTTGCTTATGCTGCTAGATCCCACCTGTGACTTAAAGAAGAAAGTGTCTTGAACTTTAGTTGACATAACTTGAAGCCTTATATTAAGAGTTATAGTTATTGCATTATATGTGTGTTCTTTTTAAGTCTTTCAGGTCTTCAAGACATCCAGCAAACTACACTGTTATTTACAGTTGCATCACTACCGTTCTGTTGCAGTGACATTGTGACATTTACCATGCCAGACGGGGAGTACGCTGCCCCAACAGGGTATAAAATTTATATAGATTGTTTTCCTAACCATTTTCTATGGACGTTTATATTTAGTTCACATACTGCCATCTAGTGACCTTTTGTAGTAATGCACTTGTTTCGCAAGTTTATTTTCCTTTATGTTATGACACACTTCCGTTGTATGTAATGCTCCACCCTTCTTCCTGTGTTTTGTACTTCCTGTGTCATCGATGCATCTACAAGCCACAATATCATCTTTTGAACGCATAAATACTACAACCTATTCATCTGTTTGTATCCTGTCATCTGATGTTCAGAATAAAAGCATCTTGTGGATGGACAAGTTCAAACTATCTGATGAAGATTGTCCTCAGTGATTATATCTTATACAGGCCAGGCATTGAGGTCTCACAAGGGATAGTCGCGTCACAACAATCAGAGTCAGAATACTGGGACCATTCGGCTGGCCAAAGACCAGAGCACTTTTTGCGATTCGGCACTGCATCACTTTAACTGACATTAACTTGTGTGGTCATGCGACGTGGCTCCCAAACAAAATTGACGTCTTTTTTCCCCACAAATAGAGCTTTCTTTTGGTGGTATTTGATCACCTCTGTGGCTTTTATTTTTTGCACTATAAACAAAAAAATAGCGAATTTTGTAAAAAACGCATTATTTTTTACTATAATAAATATCCCTAAAAATATATATAAATTTTTTTTTCCCTCAGTTTAGGCCGATACGTATTCTTCTACTTTTTTTTACCAAAAATATCGCAATAAGCATTTACTGATTGGTTTGCGCAAAAGTTATAGCGTCTACAAAATAGGGGATAGTTTTATGGCATTTTTATTTATTTTATTTTTTTTACTAGTAATGGCGACGATCTGCGATTTTTATCGAGACTGCAACATTATAGGGGACAGATCGGACACTTTTGGCACTATTTTGGTACCATTCACATTTATACAGCAATCACAAATGCATTGATTACTGTGTAAATGTGACTGGCAGTGAAGGGGTTAACACTAGGTGGCGCTGTAGGGGTTAAGTGTGTCCTAGGGAGTGATTTTAACTGTAGGGGGGTGGGCTACGTGTGACATGACACTGATCACCGCTTCCGATTACAGGGAGCTGTGATCAGTGTCCTGTCACTAGGCAGAACAAGAACGGGTAAATGCTTGTTTACATCAGCATTTCCCCATTCTTCCTCTCCGTGAGACGATCGTGGGTATCCCCGCGGACATAGAGTCCGTGGGACCCGCGATCACACTCACGGAAGCAAATTTAAAGGGACGTACCTGTACGCTTATTTGCCTATCTGTGCCATTGCCTCAACGTATATCTACATGCGGCGGTCAGCAATCGGTTAAATACCACCAGAATAAATCTATTTGCGTGAACAAAATGATAAATATTTAGTTTGGGTACAGTGCTGCATGACCACAAAATTGTCATTCAAAGTGTGACAGCACTGAAAGCTGAAAATTGGCCTGGGCAGGAAGGGGGTAAAAAGTGCCCCGTTTTGAAGTGGTTAAAGTAGTTGCATTAGCAGAAGAAAATTGGAGCAGTACTGGAGCTCTTACTCATAGGAGTCGCTGCTACACATTAACAAGGATTACTATGGACAATTTCTCCAAATTGGTTAATAAATCCACCCAAGTTTATAAATCCACCTTTGTAAATGATTGCTTCCTTTGATAGAAAAGAAATCTGTTTCGTATCATTCTATACATGGTTTTATTTTTCAGAAACAAACTTTAAAAGTAATAAAAACATTTTTAGATCATAAACAGGCTTTATTTGTCCTCTAAACACACACACAGCTTACAGTATTCATGTACAAAAGAACATAGGAACGCTAAATGGTTTTCAAGTAAATAAAGACCTTCAGACCTATCTGTATGCCAAGACAGGCTGTAATATGAATATATTAATGGTTTTAAAAATATAAGCTGCTTTGACTTTGTTAAAAAAAAAAAAAAAAAAATTCATCCCATGTACAAGAAAATTTGTATTCCTCATGAAACTGTAAATTTATGCAGTTAGCATCTTAAAATATGTGAAGACACAATCAAAACAGTAAGCATAGAAGCAATGATTAAATAGAAGACATTGCTAGCTGCATTCAACTCTATCATCTGTATTGCATTATTGTCATTATTGCATTTTACACCTGATGTGCAAGAGGTCATCACTTGTTTTACTACAATAATTTACTAATTATATTTCTTATTTTTAGTGTGTGACAATGCTGATGGTTTTGTGAACCAAAATAACCCAAAATAATAAAAATTTGTTTATTTCACAAACATATACAGATAAGGCCTATCAGAAAACATTCATCTTGCTTACTCTGACCCTTTTAAGTGCAAGATTTATAATATGAACAAGCAGTAACTATTTACAAGAAACTAGGAAAGCTTGACACTTTTTCATTAGGTGAAATATTTCTATTCAGCACTTAAAATGTTGTACAGTTGAAACAAGTGGTGTAAAAATAAAAATAAAATTTTGGAGATACCATAAACCAAGACTTCCCCCTTGCCACCAAAATCTGCATCAAACTAATAAAAACTGCTACAGAGCATAAGCTAATAATGCAAACATACAGGTGGTGAGATTATGTTTCTAGGGAAAGAGCGCCTTCCAAAACAACCTGAGCCAGAAGGGAAGCTTAAATGCACACATATGCCTACTGGTATCTTCATTTGCTATCTCAGGTCAGCCCAATCATTAAAAAGTTTCTATTAATATTACATTATGGCAAATGCAGCTTAGAATGTGAGACATCCCTTGCTGCAGGTGGTAAGGCTCCATATCTGGTGGAAGAGACTAAAATTGCAGTTGAGTAATCAGGGAAATAAGTTGAAGTTAACTCAAACTGAATATACAAGTTTTTGGGTGGAATGGCCCATCAGAGAATTAAAACGCTGCAACGAAGCCAGTGATTATTATGGACCTCTGTGTATTTCACCCATTAAATCCTAGCTCCAAAATTATGTTACAAAAGAAAAGGCTCAACGTTAGAACAATGTTGGAGGCAAAGCTGGAATGGCCAGATGTGTAGGCTTCTAACATTTTTCATGCTTCCAACATAAACTGTTCATTTGAAAGAACTCTGTTAACAGTATAACCACCATTCTTTGCAGAAAACCCGAAGGAAGAGGGTCCTTTTTCTGTGTATTCTGCATCACTGGGGCTTCATTTCACAGCAAATTAGATCTGAGAATGGTAAGACAATACACAATTCTCTTTTCCCCCTAAAAATAAGCATCATTCCAAAAGATCCTGAAAGAAAAAAAATTGGGTTTGAATATCATATCAATATGTATTATCTAGACAGATTTTACTAATCTTGAACAAAAGTTTTAGTTGCATTAATACAGGATAAACATATGTCACCTTATATACCAAGTATATCACTTGCAAAAATTATGAAAAAGACAGAACAAGGGTGCATCCAAACTTCTCAAGGAGACCAGCAAAAGATCTTGAAAGATATGCAGAAAAATATAAATGAGCAATTACTGCTATACACAAAACAATATATATATTTATTTATATTTAACTTTTTGCTATAATAAATATCGTCAAAAATAATTTTAAAAAACAAAAATTTCTTTATCAGTTTAGGCCAATATATACTCTTCTACATGTTTTTGGTAAAAATCGTGATAAGCATATATTGATTGGTTGGCGTAAAAGTTATAGCGTCTACAAGCTATGGAAAAGATTTATGCCATTTTTATTATTATTTTTTTTAATAGTAATGGCGGTGATCTGTGATTTTTATCGGTATTGCGACGGACAGATCGGACACTTGACACATTTTTGGGACCATTGACATTTATACAGCAATCAGTGCTATAAATATGCACGGATTACTGTGTTAATGTCACTGGCAGGGAAGGGGTTAACACTAGGGGGCGATCAAGAGGTTACATTTGTGCTCCCTCAGTGTGTTCTAACTGTATGGGGATAGGACTGACTGGCGGAGGAGACATATTGTTTTTCCTACTTACTAAGTTCACACGATATGTCTCCTCTCTCCTGACAGAACAGGGATTTGTGTGTACACACACAAATCCCTGTGCTGGCTCTTGTGCACGCAAATGCACATGGCCAGCAGCGATTGCGACCGCCGGCATCGGGTCCCCCGCCGGGAAACGGGCGCATGCCTCCAGCAGCTCTTAAAGGTAATGGGAACCCCATATATGTACAGGATTTTGTGCAGCGGTGCCATAGTAAATGTGCCTGAGCCGGTTGGAAACCAGTTAAATAAAATCCAAACTGTCTGACATAACCCAATTATATAATAATTCTATATAATATATATATATATATATATATATATATATATATATATATATATATATATATATATATATATATATATATATATATATATATATATATATATATACACATACATATACATATACATACACACACACGTTTTGTGACAGTAAAATGCTGTCATGGTAAAATTGGTAGTTTGGGGGACACAGGTTGTGCACATTTGCTTGGTGCAAGGCTGCAGAGCATAGGTGTGGACTGGAGAAAACTGCTTTTACAGCTTTCTCCAGGTTTTGGTACTCCAGCACGGGGCTCTGTAGTTTGGAGATTCCACAGTGTCCTGGGTGGGACGGGATCTCTAACCCTGTGTCCAGATTTTGCGGCTGACCAGCAGGCTGTGTGCTCAGGTGAGCACACCCCTTATAGTGAGTTTATGGGAATACCTCAGGGCTCCCAGTTGGAGACTGCTTCACACCAAGAGACAGTCTCCAGGAGGCAGCCAGAACATGTGTGACTGCAAGAGGCAGTGAAACTGCCCGAGGGCTAAGGCCAGAGCGGAGTTGGTTTGAGTCACTGGCAAAAGCATCTACTACGGGAGGTAAACAACCCCATGTTTTTAATGGGGTTTAAATAAATTCAAGAGTGTTGAAAATATTTAAAATTGGTATTGAAATGTGGTGGATAAAGATTGAATATCGGGAGCGAACCATATTTACAATTTATAAGCTACTTTATAAATTCCTTTGAACTATTTCTGTGGTGCTTTCCTCTTGATACCTTTGAAACACGTTTATGGTCATTTTTTGAGAGCTGCCAATGCCATAGTTTTCCATCAAGACAACACTCGTATTGAGATTCCCATATGAAGATGCATCTCTACACACCGACATTTCCCATGAATGTTTGTACTGACAAGAAGTAAAAGGGAAATCACCCCAACAGACACAGATTACAAAAAAAACTCAACAGAAGCTCTAACTCTTCCCCGTTTTTCCTCATATGAAATAAAACATTTCAACTTAATTTGGGTTTCAAGGTGTATCTTATATACTGGTCTACTCAATTTCTGCAAAAACGAATCGAAGATAAATAGAAAATTAAATAAAAGTTGAATTAGTAAAAGTATAAAGTAATTTTCAATCCATAGCATGTTACACTACCTCATCAGAGTCATCACGGTAACCGTTGCTTCTGTGAGCTGCACCAATGTTTGAATCCAAATGTTCATCTCCTGTAGTATCCACATGCTCCCTCAGGATGGAGTACCTGTGTACAAGAAATCTGTGGGAAATGAACAAAATGTAATTAAGCAATATTTCAATAGGAGTCCTTTAAAAGTACACTTTAACCACTTCAGCCCCGGACCATTTGGCTGCCTAAAGACCAGAGGACTTTTTACAATTTGGCACTGCGCTGCTTTAACTGATGATTGCGCGGTCATGCAATGCTGTACCCAAACGAAATTTGCGTCCTTTTCTTCCCACAAATAGAGCTTTCTTTTGATGGTATTTAATCACCTCTGCCGTTTTTATTTTTTGCACTATAAACGGAAAAAGACCGAAAAATTTGAAAAAAAATGATATTTTCTACTTTTTGTTATAAAAAAATCCAATAAACTCAATTTTAGTCATACATTTAGGCCAAAATGTATTCGGCCACGTGTCTTTGGTAAAAAAAATGTCAATAAGCGTATATTTATTGGTTTGCGCAAAAGTTATAGCATCTACAAACTAGGGTACATTTTCTGGAATTTACACAGCTTTTAGTTTATGACTGCCTATGTCATTTCTTGAGGTGCTAAAATGGCAGGGCAGTACAAAACCCCCCCAAATGACCCCATTATGGAAAGTAGACACCCCAAGGAAATTGCTGAGAGGCATGTTGAGCCCATTGAATATTAATTTTTTGTCCCAAGTGATTGAATAATGACAAAAAAAAAAAATTACAAAAAGTTGTCACTAAGTGATATATTGCTCACACAGGCCATGGGCATATGTGGAATTTTACCCCAAAATATATTCAGCTGCTTCTCCTGAATATGGGGATACCACATGTGTGGGACTTTTTGGGAGCCTAGCCGCGTACGGGGCCCCGAAAACCAATCACCGCCTTCAGGATTTCTAAGGGTGTAAATTTTTGATTTCACTCTTCACTGCCCATCACAGTTTCGGAGGCCATGGAATGCCCAGGTGGCACAAAACCCCCCCAAATGACCCCATTTTGGAAAGTAGACACCCCAAGCTATTTGCTGAGAGGCATGGTGAGTATTTTGCAGCTCTCATTTGTTTTTGAAAATGAAGAAAGACAAGAAAAATGTTTTTTTTCTTTTTTCAATTTTCAAAACTTTGTGACAAAGTGGGGTCTGCAAAATACTCACTATACCTCTCAGCAAATAGCTTGGGGTGTCTACTTTCCAAAATGGGGTCATTTGGGGGGGGGGGGGGGGTTGTGCCACCTGGGCATTCCATGGCCTCCGAAACTGTGATAGGCAGTGAAGAGTGAAATAAAAAATTTACGCCCTTAGAAAGCCTGAAGGCGGTGATGGGTTTTCGGGGTCCCGTATGCGGCTAGGCTCCCAAAAAGTCTCACACATGTGGTATCCCCATACTCAGGAGAAGCAACAGAATGCACTTTGGGGTGTAATTTCACATATTCCCATGGCATGTTTGAGCAATATATCATTTAGCGACAACTTTGTGCAAAAAAAAATAAAAATAAAAATTTGTCTCTCTCGCAACTTGTGTCACAATATAAAATATTCCATGGACTCGACATGCCTCTCAGCAAATAGCTTGGGGTGTCTACTTTCCAAAATGGGGTCATTTGAGGGGGTTTGAACTGTTCTGGCATTTTATGCACAACATTTAGAAGCTTATGTCACACATCACCCACTCTTCTAACCACTTGAAGACAAAGCCCTTTCTGACACTTTTTGTTTACATGAAAACTTTTTTTTTGCAAGAAAATTACTTTGAACCCCCAAACAAGAAAATGCCCTACAGATTAAAATGGTGGGTGTTTCATTTTTTTTTTTTTTTTCACACAGTATTTGCGCAGCGATTTTTCAAACGCATTTTTTGGGGAAAAAACACACTTTTTTAAATTTTAATGCACTAAAACACACTATATTGCCCAAATGTTTGATGAAATAAAGAAAGATGATCTTAGGCCGAGTACATGGATACCAAACATGACATGCTTTAAAATTGCGCACAAACGTGCAGTGGCAACAAAATAAATACATTTTTAAAAGCCTTTACAGGTTACCACTTTAGATTTACAGAGGAGGTCTACTGCTAAAATTACTGCCCTCGATCTGACCTTTGCGGTGATACCTCACATGCATGGTGCAATTGCTGTTTACATTTGACGCCAGACCGACGCTTGCGTTCGCCTTAGCGCGAGAGCAGGGGGGGACAGGGGTGCTTTATTTTTTTTTCTTTATTTTTTTGCTTCTTTCATTTATTTTTTTTTTAAATCATTTTTATTGTTATCTCAGGGAATGTAAATATCCCCTACGATAGCAATAGGTAGTGACTGACAGGTACTCTTTTTTTGAAAAATATGGGGTCTATTAGACCCTAGATCTCTCCTCTGCCCTCAAAGCATCTGACCACACCAAGATCATGGTGATAAAATGCTTTCCCAATGGCACTGTTTACATCCAGCGAAATCTAAGTCATAAAATGCTCGTAGCTTCCGGTTTCTTAGGCCATAGAGATGTTTGGAGCCACTCTGGTCCCTGATCAGCTCTATGGTCAGCTGGCTGAATCACCGGCTGCATTCTTAGGTTCCCTGTTGAGACAGGAGAGTCAGAGAAAAACACGGAAGACGGTGGGGGGCATTCTCTCCCACTGCTTGTAAAAGAGTCTAGAGGCTAATTAGCCGCTAGGATTGCTTTTACATGAAAGCCGACCGCTGGCTGAAAAGAATGATACCAAGATGATACCTAAACCTGCAGGCATCATTCTGGTATAACCACTAAAAGTCGTGAATGGCATACCTGAAAACAAAAAAATGGTTAATAAAGCACAGTAAACAGTAAAGTATAAAAAATTGCATACCTGAAAAGCAAACATGATAAAACATAATACCAATAAAACATTGCAGAATAGAATACAGTAAAAAAGAGCAGAACAATAGAGAGAATAGAGAGAGAGAGAGAGAGAGAACAATAAAACGACAACTATTATTTTTTATTTTAAATTTTTTTTCTGTGTTTTTTTTTTTACACTGTTTTTGTAACTGTAACTTTTATAACGGTAACCGGTTCCAGGTTTGGGTCTCTCAAAATGCGATGGCATCTTGGGAGACCCTGCGAAAGTGTGTCCTAGTCTGTGCAATGCTGTACCCTACGCTAATACTCAACTAGTGTATGGTAGCGTTCAAAACATTCACCAATGCACAGACCAGGATTGTCAGGACTGGAGGGACAATAATAGCGGGTGTCACGCATATATCCGCGCTTGCTGCAGACACATCTTTTTTGGGGGGGTTTGTTGGGTAGGGGTACTCGGGAGGACATAAAGAAAATGCCTCTCATGCAGCCGACTGCATTTGGTTGGGGATGTGAATGGGGGAAGTACGGGCGCTGCAGAAGTGGTGGGTTCCCAATTAGGATTGGCGAATGCAGCAGGAAGGGCACTATGGGCATGATGGGCCTGTGTTTGTCTTCTTCTTGGTGGCAGCGGGACACTACTTGTGCTTGCCACCTCACCAGCTTGAACTGCACTTATGGGACTCGCCACATCACCATGTGTTACTGCAGTGCTGGTTTGACTACGACCGGGGTGTACTAGGCCGCTGGTGCTTGCCAGTTCACCAAAATGCTACCAAAAAAACTGTTAGCGATCGCAGGGATCAGGCCTGACTCTGCGAACGCTGCAGTTATGCATTTAGTGTTTTGTAAGTGTCAGTGATTGATCGATACTGCACTTGGGTGGGCTAGGCCAGGCGGAGGGGCAAAACGCAGGTGCTAGCAGGTATCTGGGCTGATCCCGCTAACATTGTTTTTGGGAACCCTAAACTGCTGGGGACGCTAGTATAGATCTGATCAGATATTGATCCGTTCAGATACTATACCACTAAGGGAGGTGTACGGTGCGTGCGTGGGTGTTAGCGCTACTGGCGCTAACCTGACGCTGCTTGGGGCTAGTGCTTGCCAGTTCACCAAAACGCTACCAAAAAAACTGTTAGCGATCGCAGGGATCAGGCCTGACTCTGCGAACGCTGCAGTTATGCGTTTAGTGTTTTGTGTCAGTGATCGATCGATACTGCACTTGGGTGGGCTGGGCGGAGGGGCAAAACGCAGGTGCTAGCAGGTATCTGGGCTGTTTCTCTAACACTGCATTTTTGGAAACCCTAAACTGCTGGGGACGCTAGTATAGATCTGATATTGATCCGTTCAGATACTATACCACTAAGGGAGGTGTACGCTGCGTGCGTGGGTGTTAGCAGTACTGGCGCTAACCTGACGCTGCTTGGGGCTGGTGCTTACCAGTTCACCAAAATACTACCAAAAAAACTGTTAGCGATCGCAGGGATCAGGCCTGACTCTGCGAACGCTGCAGTTATGCGTTTAGTGTTTTGTAAGTGACAGTGATCGATCGATACTGCACTTGGGTGGGCTGGGCGGAGGGGCAAAACGCAGGTGCTAGCAGGTATCTGGGCTGATCCCGCTAACACTGCGTTTTTGAGAACCCTAAACTGCTGGGGACGCTAGTATAGATCTGATCGGATCAGATATTGATGCGTTCAGATACTATACCACTAAGGAAGGCGTATGCTGCGTGCGTGTTAGCGGTACTGGCGCTAATCTGACGCTGCCTGGGGCAACGCATATCACCGCCGGGTGATCAGGGGGCTAAATCTTTATTAGGTAATAAACGGCGGGTGCCCTGACACTATAAAAAATAAACAAACTAACCAGCGTCACCCGTAATGGTTATACAGTGATCAGTGGTGAAAGGGTTAACTAGGGGGCAATCAAGGGTTAACTAGGGGGCAATCAAGGGGTTAAAACCTTTATAAGATAGTATATGGGGGTCCCTGTCGCTATAAAATGCTGACGGCGAACCTAAATATTTACGTCCCTAACTAGCGTCACTAGTGACACTAATACAGCGATCAGAAAAATAATCGCTTAGTGACACTGGCGACAGGGGGTGATCAAGGGGTTAAAACTTTATTAGGGGGGGTTAGAGGGGTACCCTAGACCTACAGGGGGCTAACACTAACTGCCCTACCACAGTAACTGTCACAAACTGACACCATGCAGTAATCAGAAAACAAAAAACAAAAAACTGCTTGGTGTCAGTGTGACGGGGGGAGGGGTGATTAGGGGGTGATCGGGGGGTGTTATGTGTGCCTGGCATGTTCTACTGTGATGTGTGTGTGTTGTGCACTCACATTTCAGTCTTTTCTCCTCGGTGCCGGAACGGAAACTGCCGAGCCGAGGACAGATGACATCACATCCCCTGCCTCTGTGTACTACAGGGGAAGAATCTCCGATCGGACCCCCCGCCCGCGGGAAGGCAATCACGTACCAGGTACATGATTTTGCCTGCCCGTGCCATTCTGCTGACGTACATCAGCGTGAGGCGGTCGTCAAGTGGTTAAGTCTCTTTACTCTGGGCTACATACACTATATTACCAAAAGTATTTTGACACCTGACTTTACACTCAAATGAACTTTAATGGCATCCCAGTTTTAGTCCGTAGTGTTGAATACTGAGTTAGCCCATCCTTTGCAGATATAACAGCTTCAACTCTTCTGGGAAGGCTGTCCACCAGGTTTAGGAGTGTTTCTACGGGAATGTTTGACCATTCTTTCAGAAGCGCGTTTGAGGTCAGGCACTGATGTGGATGAGAAGGCCTGGCTCAGTCTCTGCTCCAATTCATCCCAAAGGTGTTTTATCGGCGTGAGGTCAGGACCCTGTACAGACCAGTCAAGCTCCTCCACCACAAACACACTCATCCATGTCTTTTTGGACCTGGTTTGCCAATCATTTGGTGGAGGAGGGATTGAGGTGAGGTTGTTTTTTTTAGGAGTTGAGCAATGTATCTTCCCAATCATTCCCAGTGAATGGCTGTGGACAGAAGGAGGCAGGGGGGCACAAGTGTGGGCCATTGAGGGACAGTAGAAAATGTACCACACCGAGATGGATATGCTTTCATGCCTTGATTGGTCAGTTTGAAATAAAAGCAGGATCACCAGGTATTTCACACAAAGGAAGAAAATACAAACAGGACACTTTCTAACACAAGTACATGGCACAACAAACACATATCAGGAATCCGAAATGCTGGGGTAACATTTAAATGTTATGCTCATGATTTCATCTTCACTCTGCTTTATACAACGGGGATCTTTACCGTTGACACGTGGGGGTTCTAATTTGAGGGAAATGCATCCACTTACAATACATCTGGAAAGTACTCACAGCGCTTCACTTTTTCCAAATTTTATGTTACATCCTTATTCCAAAATGGATGAAATTTATTTTTTTTTTTTATCATTCTACAAACAATACCCCATAAAGACAACGTGAAAAAAGTTTGAGATCTTTGCAAATTTATAAAAAAAAATTAGATAAAAAAAAAAACTCGCATGTACATAAGTATTTACAGCCTTTGGCATGAAATGCAAAATTGAGCTCAGGTGCATCCTGTTTCCACTGATCATCCTTGAGCTGTTTCTACAACTTGATTGGAGGCCACCTGTGGTAAATGCAGTTCATTGGACATGATTTGGAAGGCACACATCAAGCCATGAAGTCCAAGGAATCGTTATGTAGACCTTTAAAACATGATTGTGTCGAGGCACAGATCGGAGGAAGGGTACTGAAAAATTTCTGCAGCATTGAAGCACGGTGGCCTCTATCATCCATAAGTGGAAGTTTCGAATCACCAGTACTCTTCCTAGAGCGGGCCGTCCGGCCAAACTGAGCGGTCAGGGAGGGGGGGGGGGGGGCGAGTCCGCTCTAGGTGAGTAGATCCAGGTGAATGAATTAAATGGGTGGGAGTGTTCTCACGGGTGTACAGCTTGGCAGTCATATGGTATCTATATGAAAAGAAGTGTATGCACACCGAAATACTGAAAGTCCATTTATTTCATCATTCCAATAAAAGTGCATGACACACCACAGGAACAGAAGTCGGTACAGAAGTTGACGCGTTTCACAGTTACATTGTGTTTAATCATAACGGATTTTGAGTTAGGAGGTTATGAGTAAGCACTTTTGTTCCTGTGGTGTATGTCATGCACTTTTATTGGGATGATGCAATAAATGGACTTACGGTATTTCAGTGTGCAGCCACTTCTTTTCATATGGGGTGGGGTAAAAGGGCCTTAGTCAGGGAGGTGACCAAGAACCCAATGGCCACTCTCCACAGAGAAACTATGAAGCTCTGTCAGAGAGGAGAATCTTGCAGAACAACCCTCTCTGTAGTACTCCACCAATCAGGCCTGTATGGTAGAGTGGCCAGACGGAAGCCACGCCTCAGTTAAAAATACTTGACAGCCTGCCAGGATCTTGCCAAAAAGGCACCAGAAGGACTCAGACCATGAGAAACAAAATTCTCTGGTCCAACGAGACAAAGCTTCAACTCTTTGTCCTGAATGGCAAGTGTCATATCTGGAAGAAACCAGTCACCGATCATCACCTGGCCAATGCTATCCCTACCGTGAAGCATGGTGGTGGCAGCATCATACTCTGATAATGTTTTCCAGCAGCAGGAACTGAGAGACTAATCAGGACCGAGAGAAAGATGAATGCAGCAATGTACAGAGAAATCCTTGATTAAAACCTGCTCCAGAGCAATCGGGACCTCAGCCTGAGGTGAAAGTTCATCTTCCAACAGGACAATGACCCCAAGCACACAGCCAAGATAACAAAGGAGTGGCTAGTGGACAGCTCTGTGAATGTCCATGAGCGGCCCAGCCAGAGCCCAGACTTTAACATCTCTGGAGAGATCTGAAAATGGCTGTGCACCGACGCTCCCCATGCAACCTGACGGAGCTTGAGAGATCCTGCAAAGAATGGGAGAAACTGCCCAAAAATAGATGTGCCACGTTGGTAGCATCATTCTCAAAAAGACTTGGAGGCTGTAATTGGTGCCAAAGGTGCTTCAACAAAGTATTGAGCAAAGGCTGTGAATACTTATGTACTGATTTTTTTGTGCTTAATTTTTAATAAATGTGCAAAGATTTCAAACAAACTTCTTTCACGTTGTCATGGGGTATTGTTTGTAAAATTTTGAGGAAAATAATAAAATCAATCCATTTTGAAATAAGGCTTAACATAAAATGTGGAAAAATTGAAGCGATGGGAATACTTTCCGGATGCACTGTAACTTTTGAAGCACCTTTACACAAATCGTATAGCACACTGAGCTAAATTGTTCCTATGGAAGTATTATGCTGACTGGGAACTGTGACCAGTCTTTACTGGTCACTGTGACCAGTCTTTACTGGTCTGATGTCTGAACTAGGCTAGATAAAGTGGCTCCACTGTCTTTTTCCAAAGATTCTACTAGTCATGATTCCTGCTCTGGTGTTTGCGTGCGTTATGTTTATTATGTTGTAAAAATGTGTTTAAATACTACATCATTCAGTTATTTTTAAAGAGCAGATTAAAGTGGAACTAAAACTAACTTTTGTAAAAAGCAGGCAGATTACAGAAGTGACATACTAGGTCTCTTCTGTAACAACACAAACTTAGCCCCCCATTTATTTACTTTTTTCTTTCCTTTGCTCCCTTTTCTCTCATCATATCTTCCTCTTTCGTTCTATATCACTTTCGGATTAGAATACTGGTGGTAATTTTCTTACCTTGTTTAACAGTCTGTGTAACATCTTATTATAAGGTTAACTTGACTACATGTCTTAGGCTTGCCATATATACATGGTCGAACTTCGAAAGAAATTTTTTTTTGAAAATCAGAAATTGTGCGTTTTGTGATCCGATGGTGCCGACATTGATTTCAAAATTTGACCAACCAAGCCTTCAATTTCACCTCCTTTTGCTACAGAAAAGAATTTGTTGCTGGGAATTTTTTCTGGGAATTTTCTTTTTTTTCTTGCACATGCGCATTTCTTTTTCGATTACATTTCTCGCACGATTCTCACATGATTGATTAGAAAATCGTTAGTATTTCAAAAAATTTCCAACATGCCCGATTACTCAAATGCGATAGGTGCACGAAAATTGGCTGTTGCTGCAGCCCACTAATGGTGCAAAATTCGAACGAAAATTCTTAGATAAGATTTTCCAAATTCATGTGCTGTTCCTAGTCTTGTCCACCCTTTTTTCTTCCCATCATTATGGTACAGATTAATCTTAGTTTCATCTGCCCAAAGAATGCTTTACCAGAACTGGTCTGGCTTTTTTTTTAGAATTTTTTTGGAAAAGTCTAATCTGGCTTTTCTATTCTTCAAGCTTATGAATGGTTTGCACCTTGTGGTGAAGTCTTCTCTTAATTGTAGACTTTGACAATGATACGCCCACCTCCTGGAGAGTGTCCTTCACTTGTCTGGATGTTGTGAATGGGTTTTCCTTTACCATAGAGAGGATCCTGCGATCATCCACCACTGTTGTCTTCCGTGGACGTCCAGGCCTTTTTATGTTGCTGAGCTCACCAGTGCATTCTTTTTTACTCAGAATGTACCAAACTTGATTTGGCTACTCCTACTGTTGCTGCTAGCTCTGATGGATTTGTTACGTTTTTAAAGCCTTACAATGGCCTGTTTCAGTTGCATGGACAGCTCCTTTGAACGCATAATGTAAGTTCACACATGGCTATGAAACCAATTTTTGACTCAATTATCCAATTACTTTTGGTCTCTTGAAAAGGGGAGGGGGGCTGTAATTCCTAAACCCTTCCTCCGATTTGGATGAACATACCCTCAAATTAAACCCGAGAGTGTGCACTTTCAGCCCAGTATAGAAATATAGTTTGAATATGTTTTGGTAAATACCTGAAAAAAACAAAAATTGTGCCCGTGTCCAAATATATATGGAACCAACTATGTTGGGAGAGAGGTATAGGTGGCGCTGCCTATTACCGATGTGCAAAACTCATAAAAAGTGATGATTAAAACTAGTGTACTGGCCCTTTAAATACGGATACTAAATCATTAAGTCTACGGATGTATTCCGAATGTGTCAGACACAAAATTATACAGAATATAGGAGAATAAAGTGCTAATGTGCAATGCTAATGTGCAAAACCACACGTGTGTAGTGTTAGATAAAAACTACACATGAAATGACTTGCAAAGAATCCATAAACCCGTATGCTTTTTAGCAATACAAAAATGAAAATATAAAATTCAAAATATAAATTCTCAACTTGCTTGGTGTGCAAGGAATTCAAATACTAAAACAAAAAATAAAAATACAATAGAGCAACTTCACAAATTACATAAATTAACAAAAAAGTTCATAAGTCCCAATTCCAAAGTGACATGTGCATGAACATTGAGGTGCAATATTAATCACTGGTGAAAAAGATTGGCGACTTCCACTCGTGCTCCAACCCTTAGGTTCGCATTTCACAGAAAACAGAAACCCTACAGGGGGGTCACAGGCACCACACAAGTTGTTTTCAATCCACTGTGTCCTCCTCCTCGTCAGGTCTGGTCACTGGGAACACACATGGGGATGGGTGAACAAACAGGCATACCCCATAGCGCAAATCCGTAAGTATATATTTATGAAAATACCAAAAATCGCACTTACAATACTGGAGATTCAGAGCAATGTATTTAATACTACCAACAATATGTTTGAGACACGATGAGCTCCATGTACCGAAATCTCCAGAACTGGAAGGGACATGACACTACAAGCTCCACACTACGCATTTTGTAAGAGTATAATTAATTTATGTTGTAGTGTGCGGAGACCGAGGGATTGGTTCTTGCAGCCATGTGACAGCTGCATCTCATGATAGCGGTGATTCAATCATGGCCGCCAGTGTGTTGCTGGGCAACAGCACGGTATAAACAATGTGGGGTGTCGGAAGATGGCGCCGTTTCTGACGAAACACGTAGGGCGGAGCTTGTAGTGTCACTTCCTGTATCAGAGATTCCAGTCCGTAGAGCGCATCGCGTCCCGTGCATATTGTTGGTTGTATGGATTACATTGCTCTGAATCTCCAGTATTATTGGAGGTGCAAATCTTGGCATTTCAATAAATATTAACTTACGGACATGAAATGCCTTTTTGTCTACCCATCCTCATGTGAGTGTTCCCAGTGACTAGACCTGGTGAAGAAGAGAAGGATGCAGTGGATTGGAAACAACTCATGTGCGGTGCCTGTGACCCGCGTAGGGGGTTCTGTTTTCTGGTGAGGGTGGAGCACAAGTGGAAGTCACCCATCTTTTTCACCAGTGATCAATATTGCACCTCGTTGTTCATGCACAAATCACTTTGGAATTGGGATCACTTATATGGAGTTATGAACTTTTTTGTTAATTTATGAACTCGATTGTATTTTTGTTTTACTATATGAATTCCTTGCACACCAAGCAAGTTGAGCACTTAATATTGAATTTTATATTTTCATTTTTGGATTGCTTAAAAGCATACTGGTCTACAGATTGAGAGTCATTCATGTGTAGTTTTTATCTAACACTACACATATGTGGTTTCGCACATTAAGCACGTTATTCTTTATATTATGTATAATTTGTGTCTGACACATTAGGAATACACTCCAGGAAACTTCATGATTTAGTGTCCACACTAGTTTTAATCATCACTTTTTATGAGTTTTGCACATCAGTAATAGGCAGCGCCACCTATACCACTCTATTTTTCTATTGAATGTATGCTGAGCATGTGCAACTAAACCTGTATTCCCAGGACACTACAGCTATGCCAGAATGACCAACTCCCATGCGCACACACACGATGTTACCCCGCTGTCCAATCAAGAGGCCAAAAAAAGCACCCAGTGAGAGGAAGACAGTGGCTGTTGAGGGATGAAACTGCTGAAAACACTGGAAGGTGGGAGTATACTGAGGGGTTTACTTCCGCTTTAAAGCCTAACAGCAAGTACCATAAGGTGACTGCTATCACCTTGGTAGAGGTCATTTGCTGGGCTTTCCCTCTGATCCAGGTTTACCCATCATAAAAAGGTAAACTATACTTGTTTTGGAACTAGATCTAGTTTTTCCTTTAGGGTTTGTGTGCAAATTTAAACACAAGCTACTTGCTGTGTAAAATCTACATACAAACAAAAATACACTTATTTGGAAATCTCATAACCCCATATTTTATTCACAACAGGTCTTAAAAATTGGGACAAGGCCATATTTACCACAGTGTAGCATCCCCTCTTCTTTTAACACAGTAAATGTCTGGGAACTGTGGAGACCATTGCTGGAGTTTTTGGAGAGGAATGTTGTCCTATTCTTACCAGATATAGGATTCTAACTGCTCAACAGTCCTGGGTCGTCTTTGTCAAGAGTTCTTTAGTCAACTGTGTAACTATATAGTGAAAGATGCCCCGATTATTTTCAAATGGCGAAGGGTCCGGACTGTAGGCAGGCCAGTTAAGCCCCCGGACTCTATGAAACCATGCTGTTGTCATGGATGCAACATGCGGTTTAGCATTGTCCTGCTAAAATATGCAAGGCTTTCCCTGAAAGAGACCTCCTCCGGATGAGAGCATATAGATATATCCTCTAGATCAGGGGTCTCAAACTGGCGGCCCTCCAGCTGTTGCAAAACTACAAGTTCCATGAGGCATTGCAAGGCTGACAATTACAAGCATGACTCCCACAGGCAAAGACATGATGGGACTTGTAGTTTCGCAACAGCTGGAGGGCCGCCACTGTGGGACCCCTGCTCTAGATATATCATTCAGCATTAATATGTGCAAGCTGCATATTCCATACTTGTGCACATATATCATCCTTAAAGCGGAGTTCCACACAAAAATGGAACTTCCTCTTTTCGGAACCCTCCCCCCTCCGGTGTCACATTTGGCACCTTTCAGGGGGGAGGGGGGTGCAGATACCTGTCTAAGACAGGTATTTGCACCCACTTCCGGCATAGACTCCCACGGGAGTCTATGCCTCTTCCTGTCCCTCCACGCTGTCTCCTGGGAAACACACAGGTCCCAGGAGATAGCGGGGACCAGTTACGACGCGCAGCAATGCTTCACTTCCTGATTCCCTCGCCTAGATTGGCGGCGGCAGCTGCCGAGAGTCGAGCGAGTGATCGGCGTCGGCTGCCGAAATCACTGGACCCTGGGACAGGTAAGTGGTCATTTATTTAAAGTCAGCAGCTGCAGTATTTGTAGCTGCTGGCTTTTAATATTTTTTTTTTTTTAGGTGGACTCCCTCTTTAAAGTCTTTATGTTGAGGAACATTGTGCTAAAATTCTTTAACAATTTTTAGATGCAGCTTTTAAAAACAGAATGATGAACTTCTGCCCATCTTTACTTCTGAGACACTCTGCCCTATTTTATACCAATCGGTTTACTGACCTGATGCCAAAATGTTCTTACTTGTTAGCACTACTTATTTTGCCAGCTTTTTCGCTGCCCTAACTTTGAGACATGTAGCTGTCATTAAAAAATTGCCTTTTTTTCTGAAAAAAAAAAGGTACATTATCTCACTTTAAACATTTGATATGTTTTCTATTGTGAATAAAAGTGGTTTAAGAGACTTGCATCATTGCATTCTGATTTTATATGGATTTCACACAGTATCCCAACTTTTTTGGAATTGGGGTTGTATACAGTGAGGGGAAAAAAAGTATTTGATCCCCTGCTGATTTTGTACGTTTGCCCACTGACAAAGAAATGATCAGTCTATAATTTTAAAACTTAGGTTTATTTTAACTGAGACAAAACAACAAAACAACTCATTAAAATCATTCATTAAAATTCAAATCAATTTATAAAACTTTTTTGAAATGCGTTTATCTGGATATTTGTATTGTTATTCTGTTTCTCACTGTTAGAAAAAAACCTACCATGAAAATTTTAGACTGATCATTTGTCAGTGAGCAAACATGCAAAATCAGGTGATCAAATACTTTTTTTTCCCTCTCACTGTATATATGTAATAGAAAGAGTCACTGGAATTTGTCCACATGGAAGCAAAAGGCTTGATAATGAAAGCCATAAAAAGGAGTATAAAGAACCACTATGTAAAAAGAATCCAAATCTGTAGATCATTATGGTTTTAACTCAAGGGTGTGATTTTTATGCTTTTAAATTTTCCTTAACAGGTGTGGATTCTAATTAGTTACCTGGCTTAAAATAGCAGGAAAGGCTAACAACAAACTGACATTTAAAATTCTCTCCTAAATGGTCCTATATTGCATTTTATAACAAATCGCTGTGTAAATTTTTTTTAAATATTCTTTTGTACATGCAATCAAATAACTGCACATCTGGGGGCGTGGCCAGGATGTGAGACGAGACTGACATGTTCAGCCTGAGCTCCTGCCATCCGTGATTACCATCTGCATGCTGGTTTTTCCCAAGCCATCATGCTCAGCAAATACCTTCCTCCTGTCTGGGGGGCTCCCCCGGTTCTGTCGATGACGACCGGGAAGCGTAAATCTGCAAAGAAGGCAGCTACTTCCATCTCCTGGATTCCGCCGCCGAACACACGGCAGCCATCTTGTCTGTTTCGCCATCATCTCCGGCCTCTGTAGCAGTACAGACTCCTTGATGGCGGCACTCGAGGCCTCGGATCCGGAGGGGGACCATTGGAGCTGCTGGGGGAACGGTCCGCCGCAACGATACTGGCGGCCATTGTGGACAGCAAGTCATCCATGGAGGGGAAAATAGACACCCTAACGATCAAATGTGGGCTCATAAGGCAGGATATGGACAAATTCACGGGTGGCTTAACGGAGGCTGAGTAGCGCATTTCTGCAGTGGAGGACACAGCTGCCTCCACAGCACAAACGGTGGTGGAGCTGCAGCAGCAAGTTAAAACCCCAATGGCCTGTTCAGAGGACGCCAAGAACCGCCTCAGGCGTAATAATGTCCGGGTGGTTGGGCTCCCTGAGGGTGAGGAGGGCACTAATCCTGTGGAGTTTGCAGAGGCCTTCTTCAAAAAGCTCCTTGGCCTAAAACAACTATTCCCTCATATATGAGTGCTCAATCAGGAAACATATAAAAATTAAATAGAATATAAAGAGAAAATATCTTCTTGTGAATCTAATAAAGTTCAAAACAGTGTATATCCAGAGATATAAAAGTGCCCAAAAACATTGTCCATAATCAGTGAAGCTCGCACATCTTTCCTTCCAAAGGTGTATCACCATAAAAACGTGCTTTAGTGTCTTCCAGTGACCCCCACAGGCATATATGCTCACCTTCCTGCGTGTGACACAGTGATTAAACTCTGTCAAAACAAGCTTTGGAGACACTCCTGTGCTCTAATGGAACCAGCTGTGTAGACCTTCAATGCTCTCAGTCAAGATTATATATGCAAAAGAGAAGAGACTCCATAGCGCAACATTGCATGATATAGTAAAACGTTTTATTGAAAAAAGGCTCTCTCCCCTTGCGGGGGTACTCACATACTGTGGGTGCGTAAGTGCACCATCCTAAATAGACTAAAAACGGCCGATCTCGCAGTGTGGCGTGCGGTGCGGTGTGCATCTCAAACTCTCCCTCTCTCTCTCTGCTGACAGCTCCGTCCAGGCCCCTCCCCTACGCGTGTTCGGCACCGGGATCACGTGCCTTCATCAGGGGGAATCTGATTGGACGGACGCTCTATGATAAATTTATAGCTCCGGCTGCCATTTTGCCTAAGATCGCGGACAACATTACTAATAGGCTACAGCTGTGTCCATAGCAGCCATTTTCCCTTAGACTGTAGACCAAGCTAAAAATGGGTCATATCCATCACGGCAGCCATTTTGCCTTAGAACATAGACATAACCACTGTTAGGCTACAGACGTAACTATGGCAGCCATTTTCCCTTGGACTGTAAATCAGCTAAACAGCAAGGTATACAGTCTAAGGGAAAATGGCCGCTATGGACACAGCTGTAGCCTATTAGTAATGTTGTCCGCGATCTTAGGCTAAATGGCCGCCGGAGCTATAAATTTATCATAGAGCGTCCGTCCAATCAGATTCTCCCTGATGAAGGCACGTGATCCCGGTGCCGAACACGCGTAGGGGAGGGGCCTGGACGGAGCTGTCAGCAGAGAGAGAGGGGGAGAGTTTGAGATACACACCGCACCGCACGCCACACTGCGAGATCGGCCGTTTTTAGTCTATTTAGGATGGTGCACTTACGCACCCACAGTATGTGAGTACCCCCGCAAGGGGAGAGAGCCTTTTTTCAATAAAACGTTTTACTATATCATGCAATGTTGCGCTATGGAGTCTCTTCTCTTTTGCATATATAATCTTGACTGAGAGCATTGAAGGTCTACACAGCTGGTTCCATTAGAGCACAGGAGTGTCTCCAAAGCTTGTTTTGACAGAGTTTAATCACTGTGTCACACGCAGGAAGGTGAGCATATATGCCTGTGGGGGTCACTGGAAGACACTAAAGCACGTTTTTATGGTGATACACCTTTGGAAGGAAAGATGTGCGAGCTTCACTGATTATGGACAATGTTTTTGGGCACTTTTATATCTCTGGATATACACTGTTTTGGACTTTATTAGATTCACAAGAAGATATTTTCTCTTTATATTCTATTTAATTTTTATATGTTTCCTGATTGAGCACTCACATTGCGTGTTTGATATAGTACTGTGCACTTTACAGTTTTATGCACTTATGGTTATTTTTGACTTATGTTTATTATTGGTTAGCTATAACACTTTTTTACGTATTTATTTCTGCATTTATTATTGAAATGACTATTTTTATCTAGCGCAGACACATTTTTTCTATTTGCCACTTGCACGATTATGAAACGTGATTGAGTGTTTGCAGCTGGTTTCTACTCAGGATTGGTTACACACCATTTTAATATTTTATTAGGCATTTATCCGTAAGTGGCTCGCAAGGTTTGTCTATTATTTTTATTCCCTCGTATATGTCGTATATGTCGTGGGGCGAGCACACAGGGTGCCCACGGGCCGGAGACCTGCAGGTGCATGGCCACGTGCATTTGTTCACCTGCTGAATTTCAGAGATAGGGATTTGATCCTGGTGAAGACCCGCAAACGCCCAGAATTGAAATACGAAAATGCTGTCATCCATTTGTACCCCGATTTCTCTCCAGAAAACCAAAAACTACACTCCTTCACAGATATCTGCAGACACCGGAGAGAAAAAGGTCTGGTCTACAACATGCTTTATCCTAGCCGTCTTCAGCCGTAATTCATCGTGGATCTGCTAAGTTCTTTGAATCCCCGGCAGAGGCGGTTGAGTGGCTGGATTCCATTGTATAATGCTATGATCTGACTGTGGATTCTGTAATACTGGAACATGTGGACCGAGACTGGAAGATACTTACCTCCACGCGGTGATGATGCTGGGAGTAGTGGTTCCTGCTGTTGCAACCCCCAGTTGGAGTCCTGTTATCCCAAGACTCTTGTTTCCCTGGTTGATTGCAATATGTGACAGACTTTGGAACTTGCCATCTGTTCAATGCAGGAGCTTCAGGTACTGTTCTGAATGTTTTGACCTACCTAAACGTCTTCCTGAACCCCCTTTTTTGAGTGGATAGACTCTCGGAACGTTCCACTTTTGTTAACTACGTTAATGGGACTAAATATTCTCCTGCAGTTTTTCTCTTTTTTTGGGTTCGGTTCGCCTGGTGCAAACAGGGCGTTGGGTCTTTAAATTGTTATTTTCTGTGACTTTTTTTCTTTTTTCCTTACTTTTAGCATTTTGTTTTTCAATTTTTTTTGTCTTTTGTTGGGGAAAAACTTTTTATTCTTTTTCCCTCTATGGCTTGCCTCAAAGGTTCAAGCCCATGGGTTTGTGAATTGCCTATTAAGATATATGCTGTTCAACTGTTGTGATGTGATGCTCTGTGACTCTCTGTGCCCGGGTCCCTCCCCACTGGCCTCCTCAGTTTATAAGGTGCCTCCTATCATTATCCAATACATTGCCCTATCTAATGAGTAATCTTAAAATTATTTTGTGGAATGTTTGTGGATTAAATTCCAAAATCAAATGTTCCTTAGTCCTCCAGTACCTTAAATCCCTGAATCCCCATATTATCCTCTTGCAGGAGACCCATCTAACGGGTAGCAAAGTTTTGTCCCTAAACAGGAACTGGATACAGAGAGCCGTACAATCCACTCACTCCTCATATGCCAGGGGAGTGGCCATTTTAATTTACAAGAAACTGGCATGTGCTATAGAACATGTAATAACTGATCCCTGTGGGAGATATGCAATTGTGGTCTTTGCCATTAAATCTCAGCTACTGGCAATAGTAAATGTGTACGTTCCACCCCCCTTCAAAAATGAGGTACTGTACCTGGTTCTAGAGAAGATTTCCACCTTTGGCTCACTGAAAGTGCTTGTGGCAGGTGATTTTAACAGCATCCTGGACTATGGGTTAGACATCTCCAACTCGAACCGGGTGCAGAATCTGGACCTGGGGCATTGGGCAGACACGGCAAATTTAGAGGAGGTGTGGCGGTGGAAACATCCTGGTGAACGAGGTTATTCTTATCTTTCCCACGTCAGTGCCTCCTCATCCGTATCGATATGGCCTTCGCTATCTGTGGCAACAGACCTGGGTTAGCAGAGGCCGGTTACCTGGCTGGGGGGGGGCTTTCTGATCATACCCCCCTACAGGTAATGCTGAGCCATGCCGCGGGTGGCAGTCGGGGGGTCTGGAGGCTGCACTCGGGGTGGGTGACTGAGCCCTCGGTTGAGGCATTGGTCTTCCCGCATATGAAAGAATACTGGGACATCAATGATGTTTCGGCAGATGGGGTCATGGTCTGGGATGCGTTTAAGGCATCCACTCATGGGGTGTATATTGCAGCCATCAAAGTCGCTAGGGTTGAGAAGAAGAACTCAGAATCGGAGGCGCTTCAGGCTCATGAACTGCAATGTGCAAAGATCTATGCTGATGCGCCCTCCACCCTAGCGGAGTTACAGATAGCCAAAAGGGCCTTATTGGTTCATTTTCAAACTCATACGCAATGTACATTTAAGCGCAGAGCTGAGGAACTATTTGAAAAGGGTGACAAGAATGGGAAACTGTTGGCCTACTTGGCGGCAGATGCTCAAACACACACAGCTATCCCCTGCATTTATTGATCTGTGATAGTACGATAGTATGGACCAAATTCAGAATTAAGACTAAATCATATTGTAGCGAATGGCACCCTAATGACATTCAATGCTTCGAAATCACGTTATGACCTACCTAACACGCATTTTTTTTTAGATACATTCAAATAAGGCATGCTTTTCAATCCCAGTTTGGTGGAGAACCTCTTGACCTTGAGCCCAGCGACCTAGAACTGCTGATCCTCAGCGACTGGAAACCGGTTTCCAGTTTATATAGAGACCTCTTCCAGAAACCAACCAAACTGCTGGAGCCTTGCAGATGGGCTTGGGAGGCTGCAACCTCGGGGTTAGACAGAAATGACTGGGATGATGTATGGGGAATTGCATTTCAGACCTTGGTCTCTACTAGGGACAGACTAATTCACTATAAATTCCTGCACAGGATCTATCTGACCCCAGCCAGGCTTGCTAGAATGTTTGGGAATCAGCAATACTCATGTTGGAGATGCTCTACGCCCCTAGCTAACTTTATGCATATCTTTTGGGACTGTCCTCAGGTTAAACCATACTGGCAGGCTGTGGCAAGTTGCATCAGGTCGGTCACTTCTATCTCAATTCCCATAATGGTTGAAGTGTGTTTACTGGATCTGGTGCAATTAGAACTCTTCTTACCCCATTACTGTTCTATGCTAAAAAGCAGATTATTCTTTCATGGAAGAGCTCATCAGCTCCAACCAGTACCATTTTATAAAGCTACTTATTTGAGTAGGGGGGCGCTGACCAAATTTGAAAAGGTTTGGGGAGGGTTGGATAGCATCCGTAGATACGGTATAAGACTAATGCCAGATAAACTATAGCTGTTGGTATGCTATAGAAAGAAGAATATGACACGGGGGAGGAATATCAGTAATACTACAAATGGGTAACTGTCCACTTTAGGGATGGACATTTGTTTCTTCTCTTGTTACTGGGGGGGGGGGGTTTCCTGGGCCATATTTCAGACTTTATCTTGTATCACGGCCTAGGGTTTCGGACAGTTCGGGTGCTGTGTCACCAGGTGCCTACCTCCAGTTTGGAGGTCCAACTTTGACTGTATATATCTAGGCAAAAGTTCTGTTTTGGGGGGAGGAGGGGGATTTAATTTTAAGCTCGATTTTGATTTTTTGTTTTTCTTTGTAACTAACTTTGTAACTGTGTTATAGCTGGTGGATGTTTGCCACAATAAGTGGTTCACTGATGTATGTATGCTTAAAAACTGAATAAAAAAAAAGAATAAAAAAAAAATAAAAAAATAACTGCAAATTTCTGTGTCTACTGTAATGTGAAGTGCTAACAACAAGGATGAACTGTATAGTGAAATGATGTCAATCGTTGGCGTCCAATGCTCTCAAATGCCAATGCTGTCAGTTGTTGAGGGAGAGAGGGGACTTTGTGGTCTTGTGATCATATGCAAAAACTTATTTAAAAGGTCAGTGTATTAGTTAGCCTTTCTCCTCTCCTTTAACTTGTATGTAAAGTAACTTTAGCTATTCCAATTCCCAACCATACCGTGTTTCAATTGCCTACATGTTTTGAGTTATGGTTTGTCTAGAAGTATTTTTTTTAGGTTATTTACATTTTACATGGACTTTATGCTAGAATGCCATGTTTATTATACATACAGTCAGACTGGTAGGGTCTCTGGTGGTCAAGAACAAATTTGAGCCACTAAATGCCAATAAGCCTAGAAGTACTAATACCATGGCTTCTGCTCGCTAATGAAATTTAGTAATTTAAAAGCTCTAAAAGGAATATTTGCATGCAGGCAAAACACACTCCCCAAAACTATGATTGTTAACACTTTAATCTACTTACCTACCACCACAAACATATTTCTTGATTATCAAGATGGCTGCAGCAACAGCAACCAACAGAACCACAGCTACAGATAAAATTACAGGAATAGAGCTTGCTGTATTGTCCTGGATAAACAGAAAAATAATTAGCTAAATACAGTGAGTAAAACACTTGGCTATATTTTTAGCAATAATCAATTCGACCTTCATGATCACACTTAAAGTGGTTGTAAACCCCCTCCTATACCCAGTGAAGTAAATAGCCTCAGATGATACACAGAGAGACCAAATCTCCCTACATAAGTTTAACATGTATAGCTGCTGTCTTTCCCTTTCTTCATTTCATTAGAAAGTGCAGATCCTGATAGAAATCCCGGTTCCTCTTTTAACAGTGGGTGTGGAGTATGGGCTTACACTGTGTGAGGGACACACCACCACTCAACATAGGCAGAGGAAGGAACATGCTGAGCTGTACTCTGAATAGACCAGCTCTCTGCTTATCTACCTCCCGACACAAATTTTCAGCTGCTGTTCTCGTGTGTCCGAGATCTTGTCAAAAGTGACTCTGCTGATAAACAGAGGAACGAAGCAGCAGAAAAAAAAAACAAAAAAAAAAAAAACAGCACTTAGAGGTTTGGAAAGAGATAAGTAAACATTACATATAGATGTACCTAGGTCAAATTTCAGGAATGGGGTTTACAACCACTTTAATTTAGCTTTCTTGTCTACATGCTGATTGAAGAGGCACAACTTGTGACGGTACATATATTTTTCTAATCACAGTCAGGGATTGCAAAGTAGGATTTTTGAAGATAGCAATATCAGAACTACCACTGGTAATATTTTTAAAAATGAAAACTTTATGGCTTTTATTCTAATCCAAGCTTCACTATGGAGTTGGTCACTGATCTGGGATATAAAACTTTGTCACCACTTCACAAAATATATTTTAGGATAGAACATTTGTGCATCACTCTAATCCAGGCAAAATCATTGAGTCCACCCTCGATATCAAAACATGGTCTGAGTACGAGATGCTATCTACCATAATAAACCTTTCTCCACAATTAGCAAAAACCATGGATGTCTCTTTCAGGATCATTTTGCCAATGCAGATAAACAGAAAGAGCTGGGCAATTACTTCAAAAGAGAATTATGCCCCCAGCCCACTTATGCTATGGGAAGCCCAGGCAGTTTTCATTAGGGGTGTCCTTCTCAAAAACTAGCACAAAAGTGAAGACAAGGACCGTAAAAGCTGGCTATACATGGATCGAAAATTCATCCGGTTCAGCACAGTTCTATCGATTGACTTGTGTACAACCAAAACTGTTGAGTTTTTCCCAAATGATCAGTGTTGAGTTTGGCTATAGCCAGCGTTGCTGGCTATAGTCAGCAACACTGGTCATTGTATTGTGCTGGCGGTTAAGGCTCTCCATCGGCAGAATACAAAATGTTGGAGTGATTTCCTCATCCACCTCACAACAAACAAGTTCAAAATAATACTGACAGTAGCACACACCTGTCTCCATAATGGAGCCCTGAGCTTTGTCCTAGCTCATCACTATAAAGGCTGTGCACACTTGCACTCAGCTGCTGGTCTTTTGCAGGAGCTGTACACTGGGTTAGAGATTTCTTCCCTCCCTAAGCACCTTGAAATCTCCACTTGATGTGGAGATCAGGGCAGTAGAAGGGTGTACTTGGTTTCTGCGCAGATGGCACCGCTGGGCATCTCCCAATGTTGAAGGGAAGTAACGTGCATTACATTTTCTTGGCCAACTACTGCATCTTTGGTTCTCAATACTGCCCGTTTCTTTGTGCTTCTTCAAAAGACCTTAAACAGCACATCTGAAAACCCTAGTCTACTTTGAAATCTTTGCCTGGGAGAGAACTTGCTGATGTAGTATAACTACCTTGTGGCCTGCTATAACGACTATGGGAAATCAGTGTCTAGGCTGCACTCATGTACACTTTGATCTTTTTTTGTAGCATGTTCCGCCACGTGTCTAACATTGGGACGAAAAATGTGTGTTCCCAGCCCGCTTGATGCCAATGTTCCATGTTATATCCATTCATTTTGCTTAAAATTGCAAAAAAGAAAAAAAAAAAAAAGTATAAAAAAAAATATTAGAGCCTGTAAAGTCTGAACTCTCACCCTGTATGCTTTTTTCAGTTCAGTAATTTACTAGTAGTGAAGCAAGAATTACAATTAAAGGCCTGTACGTTTAAAAATAAAATTAGCAATGACGGCCTCCGTATTTCAGTCTGTCACCAATTTAGATAATAAAAAAATTAAATAAAAATCTGATGGACAGGAATCGTGCACAATTAAGACTCTTATATACCAGTGTAAGGAAATACAGTGGGGTTAACTAAAACTGGAGAGTGCAAAATGTAGTGCAGCTGTGCATGGTAGCCAAGCAGCTTCTAACTTCAGCTTGTTTAATTAAGCCTTGACAAAAAAATAAAATAAAAACCTGAAATATGATTGGTTTCTATGCAGAGTTGCACCAGATTTTGCACTCTCTGGTTTTAGCAAATCAACCCCAGCGAGTTGGTCAATGGATTAAAGGATAAAGGAGTAAGCCCCATGGAGGTAGCTCTCAGACATACAGTGCCTTGCAAACGTATTCACCCCCTTGGCTTTTTACCTATTTTGTACATTATAGCCTTTTAGTTCAATATTTTTTTAATCCGAATTATTCATGATGGATCAGAACACAATAGTCTAAGTTGAAGTAAAATTAGAAAAATATATACATAAAATTATTTTTCAGAAATAAAAAACGGATAATAATTGGCATTTGCGTATGTATTCACCCCCTTTGTTATGAAGCCCATAAAAATCTCTGGTGCAACCAATTACCTTCAAAAGTCACATAATTAGTGAAATGATGTCCACCTGTGTGCAATCTAAGTGTCACATGATCTGCCATTACATATACACACTCCTTTTTGAAAGGCCCCGGAGGCTGCAACACCTAAGCAAGAGGCACCATTAACCAAACACTGCCATGAAGACCAAGGAACTCTCCAAACAAGTAAGGGACAATCTTGTTGAGAAGTACAAGTCAGGGTTAGGTTATAAAAAAATATCCAAATATTTGATGATCCAGAGGAGCACCATCAAATCTATCATAACCAAATGGAAAGAACATGGCACAACAGCAAACCTGCCAAGAGACGGCCGCACGCCAAAACTCACGGACCGGGCAAGGAGGGCAACAGAGGTGCAGCACAGAGACCTAAGGTAACCCTGGAGGAGCTGCAGAGTTCCACAGCAGAGACTGGAGTATCTGTACATAGGACGACAATAAACTGTATGCTCCATAGAGTTGGGCTTCATGGCAGAGTGGCCAGAAGAAAGCCATTACTGATTGGATGGACTAACCCAATTGCATAAAACTGACCTATACTTGGCAAATAGTGCATGTCACAGATAGTAGCGCTATGATCTTAATGTAAAAGTGTGTGTTTTTCCATACCTTGGCATTTGATTGAAAAAAATAAAAGTTTGGACTTTATATGAGGCAATGGCTAATGAATACCATTGTCTCCATCCCTGTTACTTGTAACGAAGAAAGGTAGTAGGGGAAAGGGGGAATTTGGGACTTTATATGAAACACACCACTGGAATATAATGAATCAACTAATAGGTTTAACTAAGCATTTATTGGATACAAACGAGCATATTAGACAAAAAATTTGCTAAACCATAAAATTATAATAATTACATATTATGCATCACTGTATCCAAATAACATAAGATTGTATTAAATTGGGTTAGTCTATCCAATCAGATCCCTGTAGAGGTTTCTGTGGTTCATTCATTCATCCCCGGGAGTGACGACATGCACCGGGTCCTTCCTGTCCTCTCCTGATCTCTTTAGACGTGGGAGCACAGGCAGGCACTCGCTGCATGTCGACGCCACACGCTACATGCCGCATTAGTGACGCTGTGCGCTGGCGTGACCTCTCCATCTGCATGCATCACATGGGAGGGTTTAAACGCCTATTTCAGAGCGGTAGTCGCTCGAACGTATTCACCTTCTCTCCCACTAGCACGCAGTGTGACGTTGGTGGAGTTCAGCAGCAGACTCACTGGCTTTTACCACCACTTGATGGAGGATACACCTTACTTACCTTTTGTCCCCCTGTGACAATATTACACTGTTTCCTAGGCAATTTTTGCTAGTACATTTTGCACACTGGTTTTGTTGTGGGCACTTTTTCTTCATTATTTATCCTGGCGTTACAACTTTTTTACCTCACACTTGTTTCTTTTCATGGACTAGCTTTCTCTTGGTATATGGTCATTTCCTTCCCCACTCATTAGCTAAGCCAACCACCCTTACGATGAGATTATTTTCTATTATATATTTTTATAAAAACCTTACGGGCTTTCACCCTACACCATTTTACAACCACAGCTGCCGTATGGGGACCTTTTCCACTACATGTTCATTGATCGGTTGTCCTTGCCGTGTTGTTGCCGCAGTGCATTACCTCAGCTCCCCCCGGGGATCATGTTTCCCACTACGCTCCCAGCCGCTAATATCATTAGTACCATCCACGTTTTTATACAGAAAAATCTACCCATAGGTAAGAGTGTTGGGACCCTATTTTCTGTCCCCCTCTTTCCGTTATAATAATATATCTATGGTAAATGTATACTTTATTACAGATTTACCCAGGCTACATCTGCTCCTGATGAGTAGAAGATATCCACGTAACGCGTTGAGCTTTGTTGATGTTATGTCACAACAACTATGCGTTACTATGCGATTTTTACCCCCGAGAATTATGAATCAATTATACGGTACCATGACTTTTTATCATCATGTTAACCTTGTTCTTAGATTATTGGGTCTATCACCATTTTATCATATTATTTGGATACAGCAATGCATATTATGTAATTATAATTTTATGATTTATCAAATTTTATCCAGTGATTTACCAATCATGTTTAATAATATTTTGTATTCTATGATTAATTTATTATTTGTCCAATATGCTCGTTTGTATCCAATAAATGCCAAGTTAAACGTATTGATTCACTATATTCCAGAGCTGTGTTTCATATAAAGTCCCAAATTCCCCCCTTTCCCCTACTCCCTTTCTTTGTTACAAGTAACAGGGATGGAGACAATGGTATTCATTAGCCATTGCCTTATATAAAATGTATAATAAAAATATATATATATCTCTTGAGTGCGCCTGTTGTATTACCGCCCCCCAGGCAGCTATCAGAGTGGCGGGTAGGTTGACGCCGTCCTTTGTTTCGGGACCAGGCACCAGACAGGGGTGTCTTATCACCCCTGTTTGCCCTGGCCATAGAACCACAGGCTATTCAGGTTAGGGATAACCCGGGTATAACCGGTTTATGGTACGGAGATATACAGGCAAAAGTGATGCTCTATGCAGACGATATGATGATTCTGCTGGGAGATACGGAACAATCCCTGAAGGAAACTACGAATACCATCATCCGTTTTGGGAAGTTTTCTGGCATCAAAATTAACTGGATCATGTCTGCATTGATGCCAATATACGAAGAACAATTGCAGCATGGGGACATCCCAATAACTACCTCTTAAATATTTGGGGCTATGGGTGACCCCACAAATTAGTGAGTACAGTTAGCTCAACATCTCCCCCCTCCTGATACGATTCCAATCGCGCATAAAAACCTGGAACACTGTGTGTCAGTTGCGGGCAAAGTGAATCTTCTTAAAATGATTCTTATGCCCCAGCTTTTATACATGCTTCACAACTCTCCCGTGGTGGTCCCACTAAAAACCCTTTAGGATAGTAAATTCTATATTCCGCACGCTATTTTGGAAAAATCGACCCCCTAGAATAAAATTGGAACACCTGCAATGTTCTAAGGATGATGGAGGCCTCGCATTGCCAAACCCGTGGCTGTACTACTTAGCATCACAACTGCAGCACCTGATAGGCACCATGGTCGCAGAGGGAGAACGGACCGATAGGACCTCTAGTGCTTTCGAGAGCGTTGTGTCATACAGTGGTTGGAAGTTCTATTCCAACTGCCCTTGAGGCTTTGGCAATTGGAAAGCCCCAAAAGATTTTCCTTACGTATAATTTAATACAGAAAATATGGAACAAAGCTAGATATCTTCAGGGTGCGAAAGGCATTACTGAGTTTAGTCCCACATTGTCAAATGGCTCTTATCCTGAGCTGGTCAAATTGCAGCATGGAGCTAGGTGGAGAAAATATGGTATTATATATCTAAGGACAATCATCCATAATGGAGAACTACTGACCTTTGAGGCTTCGCAGGATGCGTTTAAACTACCAATATTTATGCATTTCTACTACATGCAACTCAGACTAGCATTTCTGAATGGAATATGGCTTCAGTAACCCTGTTCTCTCAGCTTAAGGCAGCAGAGACCTCAAAGGGTTTTATATCCCAAAGCTATAATATACTACTCCACCGGTACCTTAAAAACACCCCTTGAAAGTGAAAATGAAATGGGAAATAGACGTAGGCCCACTAGATGAGGACCAGTGGGAAGAAGCCCTATAGGCAGTAACCATCTGCTCCTTAAAATGTGACTCAGTGGCTGACACAGATGTATACCCTTTTGAGAGTCTACTACACACCTCATAGGTTACACAATATGGGATTGCTTCTCACACCCACATGCACTAGATGCAAGCGGGATCATGGTGATTTGAAACATATGCTGTGGCGCTGCCCCAAATTACACATACACTGGAAGGGGGTGACTAATACCTTGAACACAGTGTTCCAGGTGTCAGTCCCGTTACACCCCAAACACTGCCTGCTGAATCTTTTAGAGGAATTTGAATGGGATCATCATACCAGAGAAGCCCTTACAAGGACCCTTTTTCTAGCCCATAAACTGATAATGCTACATTGGAAATCTGAATCCCCTCCTATGGTTAAGGAATGGATTGCTGCAGTGGGAAATACAATGAGAATGGAAAAAATTATTTACCAGCATAGGGGGTGCACAAGAAAATTTGAGAAGCTGTGGGGTCCGTGGTTGGAGGTGCCAGGGCTCGCACTGGAGGATTTGATTATGGACAGAATTTTGGGACTGAATGTGGGATAATGTTGTCATTTTGATGTATAGAGGATGGAATATGGGTAGGAGGTGAAGTCATTCACACTTCTGTTGCACCGCAAGGCAGTTTATGGATTTAAGATACGTGCTTAACGATGACGGTGGCTGCTACAAATATGTAATGTTCCTTATGGCTATTGGACTCTGTATGTGATGAATAAGGGCTACTGCTAATTTTTGGACTTTATGTATTCAAATATATATATATTTTTTAATCCAGAAAAGAAGTCTGTCACCTGCATTTTTTCTGACGCATCAACTGGACATTTCTTCTTCATGTCCATTTCTTGACGTGTGGGGTTTATGCCACCAATGCATTTGTCTCCAGGGATCTTGCGGTACCTGATAAAAGCCAGATTTAGCTTGGTAAAATAAGTGGAAGGAAATTAAACCATTTAATGAAATTACCAGAGTTGAGTGTGACTTGTAATACACCAGAAAACAAAGGCATAGACTGCATTTGAGTTAAGGGCCAATCAATGAACTACGATTTAAAGAAAAACGGATTTGTTTAGTCTCTGTACATCCAGCTTTCTTACTGCTGAACCTCAGCCCTAATGATCATTCTGGGCGGTACAGAACTGAACAGTCCAGAAAAAAAATATTTTGCCTAATCTTTCATTATATACAGTACTGTGTAAATTTTTTAGGCAGGTGTGAAAAAATAAATGTAAATTGAGAATGCCTTTAATAAAATATAAATTGTTTATTTTTATCAAATTTACAAAATGCAAAGTGTTTACAAAAACGGCAAACAAATCCATAGAGATTTTAGTATCAGGCTGATAAACAATGAATAGTAAGCATGTTCTAACCACGGCACCAACCTTCAAAATTTCAAAAATACATTCATCAATAGTTGATGAAGGGCAAGCAGGGCAATTTGAGAGCATCATAGAAGAGGGTAATAAATTATTGAATTGAAAGGTAAAGATGCAAAAACAAGGGTATAAATTAATATTTAAACATTTGTACGAAAAAAAAAAAAAAGGGGGGGGGGGGAGAAAGAAGGTTGCTAAAGCATACTCCCTATTAATAGCCTACCTCAATGAATGTTTGAGCCAGTCAAGATCTTAATAGCAACAGCAGGTTATATTTGCTCCATTTGCAAACAAGGGAAAGAAAATAGACTTTTTGAATCAAAAAGATTCAAATCAAAAAGATTCTCAAAGTATTCCAAAATTAAGAAATACAAAAACAAACATTTTTTTTGAATGAAGACTAAGGTAACAAAGTCTAAATTAATCTTTAAATTCTGAAGCCCTAGGCAGCATGCCTCATTCCATTGACAGAACCTAACAGTAACTGAGGATTACTTCCTTATATACCCCCTCCAGACCGTTTTGGCACCAAAAATTAGGGCCAAAAATAGTCTGAGGACACACAATTGGCTGGATTGGACCAGAGACCAGTCGCACAGGACACTTCATCAAAGTCGGCGCGCCGGAAATTACATCACGGCAGCCAAGGGAGCAAAAGAGGAAGGGGAGGATCGCATAAAGTAATCTCTCAACTTCCTCTACAGCAAGATGGAAAAACTTATGGCAGCCAAAAGGAGCAAAAGAGGAAGTGGAGGATCTTCGGTTTCTTCTCAACAAACAGCTTCTAAACAAGGCTTGCAAATACGTAAACAGGATCGATCTGCACAAAAGTCATCAGCTTCTAAACTACTTCCACCTGACACTATATGAGCAGGTCTTCGTTCACAGAGTAAATCTGCTCCTATACCCACAGTTTCTGGTGTTGGGAGCAATAATTCTTCCACGCCGTCCATTTCTCCCTTAAATGGGGCTACCTCACAGGTAAGCCAGCCTAACCCATTTCCACCTTCGGGGGTCTTACCACAGACCCCCCTTGTGGGGGAACGGCGCAATGCCCCAATCTTTTCACTACAGCCTCCTCTGGAGTCCAAGAAGGCTCCCACTGCACCAGTCCTTTCCAAGCCAACAAGCAAAGTGGCTTACAGGTAATCAACCCATCGTCTTGCTCTTTGACGGATGATCAGATCAGGGTTCTCAGCCTTGGTCTACCGTTCTGTGCAGAGCAGGAGGTTGAAATCATTAAGGATATTAATCTATTCGCCCGGAAGTTGATGTTTAAAGTCATTTATGACAAGGAACATTCAGCTTCCACCAGCAAAAACCTTCCCGAAGAAATTTGGAAAGATAAAACTATTAATGAAATCTATACAAACACAAAGGGAGAAAAAAAACGATCCACTCCCGAATTCCTCCCCACTCAGTGCTACGGATAACCAATAAGAAAGACAGTCCTCCAAAGGAGGCAGTGTATAAAATTGCAGCCACTTAAGAAAAAATTCAAATGGATATAAAAGATAAAACAATTTGTCACCGATCGATGAATCAATCGGTTTGCAAAAAACTTTTGTCAAGAAGCGGCGCTCCGGTCAACTGCAGATTGTTGACAAATAAGCATGAAATAAAGTATACATGCAACAAACATTTAAATACTATACATATCTATAGCAGGCAGATAATCCTATAGATGAAAATAAATAAATAAATAAAGTCCTTGGTGTGATTCGTTCAGTGGAAACAGGGAAACATGCTGGATAGTGCACAAATCACTGCAAATCCTCCACACGCCCCTCTGGGGTTCAAACTCACCACAATGTTGGATATAACAAGCCTTATGTCACATCTACGATGTCCCGCTACCCTGTATGGTCTGGATCTCTCTGGAGGGATGGCTCAAAGAATCCAGGCATATATGGAGAAAAATAAACTCCACAGAGCAATTCCGACTTTGAAAGCTTTATTCAATATCATCTAATGTAAAATTCATGTGATAACAAGTTTTTTCACATCCATAAAACAGCCGAGTGTCACGGGTTGATCAGGAAGTTAGATGTCAGTATGCCAGATTGTAGCAACAAGTCCTCATACAGACACACAAGTGTTTAACGTGCTGCGGGAGAACGTCTAGACCAGCTGGATCCACCCACCGCTCAGCACTTCATCATCCTGTCAATTCCGTTACCACTCTTCAAAGCCTGTTATAATTCGATCGCCGTGAGGTCAAACGAGGACACCAAGGACTTTTTTTTTTCCCCATCTATAGGTTTATCTACCTGCTATAGATATGTATAGTATTTAAATGTTTGTTGCATGTATACTTTATTTCATGCTTATTTGTTAACAATCTGCAGTTGACAGGAGCGCCGCTTCTTGACAAAAGTTTTTTGCAAACCGATTGATTCATCGATTGGTGACAAATTGTTTTATCTTTTATATCTATTAATGAAATTTGAGCCATAAATGAACTTATGGCATTATGGGAGGAGAGCAATCCTCTGGATGATTTCTTTGAGGACCCAGGTCCTGATTCCTTGTTGTCCATCGACTCTCAGTCTGACAGATTTTTTTCCCCCCCGACATCTTTATATAAACCCAAATCGCGTTGCTTCCCCATCTTGCAGGGGAATCCAAACATTTGGGCTTTCACCCAGCAAGTAACGAAAGAAATCTTAAGCACTAAGTGGAAACGATCTAAGGCTGATTCTAACCTTGATTCTGTCCAACGTCAAGCTTTAATGTCTCCAAGGAATAATGAACAGTTGATCATTAACCACTTGCCGACCGCCGCACGACGATGTACGTCGGCAAAGCGGCACGGGCAGGCAAAAGGGCTTACCTGTACGTCCCTGCCTGCCCGCGGGTGGGGGGTCCGATCGGACCCCCCCCCGGTGCCTGCGACGGTCGGCAAATGTCCCCCGGCGATCGGTGGTGAGGGGGAGGCCATCCATTCGTGGCCCCCCCCTCGCGATCGCTCCCAGCCAATGGAATCATTTCCCTGCCTCTGTATTGTAAACAGAGGCAGAGGAAATGATGTCATCTCTCCTCGGCTCGGTATTTTCCGTTCCGGGCCGAGGAGAGAAGACTGAACTGTGAGTTACACAAACACACACACACAGTAGAACATGCCAGGCATACATTTCACCCCGATCCCCCCCCCCGATCGCCCCCCGATCCCCCCCCAATCACCCCCCCCCCCTGTCACAAACTGACACCAAGCAGGTTTTTTTTTTTTTTTTTTTTTTTTTTTTCTGATTACTGTATTGGTGTCAGTTTGTGTCAGTTAGTGTGTTAGGGCAGTGAGTCTTAGGCCCCCTTTAGGTCTAGGGTACCCCCCTAACCCCCCTAATAAAGTTTTAACCCCTTGATCACCCCCTGTCACCAGTGTTGCTAAGCGATCATTTTTCTGATCGCTGTATTAGTGTCGCTGGTGACGCTAGTTAGTGAGGTAAATATTTAGGTTCGCCGTCAGCGTTTTATAGCGTCAGGGACCCCCATATACTACCTAATAAATGTTTTAACCCCTTGATTGCCCCCTAGTTAACCCTTTCACCACTGATCACCGTATAACTGTTACGGGTGACGCTGGTTAGTTCGTTTATTTTTTATAGTGTCAGGGCACCCGCCGTTTATTACCGAATAAAGGTTTAGCCCCCCGATCGCCCGGCGGTGATATGCGTCGCCCCAGGCAGCGTCAGATTAGCGCCAGTACCGCGAACACCCACGCACGCAGCATACGCCTCCCTTAGTGGTATAGTATCTGTATGGATCAATATCTGATCCGATCAGATCTATACTAGCGTCCCCAGCAGTTTAGGGTTCCCAAAAACGCAGTGTTAGCGGGATCAGCCCAGATACCTGCTAGCACCTGCGTTTTGTGCCTCCGCCCAGCCCACCCAAGTGCAGTATTGATCGATCACTGTCACTTACAAGGCACTAAACGCATAACTGCAGCGTTCGCAGAGTCAGGCCTGATCCCTGCGATCGCTAACAGTTTTCTTGGTAGCGTTTTGGTGAGCTGGCAAGCACCAGCCCCAGGCAGCGTCAGATTAGCGCCAGTACCGCTAACACCCACGCACGCAGCATACGCCTCCCTTAGTGGTATAGTATCTGAACGCATCAATATCTGATCCGATCAGATCTATACTAGCGTCCCCAGCAGTTTAGGGTTCCCAAAAACGCAGTGTTAGCGGGATCAGCCCAGATACCTGCTAGCACCTGCGTTTTGCCCCTCCGCCCGGCCCAGCCCAGCCCACCCAAGTGCAGTATCGATCGATCACTGTCACTTACAAAACACTAAACGCATAACTGCAGCGTTCACAGAGTCAGGCCTGATCCCTGCGATCGCTAACAGTTTTTTTGGTAGCGTTTTGGTGAACTGGCAAGCACCAGCCCCAGGCAGCGTCAGATTAGCGCCAGTACCGCTGACACCCGCGCACGCAGCATACACCTCCCTTAGTGGTATAGTATCTGATCGCATCAATATCTGATCCGATCAGATCTATACTGGCGTCCCCAGCAGTTTAGGGTTCCCACAAACGCAGTGTTAGCGGGATCAGCCCAGATACCTGCTAGCACCTGCGTTTTGCCCCTCCGCCCGGCCCAGCCCACCCAAGTGCAGTATCGATCGATCACTGACACTTACAAAACACTAAACGCATAACTGCAGCGTTCGCAGAGTCAGGCCTGATCCCTGCGATCGCTAACAGTTTTTTTGGTAGCGTTTTGGTGAACTGGCAAGCGCCAGCGGCCTAGTACACCCCGGTCGTAGTCAAACCAGCACTGCAGTAACACTTGGTGACGTGGCGAGTCCCATAAGTGCAGTTCAAGCTGGTGAGGTGGCAAGCACAAGTAGTGTCCCGCTGCCACCAAAAAGACAAACACAGGCCCGTCGTGCCCATAGTGCCCTTCCTGCTGCATTCGCCAATCCTAATTGGGAACCCACCACTTCTGCAGAGCCTGTACTTCCCCCATTCACATCCCCAACCAAATGCAGTCGGCTGCATGAGAGGCATTTTTATGTCCTCCCGAGTACCCCTACCCAACGAACCCCCCAAAAAAAGATGTTGTGTCTGCAGCAAGCGCGGATATAGACGTGACACCCGCTATTATTGTCCCTCCTGTCCTGACAATCCTGGTCTTTGCATTGGTGAATGTTTTGAATGCTACCATTCACTAGTTGAGTATTAGCGTAGGGTACAGCATTGCACAGACTAGGCACACTTTCACAGGGTCTCCCAAGATGCCATCGCATTTTGAGAGACCTGAACCTGGAACCGGTTACAGTTATAAAAGTTAGTTACAAAAAAAAGTGAAAAAAAAAAAAAAAACACAAACAAAAATATAAAATAAAAAAAAAATAGTTGGCGTTTTATTGTTCTCTCTCTCTCTATTCTCTCTCTATTGTTCTGCTCTTTTTTACTGTATTCTATTCTGCAATGTTTTATTGTTATTATGTTTTATCATGTTTGCTTTTCAGGTATGCAATTTTTTATACCTTACCGTTTACTGTGCTTTATTGTTAACCATTTTTTTGTCTTCAGGTACGCCATTCACGACTTTGAGTGGTTATACCAGAATGATGCCTGCAGGTTTAGGTATCATCTTGGTATCATTCTTTTCAGCCAGCGGTCAGCTTTCATGTAAAAGCAATCCTAGTGGCTAATTAGCCTCTAGACTGCTTTTACAAGCAGTCGGAGGGAATGCCCCCCCCCCCCCAACGTCTTCCGTGTTTTTCTCTGGCTCTCCTGTCTCAACAGGGAACCTGAGAATGCAGCCGGTGATTCAGCCAGATGACCATAGAGCTGATCAGAGACCAGAGTGGCTCCAAACATCTCTATGGCCTAAGAAACCGGAAGCTACGAGCATTTCATGACTTAGATTTCGCCGGATGTAAACAGCGCCATTGGGAAATTGGGGAAGCATTTTATCACACCGATCTTGGCGTGGTCAGATGCTTTGAGGGCAGAGGAGAAATCTAGGGTCTAATAGACCCCAATTTTTGCAAAAAAGAGTACCTGTCACTACCTATTGCTATCATAGGGGATATTTACATTCCCTGAGATAACAATAAAAATGATTTAAAAAAAAAAAAAATGAAAGGAACAGTTTAAAAATAAGATAAAAAAATAATAATAATAAAGAAAAAAAAAAAAAAAAAAAAAAAAAAGCACCCCTGTCCCCCCTGCTCTCGCGCTAAGGTGAACGCAAGCGTTGGTCTGGCGTCAAATGTAAACAGCAATTGCACCATGCATGTGAGGTATCGCCGCGAAGGTCAGATCGAGGGCAGTAATTTTAGCAGTAGACCTCCTCTGTAAATCTAAAGTGGTAACCTGTAAAGGCTTTTAAAGGCTTTTAAAAATGTATTTAGTTTGTCGCCACTGCACGTTTGTGCGCAATTTTAAAGCATGTCATGTTTGGTATCTATGTACTCGGCCTAAGATCATCTTTTTTATCTCATCAAACATTTGGGCAATATAGTGTGTTTTAGTGCATTAAAATGTAAAAAAGTGTGTTTTTTCCCCAAAAAATGCGTTTGAAAAATCGCTGCGCAAATACTGTGTGAAAAAAAAAAATGAAACACCCACCATTTTAATCTGTAGGGCATTTGCTTTAAAAAAAATATATAATGTTTGGGGGTTCAAAGTAATTTTCTTGCAAAAAAAAATTATTTTTTTATGTAAACAATAAGTGTCAGAAAGGGCTTTGTCTTCAAGTGGTTAGAAGAGTGGGTGATGTGTGACATAAGCTTCTAGATGTTGTGCATAAAATGCCAGGACAGTTCAAACCCCCCCCAAATGACCCCATTTTGGAAAGTAGACACCCCAAGCTATTTGCTGAGAGTCATGTTGAGTCCATGGAATAATTTATATTGTGACACAAGTTGCGGGAAAGAGACAATTTTTTATTTTTTTTATTTTTTTTTGCGCAAAGTTGTCACTAAATGATATATTGCTCAAACATGCCATGGGAATATGTGAAATTACACCCCAAAATACATTCTGCTGCTTCTCCTGAGTACGGGGATACCACATGTGTGAGACTTTTTGGGAGCCTAGCCGCGTACGGGACCCCGAAAACCAATCACTGCCTTCAGGCTTTCTAAGGCCGTAAATTTTTGATTTCACTCTTCACCGCCTATCACAGTTTCGGGGGCCATGGAATGCCCAGGTGGCAAAAAAAAACCCCAAATGACCCCATTTTGGAAAGTAGACACCCCAAGCTATTTGCTGAGAGGTATAGTGAGTATTTTGCAGACCTCACTTTTTGTCACAAAGTTTTGAAAATTGAAAAAAGAAAAAAAAAATGTTTTTTTCTCGTCTTTCTTTATTTTCAAAAACAAATGAGAGCTGCAAAATACTCACCATGCCTCTCAGCAAATAGCTTGGGGTGTCTACTTTCCAAAATGGGGTCATTTGGGGGGGGTTTGTGCCACCTGGGCATTCCATGGCCTCCGAAACTGTGATAGGCAGTGAGGAGTAAAATCAAAAATGTACGCCCTTAGAAATCCTGAAGGCGGTGCTTGGTTTTCGGGGTCCCGTACGCGGCTAGGCTCCCAAAAAGTCCCACACATGTGGTATCCCCGTACTCAGGAGAAGCAGCTAAATGTATTTTGGGGTGCAATTCCACATATGCCCATGGCCTGTGTGAGCAATATATCATTTAGTGACAACTTTGTGCAAAAAAAAAAAAAAAAAAAAAAAAATTGTCACTTTCCCGCAACTTGTGTCAAAATATAAAACATTCCATGGACTCAACATGCCTCAAAGCAAATAGCTTGGGGTGTCTACTTTCCAAAATGGGGTCATTTGGGGGGGGTTTATGTCATCTGGGCATTTTATGGCCTTCAAAACCGTGATAGGTAGTGAGGAGTAAAATCAAAAATGTACGCCCTTAGAAATCCTGAAGGCGGTGCTTGGTTTTCGGGGCCCCGTACGCGGCTAGGCTCCCAAAAAGTCCCACACATGTGGTATCCCCGTACTCAGGAGAAGCAGCTAAATGTATTTTGGGGTGCAATTCCACATATGCCCATGGCCTGTGTGAGCAATATATCATTTAGTGACAACTTTTTGTAATTTTTTTTTTTTTTTTTTTTTTTTGTCATTATTCAATCACTTGGGACAAAAAAAATGAATATTCAATGGGCTCAACATGCCTCTCAGCAAATTCCTTGGGGTGTCTACTTTCCAAAATGGGGTCATTTGTGGGGGTTTTGTACTGCCCTGCCATTTTAGCACCTCAAGAATCGACATAGGCAGTCATAAATTAAAGGCTGTGTAAATTCCAGAAAATGTACCCTAGTTTGTAGACGCTATAACTTTTGCGCAAACCAATAAATATACACTTATTGACATTTTTTTTACCAAAGACATGTGGCCGAATACATTTTGGCCTAAATGTATGACTAAAATTGAGTTTATTGGATTTTTTTTAGAACAAAAAGTAGAAAATATCATTTTTTTTCAAAATTTTCGGTCTTTTTCCGTGTATAGCGCAAAAAATAAAAACGGCAGAGGTGATCAAATACCATCAAAAGAAAGCTCTATTTGTGGGAAGAAAAGGACGCAAATTTCGTTTGGGTACAGCATTGCATGACCGCGCAATTAGCAGTTAAAGCGACGCAGTGCCGAATTGTAAAAAGTGCTCTGGTCAGGAAGGGGGTAAATCCTTCCGGGGCTGAAGTGGTTAAGCCTTCTGATAAGGGAGGCAACATAGCTGTGATGGATTTAAATAACTATAAAAAGATGAAAAGGGGGGTTTGGCTAGATAGTCCTCAATAAAATACGGCACCTCATCCCAAAATTAGTTTTGTAACAATAGTAAGGAGAGAGTAAGGGGATTATAACGGTGCCAAAATTTTGAATACTATACAGTGACACATTAATATTAAAAATATGTTTTATTGACAAGCAGATTAAAAAAGGATATACAAAAGGAGTATATACAACAAGGGTGTAAACAGACAATAAGGGAAAAGATACAGAACCAGCATATGCAGCAATATTACAAGGACCAGTCAGTAGTGTGACGGCAGGTCTTGTTCACAGGTACCATGTTCCTACATGTTTTGCCAACATTGGCTTCCTCAGGGACAGTTGGTTATACCTGTATTAATTTCATGAATTCGGTGAATCACAGTGGGCGAACAGACCAGTCCCCCGGAGTGAAATCAGGATCCCATGTCGCAAATAGGGTGGCTGACAATCGTGTTGGATATGGTCACTGATGAATGGTGACCATAAGTCCTGCGTGACTCTTGAAAAAATACTTTGGACTATGGAGACAAAGTAGGTATAAGTTGGTATACTGGACACAACAGAGCTATACACGTTTTAAAGGACAGCAGGTATGGGCGCCCTTTTTATTAAGATATAGACTGCTCCTTTTTTCGCCCCCTGCAGCCACCCTATTTGCGACATGGGATCCTGATTTCACTCCGGGGGACTGGTCTGTTTGCCCACTGTGATTCACCGAATTCATGAAATTAATACAGGTATAACCAACTGTCCCTGAGGAAGCCAATGTTGGCTAAACATGTAGGAACATAGTACCTGTGAACAAGACCTGCCATCACACTACTGGCTGGTCCTTGTAATATTGCTGCATATGCTGGTTCTGTATCTTTTCCCTTATTGTCCGTTTACACCCTTGTTGTATATACTAGTTTTGTATATTCTATTTTAATCTGCTTGTCAATAAAACATTATATTTTTAATATTAATGTGTCACTGTATAGTATTCAAAATTTTGGCACCGTTATAATCCCCTTACTCTCTCCTTATTGTTATAAAACTATAAAAAGATGGTTTTGGACATTCTAACCAATCGGCATTGGCATCGCCCTATTCCATTTGCTCAAGTCCAATATGTTCAAACAAAATACCATACCTTGATTAATCGAGCCTTCTTCCGCAATCTAATTGATAAAAAAACTTGTGAATTTTTGTCTGTAAAAACTCCCAGGCTGCCAACGCTATATGCCTTGCCAAAGATACATAAGAATGCCCATTTTCCACCGGGGCTTCCTATAGTATCTGGCAATGGCTGTTTGACTTAGCCAGCTAGTAAGCTAGCTGACGATTACCTAAGACCACATGTAAAGTCACTAAGCTCCTACATTCAGGATACGGCAGATCTACTGCATTCCTTGGACAGTTTATCCATCCCAAAGGAAGCTTGCCTTGTTGCAATTGATGTGGAGGCCCTCTACAACTCTATCCCCCACAAGTTGGGGGTTCGAGTTGTCGATGGCTTCCTAACAGAACGAGGACCTCTATCGAAGGCCTACAACAACTTTGTTTTGGACCTCCTGCTTTTTATTCCCTCCAACAATATCTTTGTCTTTGACCACTCCCACTACCTCCAGGTGCAGGGGGTTGCGATGGGGACCAAATGTGCCCCATCGTATGCCAACCTATACCTGGGGGGGTGGAAGCGCGAGATCTTTTCCTCGGATGAATGCTCTGCTGATTTTGTTGTTGTGGAGAAGAGGGTGTTGTTGTGGAGAAGATTCATAGATGACATTTTTGTCATCTGGCTAGGAACGAGGGATGAACTAATGCATTTCCTAAAGAAGTTGGAATCAAATACTTACAACTTGAAATTTACCTTATCTTGTGACCAAAAGTCTATTGATTTTCTGTATATCACAATTTTTACAAACCCAGATGGTACTCCTCGTTTATCCCGCTATCGGAAACCACCAATACAATTTTACACACCACCAGTTCGCATCCTGACTCTTGAATCCAGAGTATACCATACAGTCAGTATTTGCAACTAAGGAGAAACTGTAGTGTGGATGGGGACTATGAGTGGGAAGCCAAGGCACTTCAAATCCGTCTTCTAAATAGAGGATATACCAAGACTCGGCTAAAAAAAATCCTATCGGAGAGTTAAACAAAAGGATCAAAAAAGCCTAATCCACTCTAAAAAAAATCTCTAAGAGTGGACAACCTATACGTCTTATTAACAGATTTGCTGGGGAACATAAACATTTGTGGAATGGTTCTAAAATATTGGCATTTACTAGGCAGCTCGGAGGTCTTCTTCTGACTTCAGGGGGGGGGGGGGGGTCTTCTTCAGACTTCTTCTCCCGGTGTTCAGCCTCTTCTGCCGGATTCCCCCCGCTATCTTCTTCCAGCTCTTTTGCTAGCGGGGGCCCGGTCTGCTGCCGCTGTCCGGTTCTTCTCCGGTATCTTCTGCCGGACTCCCCCGCTATCTTCTTCTAGCTCTTTTGCTAGCGGGGGCCCGGTCTTCTGCGCTGCCTTGTCCCCTCTTCTCTTCTTCCGATGTTGACACGACGCTCTCTCCTGCTGGAATGCTGTGTGCGAGCCACGCAGCCATTTATATGGGTGGGGACCCCGCCCCCTTGTGACGTCACAGTCCCAGCATGCGCAGGGACTCTGGCGTCATAAGGGGGCGTGACACCAGAGTCCCTGCACATGCTGGGACTGACGTCACAAGGTGGCGGGGTCACCGCCTATATAAATGGCTGCGCAGCTCGCACACAGCATTCCAGCAGGAGAGCGTTGTGTCAACATCGGAAGAAGAGAAGAGGGGACAAGACAGCGCAGAAGCTGTCCAGCTCTTTTGCGCTAGCAAAAGAGCTGGAAGAAGATAGCGGGGGAGTCCGGCAGAAGATACCGGAGAAGAACCGGACAGCGGCAGCAGACCGGGCCCCCGCTAGCAAAAGAGCTGGAAGATGATAGCGGGGGAGTCCGGCAGAAGAGGCCGAACACCGGGAGAAGAAGTTGGAAGAAGACCCCCAAAGTCGGAAGAAGACCCGGAGCTGCCTAAAAAAAAATTACTTTTAAAACCTGTGTAATGTGTTTTTTTTATTGACACTTTTTTCCTAGGTGAATGGGTAGGGGTACGATGTACCCCATACTCATTCACATAGGGTGGGGGGCTGGGATCTGGGGCCCCCTTATTAAAGGGGGCTCCCGGATTCCGATAAGCCCCCCGCCCGCAGATCCCGACAACCAATGGCCAGGGTTGTCGGGAAGAGGCCATTGTCCTCATCAACATGGGGACAAGGTGCTTTGGGGTGGGGGGGCCCGCAGGGTGCCCCTCCTCCCCCAAAGCACCCACCCCCCCATGTTGAGGGCATGCGGCCTGGTACAGTTCAGGAGGGGGGGCGGGGGCGCTCGCTCGTCCCCACCCCCTTTCCTTACTGGTCGGGCTGCGTGCTAGGATAAGGGTCTGGTATGGATTTGGGGGGACCCCCAAGCCAATTTTTTGACGTAGGGGGTTCCCCTTACAATCCATACCAGACCTAAGGGCCTGGTATGCCCCTGAGGGGGAACCCACGCCGTTTATTAAAAATTTGGCGCGGTGTTCCCCCTCATTCATACCAGACAGCTGTCAGCACTGCCTGTCGCTCATAGCGAAAGGAAAAAAAAAGTTTTCCTTTCCCGAACAGCGAGCCAGCGCGACATGCACAGTACCCTGTCGCCGAGAACCAGCGCGATGGGATCGCGCTGAAAACACAATCTCGCGGTCAGGTAATGTATGTAGGGGAATATCCTCAAATTACCTACCGTAAATCTAGATCTTTTAAAGATCAATTTGTACATAGCCATCTCTGTCCTAGAACTACAACTAAACGAAAAAGGAACTTATGTCTGTGGAAGATGCGAATTCTGCCAGTTACTCACCAATACCGCAGAGGTGGTTCTTCCTAATGGCCAAGTTTATAAACCCAATTTTTTTGCTGACTGTAAAACGGTTGGTGTAGGTTACTACATGAAGTGTGTATGTAATGCATTTTACGTGGGTAAAACCAAAAGGCCCTTTTTTCACAGGATAAGAGATCATGTTAAGTTACTAAATAAAAAAAAAAAGATGGAAACTCCAACTAGCAGGCACATGGGGCTATATCATGCCTTTGATGCCTCAAAGATGCAATTTTTTGCATTAGAACATATACCAGATTGCGGTAGGGGCGGGGATATAGACAAAATACTTCAACGAGAATCAAAATGGATACACAACTTATCTGCTACTGTGTAGCCAGGCCTGAATGATTCTTTGAGCTTTAAGCCTTTTCTGTAGGGATTCAGCCATTGTTGAGAAATTAATATTTCTCTTTAGTAAATATTTTTTGTAGATTTTTTTATTGTTAAATTGAGTTGTATTTCCTTTGCATTTGGCACAGACTGATTCTGCTCTGAACATTGTGTATGTCTGACTGTTCACGGTACCCTATATTAATAATTGGGATTATAACAACAAAGGAAAAGGAGAAGGGAGAGGGAAAGGAAGAGAGAAAAATTAAGTTTGTTTGCTTCTCCCCGTGAATCTTTATTTCACTTTTCGGGGATATTTATCTTGGTTTTTGATGTTGGAGGTTTTTGGCTGTGGGCTAGATGCATCATATGGACACCCAAGGCGTTTATCTTAGGGTGAACGCCACCTCAGCTGATTTTCTCCTAGGTCCCAGTTTTATTATTTATATTCTTTCTAAATGGTTGGGCTGTTTAGCTCTTTTGTTGTTCCATCTGCGCATTATTTGATTTTTTTTTCCCCTCCTGACAACCATAAGTTTTTCCATCTTGCTGAAGAGGAAGTCGAGGGATTACTTTATGTGATCCTCCACTTCCTCTTTTGCTCCCTTGGCTGCCGTGATGTCATTTCCGGCGCGCCGGAATGGATAAAAGTGTAATTTCCTGTGCGACTGGTCTCTGGTCCCATCCAGCCAATTGTGTGTCCTCAGACTATTTTTGGCACCAAAACGGTCTGGAGGGGAGTATATAAGGAAGTAATCCTCAGTTACTGTTAGGTTCTGTCCATGGAAGGAGGCATGCAGCCTAAGGCTTCAGACATTAGCAGGTAAAAAATAATTTGGACTTGTTACCTTGGTCTTCATTCAAAAAAATATATCTTTTAATTACAATTTTGTTTTTATATTTTTTTTTTAAAGGGAATTTTGGAATACTTTGAGAATCTTTTGGATTCAAAAAGTCTATTGTCTTTCCCTTGTTTACAAATGGAGCAAATATAACATGCTGTTGCTATCAAGATCTTGACTGGCTCAAAAAATGGAGTTACTTACCAGTAACATCCTTTTCCAGGAGTCTTTCAGGACAGCAACATAGATAGACCTTGGCTCCTCCCATCTCAGGAAACACCGCCTTACATTTCAAGATTTAAGCCTCACCGTCCCGCCAGCCCCTCAGTTCTTCAAGAGTACCTCCGGCCAGCTGGGGAGACAAGAACACGTCATATTAACCTTAATCTTACCCGGCGGTCTCATGCGATGAGTTCTTCAGGAGTATCCAATAATTTGGGTGGGTACCAGTGCTGTCCTGAAAGACTCCTGGAAAAGGATGTTACCGTAAGCAACTCCATTTTTCCCCATTTCGTCTTTCAGGACAGCAACATAGAGGATAAGCGAGCACCTTACCTTAGGGTGGGACTACTGCCTGCAGTACTTCACGCCCAAAAGCCTGGTCTTTTGCTGACAGCAGGTCCAATCTGTAATGCTTCACGAACGTATCAAAACTGGACCACTTTGCAGCCCTACATATCTGCTCTGGAGAACCACCAGCCCACTTGGCTTGAGAAGTCACCATTGCCTTAATACCTTATGGGGGCTCCAATCCCCCCCGACTACATAAGCCTGAATAATGGCTAACCTTAACAATCTGGCTATTGTACGCCTAGAGGCTTTGAATCCTTTCTTAGCCCCTGAAAATAACACAAAAAAGGAAATCAGACTTCCTAAACTGTTTTGTACTATCCAAATATTGAAGGACGCACCTTCTAACGTCCAATTTATGAAAAATGTTCCTGTCCCCCTCACAGGATTCGAACAGAAGGTAGGCAAAATAATTCCTTGGCTTCTATGAAAACTAGAGGCCACCTTTGGCAAAAAGGCCGGATCGGTTTTAAAAATTACACGGTCCGGAAACACCTGGAAAAAAGGCGCCCTAATAGAGAGGGCTTAGAGTTCACTCACTCTCCTTGCAGTAGTGATCGCCTCCAAAAACACTGTTTTGAGGGTGGTCAATTTTAACGTACAGGTCTCTAATGGCTCAAATGGTTCCACCATGAAGGCCTGTAAAGCTAAAGAAAGATCCCACACTGGGAAGGGGGAGACTGACTGGTCTCTGCCTGCTTAAGGCTTTAAAAAAACCTGGCTATTTATGGATCTGTTGCTAGCTGTTTTTCCAGAAAAACGCTCAAAGCGGATACCTGTCCTTTCAGGGTGCTAAGGGCTAACCCTTTGTCTGCCCCTGATTGCAGAAACTCTAATACTGCTACGGAGCTGCGTACATCAAAGGAACTTTCTGTGCACCAGCTATTGAAACGTTTCCACACTTTCAGGTAGTTAGCTTGCGTCTCCCTTTTTCTGCAACTTAGGAGGGTTTTTAATAAAAAAATCTGAGAAACCCTTGCCCCTCAGCAATTCCTCCTCAGTAGCCAAGCTGCGAGGTTCTACTGCTCCACTTGAGGACAACAGATTGGCCCTTGAGAAAGAAGATCCTCCTGGACTGGCAGAATCCAGGGAGGTTCCACCGCTAGGCTCTTCAAGATGGAAAACCACGGCCTCCTGGGCCAATGTGGTGCGATCAGAATGAGATTTATGCCCGACAACTGGAACTTTCTCAGTACTTCTGGAATCAGTACAGTTGGGGGGGAAGGCATAGCACCTGGAGAAACTCCAGCTCTGGGCTAGTGCGTCCACTAGTGCCCGGTCCCATCTGTTCAGGGAGAAGAGATGAGTCTGTTTTCTCGCGAAGCGATCCACACATGGCACCCCCCCACTTCTGAGGGACTGCCTCGAAGACGTCCCGATTCAAAACCCAGTCGCCTTCTCTCAGCATTTTCCTGCTGAGGAAATCTGCTACCTGGTTTTGTTCCCCCTTCAAATGAACTGCCGAAAGGGACAGAATTTTTGTTGTTTCGGCCCACCTGAGAATGGTTTCCGCCAGAACCCACAGGGATCTGCTTTTGGTACCTCCCTGCCTGTTGATGTCCGATCTGACTGGCACGTGCTGTTCCTGGAGTTCCCTCTGAAATGCTTTGAGAGCCAAGGCTACAGCTCTCAGTTCCCTCCAGTTCGAGAACTTCTTTGCGTCCTTTCTCAGCCAAGTACCCTGAACCATCCGGGAATCTAGATGTGCGCCCCAACCTGTGCCGCTCGCATCGGTCGTGATAGTCCTGGAAACTGGTTGGACCCAATCCAGACCTTGTGAAAGATTGGCTCCCTTTCTCCACCATCAGAGGGATCTCTTGATTTGACTCGTCACCGTTATCAGGGAGTCCAAAGACCCCTGACTGTGGTCCCAAACCCTCAGGATGAACAGCTGTAAAGGGCGAAAATGCAGCCCTGCCCACTGTACTGCCACTTCTTGTTCCTCCAACTCCTGTAGGGAGGAAAGAAGAGCTGATGACCTTTCTGCGCATTTTGGCAGCTCGGCAACAAAGAGTCTGAGTGGTTGAGGTTTTGAAAACTCCAACCGGTATCTTCTTATGATCCCCAATACAAACTGGTTGGAGGTGATCATTTCCCACTGTGGAAGAAAGGACCCCAATCTTCCTCCCACTGTGGTTCCTCATTTGGTCTTTTTGGGCTGTTCAGGAGGGCGAAAAATAACACCCACGCCCTTTGCCCTTCTGCCCCCAAACTTTCTTCTGTTGTTCAGCTTTTGGGGGGTCAAACTTCCTCCGAGGGCGAGACTTTAATAGGAAAGGCCTTTTTCTTGACGGCCGTCCGATCCAAGACGGCCTCCAAACCAAGTCCAAACAACAAGTCCCCTGTGAGAGGGATTCCGCAGAGTTTGACCTTAAATGCGCTATCTCCCTGCCACATCTTATGCACCGATTCTGCCGAGGCGTCCGCAAGATAAGCCACCCCCTTAAGGAGCATGGGAAAAGAAGACAGGATTGTTTCTTTAGACGTTCCTGCTTCGATTTGTGTCAGCCAATATTCCATGTTCCGTGCCACCACTGCGGACGTCATGGTGGGCTTGAGGTTACCCAGGTATGAATCCCATGATTTTTTCAAGAGTGAGTCCATCCTCTTGTCCATGGGATCTGGGAGCTCCCCCATGTACTCAAAGGCCAGGTCAGTATGCATGGAGACCTGTGAAAAGGCTGCGTCTAGTTTAGGAGATTTATTCCATACTAGCGCCTCCTCCTGCAAAGGGAAACCTTCGATTCAAGGTTCTTGAAAAGAAAGGTTTCCTTTCAGGGTCTTGCCACTCCTTTTTAATGGCATCGACCAAGACATCATGGACCAGAAACACCTTTTTATGTTCTCCTAGGCTCTTATACATCTGGTCATGGAGCAACAATTTTTTTCTGGATTCCTAAAGTGGTATGGATAGCTCCTAAGAGCTCCTCCAATTCATCCAGAGAAAGTCTGTAGCGAGAGGCTCTTGTGGATTCCCCATCCACTTCCTCTCCCTCCGATTGCCCTTTGGAAGCTGAAGAAACGCTATCTGGCTGCTCCTCAATTTCCTCTCTGGAGCCTCCTGGAATTTCTTTGCTCCCAGAAGGAGCATCCATTAAGCTTGGTGCCATGCTCTGCTGTGCTGGTGGAGGGTTGACCTTGGGCTGTGGCAACTGGAAACTAAACAAAAATGTCTTAAAAGACTGCACAGTGATAGAAAGCTCCTTGACGGACGCTGCTAGATCCGTACATTGTTCTGCTGACTGTTCTCTCACTAACCCCTATATGCACTCCCTACAGAGTGGCTTGGACCAAGATTCCCCCATCGTGGCTCTGCATGAAGGGCATTTTTTCTTGGAATTGTGGGGCGACTTGACTTTATCCGTGGACTTGCTCTGAAATTCAGACCAAAAAGAAGATCAGTCAGAAAGCCCATCTTGACTACCAGCACTTCACACAGAGAGCCACCAGGGATTCTCTTCCCAGGACCAACCCTAGTTGCATCCCTTCCCCCCACCACCAAGGGAGACAAACACCTGTGAAGCTTACAGGAAGGGGGTAAGGGAACACCACTCCAGGATTCCTCTTACATTTGAATGGCTGGTGGAGCAGTTCGTGAAGCCTCTGCTTCTGACATTTCACGCTGAGGATCGGTGGTCTCCTTAGCCTCCGTGCCATGTCCCCACAGCAGAAAATGAGGCAGCACCAGCCTGACGCACGGCCCGTTTTTAAACCCCGCGGCCGGAACCGGAAGCCGCAGGTTAAATGGAAGTACTGACCCCCGCCGGAACTGATGTCACCCGCCATACGTCCCAGCGCTCCATCGCTGGCTACACAGTGCAGGGCGGCCTCAATGTACCTCCGCCTTATGCCACACCCGGGCAGAAGAAAGCAGACCCCTCCAGCTTTACTGCTTTACCAAGAGAAGCTGAAGGCATGTGATATGCAGTTATCCAGATGTAAGGCGATGTTTCCTGAGGTGGGAGGAGCCAAGGTCTCTATGTTGCTGTCCTGAAAGACGAAATGGGGAAAATTCATTGAGGTAGGCTATTATTAGGGAGTATGCTTTTGCAACCTTCGCCCCCCCTTTTTTTTTTCATCCAAATGTTTAAATATTAATTTATACCCTTGTTTTTTTTTTTTTGCATCTTTACCTTCAATTCAGATGGATTTTCTGTCCTTCCCAGTTTATTACCCTCTTCTATGATGCTCCCAAATTGCCTTGCTTGCCCTTCAACTATTGAGGACTATATTTTTGAAATTTTGAAGGTTGGTGCCGTGGTTAGAACATGCTTACTGTTCATTATTTATCAGTCTATGATACTAAAATCTCTATGGATTTTTGTTTGCCGTTTTTCTTTGGTATGTTCTTTTTTTTCTCAAATTGTGTTTATTGATTTGTATATTTCTCTATTATAGTGATCAGTCTATACACAGAGTTTATTGTAATAGAATCTCCTGAAGAAGCCGTGAACGGAGAAACATGTAGAGACAATTTACTTCTGTTATTTGTTACTGATGTACTATGGTTTTACTCCTTTTTTCACATATGCATTTTTAATTCAATAAATATTTTCTATTTTTCTAAATTTTGTATATGTGTCTTTAAAAGTCCCAATTTCTCTCCTATGTTATAGAAGAAAAATCTAAATCAAATCAATATTTGGTGCGACTACCATTTGTCCTCAAACCAGCATCAATGCTTGCTACACACAGTGCTTGTGCACAAAGTTTTTGATGAAACTTGGCAGGTAGGTTGTTGCAAACATCTTGAAGAACTAACCATAGATCTTCTGTGAATGTAGGTTGTCTCAAATGAGATCAGGGCTCTGTGGAGACCAATCCACCACTTTCATGACTTCCATGTGGTTTATGCTGAAGAAAATTATTAGTGACAATGGCTGCATGTCTGGGGTTGTTGTCCTGCTGCAGAATAAATTTGGGGCCAATTACACACCTCCCTGAAGGTATGGCATGATAGGCATGCATCTGCCTGTATTTCTCAGCATTGAAGACAAAAATTATCAAGCAATGTTGAGGACCGTAGACACAGTGGTCAAGGAAACTTCATACAGTACAGCGGATGAAAGACACCTCATGCTTGCTTGGCAAAGATTGAAGCCGGTTACTCAATGACTCCTAATGTTCTTTACTGGCTATATCATGTAAAACAACATCAATGCTAACACATCCTGATTTACAGGATGTAGCCAATAAAGAACATTATAAGGAGTTAGAGTGGCCGGCTTCAATTTTTGCCTTGAATGTCTACTAGGGGAGTTGGACCCCCCAGCCAGAGGACTGAATCTCAGCAAGCACTTTTACGTTTATAGGGGTTGAGCTTGGGTATTGTGTTTACATCATGCTTGCTTCCCCTCGACATCAGATGATGTTGAAGGGATGATGTCCAGCAATGCCATCAGCACAGAACTGGCAGAAACCAGTAGGACCCAGGTACACCCATCTACTGTCTGGAGAGGTGTGGCCAGCAGTGGTCTTCATGGAAATTTTTTTATTTTTTTTTTACTAAAAACACCATACTTCCGATGTGGAAACGAGGCTAAGTGACTCAACTATGCACAAAAACATAGAAACCAGGGTGCAGAAAATGGCAGCAGGTGCTCTGGACTGATGCATCAAAATTTGAAATATTTGGCTGTAGCAGGAGGCAGTTTGTTCACCAAAGGGATGGAAAGCGGTACAATAATGAGTGCATGCAGGCCACTGTGAAGCACGGTCATGGTTCCTAGAAAGTTTGGGGCTGCTTTTCTGCAAATGGAGTTGCCGATTTGGTCAGGATCAATTGTGTCCTTAATGCTGAGTAATACAGGCAGATACTTCTCTATGATGTCACACCATCACAGGTCTAAGAGGAGCCTGCTGCACTTCTAGAAAATAGATTCCAGGGGTATGATCTTTTGCAGATATGCAAAGACGTCGCATTTAGGACCCATTGAGCAAGTCCTATGTCCTGCTGGAAGATACAGTGAATAAGTCCAACACAAGGCCGGTAAGAGGGTGATTAGGACTCCACACCTCAAGTACTCTAGAGAGAAAAATGTCAGGAAGGCTGCCCCAAAGGAGGAGCTGGAGCCCACACTTAGGAAAGTTCTTTCTGCAGTTAACACATGTAACTGAATGGGTAGGGTGCATGGGAATCAACCCCACAAGGATAGGCAGGAGCTGGAAGTTTATCAATCAAATGCATTCTTTATAGCACCGTTCGGACACTCCACAGGAATCCTGCACCTATTTTTGAATTTAGGATGTAGGCCTTGATACAGCTACAGACCAAGGAACATGGGTCTTCGCAGTACAATTGAAAGCATTAAATCGGATTAAAGGAGTTGTAAAGTCTCAAGGTTTTTCCCCTTAATGCAATCTATGCATTAAGGGGTAGAACCTTCTTTGCTGCAGCAGTCCCCCAGAGCTACCCCCCCCTCTTACATGAACCCGATCATTTCAGCGTCGAGGATGAGCCCAGCAGCTCCAGCTGCTGTCTCGGGTTCTCATTGGATAGATTGATAGCAGCAGGAGCCACTGTGTCAAATGGACGCAGCAGCAGGACTCGGGAGAGCGTCCGCATGAGTGCCCCTATGGAAAGCGGCTCTACTGGGGGGGGGGGGGGGGGCGCGAAGAGGAGGACCCCATAAAAGGAGGATCAGGGCCACTCTGTGCAAAACCCTTGCACAGAGCAGACAAATATGACATTTATAAAAACAAAACAAAAAAACAAACCTTTACAATCACTTTAAGGGCAGGGCAAGGCAAGGAAAGGCATCCAAAAAGGACCTTCCTCAGGAGGCTTCAAATCAGCAAGAGAGGGAGAACGTAATCCCAGGTAAACAGGTCCCACAACATGCTACATTCCCATCAAAGGAAACCTGCAGAAGGAAATTAGAGTGTTCTGCCTGCTGACAATCCAGGAAGGCATGACAGAGAGATAGCCCTAAGAGGACGACCCCCATTACCTATTGCTTCTGCAAGGGAGGGGAAAGAGGCAATTCCCCGTCTAAAGACGAGGGGCTTAAGGGAACACATGCAGTGGACCCCCCCCCCCAGCAAGGAACTAAGCTGGTAAATCTTTCCTACATGTGACAGTTCTAAATCCTAGTGAAGTAAGATCCCCCTGAATTTTGCAGGAGTTAGGCCATTTGAATATAGGGTGTCTACAAAGGGTCCATGAAGAGGACTTTTCACAGGAAGTCATTTGAGTGTCCCACAATGGGGAATGTCAGAAAGGCAACAAAATGGTTCAACCAAGAAAAAAGGTCACCAGAAAGGTTAAACTAAGGAGTCTAGCTAAAACAAAAAAAGTCTGAATGGCTGCACTCCAATGAAAAACAATTATTATAGATCCATACAGCAAGGATAAAACCACTGACGTGTTTCACACCGTTAAAGCAGGTGCTTATTTATAGCTAAGAATAAGCACCTGCTTATTCATAGCTATGCAGATCATTGTACCCAACAAACTTAGGGGACACTTGTTGAAGATGACCCACAAAATTTCCCTACCAGGTCACTTGGGAATCACCAGACGAAGACCAAGGCGATGCATAATTTTTTTCTGCCATAACAGGTTTGTTACTTGCTGGGTTGGTGAAGCAGATATTCATAGGGCTCCAGTAAAATATTTATCTGCAACTAATGAATCTTCTGAGATAGTGGCAGTGGATATCATTCAGCTACTACCCATCACTGGCAGTTCGGACAAAGGACTTGGACTATGGCACTGCTCTTCGTCAAAAACAAACAAGATTGCCAATTCTCTGCTGAGAAGGCTTTTGGGAGTGATGTTCTCTACCAAACGTCTTCATTTATCATGGCCTGCAGTTTGTGTCCAACCTGATGCAGGCTCCCAGTAGGAAAGCTAGAATTTACCACTCATAAATGAATGGCCATTGAAAGGGTTTTAAACAGGGACCTTGAAACAAAAGGACTTTTGTAAAGTCACAGGAAAGGTACTGGGAACGATATTTGCCTCACCTGCTGTTCGCTTACAAGAGAGATATTGTAGAAGTCTACAGGCTAGTCGGAATTTGAACACCTATATGGAAGGTTAGTGACCTTTGACCTAATCTGAGAGACTTGTGAGGACAAGATTGCTGGTTCCAAGGTCTCTTTAGTGAAATATGTACCGAGGACCTGGGACAAAATGGAGACACAATTTGAGATAGTATGGGAGATTAAACAGATGAAGGCCAAGCAAAAATGCTGATAAGACTAATGCCAGAAAAAAGGACATATAAAGTGTGTCAGATTTATGTTGTAGTCCCTATGTGGCAGGAAAAATTACAGGCTGCATGGGAGAGGCCATATCCAATCACCGTGACTGACTATAGGACCTCCCTACATTAATTTAAATACCTCTGGGTTGATAGGATTATTTGATTCATGGAATTCATTGTTTTTTCTGTGAAGGCCAAAAATTATGCCAAGGCAAAGTGTTGCTAGATAACTATGTTTTTGTAAACAAACGATACAAAAATAAAATAAATAATATTCTCCCACTTACCCATTTGTCTTTAGTCTTTCCTCCTCCCCATAAATACACAGTTCTAGTTCATGTCCTTGGAGTTCAGGCTGTTCCACACATGTCGATTCATTTTCCTTACGGAAGTATCCAAAGTCACTGCAAACAAAAAATTGTGTAAAAAAAATGGACCTCGCGCTATGGATGGGTGATAATGTGAAGTGAAAGAAATATATAATTTGTGAAAATTAATGAGCTGCTCCCCTCAAAGTATAGGTGATGCGAACTTAAATATCAGTGAATAGTGGTCGGGGGCTAGTGTATTAGTTAATAGACTAAAACATATAATCATACAATCAAGTTAAATAATGTGCTCAGAGCAAAAAAATATTACATTCCATACACAACAATAAACATAAGCGAATATATTCTTTTTAAAAGTCCATAAGTTCTGTGATAAATTCCTGTGGTAAATTTCTAAAACTTGCCACCATCACCATGAACGGATACCAGAAGTTACACCCGATGTGTGTGGTAAGAATTCCTACTCACCGGAAGAACATGAGCTCTTTAACTAAAAGGTCAAAATAGGCTTTGTTTGTTGGTCTTTGCAATTGCTTCCGTGATCACTGGAGATGAACCAGGGTAGCTTTCCAAATAACAGCCTCCTCTCCACTGGAGATAACCCATTACAAAGAAGACATAGAAAGTGCCATAGTGTAAAACCATTTATTTAAGAAATAGCATATTAAAAGCCAACTGGCTGCTTACATTAAGAAGTGCCTACTCCCGGCACTAGGAATACTTGCAGATACTTGGACAGGATATCATGATCATCATTATATCAACCACCTATATACACACATTCATACATCTTTTCATAGTGAATACACCCTGCATGACCTAGGGGCAACACTTGGGTCTCTTTTCTTTTTCTCTTTTTCTTTCTAGCATTGTTGGACACTTCTGCACCCCTTGCACTAAAGTATACTATTTCATATTTTTGTAGATTCACATATATACATTTATACTCATATATTTCATTATAGTGAGTACGCTCTGCAATGATCCTGGGTGACATTTGGGTCCAACCCTCTCCTCCTCCTTTCCATCTTTTTGCCATGCCTGCCCTATGCCTGACCTTGGTCCTCCATGCTTTGGCCTTCGTCCCTTCAGCTCCCGTGGGAGATGCTTTCCGCTCGCCCCTGCCGGGGGTCGGCCCCTGCAGCCAATTACCTGACAAGTGAGTATGGGATCACTAGTTCTGGCTTCATATTTTTGTCCAAACATAAACCTATACTCCAATCTACTTTTTTACTTGCTGTTACAGGCACCAGATATACACATCAGCTACTGATGATGCGAGGAGAGCTCGCGAAACGCGTCGTATTAGAGATGTATCATGTATATCTGTACTCATAATACTTTCATTTGTCATTTTGGCTATGTTTTTAGGACTTTTATGTTATGCTCCTGTTCTCATGAATTGCCATCTATATGCATGACCTGTATTGGATGATAATGATTCTAATAAACTTTGATATTTTTCACACTATTACATTCATTTATCTGGGATCATCATGGACACCTCATTTAAAGTCCCATGGTCGAATTTTTTTTGTGCAATATAGGGATGGAGGTGTCTCATGTTAGGGAGCAGTTTCCAGCCTTACCTTTTTCTAAAATGGGCTTTGTTTGTGGGTCTTTGCAATTGCTTCCGTGATCACTGGGGATGAACCAGGGTAGCTTTCCAAATAACAGCCTCCTCTCCACTGGAGATAAACCATTACAAAGACATAGAAAGTGCCATAGTGTAAAACCATTTAAGAAATAGCATATTAAAAGCCAACTGGCTGCTTACATTAAGAAGTGCCTACTCCCGGCACTAGGAATACTTGCAGATACTTGGGCAGGGTTTGCAAGCCGCTCCGAAGCCTCGAGCTGGCATGCGTTCCACCGCCAAAGATCAGAAAACCATCGATGTATGTTTCATCGTACGACGTCATCAGGAAGCAGTTCCGGTCACTAAGTTACATTAAATAGCCTGGCCCTGACATGTGATTGGCGTTGATGTTACTCTCCGCCTACCTAATCTCTAAGACCAGGAGCCACCCCTTAACTAATGCGCAAATGCAGACAGAGTGACCACGGCCTTAATGCTACAAAAACGGAAGTGATGGACCTCATTCTCCCATTGTTGCTAAGAACAAGTCCACATAAATTTTACCAACGACGATACAATCAAATTAGCAAAGAGTTACATAACTGGGGAAGCTTGAATATGAATCAGAGAGTCATTGCCAAGAGGTTATGGAAACCTAATTAAATGCAAACATGCAATTTAGAAAATAGGAAAAATATAAAAATAATATCAAACAATATACAATTTAATGAAATGAAAATAAAAAATATAAATAAAAAAGAAACAGAAAATAATATAAAAAACAAAAACAAAAATTAAAAATAAAGAATGTAAAAAATAAAAATAGTGATAAAAAAAAAAAAAAAAAATAGTTGTAGAATGTGTATTAGCAGTTCATGCACTAGACATTACTTCATGATATAAAGGAATATTTTTTGGTTACCTCTGGTTAACTGGATATATTATGCATCTTCAATGGCTAGATGGTAGAGAATTCCCCCACCCTGATGTTGGCTGTGCAGCCACCCGTCTGGCCCCTCAATCACAACAAACATCACTAACCTAATAATTGGTTAGAAAACAATTAAGATCTAAATCTATATTCATTCCTACAGGTTGCTGGGTTCCCAACTTGTGTAGCCATAGGGTTTCAATTTGTGATACTGCTCCTTTCAGATGGGTAGCCCTCCGGTGTTTAGAAATTGTATCTATTCCATAAAAGGTAAGTTGGGTTGGATCTCTATTATGGTATTGTCTAAAGTGTTTCGACACGCTATGTTTGACTAAACCCTTTTTGATGATGGTAAGATGTTCATTTATTCTTGTACGTAGTTTCCGCGTTGTTCTGCCTACATATTGCCTTGGACATGGGCATTCCAAAACATATGTGACATATTCAGAATGTGACAAGTGGTTTGACCTTGAATTGTTGTTGTGTGGCCACCGACTGGAAGCTATCGATTTTCCTCTTGTCCTCTCGTGGTTTTGCCCTATCTAAAAAAAGTACCAACTTTTTTGGGGGGATCTGGAATATTTGGTGCAATTTTATTCCTAAGTCCTGGTGCCCTTTTGTAAATAAATTTGGGTTTATTCTATAAAACTTTTTTAGATCTTTATCTTTCAAAAGGGGGCCAGTGTTTTTTGAAGATGTTCTCTATTCATCGGTTTCGGTGATGAAACTTTGTGCTAAAGGCTAATTCTCCCTGGAAAATATTTTTGTTGGTTAAAAGAGATTGTCTATCCATGGCAAGGACTTGGTTTTGATACTTTGTCAATTGTCCAGGCGAGTACCCCTTTTCTACAAAACTTTCCGTAAGAATAGCCGATTGGGTGTTTTAGTCATCAAGGTTGTCGCAATTTCTCCTAATTCTCATATATTGTATGTATTGGCCCTTAGGTATTGCTGAAAGCCATTTGGGGTGATGACAACTTTGAGAGTAACGTTACCGATAATCACATGTCAGGGCCAGGCTATTTCATGTAACCTGCCTAGTGACCGAATTCGCTCCCTGATGACGTCGTAAGACTAAACACACGTCGAGGCGCATTCCGGTCACGTCACTGCCGGGTCCCGAACTTCCGGTTTTCTGCTTTTCGGCGGTGGAACGCACGCCAGCTCGAGGCTTTGGAGCGGCTTGCAATCCATGCCCAAGTATCTGCAAATATTCCTAGTGCCGGGAGTAGGCACTTTTTAATGTAAGCAGCCAGTTGGCTTTTAATATGCCATTTCTTAAATAAATGGTTTTAGACGATGGCACTTTCTATTTCTTCTTTGTAATGTGTTAGCTTGGTGGAGAGGAGGCTGTTATTTGGAAAGCTACCCTGGTTCATCCCCAGTGATCACGGAAGTGCAAAGACCCACAAACAAAACCTATTTTGACCTTTTAGTTAAAGAGCTCATGTTCTTCCGGTGAGTAGGAATTCTTACCACACACATCGGGTGTAACTTCTCGTATCCATTCATGGTGATGGTGGCAAGTTTTGGAAATTTAAAACAGGAATTTAATCACAGAACTTATGGACTTTTAAAATGAATATATTCACTTATGTTTATTGTTGTATATGGAATGTAAAATTCTTTTGCACTGAGCACTTTATTTAACTTGATTGTATGATTATATGTTTTAGCCTATTAACTAATACACTAGCGCCCCCTACCACTATTCAAAAATAAATTGTGTGACTTTCCACATCCTTAACGTGTGGAATGGATTTAATATATGATGGTAGGAGATATGCAGGTACAACATTACCACATGTAGTCTTCCAGCGTACAAGTACAGGGCACAGGGTTACTGCTAACTAAGTAATCTCGTCCATTCTGGCAAACTGAATATTTCCGTAGGCGAAGGTAACTTTCTTTGTATCCCAAAACGCAACCATTTGAGGGATCCCCTGGGTCAGTGGAATGTGCCAACCAACTGATATAATCTTTATCTTCACCTGTTTGGATACAAAAATCACAATGACATAACAGTAAAGACCCTTTATGATCAAAATTGTCCTTGAGACTTATGATCAAAATGAAAGGGAAAAGTAAATCCAAAATTATGATCTGCCAACAGGAATAGTGAGGAAATCCTTCAACAGGGACACTTACTCATGTGACCGCTCTCTAAGAGACGCTGAAAGCAAAGGGTCAATTGCCACAGCGTTGAAGGCATTGGCCTTTGCTAAACCTCATAAAAAGTACCCAACCTTTAGTCTAATCCAGAAGGTATTGAACAAATCCAAATATATCCAGAATGCAGATAGATATACAGAGTACAGTCCCATATGGGTGAACGATATGTACACTGAATTGGCCAAGCTGCAGTCTGGAGCTAGGTGGAAGACGTATGGGGTTACACACAGCTCAAGCACATATTCCGCAATGGGGTGTTGCTCTCCTTTGCTGATCTGAGGGAAGCCTATGGTCTTCCACCATCGATGCACTTCTATTATTTACAACTTAGTCATGCGGTGGCAGCACAGAGCCGTTCTTCGGAGATGAATTTGTCCCTGACCCCTGTGTTTAGCCTTCTGGGGGATGCTGCTTCATCTAAAGGCTCTATCTCCCAATGTTACGCCATCCTGTTGCAGTCCGTGATGGGGCAGCATTCTTTGAAGGTAAGGGAGAAGTGGGAGGCAGATGTTGGACAGTTAGACAGGGAACAATGGGAGGAGATCTTTCAGGCGGTGGGCAAGTGCTCACTGAATGTATCCCAAAGGCTTAACCAGCTGTACATTCTCTTACAAACTTATTATACCCACCACAGGCATTGTGGTTGGATGTGTCGGGATTAGCCCCGGTGGACCTAGTGGTACACAGATTATTGGGAATAAATGTAGGGTGAGGATTGGGCTATGTGCAATAATAAAGGGGATAATGAGACAATACTGATGTGGTTATGTATGTGGTTGTTTTTCTGGTCTTAATCCCATCTTGCACTGAAGAATGTTTGTAATAAACTTCAACCTATATTGCAATGAAGAATATGTATTATGTACCTTTGCAAACTAAATAAAAATTTTTTTTTTTTATTCAACAAAAAGATGCTGAAAAAATACCCGAGGTGAAGGGAAATCTCCCTGAGACCGATGGAAAAAAAACTTTTTTTTTTTGCCACACACACAAATATTTTTATTAATTAGCACAATGAGCAGAGAGAATTCTACCTGCAAAAAAAGATTTTTTTTTGTAAAGGTGAACTTATCCTTTAAGTTCAAGGTGTTACTAAAAGCAGTATTAGGCAACATATTTGTTTAGGACCTATTACTATAGAAAAGCAAAACAAATATTTTCACTGCACAAAGCCAAGTCTTTCAGTGCTGTGGGTAAGAGGTAGGAGATTGACTATATCATTGGGACATTGAGGCTCCTGTCAAAGTCAAACCCATGTATCACCACACATTAGCTGTAATGTCAAATCTGCCCTTCTATGGCTTTCCTGAGATGTCTTTGTGCATATATATGTTTAAATATTGTATTATTAAACAGATGAGGTCCAAGGAAATAGGAATTTTGACTTGCCTATAAAATTCTCAACTTGCACTACAGTACAGGACACATTACTTATTCATATACCATTTGTTAAATGCTGCTATATTCAGGTAATTGGAGATTGTCTACCATATAATTTCAGCCCTCTCCTTGAGGCTCCAGTCTATTAGTAAGCAATAAGGAGTGATCAAAACAAAGGGGAGAGACCCATGTTACAAAAAACTATTTTAATCTTGCAGTACAGGACTTTTATTCATAGACTATGGGACATATCCAAGCAATAAAACGGGGGGTGGGCAAAAACATAACATATAAATTGCCAACAGGCCCACAAGAAACAAAACTGTTTAAAGAACCCAAACAAACAAAATACTCGGTTTGACGCACCTTACGGTCAAAGCTTGCATCAGTTGGCAGAACTTGAAAAAAGTGTAGAGAGCGGATCAGGTGGTGGCCTGGAAAATCTGGGATACAGAAGCTTGATGCCAAAAAGCCCAGGAGACACCAACACCCTTGGGGAAATGGGCCTTTTTTCAAAAAGGGGGGGGGAACTGTTTCTCTAAGGGCAAAAGCCCTGGAAATTAGTTTTCGGATTCACCTAGCAATGGTGGAGCAAGAAGTAGGGGGTCCTCTACATGGACCACTAGACAGAACAAGAAAAAAAGGAAATTTTCTCTGCAGGAAAAAGCAAAGGAAATGGATGACAATAGGGGTTATTTATTTATGAAAGGAAATTCCACTTTGCACTACAAGTGCACTGCAAGTGCAGTCGCTGTAAATCTGAGGGGGACATGCAAGGAAAATAAAAAACAAAATTTTAGCTTGCACATGATTGGATGATAAAATCAGCAGAGCTTCCCCTCATTTCAGATCTACCCCTCGGATTTACAGCAACTTCACTTCCAAGTGGATTTGCCTTTCGTCAATAACCCCCAATGTCCCCATTGAGACAGAAAGAGGGAACCACCTTAGGTAAATGTAGATTTTGGGCTCAAGACCAGCTTGTTCTTGTGCAAAACAAAAAAGGCTCTTTACAAGAGATGCCAATTCAAACATGCCTAACAGTCATGATGTGAAGACCAGAAGTTTCTGGAAGAGGATGAATAAGGCAGAAACCTGTCCCTTGAGGGTACTCCAGGTCAGATGCTGGTCAAGGCCAGACGGAAGTGATAGATTATTTCCTAGGGTTAAAGCAAAGTTCACCCTTGGTAACATGTTACACCGATATTTAGGCCTAATGCACACCAGACTTTTTACAGCCGCTATTTTTGGCTTCAGGTTTTTTTTTTCTGCAGCTTGTAAACTCCCCAGCATGTTATCCTATGTGTCCATGCACACATAGGATGTTATCATTGTTTTTTAGCAGGGGCGTTTTTGGCTGGGAAAAAAAAAATAAATAAAAAAAACACAGAACTAGTGGGTTTTAAAAGGAGGAGTTTTCAAGCTGTAAAAATGCTGTAACTCTGATAAAAGCCTAAAAATGTTGCTATTCTGCGGATATCAGCGCTTTTGAGCCATAAGCTTTTGTGGAAGTATAGTTAAAAAAAAAAAAAAAAAAAAAAAAAAAAAAAAAACACGCTGAAAAATGCTAATAAATCCTGAAAAACTCATTCCACAGCCAACGCTACTGCCATTTTTTAGGACATCCAGTGTACATGAGGCCTTAGGATGTAACATGTAGCATATGCACCTCCTGTTCCCCTCCTCCCTACCCCCCATCCCGGGCAAGCCAGCAGAGGTTCTTCTCCATGCACCTGCTGTCAAAAATTTAAAAAAAACAGAGCAGCCACCCACACAGCAACGTCAGTTATTTACAGGAATCGGAATAAATGAACTACAAGTCCCATTTTCCACTGCAGCAGACAGCTTTTAGCTCTCAATGAACTGCAAGGACGCTAGTGAGCGCTCTCCTAGTTCATTGACAGTTCGTACAGCTTTCACACAGAAAGCCCGTACAGAGGTATGGGCAGAAAGCTGTAGGCATTGTCTGCAGGAGCCTGAAAATGCACCGGCAATATGCTGCTTGCAGATGCAGTTTTGCGGGCTTCAGAGGAAAAAATAAATGAGGAAAAATGCACTTTTTTTTACCTGCAAAAACATATTTTTAAGGCAAACTTATCCTTTAAGCCTTGAGTTGTTGTACCATGCATAGAAAGCCTTCCATGTGCGATGGTAAATCTTGCAGGAGTTAGATTACCTTGCCCAAAGCAAGGTGGAATAACACAGCCAAAGATACCCATATCCTCCAATAGCCATGCCGCTCAAGCCAGTGACTGAGAAGCAGAACAAAGAGGGGGCCTTAGCCCAGCAATTCTGGTCTATTTGGAAAAGCCCAAGCTTTGTCTGCCAGAAGTTTGAGAATATCCCTATACCACATTTTTCTGGGCTGGTTTAGTGTGATGAGAATCACAGGGTCCCCTTCCTCTATCTTCCAGAGCATCTACTGAGCATCTAATGAAAAGGCTAAAGGATCCCGGCTCTTGGCAATACATTTGCTCTGTTTGTTGAACCTGGGAGGCCCAAATGTTCATATCTGGTTTTCCTCATCTTAGAGAGATTTTAAAAGATCTCAGGGTGCAAAGATTATTCTCTCAGGTCTAGGCACCGACGTAGGAAGTCCGCCTGCCAAATCTCCAGGAACGTGGATGGGCGAAAAAGCTGGAATGTTTCTACCCAGAAAAGTATAACACTCGTTTCAGTTAGGGCTGCTAAGGTTCTGATGCCCCTCTAGATGAGTTATGTAGGCCACTGTTGTGCCATTGTCCGACTGGGCAGCCTTGTAGAAGGGAGACCCAATGTTTTAGACACGATCTGTAGTTCTGAAACTAGTGGGGACCAAATCCCTTGGACAGTTGGAGTTGTAACAATGTCTCAGCCTGTAAGGCTCACAACTGATATTATCACGTTCCAAGTCTTATGAAGGGAAGGCTTTTCCAACTCCAGGCCATGGCTGGGAGAGCTTTGTTTGGCTGGACAGTACCATTAAGTAATCCAAGGACTGAGTCCGCTTGCTCCACATTCCAGAGGATGTTGGATTGACGGATCAGGAGTGAAACTGAGCAAAAAGGTAAAAACCTTAGAGAAGGCCACCATGAAGCCCAAGACCCTCATGCAGAAGCCGTCATTGTGAACTAAGAATTTGAAAACATGACCTTATTTAGATAGAAAAAAATAATTGCGCTAATATTAACCAATTAATATCACACTAGGTGCTAAAATGCATAAATGACATATAACATAATGCAAAATTAAATACAAGTGAATGTATATGGTGCATAAATAAACAGACCTTCTGTGCATCAATATAGTGAATAATTAATAATATAAATATGAGACAGTCCACTATTATAAAATAGGCAGGGATCCTCTTAATATGAAACTGGAACCTTATAAAGCAAGCTGATAGTATATAGTGCATAAATAAACAAACCTCCTGTGCATAAATAAATTGAATAGTGGAAATAAAAATAAAATAGTCCACTAATTATGAAACAGGAAGGGATCCTCTTATTATGAAACTGGAACCTTGTAAAGCAAGCTTGGATAAATTGACCACAAATTCAATAGTACCAATCACCTGCCGGTACTGACTAGTAAAATTCTCGGCTCTCAACGGCCATCCACGGTATAGAAAACAAAATTGGGAAACAAAACCATTGCACAGGGATTAAACTCAAGTCATTAATATAGTAAGAGTAGTCTCACTCACGTATCCCCATTTATATAGATTGCATAAGAATAAATGGTCAGCTGCATTCAGCTCCAAGCTGAAACCTCCTCATTCACCTCCAGTGTACACACTGCTGAGTGTCACAGGCTCCTCCCCCCGACGCGTTGCGTCACCAGACACGTGACTTTTTCAAGGGTGCTCATGTGACAGCCCTGAGCGATACTTATAGTATGTGTACTGGTTGCCACGGTAACCCCGGGAGTTAATGCATCATCATACCATTAAGCGTTCAAGATTACATGGTATTTTACATTACTAAACAACGTAGCATGTCATTTATTTAAGTACAAAGATTAACATTGAACACCTTTAATACAATATTTAAAATTCACTTAAGCTGAACATATGAGAACGGACTGGTTTCCTCAAACTTAATTAATCTTTTGAACATTTAAAAGAGTATAAATACAAACAAGTTTGAGAGCACTCCCTTATCACAATATGATGATAACTTGATTTGCATACATCATGGGATAAATCCTCAATGAAACATTCTATTCATATAAAAATAGAAATAAAAATCAAAATATAAAAATAAAAAATAAATAAAAAATATATGTATATTGTAGACAATCAAAATTAAAATGGAAATAAAAATTTATTTAAAATGCATTTTAAGTTTAAAATTATGAAATTTAAGAATCCGCTATGAAGCAGTTAAGATCAAACTCTATGTTTAACCCCATTGGCGTGAGTGCACCCATATTGTATATCCATTTGGATTCTTGTTTGCTTAATTCCCTCATTTTATTGCTACCTCGCCAATGGGGTTTGTATTTATCTATCGCCCAAAATTTTAATAGTGTTGGATTTTTATCATGGCATAATGAAAAATGCCGTGAGACGCTGTACTTTGGATAGCCTTTGATAATGTTTTGTATGTGTTCCCTGATGGGCTTCCACATCAGCCTTTTTGTTCTTCCCACATACTGAAATGAGCACAGCATTGCAATACATACACCACCCCCTCAGTTTTGCATGTCATGAAATCTTTGATCTGATATTCTGTGTTGTTACTGGTTGATTTGAAGTTGGTACATTTTTGACCATTTTGTTTTGTATCCTTGCATGCATAGCACCGCTTGCAAGGATAAAACCATTCCTTTGAATAGGGATACGTGAGTGAGACTACTCTTACTATATTAATCACTTGAGTTTAATCCCTGCGCAATGGTTTCGTTTCCCAATTTTGTTTTCTATACCGTGGATGGCCGTCGAGAGCCGAGAATTTTACTAGTCAGTACCGGCAGGTGAACGGTACTATTGAATTCGTGGTCAATTCATCCAAGCTTGCTTTACAAGGTTCCGGTTTCAGAATAAGGAGGATCCCTTCCTGTTTCATAATTAGTGGACTATTTTATTTTTATTTACACTATTTATTCAATTTATAGGAGGTTTGTTTATTTATGCACTATATACTATCAGCTTGCTTTATAAGGCTCTAGTTTCATATTAAGAGGATCCCTGCCTGTTTTATAATAGTGGACTGTCTCATTTATATTATTATTTATTCACTATATTGATGCACAGAAGGTCTGTTTATTTATGTACCATATACATTCACTTGTATTTAAATGTTGCATTATGTTATATGTCAATTATGCATTTTAGCACCTAGTGTGATATTAATTGGTTAATATTAGCACAATTATTTATTTCTATCTATTTATGTATGTTGTGTAGTTCACATATTTATTGCAGCTATATTATTTGGGCATCTTTTAATATATTCTCACATAATTTGTTCTCCATTACAGCGCTTTAGTAATTTTATCACTATTTTTATGACCTTATTTAGGCAGTCTTTTCCTGCGGGAGGAATATGATAGCTTGGGCTGTGTCCAAGATTACACCAAGCTATTCCAGAGCTAGAAAGAATATATTTTGGAATGTTTATTATCCAGCCAAAGTTTTTAAGGGAGTGAATGGTCCTTTGGACATTAACAGACAAGGTTCTGGCTGATGATTCCATCAGCCGGAAGTCACACAGATAACCTGTGGCATGAAAGGCCTGAGTTCATATAAGAGCCAGGAGTGGGACAAGCAGATTTGTGAACACTAGGAGTGCAGAGAAGAGCACGAATGGTAGTGCCACAAACTGGAAGTGCTGGTCTCCTACAGCAAAACACAAAGTGTTGGTGTGATGGGAAAATGGGAATATGGAGATAGGCATCTTAGGTCTATGATACAAGAAATTCCCCCTTGTCTGAGAAAACTGACAGATTTAATTTATTCCATCCAGAATTTTGACACAAAGAAATTGGTTTGGAGATTTTAAGCCCAGAATTGGGCAGGTACCCCATTTAGTTTTGGTATTGTAATTCAGTTTGAATAGAAACCCTAAAACCATTCTTTTCCGTTAAGGGATTGGTACAACCATGTGCTGTGCCTGAAGTTGGTGCAAGTTGGGCAATAAATCTGCCTACCTTTGGTCTAAAGCTAGCATATTGGAAAGTAAAAAGAAGGGAGAGGACAGAGAAAGAAATTATTTTTCGTACCCCTTTGAAATTACAGATTGGATTCAGGTCCAGAATGTCTTAGATCTATAGTGTGAAAGGCTCTCAATTGAACCAGTTCACACAGCTCCGGGCCGGCTGAGGTCCGCATTTAAAAAGGGTCCTGTGCATCTTTGGTTCTCATTCAGGTGCAAGTTCAGGCAAAAAATTCTGACCCGATTATCACCTTAATCGGTGAACAGGGACGCACTGTACACCATGCCGTGGACCGCCGCCGCAGCATATGTGAACCCAGCCTTACTGTCGACTAGCTCACTACCTCTGCTTAAGTTTATTCCGAGCATCAACTTCCCATTCAATAAAATACTACTTTCTAAAATTAAATTTTGAACTTTCCTCCAGTTGTTTTGAGGTCATGTCCCCTTCCCCATGTCACATCTCAAATGTTCATATTTTTTTTTTTTTTACATTCTCATTCTGGCTAGTTTCTGGGACCCTACAGTACAAACCGATTGCACAGGGAGACATTCTCTCCTGTGATCATGGAGGCAAGGGTCTAAAGGTTGGCTTGTCCCAGAAACCAGTCAGGATAGGAACATCAACAAATATGGGATTATGTGAGCCAGGCATACTTTTTTTCTAGAATTCCTCCTGTGCCTAAAGTCTTACACTCTAGCTGTTTAGCTGCACTGTGAGATCTATGGCCATGCTGGCCAACAGCTATTCTTCGTAGATTTGGGGTAAGACTGGTGATGTCACTACTGTGCTGATCACTTCTCCTTGCTTGAAGGCTTGGACATCAAGAGGCAAGGCCTGCCCCTACCAAGATGGCTGCCACCACAAAGACAAGGCATGATAATTTCGTAATGGGGAAAAGATCAGCTGCTTGGGGACCATAGGCAATACTGTGAATATCACTTTGCATGCTAAGAAAAAGTAAATTTTCTTCTTAAGCTGGCCATAGATTATTTTTTTTTTCATTCAGCCAGCAGGCTGAATAAAATAAATAAAACCCATAACAAACAGATTGCCCATCCACACAGACACTCATCAGCGGCTGCAGCCACTGAGCAACATTTCCATCCTACAGAAGTCACAATCAACTTCTGTTGAACAGAAATGGCTACACATGGATTAAATTTCAGCTGGTCCCCGCTAAACCATCCAAAATTGTGATCCATCTAGGGCCAGTTTAAAAGCCAAGGTGACCTTCTGAACCATGTTACACCCAAACTTAGGGTGTAACATGCTCCAGCACCTGCCCTCACACCCCCTTCTCCTTCCCAATAGCTGCAGGCAGCTTGTAGTTCTCAGTAAACTGCAAGGGTGCTGGTGACCGTTCTTGTATTTCATTGGACAACTCCTACAGCAAGTCTGTACAGACATATGGGCAGAAAGTTGTATCATAGGTCTGTAGGAGCCTGACATTGCACCCAAGAGCCACTGATCGTGGGTACAATGCTCTGCAGCCTCCTGAGAAAAAAAATAAATGCGCACTGTTACCTGCGAAAAAAAAAAAAAATATTAATTTGCCTAGGATACATATGAGCATGTGCTAAAATGTGTAGATAATTTTCAGGATGAATTGAGGTCTTGGCGTTTGCCAAAGCTACAACAGCAACTACTGCAAATAAGTTGATAAGTGCAGATAGTTGGTGACCTTTAGACCATATGATCTGAAATAACCTAATGCCACAGACAAAGCTGCCATGGACACAAGCAGGCTACTTGTTATCTATAAGACATACCCCTAGGCACCTTCATCAACTTACCCTTCGTGAAAAAGTTTGGCAGACCCCCCATGTTTAAGACAATTTTTTCCACAAGCATTTTATACTACTCTTTCAGACTATGTTGAGCCGTTACATAAACAACTCAATAATTTGTATAGACAAGTGTTTCCTTCTTTATCAGTACCTGAGAACACTTTGTGGACCCATTCACTTTAACCAAGAGATTGGGTGATGATAAAAAGATTTGTGAGGGAAAGTTTTGAGCCCAGATTCGAAGGCCCATGCCAACATTTTACTGATCACCTCTACATCAGTAAAAGTGGAACCCAAATGGATGTGCGGCGTGCGCCTCCAACTGTAAAAAGGTGACTGCCCCTGAAGAGGTCCAGATGCACAGAAATTGCCTCTAGGAACACCTTGGGTGAAGATCTGGCAAGGTAATGGTAAGAATAATTCCCCCAACCTGTTATCCAACAATCTAAGTCTTGGTTTTGACACCAAAGGTTGGGATATTCTGGGTGAAAAAGGGGAATTTGCATAACCAATAAAGCAGAGCTACTTTTAGCACTATACAAAATATCGACTGCACTTTGCTGTGAGCAGGCCTAATGTTCATGAATACCATTAGCGCTATAAAATTGTGATAAAAACATTTTTAAAATGTAAATTTTTAAAAGGTAAATGTTCATACGAGTATAAAAACAATATAACAGAAAGGAATCTGAACCAAAGGTCAGCTTTTGGTGCTGGATCATAATTTTCATGAACGGCTGAGCTATAAGAACACTGTAGTAAACATACTTTGATACTTACAAATCTTATTTAGTATGGAAGCAAAGTCAATGGTGTAGGAATTCCAAACTCTTTGAAAAATTCCTGGTTCATAGCCCCACACAGTGACATTCAGTGAACGAGCCCCTGGCTCCGAAGCCAGACCAGTGAATATTACAGGTTGAGTGGTAAAATTATAGGAGAGCCAACACTGCCCTTCATCAGTTGAGAACCTGTAAGAGGAAATGCACATAGATGTATGACAACTCCACAAATATCAGAAATACTTGTAAAATGCTGCTATACAAAAATGTAAAAAAGTTGCATGCTGATGATTTTGTCTATGCACTGTGGTAACGCAGAAGCAGTACATTGTTTCCTATATAACACTACAGATATGAAATCCCCCATTAAAGAAATTAATACAAATCTTAGAATATAGCAGGAACATAAAACGGTCTTCATTTAAACATGGGTTTCCTCTGCCTACCTATAGTGAATGAGTTGTAACAAAAAGTACACATATTCATTATTCCTAAAATTATATGCCAATACCTGCCTAATGTAACTCTCCTTTTTAAAGTATGATAATAAAGTAGCTTCAAAAGTGTTCAGCAACATGTATCAAGCAAATTATTGGGAAGAAAAAAAAAAAAAAAAGGGAGAAGGAGGATACACACGAGGCTGCCTCGCAATTTCTAAGTGTATGCAACAGATTTGTATGCATCTGTGGCCTCAATTCACTAAGACTAAAATACCTCACTAAAAATAGTGGCAAAATAGCACATGTGGCATTTTCCAAAAACTTAATCAATTCAGTGGAAAAAATGCTATGAAAACATCACACGCACCATTTCGAAACGATGCAGTATTTAGGTATAGAAATGTGACATGTTCTTAGCATTTAGCTGACTTAAGGAGCCGGCACATGCCAGCCTACTTAATAGCCAGTGAGTCATTGCTGCTGTCAGCTGGGGATTCCCATCAGTTTACAAAAACACACCACACGAAGGGTCCCCCCCAAAATCCTTATCAAACCCTTATCTGGGCATGTAGCCTCCCCTTCCTGAACTATACCAGGACACATGCCCTTAACGTGGGCGGGGGGGAGTTAGTTTGCACAAAGCACCTTGTAATCATGTTGATGTTCCCCCACAACACTGGTCTGGTGGTAGTAGGGGACTTCGCGCTTATCACAATCTGGAAGCCCCCCCCCCCCAATAAATCTCATTTATAAATGAATACGGTAATTTATCCACACCAACCCCCCCCCCCCCCCAAGCTCCTCCATGCACATTTATGTCACCCTCAGAGCCCCCCAAGCATATATTTGTGTCTCTGAGCCAAGGCACATGTCCTCATCAGAGCCCCCTCATGTAAATGTGTAGCCCCCTCACACAGATACATTTATGTCCCCTCGCCCTTATGTCCCCCTCACAAATCCCTATCTGCCCCTGAAATAGCTAGCAAGCAATCACCAGCTTCAGTGCATATCTGCTGCACCTCCCAGCTCTGGTTCTGCTGTTACAATTACAAGTACTTCATTGGTTGCTAGGTGGTCCTATCAACCAATAGCACAGTATGGTGTCGGAGGGGGCGCACTTTGTCAGGTTGCAGGACTTGCTCTGTACAGTGCGAGGGGGAGTGGAGTATGCAGCAAAAAGTCCGCAACCCAATAAAGTTTGAGAGAGACCGGTCCCTGCAGCGAGTGTGAGGACTCAAGCTGTGAGCGGGAAAAGACTTCTTAGCGAGCCAGATGTGGCCCACAGGCCGTAGTTTGGAGACCCCTGGCTTAAGCAATAAACTGACAAATCCACTGTGAAATGGTTGACTTCATAACCACCTGACCCTTCTTAGGACCTTCAGGAATGATAAACAATGAATCCAGATCATTGCGGCAGAAAATTGCAAATACATTTTGACCGTTAGAAAAACCACTAATGTGTGAAGGGCTTTGTCCCCCGGTGACTTAGACCTGGGGAGAAAAAAAAAAAAAAAAAGCCCCACATGGCCAAAAACGCCCTGATTAAGAAAAAAATTTGTAACAGCCTTTGGCAAGAACGACCCTATCGTGTAGTAGAGTATCAAAAAAACAGTTCTTTGCAAGAAAGAAAAACACCCATTCTGACACTCTTCTTGACAAAGAACAAGAACACAACTAAATTCCTCTGAGGATAAAAAGGTGACCCAACTGGAGGTACCATGTGTGTGGCACTGAACTGAAATGTGCACTAAAGAAGAAATGAGGCTTTGAAAATAGCCAAAGCTGAAAACTGCCCCTTGATTGTACCCATGACCAGCATCAGATCTACTCCAAACTGGAAGAAGAAAGCCAAACTCTGGCCCACAACATATTTGCAATAATGCAGCTTTCTAGCCTCGCACCATGCCAGATAAGTTTTCCAGGTCGTATGGTAAACCTTCCTTAAAGTAGTATTCCTAGCCCTCAAGAGTGTGGGAATGACACTCCACTATCATTAAAGAATTTGGGTTTAAAAGCCAAGCCTTTAAAGCCAGCAACCGTAAGGAAAGATGGACTATTGGACCTTGGGCCTGAAGGTCCGGGTGAACCACAATAGGCCAGGGACACCCTCTGACAAGTTAACCATGTTTGTAATCCATGTTTTCCTGGGCCAAGGCGGTGCTACTAGAACCACTGGTATACCAACCAAATTCTGCATAACAGGAATGGAATAAGCTGTATAGGATAAAAGACAAAAAACAGAAAGAACTGGTACCCCAGCAGCCCCAGGGCATCTACTGCAATACCTTAGAATCCCTGGTCCTGGAGGCAAATTTGTCCAGCTTTACATTTAACCTGGAAAAGTCATATCCACATTGGGCACGGCCCTCGTCAGAGTGATCTAAACACTTCTGGATGGAGGGATCATTCACCTGGACACAATTGCCAATGCCTGAGGCAATCTGCCTGCCAATTCTCTATCCCTGGAATAAGAATTACAGATAACGTGGGGACATGGAGCTCTGCCCAGGACAGAAACCTATCTGATAAGCATGGCTCCTGGTACCTCCCTGTTGATTACCATATGCCACGGGATTTTCCCCCGTTGATCTGACCATTGCAGGAGAACCAGGCGGACTGCCCAACGTTTCAACATGGTAATGGGTAAAGTCTTTCCAATGGGGACCAAGTTCCCTGCACTGACAAGTGACCCCGGTTTTGTCCCCATCCTAAACACCAGGTGTACATCGTTGGTCTCATTGGAGCCATCCACCACTCTAGAAATCTTAGAGTGCTGGGACTTGGAGACATTAGAGAAGCCAAGAACAGAGATCCCCTGTCCCGCCTACACATGACATTCTGTTGGAGAGGTCTGCGGCAGAATCCGACAAAAGGGACTTCCTCGAACGAAGCAAACACTTTCCCCAATTCCCCAATGCAGAGATGCATCGAGGGATAACTCAGAGTTCTGAGGGAAGAAAGCTGATCTCTCAGAGCCTCCTAGAGGAAGAACTGGCTTTGCCTGGACTATATACTGCAAGAATTCCAGATACTCCAACTTTGGAATTAACTGATTACTGGTGTGGGAACCAGTACAGAGGAAAATGGAGAGCCCATCCAACCTATGCAGGGTGCAAACTATGAGAGATAAAATTGTGCTCCAGCTCATGAAGGGATTCATTCCGATCAGCAAATCGTCCATGTAACACAAAATGGGCACCCCCTGGACTCTCAAAAGGCCTAGAAAATGGGACTAGGACCTATATAATCACAGAACCGTGGACAGATCAAAATGGCAGGCATCCTTTACGTCCACCAATTCCCTGGCTGGAGCAAAACAATTCAAAACTTTCGTACTTTGAGAAATTTGTTGAGACTCTGAGATCACATACACACTATACAACTTTTGTTGACCGATTTCCTTTAGATTTACCAAAACCATGTAGTGCAAGGGCCTACCTGATTGCATACAAATTGAAACGCTTAGACCCCTTTCACACTGGGGCGCTTTTCAGGCTGCCTCCCCTGCAGTCCCAGCGTAAAAGCCAGGGTGTTTTCACACTGGGGCGCTGCGCTGGCAGGACATTAGAAAAAGTCCTGCAAGCAGTATCTTTGGGGCAGTGGAGGAGCAGTGAATACACCGCTCCTGCTCATTGAAATGAATGGGCACTGCTGCCGAATCGCCTGCAAAGTGCTTCAGCAGCAGCGCTACATGGGCGATTTTGATCCTTTACCACTATCAGCAGAATAGCGCCGCTAAAACTATGGCAAAGTGCCGCTAAAACTAGCAGCGTTTTACAGTCAATGCCCACCCGCTCCAGTGTGAAAGCAGCCTTAAGGTCTGACCTCATATTATATGGTTTTGGTAAATCTGAAGGAAAAAATCTACAGAAAATTGTATAGTGTGTATCCAGCTTTAAAAACCCAAACAATTGGACGATCATCTACATTTGGCTTGGAGTTGTAAACAGGTATGAATAAAAAGGGGCAATTAACCCTAAAATTCCGCTGTATACCATTCAAAATTCTGTGGTACCAGTTCATAAAAAGGATATTGGGGAAATAGAGAAAGTTCAAAAAAGAGCAACCAAACTGATAGAGGCATGAAGGAGCTCAGCTATGAGGAACGATTAGAGGAACTGAAATTATACTCTCTGGAGAAGAGGAGATTAAGGGGAGATATGATCAACATGTACAAACACATAAGTGGTCCAAACTGTGAACTTGGTGTTGAGTTATTCATTTTCGGGTCATTACAGGAGGACAAGGGGGCACTATGTCTGGAGGAAAAGAGATTTCATCTCCAAATATGGAAAGGCTTCTTCACAGTAAGAGCTGTGAAAATGTGGAATAAACTCCCTCAAGAGCTGGTTCTGGCCACCTCAGAAGATTGTTTTAAGAAAGGCCTGGATACTAAAATTTATAGGTAAAGTTGATCCAGGGAAAATTCGATTGCCTCATGGAGGATCAGAAAGGAATTTTTTTCCTGCTAGAGCAATTTGGATCATGCTTTATGGGGGATTTTTTTTGCCTTCCTCTGGATCAACTGTGGATATAGATATATAGATATATGGCAATGGATATAGATACACACAGTATCTGACAAAAGCGAGTACACCCCTCACATTTTTGTAAATATTTTCTATATCTTTTTTATGTGACAAAACTGAAAAAGAACAACACTTTGCTACAATGTAAAAATAGTGAGTGTACAGCTTGTATAACAGTGTAAAGTTGCTGTCCCCTCACAATAACTCAAAACACAGCCTTTAATTACTAAACCACTGGCAAAAGTGAGTACACCCCTAAGTGAAAATGTCCAAATTTGGCCCAATTAGCCAAGGTCTCAGTTGTGAATGGGGAGCAGGTGTGTTAAATTTAGTGATATCGTGTTCACCCTCTCATACTGGTCACTAGAAGTTCAACATGGCACCTCGTGGCAAAGAACTCTGAGGATCTGAAAAAAAGAATTGTTGCTCTACATAAAGATGGACTAGGCTATAAGAAGATTGCCCTGAAACTGAGCTGCAGCATGGTGGCCAAGTCCATACAGCGGCTTAACAGGACAGGTTCCACTCAGAACAGGCCTCGCCATGGTCGACCAAAAGAAGTTGAGTGCACGTGCTCAGCGTCATATCCAGAGGTTGTCTTTGGGCAATAGACGTACGAGTGCTGCCAGCATTGCTGCAGAGGTTGAAGGGGTGTTGGGGTCAGCCTGTCAGTGCTCAGACCATACGCCGCACACTGCATCAAATTGGTCTGCATGGCTGTCGTCCCAGAGGGAAGCCTCTTCTAAAAATGATGCACAAGAAAGCCTGCAAACCGTTTGCTGAAGACAAGCAGACTAAGGACATGGATTACTGGAGCCATGTCCTGTGGTCTGATGAGACCAAGATAAACGTATTTGTTTCAGATGGTGTCAAGCGTGTGTGGCGGCAACCAGGTGAGGAGTACAAAAGACAAGTGCGTCTTACCTACAATCAAGCATGGTGGTGGAAGTGTCATGGTCTGGGGCTGCATGAGTGCGGCCGGCACTGGAGAGCTACAGTTCATTGAAGGAACCATGAATGCCAACACGTACTGTGACATACTGAAGCAGAGCATAATCCCCTCTCTTCAGAGAGTGGGTCGCAGGGCAGTATTCCAACATGATAATGACCCAAAACACACCTCCAAGACGACCATTGCCTTGCTAAAGAAGCTGAGGGTAAAGGAGATGGACTGGTCAAGCATGTCTCCAGACCTAAACCCTATTGAGCATCTGTGGGGCATCCTCAAATGGAAGGTGGAGGAGTGCAAGGTCTCTAACATCCACCAGCTCCGTAATATTGTCATGGAGGAGTCATTGGAAGAAGACTCCAGTGGCAACCTGTGAAGCTCTGGTGAGCTCCATGCCCAAGAGGGTTAAAGCAGTGCTGGAAAATAATGCTGGCCACACAAAAAATTGACACTTAGGGGTGTACTCACTTTTGTTGCCAGTGGTTTAGACATTAATGGTTGTGTGTTGAGTTATTTTGAGGGGGCAGCAAATTTACACTGTTATACAAGTTGTACACCCACTACTTTACATTGTAGCAAAGTGTCACTTCTTCAGTGTTGTCGCATAACAAAATATTTACAAAAATGTGAAGGTGTGTACTCAGTTTTGTGAGAAAAGATCTCTCGCTCTCCCTCTCTCTTTCAGAGAATATGAATGATAGCACAAAAACTTCTCTTAACCTTTAAATCGTAATGACAACAGAAACTACCCAGATGACCCTGATCAAAAGTTTACATATCTCAGTTCTTAATACCATGCATGTATTGCCCCCTTTAACATCAATGACAGCTTGAAGTCTTTTGTAGTATTTGTGGATGAAGCTCTTTATCTTCTCAGATGTTAAAGCTGCCCATTTGAAATCTCCCCAGAGTGGCTCAATGATATTGAGGTCAGGTGAATGAGATAGCCACTCCAGAACCTTCACCTCATTCTGCTGTATCCAATGACAGGTCGACTTGACCTTGTGTTTTGGATCATGGTCATGTTGGCCTGTCCAAGTACGTCTCATGTGCAGCTTCCTGGCTGATGAATGCAAATGTTACTTCAGTATTTTTTGATAACATACTGCATTCACCTTGCCATCAATTTTGACCAAATTTCTTGTGCCTTTGTAGCTCACACATCCCCAAAACATCAGCGATCCACCTTAATGTTTCACAGTAGGAATGGTGTACCTTTCATCATAGGCCTTGTTGACTCCTCTCCAAATGTAGCATTTATGGCCAAAAAGCTAAATTTTGGTCTTATCACTCCAAATTACTTTGTGCCAGAAGGTTTGAGGCTTGTCTGTGCTGTCTGGCATATTGTAAGCTGGATACTTTGTGGCATTTGCGTAGTAATGGGTTGCTTTCGGCGACTCGACCATGCAGCCCATCTTTATTCAAGTGCCTCATTGTGTATCTTGAAACGGCCACATCACCTTTTCAGAGAGTCCTGTATTTCATCTGAAGTTATTTGTGTTTTTTTGTTTGCATTCCGAACAATTTTCCTGGCAGTTGTGGCTGAAATTTTAGTTGGTCTACCTGGTTTCAACAGAACCCCTCATTTTCCACTTCTTGGCGTTTGAACACTGCTGATTGGCATTCTCAATTTCTTGGATATCTTTTTATATCCCTTTCCTGTTTTATACAGTTCAGCTAACTTTTCCCGCAGATCCTTTAACAATTCTTTTGTCAGTGCAGCACTGGATGAAAGATGCAAGGATCTGTCAGGAGTCCAGATACTCATTGACCTTTTATACACACACTAAATTACAAGCAAACAGATCACAGGTGAGTATGGTTACCTTTCATAGCCATTCAAACCCCTTTGTGTCAACTTGTGTGCATGTTATCAGGCCAAAATCACCAGGGTATGTAAACTTATGAGTCTCTCTCGTGTGTATTAGAATATTTATATATATATATATATATATATATATATGTGTGTATGTGTGTATATATATATATATATATATATATATATATATGTATATGTATATATATATATATATATATATATATATATATATATATATATATATATATATATATATATATATATATATATATATATATATATATATATATATATATATATATATATATATATATATATATATATATATATATATATATATATATGTATGTATGTATGTATGTATGTATGTATGTATGTATGTATATATATATATATATATATATATATATATATATATATATATATATATATATATATATATATATATATATATATATACACATACATACACACACACACACTTAAATTAATACTCTTTGCAAAAACACTCCAAATCTGTCAGATTGCAAGGGCATCTCCTGGTCCGGGCTCTGGCTGGGCAATTCCAAAACTTTTTAATCTTCCTCCGGATGAAGCCATTCCTTTGTTGATTTGGATGTATGCTTTGTGTCATTAACATGCTGAAAGATGAAGTTCCTCTTCGTGTTTTCCCAATTCCCTCTGCCTTGACTAAGTCTCCTGTTCCAGCTGATGAAAAACAGCCCCAAAAGCATGATGCTGCCACCACCATGCTTCACTGTGGGTAATGGTGTTCTTTTGGCGATGTGCAGTGTTGTTTTTGCACCAAACATATCTTTTGGAATCAAGGCCAAAAAGTTCAACCTTGGTTTCATCATACCATAACATTTTCTCACATGCTTTTGGGAGACTTCAGAAGTGTTTTTTGCTAAATTTAGCAGGGCTTGGATGTTTTTCTTCGTAAGAAAAAGGCTTCCATCTTGCCACTCTACCTCAAAGCCCAAACATGAAGAATACGGGAGATTGTTGTCACATCTACCACACAGCCAGTACTTGCTAGATATTCCTGCAGCACCTTTAATGTTGCTGTAGGCCTCTTGGCAGCCTCCCTGACCAGTTTTCTTCTCATCTTTAAATCAATTTTGGAGGGACGTACAGTTCTTGGTAATGTCACTGTTGTGCCATATTTTCTCCACTTGATGATGACTGTGTGCCATGGTATTTCTAATGCCTTGGAAATTATTTTGTATCTTCTCCTGTCTGATACCTTTTAAACAATGAGATCCCTCTGATGCTTTGGAAGCTCTGTGGACCATGACCATTTAAATGATGGCAGGTGTGTACTGACTCCTATTTAACACGAGTTTGAATGCGAGTGTTTAATTCTGAACACCGCTACATACCTTAGTTGTAAGAGGGTGTGTACACTTATGCAACCACGTTTTTCGTTTTTTTTTTACCTTTACTCTCCCCCCCCCCCTTTTAATTTTAAAAGATATTTTTTATTGAATTTTATAGAGCAACATACAAAAAGAAAAAAAAGAAAAGAAAAAAAAGAAAAAAAAACCCAAAAAACTTTGGTTGTTCATAGCATTGCATTGCATTTTACAGAGATACACTTGGGTGTTTATTAAACATATTTCAATTTACACGGCTCTTGTGATTATTGAGTACAAAGTTACAGGGAATGGTCAACATGCACTTCTCCAGTCCTGAGGCAGCCTGGGGGTCGACATGAAAAGGTGCACTGCACTTTTAGAAACAGTATACCGCAGAGTATTTACCCTTTAGTAAGGGTTAGAGGGCTTGCCAGCCATCTGCCCCATATTTTGTGAAAAGTTTTGGTTCTTTTCCCAAACCTGAAATGTGAGTTTGTATAGAGGTAGAGAGTCATTGATCAGTTTCAACCAGAGGGATTTTAGAGGTACCTGTGATCCTTTCCAGGACAGTAGAATGGCTTTCTTTGCGTAGAAATAGAGGATGCGAAGAAGTCTCTTTGCATGGGTTGAAATGTAGAGATCCCCAAAAATGCCTAGGAGCCAGTTCTTGGGGTGGAGAACGTTTGGGGTCCTATTGCAGATGAGAAGAAGGACCGCATCTCTGTCCAGAAGTCTTGGACAGGTCCAGAAACAGTGTAAAAAGTCTGCTGCTTGGCCACATCCTATAGATTTGCTGTGTCTGCTGTGGGAGCCAACCCCATTTTATGTAACCTAGCAGGGATTAGGTGGGATAGGTGAAAAATTTTTATATGTAGCATACGATCTTTGGAGGATATTACTGAGGTCTTGTTTGTGTCACTGAATTCCGACCAGTCATCCTCTTTAAGCGTAATGTCCATAGAGGCTCATTTCGTCTGGGTCACTCGAAAGCTAGGGTTACAGTCAGTCATAAGGGCAGCATAGTATGTAGAGATAAGTTTAGTAGGGTCAGGGTGTCATAGTGTTTTCTATAACTGAGGTATAATGACAGGGTTTTCTAAAGGGCCAAACTGGGCACAAATAGCGTGTCGGAGTTGGTAATAGAAGAACAGATATGAGCGTGACAGGTCAAAATCAACCCGCATCTGTTGAAAGGACTTAAATCCCTGTGTGTCATACAGATGACACAGGTATTTAACTCCCTTAAGTGTACCAACGCTGCAGATCAGGTACAGAGCACAGTTCCGTTCTTTCAGGTTTGGATTTAACCACAGAGGGTTGTTAGGGGACGTTGACCATGATTCTCTTGAAATTTGAGACGATTATTTTAAACAGAGAGTGAGGTATTTAGTATGGATGTGCCTGGGCGGGCCAGAACCTGACCTCTGTATATTATGGAGGGTCCCTAGAGAGGAGGCGATAGCCCTCTCAGTGGACATACAGGCGTTTTCCGCAACCGGGTGCAGCCAGTCATGAATATGAACCAGTTGGGAGGCCAAATAATATAGATAAAAGTTAGGGAACACTAAACCAGCTATATGCGTCAATAACCCAAAAACGTCTCGAGTGCCACCCTAGGGGACTTCGCATTCCAAAAGAATGCCATGCAGATCGTATCTATCCGCTTGAGTATGGATTTAGGGACTTTACAGGGTGAGTTGGCTAGAACATAACAGCTTAGGTAGATAAATCATTTTAAGGGTAATAGCCGTTCCCATTAAGTCTAGGGGTAAGGCCATCCACTGTTTAGTCTGTATTTGCAGCTGGGTCAGTAGGGGACACAGGTTGTTTTCAATATATGAGGACAAGGGTAACTGCACTATAAACCCCCCCCCCCCCCCCAAGTACCTAAAAGAGGACACTACCCGTAGTCTGGAGTCAGGGTGAATCTGCAAGGTTGCATCAGGGTCTAAAAAGGGAAAAGATTAGATATGTCCCAGTTCACCCGGAACCCAGAGTAGTCGCCAAAATTGTCTATTTCTGATAGCAGCGTCTTTAGTGAGTCTTGGGTGTCAGCCAGGTACACCAGGGTGTCAATTGCATACGAGATTCATTCCTCTATGGTAGCAATAGGAAAGCCCTTAATCGGCTGGGAGCCGCGAATGCACACAGCTAATGGCTCCATAGTCAGGGCAAATAGGAGGGGTGACAAAGGACACCCCTGCTTAGGGCCTCTAGTAATACGGAAAGTATCCATTGTGCGGGCGTTAACTCGTATGCGGGCCAGTGGGGAGGCGTAGAGGGGTTTTATCCAAGCAATAATGCAGGAGCCGAAGCCATACCGCTGTAGTACTTGGAAAAGATAAGGCCGTTCCACAATATCAAAGGCCTTACATGTGTCCAGGGACACAATGGCCCGGGTAGGTGCACAGTCATGGGTATATTGAAGATTGTGGAACAGTCTACAGACATTCATTCTCGTAGATCTGCCAGGTATAAGGCCTCCTTGATCACTCCTGACCAATTTTGCAACTACAGTGTTCAGACCGTTGGCCAGGACTTTGGCAAGGATTTTAACATCCATATTATTAAGAGAAATTGGGAGGTACAAGTCACATTTAAGAGGATCCTTGCATGGCTTCAGTAATAGGATAATAAAGGCCTCTTTCATAGGGGGGGGGGGGGGGGGATAGAGAATTCCAGTGTCCAAGGCCTTGTTATGAGTATGCAGAAGAGATGGGCATATTACAAGGGTTGAAACTGTGAGTACCATTCAGCATGGAAGCAGTCTAAGCCCAGTGTCTTATGTGCCGGTAGCTGCAAAATGGCCATTGCGATTTCCTCAACAGAGAGGCGCCTCTAAGTCTCCATAGCTTTCAGCCGAAAGGGAGAAAAGAGATATGAAACAGGTATTCATTAAGTTGGGAGTCAGAGTAATCTGCTCTGGATGAATACAGGTCCTTGTAAAAGTCCAAAAATGTCTCCATGATATCCCTAGGGGTGTCACTAATCCACCCCTATTCAGTCATAATCCGCGGGATTAAAATAGGGGATTGTTCCGGTCTAGTCAAATAAGCTAAGGGGCGGCCAGCCTTGCTACCATGTTCGAAAGATTTTTGGGTGATGTGTAGCATACGCTTTTGTGTGAGGTCCAGTAAGCGGAGCTCATATCCCCTAAGACATTGTAACCATGTATCCCTGTTAGCTGGAGTAGGGTCAGAGGCATAAGCAGTTTCAGCAGAGATCATAGCCGTCTCTAATTACACAGTGTGTTTTATGTAGAGTAGGCTAGTAATGGACATAAAATTACCCCGCAACGTGGTCTTAAAGGCCTCCCATTCCGTAAGTGGGTCCACCGTGCCAGAAATCTTATTCCAGTATTCCACTATACGCTTGTTTACATTCCCCCGGTACTATCTCCTCCTCCAACCAGTGGGAAGTCAGGCGCCACACACTTGGGCCTGGGCCTGAGCCTGCAACCAGTGGGAAGTCAGGCGCCACACACTTGGGCCTGAGCCTGGAATAAGGCGATCCACCGCCAGATGGCATGATCTGACACACCCCTAGGTAAATAGGATATGTCAGAGACCACTGGGAGAATATCTCGTGTACCAAACGGCAGGTACTGCAGGTTACTTAATCTCAGTAAGTCCAAAAACCTGGGCCCAATCAGTGAAGGATGTGAAGGATCTGGGGCGCCCCGGGCGCCCCCCCCCCCCGGCGGTCCATGGCCATGGCATAAGTGACAGTTTTACCAACACATCTGCGGAAAAAGGGGGGGGGGTGTATAAACATTCACCAGGGTGAGTGTCACAGAGGCAATTTGTATTATAAGTAAGTTCGTACGTATACTTGCGTTCCGGGTCTGTTTTAAAATCGGCAAAACCTCCGCATTGAGAGATTTGGCCAATAAAACAGAGACCCCTTTACAGTAAGCTGTGTGAGTAGCATGATAGGATTGCGCTAACCATGGTTATTTGAGGGAGCTTATTTTAGAGTCAACCAGGTGTGTTTCCTGGAGACAAATAATTTGTGGGCGATATTTTTTCAGGACCGAAAATACTAGGGATCGCTTCTGAGGAGAGTTCAAACCTCTAGTATTCCAGGAAATTATCTTTAACGGTCTGGCCATGGTAAGTCAAATAGTACATAAATCTGGAGGCAGATAGAGACATAACATTGTCCGCCATGCCTCCCAGGATATATTAGAGCATAGTCATATAATAGCAAGTGTAAAAGCACTATTCAGGGTAAAAGGAAGCACAAATACACATGAAAAACCAAAGTTCAAGAAAAAAACATGTCAAAAACGACAAAAAACACCAAAAAAAGAAAAAAGGTAAAATGAGAAACCTTAAACCCCCCCCCCCCCTCGGCCATCCCAAACATAGCGAGCCTTGGATCCCTAAACGGAAACAAAAAACTCAACCGGAGTCAGAACTGTCCTGTGGCCATGCCACCAATTGGTATGGGGGTAGTGTAGGATCCGGCATGGCTCTCACAAATGAAAGAAGGAACCATAGCGGGTCCAAGTACAGGATAAGGGTCTGCAGTAAACACGAATACTCGCCAAGTCCTTCAGTCCTTACGCAAGTCAGTAGGCTTAACAAGCAGGATCAAGCGCAGGTGGGAAGCCATTCGGAGCTGGTCGGGTACAACAGGATAGGAGTCCCGTATTCTGCAAAAGGAGGGAGTAGTAGGTAACCACCTGGAGCAGCTTAGGCAGTCTAGAAAGAGATGCAAGTAGGTAGGGTACCCGGGCATCCATGGAAAGACATAGGAACCATGGTGAGATAGGAGTGGGGTTCCAAGGTGCCTTGACCCCTATCGGTCATGCCTGCGTCTGGGCAGTATTCCATAACGATCGTTGAGCCACGCCATGGCTTCCTTGGGGGTTGGTGTAGAAGTGAGCTTTGCCATCATGAATAACACCCAACTTAGCAGGGAACAGCATGGCGTACGGCAGGCCTTCAGTACGCAGTTGGGCTTTCAAAGCTGCAAAGGAGATGTGCTGGCGATGAACATCAGCCGAGAAGTCCGGACACACTGAAATGGTATTACCATTGTATTTGAGAGGCCCTTTCTCCCTTCCTTGGCGCAGAACGGCAACTTTGTCTTGAAAGTTAAGGATCCGTGTAATTAGGGAACGCGGGGGGGCCCCAGCAGGAGGTGGACGTGGCAGGGTACCGTGTGCACATTCAATAACATAGGAGAAGGCGGGGACATCGTACCAAAAATGTCCCGCAGCCAGGAATATAGAAATTTCTCAGGGTGAGAGCCCTCCGCGCATTCAGGAAACCCCACAAAGCGGAGATTATTCCTGCGTGAGCGATTCTCCAGGTCATCAAGTTTGGGGCAGCTAGCCACCATTTCAATTGTAGTATATCTCATAGTTACAGACAGGGGGTGAACAACATCTTCCAGTGAACTTATTCGTTCCTCAGTGACCCCTGTTCTATCACGCAGATTATGGGCATCTTGTTTTAGCAATGAAAAGTCCATGGGGATAGATGCAATCTGTGTGGAGAGAGAGGCTTTGCAATCCTGTATAGCTAGCATGATGTTAGCCAGTGTGGGTTCCTCAGGGGGATATTCTGGGGCTTGGGTGCTTGCACTGCTTTGTGGGGAGTCCTGGGGCAGCAGGGGGTCTGGCTGTGTGGTAAACTGAGCAGGGATCAAGTCACTCAACCGACCAGTAGAGTTTCGGAGGGAGGAGGATAGCTGCATTGTGTCGTGCAGCTCTGCCTGTGTTTCAGCGCCATCTTGCAGTTTAAAACGAGTGAGTTGTTCTGCAGTGGATAGTAGGGCAGGGGGGCCGTATTTCACCATGCTGGCAAGCTTTAAATGTGCCCACAGCCGTGGGGGTGATTTTGATGCCTCTTGGATGAAAATTGGACCCAGGATCACTTCAGCATGTCAGTGGAGAGCCGGAGCAGTGTAACTACACAGCCGCTCGCTCTGCCATCAAGCCCTTTGTTTTTCATTTTAGTTGCACAGTTTTATAGGTCACATTAAAAAGGTGGAAAAAAAAAAATGAAATTATTTGGCTTGTCTCATTTTTTTTACATCACAGAAACCTGACATTTTAACAGAGGTGTGTAGACTTCACCCTAATGCATTCTATCCATTAAGGTGAAAAATCTTCTGTGCGGCAGCTACCCCCAGAGCCCCCTTTTTCTTACCTGAACCCATCCTTTAAAGCAACGAGCACGAGCCCAGCAGCTCCAGCCACTGTCTCTGCCCTCATTGGATAGATTGATAGCAGCAGGAGCCATTGGCTCCCGCGGTCAATCAAATCCAGTGACACAAGAAGGGGGGAGCAGGGCAGAGTCTTGCTGTGTCAATAGACATAGCAGCGGGACTCGGGGCGTGCCCGTACGGGTGCCCCCAGGGAAAGCAGCTCTCCATGGGGGCACCCAGTTTAGAGGAGGAGCCAGGAGCGCCACCAGGGGAAACCCCAGAAGAGGCAGATCGGGGCTGCTCTGTGCAAAACCCTTGCACAGTGCAGGCAAGTATAACATGTTTGTTATTTGAAGGAAAAAGAAAAACCTTTACAATAATTAAGTTACAGTGCAAGGGCAGCTGGAGCGAGGAATCTAAGGATTACTTAAACTACTGATATGCACAGCCGTTAAAGTTGAACTCCCGGGAAATAAAAAAGGACTCCCTTGCCGTGGGACTACCTTTGCAGTGTGGGAGCAGACTCGCTGCAAAGGAAGAATCTTTTTCCTTGGAGATGGGCTTTAAACCTTTTTGCTGCCACCAACGTATATATCATGTTGGCAGCAGCAGGCTGTTTAACACACGCCAAACTGCTTCCATGGACCCCTGAATGTGTCAACCAATATCCCCCTACCTCCACATTCCCTAGGTTACACTACTCCACCTGCACGCTTGGAAACTATATGGGTGGGGGGGGATCAACTGGATAGAGGGGAGGGAGACCAATCTCCCCTAGCTAGCAAGAACCCAGAAGCGACAAGAGTTTCATGGCTTCTTGTTTCTGCTTTTACTTTCACTGCCTGCTGTGGGAAGAAACTAATGGAGTACCTAGTGGAGTGCAAGGGAGACATCAATCCCTGATGTCTAATTAAATCGAAACTTTCAAAACAAACATGCTGTCACAAAAGGGGGCAATTGGTCCTATAGGTGTTAGCAATAAAATGAAGTCAAAGAAAAAAAAAAAAAAAAAAGTACTTTGTTGCACTACACATGTAACATCGCTGCACATGCTGGAGTCGAGAGCAATAATTCTTCACCTATTATTCATAGTTAACTCTAAACTGATTACCTGTAAGAACTTTTAAAACGTTCCCTTTGAAAAATTGGAGGACGAAGAGAAAAGTTGCAAGTTAGTGCAAAATTAACTTAAGTGCATTTTTTAGTGAACATGTGCGCTTGAAAAAAAAACGTTGCTCCAATACTGTGTAAACATAAAATATTGAAACCACCAATGTATTTTAGTTTTTTTTTTTAGAAAGTATATACTGCTTGGGGTTGACTAATCTTTAAACCTAAAAGTTACTTTAACATATGTGCAAAAAAAAAAAGCAAAAACTGTTCTGGCAGCAAAGTGTGTGTGTTATAATATATATATATATATATATATATATATATATATATATATATATATATATATATATATATATATATATATATATATATATATATATATATATATATATATACATACACACACATATACACATATATACACATATACACACACAAGATAAATAGGTTGGAGTGATTCATTTGAAAAAATGAAAGCGGAAGGAAACCCAGATTTAAAAAAAAATAAATAAAAAAGTACACTTCCGGCACCTAAAGTTGAGGATCAAACAGAGGCCAAGATGGCAGCTGCCTTGGGTGAAAACGATAGGAGGGTTTACTTCCACTATAAGTTAATTTTGCTTATCGTATGGTCACAAGCCCTATGCTCTTACTTAATGGTGTTGATAGGGATATCGCTTTGCTCTACAGCCACAATAAGCCCTCCAGAGTCCAAAATAGCATAATGGTGAGGACCATCCAGTACACGGTTCCACGTGTAACCGCCATCATCAGAGAGGTACACACTGGGGCTAGCAATGGACACTGCATCCCCCACACTGCCTGCAACAAAATAATAAATGTGGATACAATGCATATTGATAAAAAAAAAATGCAAAAACATTTAGCAGTTGACACATGCTTGCATACTTACCATGTGCAATGATAATCCCCACAGCATTGGGCTCAGACATTGGTGGGAGAGGGACTGCAAGTTTCTGTGATATACTATACTGGCCATGAATATGCAGGCTACACTGTATATACACAGTAAAGAGAGAAACAATTACATAAAAACACTGTACAACAAAGTATTTTAAACACACATATAAAAGGGCAAATTAAATACAATAGGAGTACATAAATTAACTAAAAGACCAAACTGGCTATATCAGAATACTAACAGTGTCAGACTAACTATGAGATCTTTTCCCTAAAGTGTAACTATGGCCAGGCTATGGATATTGAAACATTTACAGATTTGTAACTAGCGATAAATTAGCTTTAAACCTTTCATTGCCACGTCCGTACGGACCTACAGAAGTGCCGCAGATGCCGAGTCAGTATGGCGTACGGACCTCCTTTCTCCCTCTCCTATAAGCTTATGGTCACTTCAATGACCATAAGCTTATATCAGAATTGTTCAGCAGACTCTGCTTAACAATTCTATAACTCTGATCAGCGGATTACAACCCGCTGATCAGAGTTATTAACCCCTAATGTGACCCTCCCACCCCCCCATGCTGCCGCTTCCCTGCCCCCTTCCATCTAAAAAAACTGTTCCCTCACACTTCATCCCCCCCCCAGCACTGATTTCCCCCCCCCCCCCAAGCAAACCCCCAGCCACCATCATTTGCCAGCATCCCTCCTCTTCCACTCCCGCCGGCTTCAGGTGCTGCATGGGGCTTGGGAGGGTCCAGATATGCCCCCCCACCAGTCAGATCACCCCCCTTAAATGCCCCCTTCGAGCGGCATCTCTCCTTCCCCTGCCTTCGCCTGCAGCTTCTCCCTGCACAGATCTCCTATGATCTGTCATGCTGGGGATCGTGGGGGGGGGTGTAGCTTAGTAGACATGCGTTTACTAAACTCCCCCCTGTGGAAGAGGGCGCATGCAGTGATCACTACTGATCACTGCTATGTGCCCACTGACACTCACAGCTGATATATTGTAACAGCGAGTGTTACAATGTATCAGACTGTCATTTTCTGAATGAATGGAATCCCTATACAGATTCTTCATTTATTCAAGTAAAGTGAAACAGAGAAAATGGACCATCTTCAGTCCCTTTTTCTGTCTCAATAAAGACATATGGGGGTCTGTTTAAACCTCTGATATCTCACCAAAGACCCCCCCCCCCAAAAAAAAAAAACTAAACACACACACACAGCACAAACATAGTAAGACCCCCACGTCCACCCGCACTCATCCCTCCGCGGTGACAGCCCCCCGCACTCATCGCTCCACAGATACCTCAGCTTCTCCTCCCGGCCAACCCAATCCATCCTGAATGGCCAGTAGGAGCAGCGGGAAGACGATAGCGAATATTAATTTGCTATTGTCACATGTGGGTGGGTTCGGGGTGCAATGCTCTGCACCCCAAGCCCAACCTTTTTCAAGCCAATTAGAGCCTCAGGCTCTAATCATGTGGCTTGTAAAAAAAAAAAAAAAAGAAGTCATACAAACGTACAAGTCCGGCACCCTGCAGGGGGGCGGCACCCGAGCGCCCCTAAAGGACTGGCCGCCCTTGGTAAGACCCTTCACATGGAGCAGACTGTCAAGCAGATCCGCCTGCTCAGTGGGGGATCTGCCTTCTGATCCCCGCTGAGCGGGCAGATGACAGGTCCGTGTCTGCTCCGCTGATGCAGAGCGGACACAGCTCGCTATTCTCTATGGGACGGTCGGATGGAAACGGACCACCTGTCCAGTTCCATCGGATCCAATCTGCTAGATGGATGGGGAATGGAATCCCCATCCGTCTGTTTTTAGTGGACTGGATCGGATGCAGGCGGGTGTAAAGGAACACACGTCCATTTACATCAGCCTCTCCATAGAGAACAATGGGTGGTCCGAATGGGCCTGCCTGAAAAACGGACAGGCAGACCCGATCGGTGTGCATGTGTGAAAGGGACCTAAGGCCTTGTTCACACAGGGCATACACAGCGTACCTTTACAGGGATGCACAGGTGTTCCGTGCATCGCACTGCAGGCCGTCCCATTCATGTCATTAGGAATGTAGCAACTGCACAAATAGAGCAGTTGTTCCCAATTTTACATCCATGACGGTCCGCAAGCATGTCCCTGAGCTCACACTGTGTGTTTGGGTTCATGTATCCACACGGATGTCAGACTGGGGATGAACGGAACACCTGGTAAACATGACCCTCCATGGGCGTACACTTTGGTATGCCACATATGAATGATGCTTTAGTACTAATTTAGCAGGAATTTTGTAAATTACGTTGTGTATGTGCAATATTAATGATTTTGGTGTATTTTTAGTGAAAATAGCGATAGGATGAACATTTGCACAATTATTGCGGGGCCCAAAAAAATCAGTAGCACTTTTTTTATTCTACAGGTTATGTGCTTTTAGAAATTGTCTAGTTTGAGGGGTCTTTTCAAACTCTGAAAGCTGTAAGTGAAAAATGAAAACCTCCAGATTTTAGAGAAATTTTTGGGTACTTTCTATGTAGGAATTTTGTAAAATTAGCCGTGTTTTTATCTGTCAATATTGGTTTTAGTGTATTTTTTGCAAATATATTGGTTTGACAAACATTTGCGCAAATACCGCGGGGGTCTAAAAAAAAAAAAAAAATCCAGTAGCACTTTATTCTAGGAGGTCATATGCTTTCAGAAAATATATGGTTTTATGGTTTTGGGGGTCTCTCACAAATTCTGAAAACTGTAAGGGAAAAATGAAAAACCTTCAGATTTTTTTGAGAGATTTGGATATTTATATTTTTGCTTCTGTTCAATTTTCATTATTTCGCAAAAAGGCGCAATTTAAAAAAGTTAAAAATATTTGTTATTTATTAATTTAATACAGGTTAAGCTTTTATATTCAGTAGAAATTTTGTAAAATTAGCTGTGTTTTAATCTGCTAATAATGGTTTTAGTGTATGTTTTGCAAATATATTGGTTTGATAAACATTTGCGCAAATACCGCTGGGTCTAAAAAAAAAAAAAATAAATAAAAAAAAAATCAGCAGTACCTTCTTTTTATTCTACTGATCATGTGCTCTCAGAAAATATATGGTTTGGGGGGTCTTTCACAAATTCTGAAAGCTAGAAGTGAAAAATAAAAAAGCAAAAGGAAAAATTGCAAAAAAATGGTCTGGCCATTGAGGGTACAAAATGGAGCACAGGGCCTGGCAGCAAAAGGGTTAAAGAATGTAATCACAGACCTCTGTAGCTACAGGCACCATGAAACAACTCAAATTTTATAGCAGAAGCACTGTAGTCGTTTTTTTCAGCAGGTCAGCTCATCCTGCACCCCCCCTCTCAACTGACTAAGAAGCCTACTAAATCTATAATGTAAACAAAAAACAGGTTCTTTAGAAAGGGGGAGCAAGGTGAGATGAGCTGAGCTGCTTAGAGAACGGAATGAAAGCCCACAGTGATTTTTCTGTAAACTTTAACAAAATTTGTGCCACAGTGCCAGCAGTAATAGAGTTCAGTGAGTGCTTGTTTTAAGCTCGGTTACTGTCTTAATAATATGTAAATACTTCCAACAACCGAAGCTTGGCAACAGGAAGGAAAGGAGAGTACAAAGAGCTTTCATCAGTGATGAAGACATAACTTACCTTCTCACTGTCTTTTGCTGTTGAGTCACATTTGGCATTTACCGGTTTGTTAATGCGGTTCCACTCCCCTCCTTGATCAAAGCTGATGACAGAATGGACAGAATTATCTGAAAGAACAAAAGTGTACCCAGAATAAACTGGAAGAATTTGCAATCTAAAATTTGGTAATTACAATGAACATAAGCAGTGTCTACCAACCTTCCCCAAGAACACTAGTAATGAATACTCCACGGAGGGATGTCACATTGGTGAAATCAGTTTCTCCTCCTGTTTTGGTATAAAGATGTCGCTCTAAGGATTTGGAATAAACAATGCCTCGATCATCGGATGTGTATATGGTTCCACAGCCTGTGTCTGAATAAATATCACAAAATAAATTACCAATGTTTTTCACTTCCTTGGTAACATTCAGCTATTAAACATGACCTACAAGCTGACCTTATACAGTAGTTAAAGCTCAACTCAATGCAGATATAGAAGACACAAAATTAAAGCAGCGCAGTATTGGTTAATAAATTGTTAAAGAAACCCTGTCACCAGCTTAAAACTTCCAAATCTGAAATACAGCATCATTCTCAATTACAGTTTTTTCCACTTTTTCCATTAAAACGTTTTTCTCTTTTCTATATAAAAAAGAAAAAAAAAAAAAAAAAAAAAAAACTCAAAAATGTGACATTTCTGGGGTTTAAAGATGCTCATCTTCGCCAGGCTCTCACTACTGCCCCTCCTTCTATCCCTCTACCTCACTTGTCTTTCCGAGCAGCTCTCATTAGAGCCTCACACCATTCCAGACAACCTTCAGCAGCAATAAACTTGTGCAACTGTTGAACTTCGTTTTAATTGTTCCTTAGCTGTTATGGAGCAACTAACAAATAACAGCTGCTGTCTGTGCCACCTTCATCTAAGAAGTTGCTGATTGTGTCAGGTTCCAGTTTTAGAGTCCCTTTCTGTGCCTTGTTCCAGCTGGAGACACTTTTTATGTTGCATTTCAGCTCTTTGAACTACCATGCTGGCCTCTATTTAAAGAGGTGCTGACTGTCAGGCTCTGGCTCCATTTAAGAAGCAATCTGCTTCCTATGCTGTTTCAGGCTCTGTAGAGCTGACATCTGATAGGCTCTATTGAAGGAGCCATTAGTTTGTGCCTGCTGCCAACTCCAGGTAAGGAGCAATTAAAAACAAACTTGCCACTGATGTTCCATCATTTACACTTATTCGTTAGCTATAATGGCTCTGAGAGCTTACAAACAAGGGAACAGTCGCTGAATGAAAAAACATTTTCCGAGTTCATACAGAGTATCACTTGAGTGACAGCTTTGGGTCAGAGCACGTTGGCATCGAAACCAAGATGGCAGTGCCCAGCGATCTAAAAATATTTGTCGTCTGCAGAAAGTGGACTTTGCAAGGGACATAGAAAACTTAAAGTAATTGCATATTAAATCAATCGCTATATTGGATTAATCTTAAAAGGATCCGGGGACAGGGTCTCTTGTACTTACAGTAATTTTTCTAGAAGTCCAGTAATTAATTTGTTAAACATTTGGGTTACTATACTGCAGCTTTCAGGAGGTTTGGACACTGGCAAACAGATATTAAACCATCCCCTGTTTAACCCTGCCTCCAATGGTCATGCCTCAGTTTTCCGAGCAAGTAGTACATAAAATCAACAGAAGGGCGGGATCTGTGTTTCTCAACTGACAAAAAAAAAAATTAAAGGTTTTTATGGCAAGTACAAAATTTGTATTTTCTTTTTCATCCATTGAGGGACACAGTAAACGTAGTACTTCTTAGACATTTAGAAGGTTCAAAAGCAGTCCAATTGAGGTATTAGAAATAGCCAGAGATCCAACAAATAGGAAAATCTTAGAGTATCTGAAAATGCCATGACCCAAGGAAAGAGCATTGAGGTTCAACCTGGTGTTTCAGGGCAGGACAGGTAAACAGCACTAGGGGGAAGCTGTTACCTAAAAGAATGATGGACCATAACTAATAGGAAGGAAGGAAGGAAGGAAGGAAGGAAGGAAGGAAGGAAGGAAGGAAGGAAGGAAGGAAGGAAGGAAGGAAGGAAGGAAGGAAGGAAGGAAGGAAGGAAGAAATGACAAACTGCCTGAAAAGGAGAAAAATAAAAATGTAGACCAATTGCTAAAGTGGTTCAGGGTGAGGGGCATGCATACTATGAAGGATGTTACCCAATAGAGAAGTAATATCCCAAAGAGATCTGAATGGATAGAACAGCCTTCCCCACAGCAAATCCAAATAACGAAGGGTGGGGTAATCCACAACACTCCTGCAGAAAAATTGCTTACAAGGACATCAGGACCAGAAGGATGAGGAGTCCTTCCAAAACACTCTTGAAAGGCATTTCTGATTGGTGGCAAGTACCACACCACAATCTGCATAATCATATATTAACTATGTCATTCCAGGATTCATTAAATGAAGCCTTGTAAAAAGTGCAGAATCAACCACATAGGATCTAAGAGTTGGAAACCACATACTAACATTACGGACAATTAGTCCGATAGGGAGCAGGAAGATAATCTATCCTCAAGTAATTAGGTCCCACAAAGGCTTCTGGACTTATGCTATCCCCTCTAGGGGAACTCTGAACACAGGTAACAGAGGGGTTATTTACTAAAACTAGAGAACACAGAATCTGGTGCAGCTCTGCAGAGAAACCAATCAGCTTCTAGGTTTTATTGTTCAAGCTTAATTGAACATGATGAAGTTAGAAGCCGATTAGTTACTATACACAGCTGCACCAGATTCTGTGTGCTCCCGTTTTAGTAAATCAACCCCCAAAGAGTCCCACCCGTTGAACTTTCAGAGAGGTAAATAAAAAAAGGAAAACCCCTCAAAAGATTGGTAGGACTTTAAAGGCAACGGAGTAATAAAAAAACAATTTTATTGGTACAACTATACAAATATACAAAGAAATACAAAAATATAATAATGTTCACACATTACAAAAGAGAATAAAAGATTATGAATATACTGGTGTGAGTTTCGAATGTATATTGATGCAGTCTTCCACCTGGGCCTACGCGTTTCGGGACTGAATAGAAAATCCCTTCATCAAGGGCAATTTGTAGGAAGAATCACACTGCATAACAGAATATAATCTAGAATAATTAAGAATCATATGCATTACACAAATTGCTTGTATCCTAGACCATTAAGCCCAGTTAAACATCAAACATTACAACATACCCAAGCATATTCAATAAAAGAAGCTCACTGCCAATTCCCGGAGGCGAATCTGTCGTATACACCCGGAAAGCAAAGGAAACTAGGGCTTTTGGCTGGCTCCTCCTTATCCACACTGGTCCCCTTGGCGTTGCCACCTGTGGGTAATTTGGATTGGTACAGTATATGGTGACCCCCTTCAGTTTACCCTCCACCCACAACGCGCCCATCGACCGTGTGTTTTGTATTCACATCGTCCCCTGTTCCTTGTTATAGTTATAAATCCTTATGCAATTCCTTGTCCCCTGTTTCTTTTTTCTCCATCCCATGTATGGTAGTTAGTTTTTCACATTTCTCCGGGTTTTTTGTTTCTCCTTCTGTTGTTGCTGGGATACTCAGGTCGTGTGCACGCCTCCTCCCACGTATGCCTGGGGAGGAGCCTTGTATGTTTACTTTTGATTTTACTACACCATGAGGACGCCGTGATTAACACAACGCTTTCCTGCTGTTGTCCTGGCTCCCCCTCCCCTCCTCCTCTGACGCAATGACGTGCGGGACCGGCACACTGTTCAACGCCGCACCTGATCACTTTCCCGTATCCTATATTAAGCCGCCTTGGACTGAAAGACAGTGACACTGTCCTGCTCTGCGGCGGCATTATTTGGTTTGATGTACATGAGTTCCTAAAAGCGCATCGAGATACGGCTCCAGTTCTTCTATGGTAATTTCTCTCTTTACTCCCCCTCTGTTTATGGAACTGCAATTTGCTGGTAGGCATGATCTGCTGCCTGTTTGGATTGCTTTTTCTTGTACTACATACAGTGTATTGCTACATGTGGAGGCCAATTTCCATTGCCTGTTTTGACCATCTCCCCCTGTTATAACTTGCAGACCCTGTCTTTCTGTGAAGCCACTTCCTTACTATGAACTATTGGAGCTACTCATCTGCATAGGGGTATTCCTCCTTTCCCCCTTGGACGCTTTGGCTCTTGCTTCATCCCTCCTTGTCAATTTTGAGACTCTGTGCTATTATTGGGGTAAGCCATATATACCTATTTTTTGTTGTTTCATGTTTTGACTCATATCCACATGGCGGATTGATGGCTCTGTGCCCATGCTATTATTTTGACATGTTAGAGAGAGAGAGTCCCTCTCTCTCTCTCATATATATATATATATACACACACACACACACATATACACATACATACTAGTCCATCCTATTTCTTTCCCCCCCTTTTAGATACCCCGCTGGGTTCCATCCAGTCTGTGTTTTATCAAAGTTAGTACCAACCCTCCCCTTTTGAGCCTCGCCTTTCTTTGGCATCATACGGGGGGACCAGTGTGGATAAGGAGGGGCCAGCCAAAAGCCCTAGTTTCCTTGGCTTTCCAGGGCGTATAAGACAGATTCACCTCCGGGAATTGGCAGGGAGCATCTTTTATTGAATATGCTTGGGTATGTTGCAATGTTTGATGTTTAACTGGGCTGAATGGTCTAGGATACAAGCAATTTGTGTAATGCATATGATTCTTAATTATTCTAATTTATATTCTGTTATGCAGTGTGATTCCTCCTACAAATTGCCCTTGATAAAGGGACTTTATATTCAGTCCCGAAACGCGTAGGCCCAGGTGGAAGACTGCACGAATATACATTCGAAACTGACCAGTATATTCATAATCTTTTATTCTATTTTGTAATATGTGAACATTATTATATTTTTGTATTTCTTTGTATATTTGTATAGTTGTACCAATAAAATTGTTTTTTTTATTACTCCGTTGCCTTTAAAGTCCCACCAATCTTTTGAGGGGTTTTCCTTTTTTCCTGATACTAGGGATGGTGGCAACCTATATGACCTACTTGGATGGTATCCTCTTTTGTATGTTTCAGAGAGGTAAAAGGACTTAAGATGAAAACTTCCCTGAAAGGAAAGAAAGGAAGCATACTCGCATGCAGGGCCCTCACTGTTTAATGTGGAGAACATCAGAAGCAAGAATCCTGGAGCAATGCTTTGAGTCTAGGAAGAAAACAATGCATCACACCCAGTCTAGTGTAAGGCGCTAGTCACCAAGGCACAAAAAGGAGAGTTCTCACATTTTTACAAAAGGTGAAGATCTTGAAACCTTCAGATAAGGTAGTAGAATCGGAAAGTCTCGAGGGGCAGTACACGAACTATATGAAATGGAGTTCTCCGACAATGCCACAGATCCAAAGATGTACACAAGCATATGCTATACTCATATGACCTACAGCTTAGAACGATGAGAATCTAGGATAGAGACTCTTCTCAGTAAAGATAAATATTCGTGATGTACATGTTCCTGGAAATGGCTGCAAGATAGATGGGTGCTGCAGTGACCACTGGTCAGGGACCACAAAACAGCACAGATTACAAGATATTTTGGAGATCCTTGGTGTGCTGGCAACATAATGGGGTTTAGTTACTAAAGGCAAATCCATTGTTACTTGGAAGTGCAGTTGCTCTAGATCTGAGGGGAAGCTCTGCTGATTTCTATCATCCAATCGTGTGCAAGAAAAAATGCTGTGGATTTTCCTTGCATGTCCCCCTCAGATCTACAGCTACAGTGGATTTGCCTTTAGTAAATTAAACCCAATGTCCAAATGGTTTATTAAAAGGATCACATCAAAGTTTCAATGTTTCTGAGCCATGCAGGACTACTACTACATACTTCGGTCATATGCCTGCAAATGGGGTGCCTGCATGGCTCTGAAACATTGCTACTTTATGCTTTGATGTGAGCATTTGAATTAACTGTTTGGATGGTATTTTGGAGATCCTTGGTATGCTGGTGACATATCTTCTCAGTGAAGGTCTGGTTACCATTCCACAATAAGGACTCCAAGGAAAAAAAAAAAAATCACTAGGGTAAACATAAAAGTTAGTGTCGTGGGTAGGGTGCAAAAATAGAGCAATACACTAAAAGATTCATGCTTTTACAAGGCAAGGGAGTGGTAGGAACTGCTTCCAGTTGATCTGAGCTTCACAAAATCCCTCAAGAGGGGGATAGGTCTTGAGAAGGTTCAAGCAACACAAGATAGCAACCAGTCTTGATGGAAAATAAAATAAAACTCAGCTGCAGAGGAGAGAAGCGAGTAAGTAAATGTGATATTCCCAAGGAGGATTTTTAACCACGTTAGGAATCAGATGACAGGATGCAGGAAACCTAAAAAATTCTGGATAGATACACAATAGGAAACAGCAATAGCTAAATGGGCAGCTATAAAAACTATGCCCAACCCCAAAATAGAAGCTGCAAGGGGATACCTGGAGCATCCAAACTGAGGAGATAAACCAGTGAGAGAACCAGGACGAAGAAAATACAGCCTTCCATTTGCAAAAGAGAGGCATACTCTTTATGCAGAGAGCTAAGCAGATGAAATAGAAAATTCAGGCCTGAGATCTGCTGTGTGATTGGGAGCTAGACTGATAATCCATGAGGTATTACTACAGTAGCAGATGAAGAATGGGGTTACTACACCCTGTTTACAGATATCCTGCGTGAAGGTGTACACTCCAACCACCAAGAGTGCTAGGAATGACATAGCCAAAAGAAGAAGAGAAGGGCAAGCAAGTCAAATGCTCCTTGTACGGATCTTTAATGTCCAAAGCACGAAACCAAAGTGCCCTCTGCATTAGAACAGAGACACAAGCTTGGATGCTTGTAAGAGACCATCACAGATGAGCCATAGGGCTCCAGACATTTGATCCAAAAGCTCCAGGATATAAAACCTTTTTAATATTAGATGAATGGGGTCTACTTTACTAGAATTGAACACATGGACTCTCAAATCTGAGTCAGCACCAACAGGGGATGGGGAGTCACTGCAGATAATCTAACACTTAAGTAGGGATCAGGCATGTACTGGCCATTGGGACTACAGGGAGTTTCCCAGTGGGCCGATTTCAGTGACAGTGGACCGCTGCCTCCCTCCGGTCCTCTGTGTCCCCCCCCCCCCCCCCCCCCGCAGTGCTCACCTCCTCTCCCTGGCTAGTTATGCAGCGCGCCTGAATACAGACATGATGCTCAGGAGTCAACACTGAGAAGCTCATCATACGATCTGGAAGGAGGGCGGCCTCACTTTCCTGCCTAATCTTGTCCCATTGGGGGGGGGCGCCAAACTGATTCTTTGCCCCAGGTGAAATCATGTCTAGCTTCCCCACTGGTACTGCCTATAAGAGAAATAATGTAGAACGGCTAATGGCTAGTGGGGGGGGGGCTTGGGTGGCAAGCCGGCATGGGAGAGACCTGTCAAAGTGGGCCAGTCTGGATGAAGTCCAGGGCCAAATTTTTGTCCCAGTCCAGCCCTGGTAGGGATTCTGTTTGTAGGGTGCAACTCCTGGGAGGTTAAGATATCAAACTGTCTGTTAGTATGATTATGGTGGATGACTGGAGTGTCAAGAGTGGGCAAAATATATATAGGTAAACAGTCCCTTCACATTGCCAGGAGGTAGCTGTTATTCTATAGTTTGTTTCCAATTCTCAGATGAAGATTTTAACTACTGTCTTTTCAGCCATAACAGCTCTAAAAGATCTCACGTCTGGAGCAACAGGCTAATCCTCCAAATGCAGCATAAAGTGTACTGCATCAAATTACGGTAGTTCAGAAAAAAAAAAACCTTGTAAATCTGAGTCATATAGAACTTTCTGACATACAGGCTATTCAGGAGTAGATGGTAAGGGCACTGAATCTAAATTAGATCGTAATAGGGGAATAACACATGCCTAGGTAGGTAGAAGCACAATAGGGTCAGATATAGATTCTGACATGGATGGTGCCGAAGCAGGTTTAAAGCCTCTGTGAAGAGATTGTTCTATTAGTTGTGCTCTATTGATTGAGCACAGACTGGATATTAAGGGGTCTTGTGAACACACAGTAAGTCAGAACCTCACATTGCAGAGCTTTACAAGTCTCTGATCAGTATAGTAATCAGGGCCCCAAAGTCTATGTTAAAGGCATCAGTTCCTTCTGGAGACAGAGAATTTACCCCTAGAAACAGGCGTATGTGCTAAACCAACCTACTGCAACAAGATTGACAATGTGCCTCTTTAAAAGACATGCTGCCCCACATGGTGGAAAGACCAAAATGAAGCAAGGCTTGGCATATTCACGAATCCAAGTAGCTGATGCTGAAAAGGGTCACAGGCAGCTGGAGGTGACCAAATCCATGTGGGCAGGCAGGGGAAACAAGACCATAGACAAGGAAATCCATGAGGCGATATAAGTGCAGGAGCAGCAGTGGGAAGATGCTTCCCCTGGAATGCATGGAGGGAGAATGAGCACAGATAGTGCCAACGCTCGCTCCTCCTAGAGGATTACGTTATCATTCTCACCCTCGCTGTAAAGATGGTGATACTTTAAAAGGGCACCCAAGAGTACCAACTGAGACAGTTCCCAGTGCTTCAGCCCAAGCAGTCTTACTTACAACATAAGCCCTCAGAGACTGGGTCATGCCAGAAGACCCATGATACCCTGACTGCTCTGTTGGAAAACGAAGTGACTGGAAAGAGTGGTTTCTTATGCATTAGGGCATAAGCCTGGGAAATGATCTGCCATATGAATCTGGAGGCCATCATACCTTTGTAGGGAATAAAATTCTACAACCCCCCCAGAGAAAAAAACAAAACAAAAAAAAAACACTTGAAACAAGGAGTTGTGTCCATCCTTTTAGGACACTAGGATAAAACTGAGCTTTGCAGGTGGGATTTTTAGTTAACTGGTGTTGCTGGCACCTTAGGTTGTGTTTTTTTTTTTTTTTAATAATTTTTTGTGCACCTACCTTTTTTCCTTCTCTAGCTGGCAACAAACTCACAGGTCTAATAATCCAATAAATGGAGCATTCTCCCTGAATGAACAATGATGATATTTTTTGAACCAACTAGTTGGTATCAAATCTCTTGCAATTATAAGTACAGCAAAGCTCAAACTGGGAGAGGGAGCAGCAGAACAAGGAGCCAATCAGCACTGGAATCGGATCGTATGGAAGTTCAAACCAATGCAATCCGATTCCTGCACCATTTCGCAGTTCACACACTGCGATCCGATCTGGGGGCCTCATTAACTTTGCATTGACACACGCAGTGGTTCGTGGAATCGCACTGATTCCGGCATCGTATATATGTGAACCGGGACTAAAGGATTGGACAAGCTTGTGGGAAGAATCTTAAACAAGTTGGAAAGTTTCACGGTTTGACAAGCACCACTAACCACCTGAAGGAGAATACTGTTCAAATAATCAAAAGTGATGCTGAGGATTAGGAGCATCACTTGCCTTTTTCTGTATTGCTGACCTAACAGCAAACCCACTTTTTCCCCTAACTTAGCCTTAAAACAAAAAAACAAAACAAAAAAAACCCTCACTTCATGAGCACATACAAATACTTTCCATATACAGGTTTACTAAACGTATATCAAAGTTCTATGTACACACCTCCTTCATCATCCACATGAATAAATATCAGGTCATTATTGGCTGCCAACACGGAGTAAAACTGCTCATGTGTAACAGCTGGGAGTTGAGCAATGTTCCATGCATCGCCAAGGTCCTGAGATACGTGGATCTTCCTCTTCATTCTGTCCTGCAGCAGTTACATTCAAACCTTGGTGTTAGTATTTGCACGTTTATGTTGGAAAACACTGATTAAGGCCCCTTTCACACTTATACGACTTTGTACTGCAAAATCGTATGACAAGTTATTCTCCATGATTTTCAATGACTACCATTCATATTGGCACGACTTTAAGTCGTGCCGACTTGAAAGTAGTCCCTGCACTACTTCGGTCCAACTTCTATGCGAGTTGTACTCCAAAGACCTCAATATTAAACCCTCAAGTAGCATGCAAATCGTGCCTGAATAATATAGACATGATTTCAGTACGACTTCGTAAGCACAAGCTCGGCTCGCTGATCGGGAAAGGAAAACTTTTTTCCTTTCGCAATGAGCGACAGGCAGTGCTGACAGCTGTCTGGTATGAATCCTGAGGGGGAACGCCAAGTTTTAAATGAAAAAAACGGCGTGGGTTCCCCCCCGGGGGCATACCAGGCCCTTAGGTCTGGTATGGATCTAAGGGGAACCCCCTACGCTGAAAAATCGGCGTGGGGTCCCCCCCAAAATCCATACCAGACCCTTATCCGAGCACGCAGCCCAGCCGGTCAAGAATGGGGGTGGGGACGAGCGAGCGCCGCCCCCCTCCTGGACCGTACCAGGCCGCATGCCCTCAACATGGGGGGGGTGGGTGCTTTGGGGCATGGGGGGCGCCCTGCGGCCCCCCCACCCCAAAGCACCTTGTCCCCATGTTGATGAGGACAAGGGCCTCTTCCCGACAACCCTGGCCGTTGGTTGTCGGGGTCTGCGGGCGGGGGGCTTATCGCAATCCGTGAGCCCCCTTTAATAAGGGGGCTCCCAGATCCCGGCTCCCCACCCTATGTGATTGAGTATGGGATACATCGTACCCCTACCCATTCACCTAGGGAAAAAAAAGTGTCAAAAAACACAGTACACAGGTTTTTAAAGTAATTTATTAGGCAGCTCCGGGGTCTTCTTCCGACTTCGGGGGTCTTCTTCCGACTTCGGAGGTCTCTCCGGCGTCTCCTCCCGGTGTCCTGATCTTCTGCCGGCTCCTCCGCTATCTTCTGCAGCTCAATTGCTAGCGGTGGCCCTGACTTCTGCCGCCTTCTTTTCTTCCAATGTTGACACGACGCTCTCTCCAGCTGTAATGGTCTCTGAGCTCTCTGCAATGGACTTATAGGCGGTGACCCCGCCCCCTTATAAGGTCACTGTCCCGGGGCATGCTGGGACTGTGCCGTCATAAGGGGGCGTGGTCATCACCCGGTGACCACGCCCCCTAAAACGTCACAGTCCCAGCATGCCCAGGGACTGTGACGGCATAAGGGGGTGGGGTCACCGCCTATATAAGTCTGTTGCGGAGAGCTCAGAGACCATTGCAGCTGGAGAGAGCGTCGTGCCAACATCTCTGGAAAAGAAGAGGGAAGAAGATGATTCAGAAGTCCGGGCCACCGCTGGCAAAAGAGCGGCAGAAGATAGCGGTGGAGCCGGCAGAAGACGCCGGAGAGACCCCCGAAGTCGGAAGAAGACCCCGGAGCTGCCTAATAAATTACTTTAAAAACCTGTGTAGTGTGTTTTTATTGACACTTTTTTCCCTAGGTGAATGGGTAGGGGTACGATGTACCCCATACTCATTCACATAGGATGGGGGGGCCGGGATCTGGGGGCCCCCTTATTAAAGGGGGCTCCCGGATTCCGATAAGCCCCCCACCTGCAGACCCCGACAACCAGCGGCCAGGGTTGTCGGGAAGAGGCCCTTGTCCTCATCAACATGGGGACAAGGTGCTTTGGGGTGGGGGGGCCGCAGGGGGCCTCCTAGACCGTACCAGGCCCATGTTGAGGGCATGCGGCCTGGTATGGTCTAGGAGGGGGGGGGGCGCTCGCTCGTCCCCACCCCCATTCCTGACCGGCCGGGCTGTGTGCGCGGAAAAGGGTCTGGTATGGATTTGGGGGGAACCCCACGCCGATTTTTCGGCGTAGGGGGTTCCCCTTACAATCCATACCAGACCTAAGGGCCTGGTATGTCCCTGGGGGGCAACCCACGCCAGTTTTTTTTATTTAAAACTTGGCGTGGAGTTCCCCCTCATGATTCATACCAACTACTGTATGTTTTCATTTGTTAATGCCAAAAATGTGGCAAAGTCGTACAAAGTAGTACTGCTCCCAAATCGCGCCAAATCGCGGTAAAAATTGCGCGACTTTGAAGTCGTACAAGTGTGAAAGGGGCCCTTTAACACTTATACGACGTCAAAGTCGCGCGATTTTACCACGATTTTGCGGCCGCGAATTTACCGCGATTTTTCCTTTCCGATCAGCGAGCCAAGCTTGTGCTTACAAAGTCGTACTGAAATCGTGTCTATATTATTCAGGCATGATTTGCATGCTACTTGAGGGTTTAATATTGAGGTCTATGGAGTACAACTCGCATTGAAGTTGGACCAAAGTAGTGCAGGGACTACTTTCAAGTCAGCACGACTTAAAGTCGTGCCAATAGGAATGGTAGTTATTGAAAATCATGGAAAATGACTTGTCATACGATTTTGCAGTACAAACTCGTGGGACAAGTCGTAGAAGTGTGAAAGGGGCCTAAATTAACCCCACTCCCTCAGATTTAAATCCACTATGTAGAAATTCAACTCTATAGTTGGAAATTATTTCACATTCTCCCTTTAGCCACTTTCTTGCTGCACAATATAGTGAGGTATCACCATCACTGCTCCCTCACTAGAATGCAAGAATCTATTTTACAGGTAGTGAGGGGGTGAGTGAAAGTGTCAGTTGAATTCTAGTGATTCTGCTGCTGGCACGTCAGTGTGACATTGTTCTTATTTATATGAAACATGGGTCTGCTCTCACCTCCTCCATAATGGATGCCAACAGAAAACGACCCCATAATCCAAATGAGTAGACACGCTCTTTCAGCACTTTGAATGTATGACCAAAGTCAGATGTTCTTTTCATAGTTAGGGACCAAACAGCTTCAGACCAGTCAGCTTTAAAACAAATACGGACACTTTAGCTGTATGTTTTTACCCAACCGCAAAAAATACATAATACTACACTATACTTACAACAAGATTCATTTGCAGATGTTACGGTGAACAAGATCATGTTTCTAGGTCCCCTAAAAAAAAAAAAAAAAGTATATAAAAAGTATAGAGTGTATAGAGTATATAGTCGTCACAAGAACTATGGAATTATTTAAAACTAGACACCGCTGTTCACTACATTTCAAAATTAGTTACCATTTAGCAGAGCACACAGATTCATGGATTCGGTTCCATGTTTCTCCAAAATCCTTGGATATCCATAGTTCATACTGAAAAAAAAATAAATAAATAAAAAAAAAGTGTACAAGATGGGAGGAAAGGCATAGATTATCAGAAGCATTACACCATTATAGCAAGGTCAAAGGCTGTAATTTAAAAAGCTGCTGTAAGCAATGAAAAAAAAAAAAAATGCCAAAAGGTGCACCAGCCCTGCATGGACTGGGCAGTGCAAACCACACTTTGCCTACACTGGGATGTGCGTTTGCCTGTACAAAAATCCCCTAAGGTTATAATTAGGGTTGTCCCGATACCACTTTTTTTTAAGACCGAGTACGAGAACCAATACTTTTTTTCAAGTACTCACCGATACCAATTACAGATACTTCTTTTTAATGTCACGTGACAGTGTTTTTTTGTTAGGGTTTTTTTTCACAATTTTTTTTTTTTTTTTTCAATGCTTTAATTTTTTTTTTAGGGAGGGAGGCGGTGGATGGTGTCTGTGTTTATTGCAGCCCGCCATCCGTCGTCATGTGTCGGCCAGGCGGAGAGGCTCTCATTCTGGGAGGGCGTCATATGATGTCCCTCCATTTAAACAGGGATGCGCGCGATCGTGCGCGCGCATCCCTGTTCCTTCGGTGGCGGCGTGTCACTGAGACACCGCTCGCCGAGGGGGGTGAGCAGCCATTGGTCATGGCTGTTCACCACATGATCGGCCGTAATAAAGTCACGGTCGATCACAGATGGTTCTGCTCCACTGTGCACGGCGTATACGCGCTGCGCGTGCACGTCGGTGGTGGCGTGTTCCCTGGAACACTGCTCGTCACCGAAGCTGGTAAACAGCCATTGGCTGGTGGCTTTTTACCAAGTGATTGGCTGTGATACTTTAACAGCTGATCACTAAATGTCAACAAACCGCGGTAACGAGAGGTTACCGGGTTCGTCTCACACACTATCGTGAGGAGGAGATTGCAGTAACATCTCGTTACCGCTTACAGTGTACACACCATTCACACTGATTGCACTCCCCTCCACCCAATAAAGAGGACCTGTCATCACCCATCATAGTACCTGTCACAGTCCATCAGAGTACCCGAGTACCTGTCACAGTCCATCAGAGTACCCGAGTACCTGTCACAGTCCATCAGAGTACCCGAGTACCTGTCACAGGCCATCAGAGCAACCGAGTACCTGTCACCAGGCCATCAGAGCAACCGAGTACCTGTCACCAGGCCATCAGAGCAACCGAGTACCTGTCACCAGGCCATCAGAGCAACCGAGTACCTGTCACCAGGCCATCAGAGCAACCGAGTACCTGTCACCAGGCCATCAGAGCAACCGAGTACCTGTCACCAGGCCATCAGAGCAACCGAGTACCTGTCACCAGGCCATCAGAGCAACCGAGTACCTGTCACCAGGCCATCAGAGCAACCGAGTACCTGTCACCAGGCCATCAGAGCAACCGAGTACCTGTCACCAGGCCATCAGAGCAACCGAGTACCTGTCACCAGGCCATCAGAGCAACCGAGTACCTGTCACCAGGCCATCAGAGCAACCGAGTACCTGTCACCAGGCCATCAGAGCAACCGAGTACCTGTCACCAGGCCATCAGAGCAACCGAGTACCTGTCACCAGGCCATCAGAGCAACCGAGTACCTGTCACCAGGCCATCAGAGCAACCGAGTACCTGTCACCAGGCCATCAGAGCAACCGAGTACCTGTCACCAGGCCATCAGAGCAACCGAGTACCTGTCACCAGGCCATCAGAGCAACCGAGTACCTGTCACCAGGCCATCAGAGCAACCGAGTACCTGTCACCAGGCCATCAGAGCAACCGAGTACCTGTCACCAGGCCATCAGAGCAACCGAGTACCTGTCACCAGGCCATCAGAGCAACCGAGTACCTGTCACCAGGCCATCAGAGCAACCGAGTACCTGTCACCAGGCCATCAGAGCAACCGAGTACCTGTCACCAGGCCATCAGAGCAACCGAGTACCTGTCACCAGGCCATCAGAGCAACCGAGTACCTGTCACCAGGCCATCAGAGCAACCGAGTACCTGTCACCAGGCCATCAGAGCAACCGAGTACCTGTCACCAGGCCATCAGAGCAACCGAGTACCTGTCACCAGGCCATCAGAGCAACCGAGTACCTGTCACCAGGCCATCAGAGCAACCGAGTACCTGTCACCAGGCCATCAGAGCAACCGAGTACCTGTCACCAGGCCATCAGAGCAACCGAGTACCTGTCACCAGGCCATCAGAGCAACCGAGTACCTGTCACCAGGCCATCAGAGCAACCGAGTACCTGTCTGCAGCTCATCAGAGTACCCGAGTACCTATTTGCAGCCCATGCCTCATAGAATATACGTTGGGGTGTTTGCTTTCCAAAATGGGGTAATTGTGTGGGTAATTCCACTGTCCTGGTGCTCCAGGACCTTCAAAAGTGTGATAGGTAGGAATGAAATGAGATGTGTAATTTATGCTGTATATGGCCAGACTGTGTAAAAGTCTCACATGTGGTATCGCCATACTCAGGAAGAGTAGCAGAATGTATTTTGGGGTGTAATTTTGCTATATACATGCTATGTGTTAGAAATATCTTATAAATTGACAACTTTGTGTAAAAAAAAAAAAAAAAAAAAAAAAAAAAAGCGTTTTAATTTTTTCCCCCCACATTTTCCTAAAACTTCTGGAAAAAAATGAACCGTTCAAAAGACTCATTATGCATCATAGATTATACGTTGGGGCATTTGCTTTCCAAAATGGGGTCATTTTGTGGGCAATTCCATTGTCCTGGTGCTCCAGGGCCTTCAAAAATGTAATAGGTGGTTGAGAAATGAGGTATAGAACGCCTAAAGATGCTACTTCAATGTTGGGCCTCTGTATGTGGCCAGGCTGTGTAAAAGTCTCAGACGTGGTATCGCCATACTCGGGAGGAGTAGCAGAATGTATTTTGGGGTGTAATTTGTTGTATGCATATGCTGTGTGTTAGAAATAACCTGATAATATGACAATCTTTATTTTGCAAAGAATTGTGGGGAAAAAAATGATAACTTAAAAAAACTCACTATGCTACTTAATACCTTGGAATGTCTACTTTCTAAAAAGGGGTCATTTGGGGGGTATTTGTACTTTCCTGACTAGTTAGTGTCTCAAGAAATGAGATTCACCTGATGTACTGAAGGCTTGATCAGATGTGATCAATTTTAAGAGATTGGCACCGTAGTTTGTAGACTCTAACTTTCACAAAGTCTGCAGCTCATGGATTTTACAGGTAAGCTGTAATAAAAATCCTATTTTCTTTATCGTACATCATGGGACACAGAGCCTTAAGTAATTACCTAATAGGAGGTCCCATAGCAATGTTACTTGAGGGGAGGGAGAGACAACCTGCAGGGTACCCACAGACTTGAGGATTTATACTGCTGCCTGCAGCACACTGCGCCCGAAGGCGAGATCCTCACACCTCCTTACATCCACCTGATAAAATTTTGTTAATGTATGCACTGAAGACCAAGTTGCAGCCTTACAGATCTGAGCCATGGAGGCCTGGTGACGCACTGCCCAAGAAGCACTAACTGCCCAGGTAGAGTGTGCCTTAACTTGAAACTGGGGAATTTTACCCCTTAAATCATAAGTTTGAATTTTTCACTTGCCTAATCCACTTAGTGACAGTGGATTTCGACGCGGTCTGTCCTTTCTTAGGACCCTCTAGCAGAATAAATAAGACATCAGTCTTCAAATCTGAGCAGTTGCCTTAAAATAGATTTTTACTGCTCTCACCACATTAAGAAAATGTAGTGACCCTTCTTCCCTGGAACATGGTTTTGGAAAAAAATGATGGCTTGACAATATCTTGGTTCAGGTGAAACCGGAAACCACTTTTGATAAAAAAAGTCTGGACGAGGGTGTAACACCACTCTGTCCCCATGACAAATCAAATATGGCTCTTTACAAGAAAGAGCAGCCAATTCTGAAACCCTCCTTGCTGAGGATATAGCAAGCAAAAATACCAACTTCCTCGTCAGAAGGACTAGGGAAATATGTTGTATTGGTTCAAATGGCTGTTTTTTGCAACACAGACAAAACTAAAGTTCAAATCCCCAAGGGTTCAAGGGAGGTTTGATGGGCGGAATAAGCCACGTCACCCCTTGTATAAAACCTCAGACTAAATAATGAGTAGCAAGTGGTCTTTTGAAATAAGACCGATAAAGCTGAGACTTGGTACCCAAGGCCAATTTCTACCCCTAATTGTAGAAAGGCAAGAATTCTGCCTATGATACATCTCCGAGGGTGCCAACCCTTGCATTCACAATAGGAAATATAAGCCCACCAGACCCTATAATATATAGTTCTGGAAGCTGGCTTCCTTGCATTAATCAGGGTAGAGATAACTGACCCAGAGAGCCCACATTTCTTCAGAATGTGGGTTTCAATAGCCAAGCCGTTAAATTTATAGACCGTAAGATCGGTCCCTGTGAGAGCAGATCTGGCTGTAGTGGGAGGGACCATGGGCCCTCCACTGTAATCTTTATGATTTCTGCATACCATGACCTTCTGGGCCATGTTGGTGCCACCAGAATTACCGGCTTTCTTTCCAGCTTAATTCTGCAAAGAAGTCGAGGCAGCAACTGAATAGGGGGGAATGCATAGATCAGTGAGAACTGATCCCATGGGGTCACCAACACATCTGTTCCGCATGCGAATGGATCCCTTGTTCTGGCCACAAAGTTGACTAACTTCATGTTGAACCTGGATGCTAGAAGATCTACGTCCGGAGTCCCCCATCTTTGGCAAACAGCCAGAAATATGTCGGGGTGAAGGGACCATACCGCTGGGAATAACTGCTGGTGACTCAAGTAGTCCGCCTGCCAATTCTCTACCCCCGGAATGAAGACTGCCAATAGGCACGGAACATTCCTTTCTGCCCAAGTTAGAATATGGTTCACCTCTCTCTGCGCTGAGAGACTTTCGGTGCACCCTTGGTGATCGATATAGGCCACAGCTGTGGAATTGTCGGATTGAATCCTGACAGGACAATCTCGTAACCTGAAAGTCCGGGTCTTTGAAGCCAGACGTACTGCCCGAATCTCTAGGATATTGATGGACAAGGTTCTTTTTGGTTCTTGACCACTGTCCCTGGACAGTTGTCTTCTAGTATTGCTCCCCAGCCTGAAGGGCTGGCATCCATCGTTACCACTTTCCAGGCGACTAGTCTGAAGGATTTTCCTTTCAGCAGATTCTGGGTTAGTAACCAAGTGAGGCTTTGGGACACTCTTGGGGACAACTGCATTGGCAAGTCTAAAGCTTGAATGGTTTTGTTCCAAGCAGACAGGATACTGTTTTGCAACAGTCTTAAATGAAACTAGGCATAGGGAACTGCTTTGAATGGAGCCACCATAGTTCCTAGCAACCTCACACAAAGGCGAATGGAGGGATCGCCATTTCACCTGACCATCTGCACAAACTCTCTTATGGAGTTGAACCTTGTCTGAGGCAAGAACACCTTTTCCTGGGCTGCGTCTATGATCAGACCCAAGTACTCCAGCTTTTTTAGCGGTATTAAGGAAGATTTCTCTAGGTTGAGAATCCAACCCAACTCTTCAGATAGTTGGTTGTAATGCGTACGCTTTGCTCCAAATGAGCCACCGACTGATCTATTAGTAATAGATCGTCTAGGTACGCCAAGACTGTTATGCTCTGTGCCCTTAACCTGGCTAGAGGTGGAGCCAGCACTTTGGTGAACACCCGGGGTGCTGTGGCTAGCCCGAAGGGCAGGGCTACAAACTGGAAATGCTGCTGTTCTAACTCGAACCGCAGAAACTTTTGATGAGCGGGAAATATACGGACATGCAGATATGCATCCCTGATGTTGATTGATGCCAGAAGTTCTCCTCCTAGAAGGATAGAAACTACTGACCTGATCGTCACCATGCAAAAGCAGCAGATCTTCAGGAACAGATTTAGATTTCTTAGATCTAGAATGGGTCTGACATATCTATTTGGTTTCGGTATCATAAAAAAGTTAGCATAAAACCCCAAACCTTGCTCTTTTGTGGGGATCTGTATGATCAGTCCTTGAGATATTAAATCGGTCTAGTGCCTGAAACAGAGATGGTCTTTTCTCTGGATCTTTGGGAACGCTTGACCAGCTTGTACCCCAGCGTTACCGTGGAGATGACCCATCTGTCCTGAATATCTTCTTTTCAGACATCTGCCTCTTCATAATGAGGCTTTAGGATTCTGGCTTGCAGGTTTCCGACCCCAGGACTTTTTGAGCCTGGGTCTGACTCTGAAATCTTCCTCTAGAGTGTGACGGCGGAGGCCATCGCCCCTGGCGTAGGGGAAGAGAGCCCGTTTAAATAAAGGGCGTTTATACTTTCTTTTGACTGGCAAAAGAGTACTTTTCCCACGAGAAACGGTTTGGATATATTTGTCCAAGTTTTCTTGAAATAGTCGCTCCCCATGAAAACGGAGCCTAGTTAGGAGGTCTTTACATGATGCTTCAGCTGACCAAATTTTTTAACCATGGGATTCTACGCATATGCACAAGCATAAGTGAAAGGCAGGACGCCTGGTGAATAGAATCTTTAATAGCATTTATGGCAAAGCATAATGCTTTTGGTAGTTCAGCAAAATCCCGAGCTTGTTGTCCAGGAAGTTCTCTAAGGGTCTGTTTAACCACTTTCCGACCGCCTTACGACGATATACGTCGGCAGAATGGCACGGGCAGGCAGAATCACGTACCTGTACGTGATCTGCCTCCCGCGGGCGGGGGGTCCGACTGGACCCCCCCCCCCCAGTGCCCGAGCCGGTCGGCTTCTGTCTGGCAGCGATCAGACATGAGGGGGAGGCCATCCATTCGTGGCCCCCTCTCGCGATCACTCCCAGCCAATGAGAATCTTCCTCTGCCTCTGTAAACAGAGGCAGAGGAAGTGATGTCATCTCTCTTCGAGCCGGTCTTTTTCGTTCTGGCGCCGAGGAGAGAAGACAGTAAGACAAGAAGTAAGAAGACAAGTAAGTGCACCAAACACTACACTCCCAGTAGAACACGCCAGGCACACTTTTCACCCCCCGATCAACTCCCTGTCACAATGACACCAATAGCAGTTTTTTTTTTTCTGCATTGGTGTCAGTTTGTGACAGTTATAAGTGTTAGGGCAGTTAGGGTTAGCCCCCTTTAGGTCTGGGGTACCCCCCTTTGGGTCTAGGGTACCCCCCTAACCCCCTAATAAAGGTTAACCCCTTGATCACCCCCAGTCGCCAGTGTCACTAAGCGATCGTTTTTCTGATCGCTGTATTAGTGACACAGGTGACGCTAGTTGGGGAGGTAAGTATATAGGTTCGCCGTCAGCGTTTTATAGCGACAGGGACCTCCATATACTACCTACTAAAGGTTTTAACCCCCTGATTGCCCCCTAGTTAACCCTTTGACCAGTGATCACCATATAACTGTTACGGGTGACGCTGGTTAGTTTGTTTTTTATAGTTTATTATAGTTTTAAGGCACCCGCCGTTTATTACCTTATAAAGGTTTAACCCCCTAATTGCCTGGCGGTGATACAAGTTAAGTTTTTAGGGTCAGATAAGGTCTGCGTCGCCCCATGCAGCGTCAGGTTAACGCCAGTACCGCTAACACACACGCAGCATACACCTCCCTTAGTGCTATAGTATCTGAACGAATCAATATCTGATCCGATCTATACTAGCGTCCCCCGCAGTTTAGGGTTCCCATAAACACAGTGTTAGCGGGATCAGCCCAGATGCCTGCTAGCACCTGCATTTTACCCCTCGGCCCAGCCCACCCAAGTGCAGTATCGATCGATCACTGACACTTACAAAACACTAAGCACACATAACTGCAGCGTTCGCAGAGTCAGGCCTGATCCCTGCGATCGCTAACAGTTTTTTGGTAGCGTTTTGAATCAGTCGCTAACAGTCAGGAGCTTTTTTGCCTGCGAGTCTCACTAGTGTACCCCTAAATTTAGAGCCCAAAATGGCAAAATCGAAGGTACACTAGTGAAGAGGCCTACACGTTTCTGAGCATGACGGATAGTGAAGAGGAAGTCACTCATCTGTCAGATTCAGGCTCAGAATACGATCCTGTAGAGGACAGCGGCTCCATGACAGATAGCTCTGACGACGGAGTTGTGGTCCCTGCAAGGTCAGGCGTACCAGACCCCAAACTTCTTCTGTCCTTGATGTGCAAGAACCGCAGGTCCCTCGTATGGAGCAGAGCAGTACTAGCGCCGCTAAAGGCAGATCTTCTAATCATGCATAAAAGTGCAGTGAGCATTAAGTAAAAAAAAAAACAGGACCAAAGTGGATGAGTGCTTCCAAAGAGGGCTCCGGGGTGCGACACCTGTTTACCCCAGCCTCTCACCTTAAGCAGTGGCCCCGAAGGGCCAAGTCAAGCGTAGGCTGACAAGCGATGTAGGTCCCCCCAGGCTCAGAAGCTTCCGATGGTAAGCGCAGCTAATATCCAGCCAGCGATCACACTCCCCCGTTTAGTAGGTAGGCAACTCAGCAGTAAGAGAAAGAAGAGGACTCCATAGTGCAGTAGTTTATTTTTATCCATTAAAATTTTAAATAGTAACTTACATAGAGGTTTCAGAAATAACAGCTAGAAATCAAGCGCTGCTGGGTTCGGCCGTACCTGACAGCATCGACACCTAGCTCCTGTCTGACGCGTTGCGTCACAACACACGTGACTTTCTCAAAAGGTCAAGGAGTCAGGTGTCGGCCAGTACATTTATACAATCTCAGCTGCTGTCATAACACTGGCGGAAACATAGAAAATTAAAAGCGATCTATATGTTAGGAACAACCTGGTCCATCTATAGGAGGCATAATTCTGAATAATTACAATAACACACTAACTTTAATAATCGATCATTTACGAAAATACTATACTAAAATCAGAAAAAAGGTGAGGGAAATAAGTCTGTCTAAATCTCAAGCACCATCTAGTGGAGGAAGAATAGACATTATTAAAACATTCTAATACACGGCTGACAATTTGAACACTCAATCCTGTAGGGAAAGGAGAATAAAGAAGCAGCCTAATTAAATCATAAAAGCATACTTCAGGGTGACTAAAGGTACCAGATATCATGTGATAATCGATTAGAAAATGAATAATTAGCACAAGAGTAAATCTTTCTAACAACCCAGCCTCCATCGAATAAAAAAGAAATGATTAAAACGCAGAAGTCCAATATAGGCAAGTGCAAACGACAAAAGCTGGCCACCTAGCAGATTCTATATTGTAAAGGAGGGACAATAAAATACACAATTCCTAAATGGCAAATACTAATCATATCATACTTAAAACAATATCAAAAACAAGGACATGGCTCAAGACTTAAAACTATCTCAGAAATACCTAATGAACTCAGACAACATTTATATTAAAATTAATGATTCTACAAGAGTAAACCAAACATACAGGAGGGAAGCAAATATAAACCTACCAAGGAATAACAACTAGAGATATTAAGATGGCAGGTAGGGTATCTTTCACTTCCGAGATCCCCTATTAAGCATAAATTAAACACAAAAAAATAGAATAAAATGATAAAATGTTAAAAATTAGAAAAAAAAACAAGATTGAATTCTACATTGTGCCCTAGTGGCGCCAATGTACGTAATTCGTGTATCCATCTAGACTCAGCCTGACTAATCTTGATAATCTTGTTATCCTCTTGGTTCTGCCAATATATTGGATTTGGCATGGGCATTCTAATAAATAGATGACCCCTTCGCTACGACATGAAATGAAATCTTTTATTAAATAATTCTGTGATGTAACTGTTGAAGTGAAACTCAGTTTTTTTTCTCTTACTTTCTTTCGTATGTCGACATGCATAGCAGTTTTTGCATGGGTAGTATCCTTTGCCTTCGAAGAAAGAAAACTTACTCCTACTCGGAGGATCCAAGACGTTTTTTGCCAAGCGATCCCTCAAAGTGGGGGCTCTTCTTTACACGAAACTAGGTTTTTCCCGAAGGATAGTGCCTAGATGGCAATCAGCTCTAATAATATTCCAGTATTTTTTTTAAATTCTTTCTATTTGTTTCTACTGAATATTAAAATCAAAAATGATCAGTGGGCAATCTTGATTGGTAGAATTTTTGACGTTATCTAGTATTAGTTTATCTCCATTTAATGATGCAACATCTTGCATTTTCTCCTCAAACTTAGCATCGTAACCTTTTTGAATAAATCTCTCTCCAACCATTTGGGCTTTTTCATAGAACTATTCTTTTGTAGTGCAATTTTGCCTCAATCTAATTAGTTGGCCTTTAGGTATATTATTCAACCATAGAGTATGTTGGCAACTATCAAGGGGTAAATAACTGTTCCTATTCACCGCCTTAAAGAAAGTCTGGGTGAATAATTTATCACCTTCTTTCTTTATTACCAAATCTAGGAAGTTTATCTTCTCGTCATGTATTTCCCAATTAAGTTTGAGGTTTTTGTTATTGGTGTTGAGATAAAAACAGAAGTCAATGAGGCGCTCTCTGTTCCCGCTCCAAATAATAATAATATCGTCTATATATCGTTTAAACAAAGTATCTCTAGTTATTCCTTGGTAGGTTTATATTTCCTTCCCTCCTGTATGTCTGGTTTACTCTTGTAGAATCATTAATTTTAATATAAATGTTGTCTGAGTTCATTAGGTATTTCTGAGATAGTTTTAAGTCTTGAGCCATGTCCTTGTTTTCGATATTGTTTTAAGTATGATATGATTAGTATTTGCCATTTAGGAATTGTGTATTTTATTGTCCCTCCTTTACAATATAGAATCTGCTAGGTGGCCAGCTTTTGTCGTTTGCACTTGCCTATATTGGACTTCTGCGTTTTAATCATTTCTTTTTTATTCGATGGAGGCTGGGTTGTTAGAAAGATTTACTCTTGTGCTAATTATTCATTTTCTAATCGATTATCACATGATATCTGGTACCTTTAGTCACCCTGAAGTATGCCTTTATGATTTAAATTAGGCTGCTTCTTTATTCTCCTTTCCCTACAGGATTGAGTGTTCAAATTGTCAGCCGTGTATTAGAATGTTTTCATAATGTCTATTCTTCCTCCACTAGATGGCGCTTGAGATTTAGACAAACTTATTTCTCTCACCTTTTTTCTGATTTTAGTAGTATAGTATTTTCGTAAATGATCGATTATTAAAGTTAGTGTGTTATTGTAATTATTCAGAATTATGCCTCCTATAGATGGACCAGGTTGTTCCTATATATAGATCGCTTTTACTTTTCTATGTTTCCGTCGGTGTTATGACAGCGGCTGAGATTGTATAAATGTACTGGCCGACACCTGACTCCTTGACCCTTTGAGAAAGTCACGTGTGTTGTGACGCAACGCGTCAGAGAGGAGCCAGGTGTCGATGCTGTCGGGTACGGCCGAACCCGGGAGCGCCTGATTTCTAGCTGTTATTTCTGAAACCTCTATGCAAGTTACTATTTATTTTTATTCATTACATTTTTAAAACTACTGCACTATGGAGTACTCTTCTTTCTCCTACTGCTGAGTTGCCTACCTACCAAACGGGGGAATGTGATCGCTGGCTGGATATTAGCTGCGCTTACCATCGGAAGCTGCCGAGCCTGGGGAGACCTACACCGCTTGTCAGCCTACGCTTGACTTGGCCCTTCGGGGCCGCTGCTTCAGGTGAGAGGCTGGGGGAAACAGGTGTCGCACCCCGGAGCCATATTTGGAAGCACTCATCGACTTTGGTCACATTTTTTTTTACTTAATGCTCACTGCACTTGCACCATCATGCATGATTAGAAGATCTGCCTTTACGGCCATCAGGAACTTTATTGCATGATTTCTTGGAACACATCCCTTTTTTGTTTCACGTTCTATTGGGATAATTTTCCCACTTATTTTTTGGTACACGGATTGTTATGGAATTTTTTTGTACTTTTTTGGACTTTAATGAATTGCACATCACCGTTTAGGAATTGATTTTGATTGTCATTCTTTATGATATTTGCACATATTTATTGCATTTTATGATTTTATATTTTGATTGGCAGCTTTATGAAATTTGCACTTATTTATTTCAGTGGATTGCACTATAAGATTCAAGTATTCATCTTTTTTACTATTCACATTGTTTTATTTTAGTGTATGGCAGTTCACCATTTTAGAATTTATTTCATTTTTATGCGTGTTATTTATGCAATAATTTATATACATTTCTTCATTCATTAATTCACCTTTATATTATTCTCACTACCTTTACTTCTATATGTGAACAACGGGTTTGTATGATTAGTCGCATTGTTTATGCGTTCCAGTGGAGTCGCATTGCACTTCCCACTAGCTTTTTGAGTTTTCCGTGACAATTGTATTTTTATTTGTTGCTCATTTCGTTTCAAAGAGTGTGGGCTTATAGAGCGCCGCATATGTTTTGTTATTTTACTTGTTTGGTTTTGTTTGTGTGAGGACACTGTTTTATGCTGGCAGCTCTTGGTTAGCCTACCCCCTTTTTTAGTTGATTGACTGGTATTGGTTTGCGCATTAGCCTATTTTTTATTTATCTACTAGCGCCGCTATTCCTTCTGGTGAACTGGCAAGCACCAGCGGCCTAGTACACCCTGGTCGTACATCCAGCACTGCAGTAACACTTGGTGACGTGGCGAGTCCCATAAGTGCAGTTCAAGCTAGCGAGGTGGCAAGCACTAGTAGTGTCCCGCTGCCACCAAGAAGACGAATACAGGCCCGTCATGCCCATAGTGCCCTGCCTGCTGCATTCGCCAATCCGAATTGGGAACCCACCACTTCTGCAGCACCCGTACTTCCCCCATTCACTGGCCAACCCGGAATTTAGGTGGAAACAGTTGATTTTACGCCACTGGATTTTTATTCGCTGTTTTTCACCAAAGCAATTTATACGCTGGTCAACACATCGCCACTATTCCCCAGTCCTCCCTTGCCAGAGATCGGAGACCAATTACGGTCTCCGAATTTAAGATCTTTCTGGGCCTCTCCCTCAACATGGGCATAACTAAAAAGAGTGAGTTGCGGTCACATTGGTCCACTGACCCAATTCACCATATGCCCTTGTTCTCTGCCTCCATGACCAGGGCACGATACAAGCAGATTTTGCGGTTCATGCACTTAAACAATGAACTCTGTCATCCTCGTGGAGACCCTGAATACGATCGGCTCTACAAAATTCGGCCCCTCGTTAACCACTTCAACCAGCATTTTGCAGACTTGTTTACTCCCCATCAAGTTGTCTGCGTTGAGTCCCTGATTAAATTTTCTGGCCGCTTGTCATTCAAACAGTACCTTCCCAGCAAGTGTGCCAGACACAGGGTCAAGATGTATAAGCTCTGTGACAGGGCCACAGGCTATACATGTAGTTTTATGGTTTACAAGGGCAAAGATAGTCACGTAGAGCCGACAAACTGATCTGACTACATAGGAAGCGCTGGCAAGATTTTGTGGGACTTGGTGTCACCCTTATTCGGAAAGGGGTACCACTTGTACGTGGACAATTACTACAAGAGCGTGCCACTTTTTAGTCACCTTTTTGATCAACAGATTGGAGCATGTGGCACCGTGCGACCTAATCCCTGGGGCTTTCCCCAGCGGCTTGTAGATTCCCGTCTTAGGCAGCGGGAGAGAGCCTGCTTGCAGTGCAATAACTTGCTCGCTATGAAGTGGAGGGATAACAAGAATGTTTTTCGTTCTTACCTCCCTTCATGCAGACACGACGGTCCAAATTACTACGGCGACTGGTGTTGTGGAGAAACCCCTCTGTGTCCACGAATATAACCAAAATATGGGAGGGGAGGACCTCAAAGACCAGTTGTTGGCGCAGTACCTAGTTGCCCGTAAGGCCAGACGCTGGTACAAAAAAGTATTTATTCATTTCAATTGGCTTTGCTGAACGCTCATGTGCTTTACAGAGCTTCAGGACGGACTGGATCCTTCCTTAATTTCCAGGAAGAGATCGTCAGAGCCCTTCTATATCCAGACGGTGCTCCACCTCACCTTCCTCAACCAAATGCAGTAAGCCGGCTGCATGAGAGGCATTTTCCTTATGTCCTCCCGAGTACCCCTACCCAACGAGCCCCCCAAAGAAGATGTCGTGTCTTCAGCAAGCGCGGATATAGGCGTGACACCCAGTATTATTGTCCCTCCTGTCCTGACAATCCTGGTCTATGCATTGGTGAATGTTTTGAACGCTACCATACACTGGTTGAGTTTTAGCGTAGGGTACAGCATTGCACAGACTAGGACACACTTTCACAGGGTCTCCCAAGATTACAAAAAAAAAGTGTAAAAAAAGAAAAAAAAACACCACACAAAAAAAATATAAAATAAAAAAACCAAAAATAGTTGTTGTTTTATTGTTCTCTCTATTCTTCTGCATTCTATACTGCAATGTTTTATTGTTCTGTTTTTATCAGGTTTGCTTTATAGGTATGCAATTTTTTTATACTTTGTTTTTTTATTGTTAACCACTTTTTTGTTTTCAGGTACGCCGTTCAGCTGCAGAGCTAATTTATTCATCTTGACAGTAACAGCGTTTGCTCCCACGATACATAAAGCCGTGACTCCAGCGCTGTCGGAGGTGATTTCACCACCACAGTTACATACTTCAGCATATATGCCGAAGCGTGGGGGCAGCAGAGGGCGGAGGAGCGATTTGCTCCTAACTTTTGCGGGAGGATGCCCTCATGCTTCGGCATATATACGGTGCATTTATGCCCATCATTAGAAGTGGGTGGATGAAGGGAGGTTGTCGAATGGTGGGCATACCCACGGATCAATATCTTTTTTTCGTTCAGCCCACAGGCTGCATGAAAAAAAAAGTTTACAATAAATGCCCAACAAGGACCAGCAACGTACTGGTATGTAGCTGGAATTTGAGTGGTTATACCAGAATGATGCCTGCAGGTTTAGGTATCATCTTGGTATCATTCTATTCAGCCAGCGGTCGGCTTTCATGTAAAAGCAATCCTAGCGGCTAATTAGCCTCTAGACTGCTTTTACAATAAGTGGGAGGGAATGCCCCCCCCCACCGTCTTCCATGTTTTTCTCTGGCTCTCCTGTCCCAACAGGGAACCTGAGAATGCAGTCGGTGATTCGGCCAGCTGACCATAGAGCTGATCAGAGACCAGAATGGCTCCAAACATCTCTATGGCCTAAGAAACCGGAAGCTACGAGCATTTCATGACTTAGATTTCGCTGGATGTAAACAGCGCCATTGGGAAATTGGGAAAGCATTTTATCATACCGATCTTGGTGTGGTCAGATGCTTTGAGGGCAGAGGAGAGATCTAGGGTCTAATAGACCCCAATTTTTTCAAAAAAAAAACAAAAAAAAAAAAAAAGAGTACCTGTCACTACCTATTGCTATCATAGGAGATATTTACATTCCCTGAGATAACAAAAATGATTAAAAAAAAAAATAAAAATGAAAAGCAACAGTTTAAAAATGAGATAAAAAAAAAAAAAAAAAAAAAAAAAAAAAATCAAAAAAAGCACCCCTGTCCCCCCCCTGCTCTCGCGCAAAGGCGAACGCAAGCGTCGATCTGGCGTCAAACCTAAACAGCAATTGTACCATGCATGTGAAGTATCACCGCAAAGGTCAGATCGAGGGCAGTAATTTTAGCAGTAGACCTCCTCTGTAAATCTAAAGTGGTAACCTGTAAAGGCTTTTAAAGGCTTTTAAAAATGTATTTAGTTTGTCGCCACTGCATGTTTGTGCGCAATTTTAAAGCATGTCATGTTTGGTATCCATGTACTCGGCCTAAGATCATCTTTTTTATTTCATCAAACATTTGGGCAATATAGTGTGTTTTAGTGCATTAAAATTAAAAAAAGTGTGTTTTTTCCCCAAAAAATGCGTTTGAAAAATCGCTGCGCAAATACTGTGTGAAAAAAAAAAAAAAAATGAAACACCCACCATCTTAATCTGTAGGGAATTTGCTTTACAAAAAATATATAATGTTTGGGGGTTCAAAGTAATTTTCTTGCAAAAAAAATAATGTTTTCATGTAAACAAAAAGGGTCAGAAAGGGCTTTGTCTTCAAGTGGTTAGAAGAGTGGGTGATGTGTAACATAAGCTTCTAAATGTTGTGCATAAAATGCCAGGACAGTTCAAAACCCCCCCAAATGACCATATTTTGGAAAGTAGACACCCCAAGCTATTTGCTGAGAGGCATGTCGAGTCCATGGAATATTTTATATTGTGACACAAGTTGCGGGAAAGACAAATTTTTTTTTTTTTTTGCTTGCACAAAGTTGTCACTAAATGATATATTGCTCAAACATGCCATGGGAATATGTGAAATTACACCCCAAAATAAATTCTGTTGCTTCTCCTGAGTACGGGGATACCACATGTGAGACTTTTTGGGAGCCTAGCCGTGTACAGGACCCCGAAAACCAAACACCGCCTTCATGCTTTCTAAGGGCGTAAATTTTTGATTTCACTCTTCACTGCCTATCACAGTTTCGGAGGTCATGGAATGACCAGATGGCACAAACCCCTCCCCCGCCCCCAAATGACCACATTTTGGAAAATAGACACCCAAAGCTATTTGCTGAGAGGTATAGTGAATATTTTGCAGACCTCACTTTTTGTCACAAACTTTTGAAAATTGAAAAAAAGAAAAAGAAAAAAAAAAAAAAAAAAAACATTTTTCTTGTCTTTCTTCATTTTCAAAAACAAATGAGAGCTGCAAAATACTCACCATGCCTCTCAGCAAATAGCTTAGGGTGTCTACTTTCCAAAATGGGGTCATTTTGGGGGGTTTTGTGCTATCTTGGCATTTTATGGCCTTCGAGACTGTGATAGGTAGTGAGGAGTGAAATCAAAAATTTACGCCCTTAGAAATCCTGAAGGCGGTGATTGGATTTTGGGGCCCCGTATGAAGCTAGGCTCCCAAAAAGTGCCACACATGTGGTATCCCCGTACTCAGGAGAAGCAGCAGAATGTATTTTGGGGTGTAAATCCACATATGCCCATGGCCTGTTTGAGCAATATATCATTTAGTGACAACTTTTTGTAAATTTTTTTTTTTTTGTCATTATTCAATCACTTGGGACAAAAAAAAAAAAAAATATTTAATGGGCTCAACATGCCTCTCAGTAATTTCCTTGGGGCGTCTACTTTCCAAAATGGGGTCATTTGGGGGGGTTTTGTACTGCCCTGCCATTTTTGTACCTCAAGAAATGACATAGGCAGTCATAAACTAAAAGCTGTGTAAATTCCAGAAAATGTACCCTAGTTTGTAGACGCTATAACTTTTGCGCAAACCAATAAATATACGCTTATTGACATTTTTTTTACCAAAGACATGTGGCCGAATACATTTTGGCCTAAATGTACAACTAAAATTGAGTTTATTGGATTTTTTTTATAACAAAGTGTAGAAAATATCATTTTTTTTCAAAATTTTCGGTCTTTTTCTGTTTATAGCGCAAAAAATAAAAACGGCAGAGGTGATCAAATAACATCAAAAGAAAGCTCTATTTGTGGGAAGAAAAGGACGCAAATTTCGTTTAGGTACAGCATTGCATGACCACGCAATTAGCAGTTAAAGCGATGCAGTGCCAAATTGTAAAAGGTGCTCTGGTCAGGAAGGGGGTAAATCCTTCCAGGGCTGAAGTGGTTAAGGAACCCAAGGAAGAAACCGAACTTTCAGGAGACTGGAGGTAGCATGAAAGTAGAATAAACCATCTCCGTAAGAGATTCTATCAGCAATTTCTCAGATTTGGGAGGCTGAAAAAGGCTCATCTACCATCGTTTTCTCCGCAGAGGAATCATCATTGATTTGTTTTTCCTCCTGGTCAACTGAGGGTAACACCTCATCCTGTGCCCACTGTTCCCCTTAGCAAAGGTTCTGAAGTGGGGGAGGGGGATCTAGAACGCTTCCTATCCATCTGAATGGAGGATGCGATTAAAGCCGCTAATCTGTCTTCCAAACCATGGAGGAGAAAAGGACAGCTTCAGTCACGTATACAGGGGCTGAGATGTAAGAAGCAGTTGCACCATCAATTTGTTTCAATGGCTCACCCTGGCTTGCCATAACTGGTAATTCAGGTGAGGATGACAGCATGGAAATGCGACTCGGGATCCTAGCGCCTGGGGGTGAAACCTTTAATTTTTTGGTGTCTTTCTTGGTAGGCATAGTCCCAAGTACACAAACAGAGGCACTATACAAATTGCACTTAATTGCTGAAAATAGTCATGACATTTAAAGCCGCTATAAAATTCAGCCTAGTGCTGGGAAAAAGGAGTCGTTCCTGTATCAGGAATGCCAGTTTGCAACCCTCACATGTCCCACAGCTCTTGTGTCCTTGTGCTGCAGGTTGCTTGTTTTCTCCTTGTCAGCCGAGGAGAGACTGTCACAGCTGTGAAGTATTTGTTTTTAGCCTGCGGTGTGTCCTCATGGACTTTCACTGCATCGTGTTTAGACCCCACCCCCTCCGAGGAAAAATTCTGCCCCTTTTTACTTTTAAAATGTTCCCACGCTTGTGCGCGGCGTTTTCGGGTCCACCGACCCAGCACGAGGCGGAGATGGGGGAGGGGAGCAGGGACCCATCCACCAACAGCAGGCACAAAACAGTGAAATCAGCCACAGTTTAGCGGTAATCAGCCAACAATTAGCGGTATTAGCGGGACCTCCGCTATCCCCCCCCCCCCCATAGCAAGGGGGGGGAGGTATTGTAAGGGGGGTATGTCGCTGCTGTCCCCCTAACCCTCTGGTCCCATCAGGGGGAGAAAACATTTTTTTCAGCTTTCCTTTACCTTGAAAGTCTCCCTCCACACGCTGCTGCAACCAGACACAGTCTGAGCTTTACCGTGAAGACAACAGAGTAAAATATGTGCATAGACTCCCTCTAGTGGAGATTTAAGGCATGACAACATTTTTTCCCTAATGGAAGAAATACATAGGTGTTTTTAATACCCAAGTTTCTTCCTCTTACCTTATCCCCGCCGGAGGATTTGCTGAATTAACAGACAAACCAGCCTTAACGGCGGGCTGCGTTTAGCAAACCTTCAAGGACCGGGTCCCTAAAATGGGATTCCAACTCCCTTGGACCTGTAAAACACCCCATCAGGAAGCTTTAGGTAATGTAGCAAGCCCTGGGTTCAAGCCCTACAAAGGAGGTGTTACAGGCAAAACGTCGTCCTTTGGATACGAGGCCCCAGGTACCATCCTTGTAGGCCTTAGTGGCACTTTGGATGGATCTGGTCTTTATGGAAGCTATTTAAATCAAGCATGGATCCCTCCAGTGGAGCCCTTCAGAGCACATCTTCACTCGTGACCAACACCTTAGACACTGGCGAAAAAACTGATGTGCTCCTGGAAGGAAGAGGGGTTATATAGGGAGTGAACTTCCTTGATTGGGTATAACCAGTGTCAACACCTGAAGGTGGACTATAACTTATTAATTACTTAAGGCTCGGTGTCCCATGATGTACGATAAAGAAATATCATTAGTACACCCCAAGATAGACTACGCAACACAGCACACAAGCCCTAGAGCAGTGGTCTTCAAACTGCGGCCCTTTGCCTGCCCTTTTTCAGCCCTTGGGGAAATTTTCCATTCACTGATACAATACACCATTCTTCCCACCGACACCAACAATGAGGCATTATTCCTCCCAATAACACAAATGAAGGGGCACCATTCCTCACACTGATACCAATAAGGCACTATTCTTCCCCCTCATGCCAAAGATGCATTGTTAACTCCCACAGACGCCAGGACAAATTCTACTCCCAATGGCCACAGTCCGGCCCCCCTAAAGTCTGAAGGACAGTAACCTGACCCTTTGGTTAGAAAGTTTGGAGAACCCTGCCCTAGAATAGCCTAAATAAATTTAGGATTATAGGATCTGTGGCTCACAAAAGAGAGTGTAATAGCTTTAGCCGATATTACCGCTTTACTAACTAAAGACTGCAGTACTTCTGTCACAACAGAGCCCTTGCATTGAAGCAAGCACCTACAGTGAAAACCAGGTTTGGAGATGCCACTGTTAAGGGTATGACGCCTTCCCTCAAGGGGCATAAGGCGTTTAACCACTTAAGGACCGAGCCTCTTTTTGAGATGTGTTTACAAGTTAAACACAGTTTTTTTGCTAGAAAATAACCAAGAACCCCCAAACATACATTTTTTTTTCTAACACCCTAGAGAATAAAATGGCGGCCGTTGCAATACTTTGTCACACCGTATTTGCGCAGCGGTCTTACAAGCGCACTTTTTTGGAAAAAATACACTTTTTTGAATTAAATAATAAAACAGTAAAGTTAAGCCAATTTTTTTTTTATATTGTGAAAGATAATGTTACATCAAGTAAATTGATACCAAACATGTCACGCTTCAAAACTGCACCCGCTCATGAAATGTCGACAAACTTTTACCCTTAAAAATCTCCATAGGCGACGTTTAAAAAAATTCTACAGGTTGCATGTTTTGAGATACAGAGGAGAGGTCTAGGGCTAGAATTATTGCTCTCGCTCTACCAATCGCCGCGATACCTCACATGTGTAGTTTGAACACCGCTTTCATACACGGGCGCTAATCACGTATGCGTTCGCTTCTGCACGCAAGCCTTTTCTTTATTTTACTTTTTTTTTTTTTTTTAATTTAAAAAGTGTAAAAATAAAAAGTAAACATCCTTTTTCAAGAGAAAAAAAAAAAAAAAAGCATGACAGGACCTCTTAAATATGAGATCTGGGGTCAAAAAGATCCCAGATCTCATATTTACACTAAAATGTAATAAAAAATAAAAAAATAAAAAATTGTCATTTAAAAATACAAAAAAAAATAAAATGGCCCTTTAAGAGCTATGGGCGGAAGTGACGTTTTGATGTCGCTTCCGCCCTGCAATGATATGGAGACGGGTGGGGGCCACCTCCCTCTTACTCGTCTCCATGTCAGGTTAGGGAAGGGATCCGATCTCCGCCACTGCCGGATGGCTCCGGTAAGCCGCGGAGGGAACCGCAGCAAGGCAGGAGGGGGAGGCCCCTCTACCGCTGCCGATAAAAGTGATCTTGCGGTGAATCATCCGAAGAGACTACTTTTATCTTGAAGCGGAGAACCCGCTGAAGAAGAAGATACCGGGGTTATGGCAGCTAGCTGCTGCCATAACGATATTCCCCTTCAAAGTACAGACGTATAACGACGGTGGGCGGTCCGGAAGTGGTTAAAGAAGAACGCCAGCTTTTCCTTCCCAAAACAGATGCATTGTGCATGTAAATGAATCACAACCCCAGTGTTAGCTTATGTGTAACCTACCCAATTTAGCTGATGTCACTCATCCTCCTCCTGGCTGAATTTCAAAGTTCTGACTTCCTGTTTCCTTCCTTTACCAGTCCTGATACTACATGTCCCATCATCCTTTGAGCCTCTGTAGTTTCAGGGCGGGCTATGGCAGTCACTCGTACCAGTTCTTGGAGTTGATGTGGGTGGGTCCTAGGGTTACTGTGGGTGTTTTTGGGCTTTCATGCAAGTAGTGAATGGGGAGTATTGGAATTCTACTCTCACCAATCACAATCCATTCCTCTCTGCAGTGAACAGAGTGCTGTACAGCAGGAAGTGTAACCTTACAAACCATCTCTTATACAAGAAATGTGCTATTCTAGCTATAAAATATAACAAAATATAAAAATAAAATATAACAAATATAAGACTGATCACATTTTTTTTTCCTGCTCTGATCTCATTCTTTTTAAACAGAGAAACACGATTTGTAATGTGCATACATTGTTTGCACACACACACACAAACTATTTAATTACAAATCTTTGGTTGTTGTAAAGTGTATGTACTCACACACTAAAACGATTGTGAGCAGAAATGTACACTCCTTTTACACAAAGTGCGAATAGGGCCTTAGATGCAAGGGATCCCTACCATACTAGAAACATTGCATTCTTAGGGCTTTTTTAAATGAATGGAGTAAAAATGCAGCACAACCACAAGGTTTTACCGCCCCCAACTGCTCCCCCTTTTAGCTGAAGGGGCAGTGATTGGGGGTGAACACATGCCTCGATACTCTGCGTCATGGCTGTGGTGGGAATCATACCTACTGTTGTGCTTGGTGGGCACTACCTGCCTGTCAGACAACAAATTCTAGTGAATGGAGCCACACTGCAATTACGCACAATGTGCATGTTTGCAGTGCAGTACTGAAGCATTTTAGGGGGTTAAAATAGGTGATAAGGAGGTGATACAACTCGTTCTCACCCGCCTGTCAAATGCTCTGAAGAGTGATCCCAATGTAGATCTGTCTGCAAAGCCGGTGTATATGTGGCATACCTCCTCCGGTGTCATTCCAGTCTGGCAGCATGCCAAAGAATAATAGTTTAGTGCAAGACTACAGAGGAAGGGCTATGGGGAGGTGATTATGAAGGGGTTTCCTTCATATGTAAATGAACCAGTTCACAGAGAGAAGGTATGATCTATGCTGGGACTGACCATTCCGTTCAGTTCTAGAGTTCCGCTTTAATGCATTATCCGTGTTAGTAAAAAAAAACTTTCAAAGAGATGCATAGAAGAATGTACTGCATCAATCAGGTTCAGAACAAGATTTCAGAATTATCAGGAACATGATCAAATCCAGTCTCTACAGGAGTAGGCTGTATATGTTTTGAATCAGAGATGATAGATGCCTCGGACACTCAGATAAGAGCCTGAACTGGATATAAAAGGCCTGGTAAACAATGCAGGTCACAGGCAGGAAAGCTATACAAGCTGCGGAGGATGATACTGTGGAAATAGAAGGCCCAGAATAAAAAAAAAAAATTACAGGCCTTGGCTTCCTCTAAGGTTAACCGTGAGCCACTCCCCAAAACAGCAGGGGACTATGTACCGAGGTCACATATCCGTAGGAAGGTCTTCTGAGCATCTTTTAAACAGACTATAAGGAATAACCGTTCACCATCTCGCTCAGATACCAGCATGTGTCTGTTCGCAGCTCTGTGCATAGTCATACATAAAGTACGTCCAGAAAAAAACACAGCAACCAAGATTGCTGCATTAAGTCCTCAAGGTAAAAAAGGGGCAGGGGGAATTGTCCCAGTACTTTATAAAGTGCTCTGGATGGTAGTTTATGTAACGCACTGGTCATCCTGGAACTTCAAATTTAACTTCTGAAAGGTGAATTTTTACCAAGTTTTGGTGCGTAGTTCCACAACAGCTGGAGGGCTGTAGTTTGAAGATCCCTGGTTTAAACACTCAAACAAGTATAGCCAAATACAAATTCCCAGTTTCCTGATAGTTTAATTGTTAATATTACTACTACTAGTATAGTATTTGTCAAGTCTCATATTGGTTATAGGGCAAACCAGTCTTACTTTTCTAGGCTTTGCCAGTTATGGTGGGCATACCCCGGGGGGGGGGGGGTCTCCAGGGTGTGGGAAACATAGGAATGGAACATGGCTCTGGACCTGTATTGCACCCTGTGGCTAACTAACACTGGGGTGAGCGTCCTTACAGGATCCAGTGCCCAAATCAACATTACAGGCTGTCTGCACAGCACAGGGTCCATGTATGGTTCCCAAGGTTTTACAGAGGCTACACCAATCCAGATGCACTATGCCTATTGTAGCAGAAGGCAGTAAAGAAGTCTGAAAGTATTTTAATTTTTTTTTTTCAGGACGCTAGAAAAACAAAAAAAAAAAACCTCATGGAGTGAGGTAGGGTAATTTGGTGCATGCCCAAATGGGGAGGGGGTGAAGGGGGCATATCTAAAAAGGTTTTGCCAAGGTAGAAGGAACCCAGGGTCTATGACTATCCAGCCCATGCCCTGCACGGTATGATGAACATATTTGTTGTGTTAACAGCCACACAGATTATCTAGCGGCTACATCTTCAACTTCCTTGTTCCATTAAATATAACATGTTATAACAATCAATACAAGCTTTGTCCTACTCACTTGCATACTAATGAGCAGCAGATTTGTAGGATCTTCAGGATTGTAAGATACAGGCCTGGAAGGGTGAAATGGCAAATCTGTCTGAACAAATGTTTTTGCAAAGTCTGAAGATCGAAATATACGGCCACCACTGCTCCCTCCAGACACTTCAGCAACCAGAACAACCTGGAGAGAGAAAAATAAAAATAAATAAAATTATAATGATAGATAGATAGATAGATAGATAGATAGATAGATAGATAGATAGATAGATAGATAGATAGATAGATAGATAGATAGATAGATAGATAATCACACTCTCACAAAAGTGAGTACACCCCTCACAATATTTTATTATATCTTTTCATGTGACAACACTGAAGAAATTACACTTTGCTACAATGTAAAGTAGTGAGTGTACAGCTTGTATAACAGTGTAAATTTGCTGTCCCCTCAAAATAACTCAACACACAGCTATTAATGTCTAAACCACTGGCAACAAGAGTACACCCCTAAGTGAAACGTTCAAAATTTAAAATGGACAATATTTTTTGTGTGGTAATCATTTTTAGCACTGCCTTAACCCCCTTGGGCATGGAGTTCACCAGAGCTTCACAGGTTGCCACTGTAGTCCTCTTCCACTCCCTCCAAGACATCACAGAGCTGGTGGATGTTAGAGACCTTGCGCTCCTACACCTTCCGTTTGAGGATGACCCCAAGATGCTCAAAAGGGTTTAGGTCTGGAGACATGCTTGGCCAGTCCATCACCTTTACCCTCAGCTTCTTTAGCAAGGCAGTGATAGTCTTGGAGGTGTGTTTGGGGTTATGTTGGAAAACGGCCCAGTCTCTTAATGGAGGGGGATCATGCTCTGCTTCAGTCTGTCACAGTACATGTTGGCATTCATGGTTCCCTCAATGAACTGTAGCTCCCCAGTGCCAGCAGCACTCATGCAGCCCCCAGACCATGACAGTCCCACCACCATGCTTAGCTGTAGGCATGACACTAGTCTTTGTACTTCCACCTGGTTGCCGCCACACGAGCTTGACACCATCGGAACCAAATAGGTTTATCTTGGTCTCATCAGACCACAGGACATGGTTCCAGTAATCCATGTCTTTAGTCAGCTTGAAACAAGCAAACTGTTTGCAGGCTTTTTTGTGCATCATCTTTAGAAGAGGCTTCCTTCTGGGACAACAGCAATGCAGACCAATTTGATGCAGTGTGCGGCGTATGGTCTGAGCACTGACAGGCTGATCCCCACCCCTTCAACCTCTGCAGCAATGCTGGCAGCACTCATACGTCTATTTCCCAAAGACAACCTCTGGACATGACGCTGAGTATGTGCACTCAACTTCTTTGGTCGATCATGGCAAGGCCTGTTCTGAGTGAAACCTGAACTTTGGACATGCCTGCCCTAGTGTATATACCGTATCAGCTTATAGGTACATAGGTTGGACTTGGACGTGTCTTTTTACAACCTTACCTACTATAGATTGCCTTCATATTTTTGCCACCCAAATGCATTATTTTACATTAAACCTCATTTGCCATGTAGTTGCCCACCCCATTAATTTGTTCAGATCTTCTTAAAAGGTTTCCACACACACACACGGTTGTGTTCATAAGTTTGCATACCCTGGCAGAATTTATGATTTCTTGGCCATTTTTCAGAGAATATGACTGATAACACAAAAACCTCTCACACTCATGGTTAATAAATGGCTTCAGCCAAACACTACCAATCAACTGGGTTTACTCTTTAAATCATAAATGGCAACAGAAACTACCCAAATGACCCTGATCAAAAAAAGTTTACATACCCTGGAATGATTGGCCTTGGTACAGACACACAAGGTGGCGCACACAGGTTAAAACAGCAATTAACCACCTGCTATCCTCGCTAAGGCCGAATGACAGCCACAGCGCGGACCTGTATTCCCGGGAAGCCGTCATATGACGGCCTCCCCTGTGCACGTTCCCTGCGCGCGCCCTGCAGGGCGCGCGCCGAGCGCGCTGTGATTACCGAGTCACTGAGACTCGGCTGATCACCGATCCGTGTAAGGGGCCGGTCCCAGCCCCTTACCATGTGATCAGCTGTCAGCCAATGACAGCTGATCACATGATGTAAACAAAAGATCGGTAATCTTTTTTTTTTACTCACGCTGACAGCGGGAGTAGAAAAAAAAAGTCGATCACCGGATCAGATGTCAGGGACATCGGTCCCCAAGTGGAAGAGGCACATCTGCCTCATCAGTGCCACCTAAAAGTGCCACCTAACAGTTCCCACAGTGCCACCTAACAGTGCCACCTATCAATACCCACCTGTAGTGCCAATCAGTGCCACCTGGCAGTGCTGCCCATCACTGCCACCCATCAGTGCCCATCATTGCCGCCTCATCAGCATACATCAATGAAGGAGAAAAATGACCCGTTTTAAATTTTTCATAACAAAATATAAAAAAAAAATTTAGAAAATTTAGTTTACATTTTTTTAACAAAAAGTAAAAACCACAGAGGTGATCAAATGCCACCAAAAGAAATCTCTATTTGTGGTGAAAAAATGATAAAAATTTCATTTGGGTACAGTGTTGTATGACCGCGCAATTGTCATTCAAAGTGCGTCAGTGCTGAAAGCTGAAAATTGGTCTGGATAGGAGGGGGGTTTAAGTGCCCTGTAAGCAAGTGGTAAAAAAGGTTGATTTCCCACATTTGTGGCTTTTTAACCACTTCAGCCCCAGAAGATTTTACCCCCTTCCTGCCCAGAGCACTTTTTACAATTTGGCACTGCGTCGCTTTAACTGACAATTGCGCAGTCATGCAATGCTGTGCCCAAACAAAATTTTTGTACTTTTTTCCCCACAAATAGAGCTTTTTAGTCACATCTGCTGTTTTTATTTCTTGTGATATAAAAGAAAAAGACCGAAAATTTTGAAAAAAACCATTTTATGATATTTTCTACTTTTTGGTATACAAAACTCAATTTTAGTCATATATTTTAGGCCAAAAAGCATTCAGCCACATGTCTTGGGTAAAAAAAATAAATGAATAAAAATCGTATATTTATTGGTTTACGCAAAAGTTATAGCATCTGCAAACTAGGGTACATTTTCTGGAATTTACGCAGCTTTTAGTTTATGACTGCCTATCTCATTTGAGGTGCTAAAACGGCAGGGCAGTACAACCCCCCCCCCCTCCCCAAATGATCCCATTTTAAAAAGTAGACACCCCAGGGTTTTTTTAAAATTTTTTTATCAATTTATCACAGGGAATGTAAATATCCCCTATGATGGCAGTAGGTAGTGATAATTACACCTTTAAACAAAAAAAAACAAAAAATTGGGGTCTATTAGACTCTAGATTTCTCCTCTACCCTCAAGGCATCTGACCACACCAAGATCGGTAAAATGCTTTCCCAATGGCGCTGTTTATATCCGGCAAAACCAAAGTCATGAAATGCTCATAGCTCATTGTTAGGCATATATTGTAATGCTCTTTTTTTCATGCAGCCTGTGGGCTGAACGAAAAAGAGATAAATCCGTGCTGCAGCTGAATGGCGTACCTGAAAATAAAATAATGGTTAACAAGAAAACACAGCAAACAATGAAAAAGGTATGAAAGAATTGCATACCTGAAAAGCAAACATGATAAAAACGCAACAATAAAGCATTGCAGTTAAAAAATACAGTAATGGGGGGCGTGGCTTGGCGCGCAGAGTGGATGGCAGCAGACTAGAGGAGCTCCACTGACCCCTCGGGTCCTTTAAGCTTAAACGGCACCATTACTTGCAGCAATAATGAGCAGACTAACCCGTCACAACTCCAGCATCCACTCTTGTCGCTCCGCACCCCGGCATCCACTCTTGTCGCTCCGCACCCCTCTCCGGCTCGAGAGGTATCATGGACATCTTTAAAACTCAGCCCCGACGCCTTAAAGCCAAATCCAAGATGGCGCAGCCTCGTGGGGAAGACAAGTTCAGTGAAGACTCGCAGTATGCCGATGAGGACGAGGTAAGGGATACCCCTTCATCCGAGCTCCTCCTCACTCTCACTGCTATGATGAAGATAGCAGCAGATATTAAGGGCACCCTCTTTTCTGCCATCACGGACCTTAAGGCTGATGTGCTATTACTATCTGAGAAAATGGAGGGGGTGGAGAAGGCAGGCTCTAGAAGAGACAAGGCCATCACACACCTAGATAAAATCACTGACTCTCACTCTGCACGTCTCATTGAGATGAATTGCCAGCTGAAGGGCTTAGACAACAGGGGGAGAAGGCACAATATAAGGGCGAGAGGTGTCTCTGAGTCAGTTGAACCGGGCAACATACCATCTGCCCTGCAGTATGTGTTTAATGAGCTACTGGAGCGCCAAACAGGACACACCAATCGAATTTGACAGGGCACACAGAGCTCAGAGCCAGGCCGGCTGACACGGCTCCCCCACGGGACATAATATGTTTGCCCAACTTTAAACTAAAGGAGGAAATCATGGCTAAAGCAAAGCGCAATGAGCGCATCACATTCAATGACACGGAGATATCCATATTTCAGGACCTTATATTTCAGACAAGTATACCTTACAGATGGAAATTCCCCTTTGCTCTAAAATGTGACCTTGCCAGGGCAGACAATTATACCTGCGCACACCTCATGATCTGCAAAACTTTTGCCAGGTTTTACAGATCCCACTCGTTGAGTTTCCCGATTGGTATGGGGAATTTTGCAACCCACAGGCAGTTCTGGGTGTTCAGGTTTCGCCTCGCGCTACTCCTACTAAACCCCCATAAAAGAAAGGCAAATACCAGAAACATACCACGGGTCCCAGCTCCGCCTCAAAGCGCCCTAGCGCTTTTAGAGCATTGCAGCCTGACTCAGGTCAAGAGTGAGGGTGAGAACTCATGAGGTCTGATCTCACCAATACTTACCGGAATGTGAAGGAACAGGATTACAGCATGGACTGGGATACACTGGGCCCTGTTGGCCTTTTTGAACGATAGCCCATTTACTGGGGGGAGACCTTTTCTTGCTTTGTTTTTTTCCATTTGAACTTGACTAGTCGTTTCCCACACAGGTTATTCCTCAGGTAGACAGAAGGTGGCGATATTGCTCCCACAAGCAGAGTTTGATATGTGGGACCTTCAGCGAACTCCACACACTTAAGGTATGACCGTTACTTTGCCTTGACAGAGGAGGAACTATGCATGAGGGTATATACTTTTGTCTGGGTCCCACAGCTTCGTACCCATCCACATAAGGAGGATTCTCATTTATACCCATATAGATTGGGAACTGGCTTTGCACTGGCATTAGACACTGCCGAAGGGTGGCTTATCACACGGAAGACATCAACGCACCTAGTGCGCCTTGTGGCTCCTCACCTTGTATCCCCTTCTATGAACTACTGTGCTAAAATTGGGATAGCCTGGGTCTATCGTATTGTTTGCATATTTTGTTTACTGATTGATATGCTGGAGAGTAGAAAATAAGCTTACATGATTGAGTCTGTCTTGATTTTTTACACCCCCCTTGGGGGTGACGGTTGTGTTCATAATCAGCATTATATATTTTGAGATTTTATTTATAGGAGCTGGGGGTTGAAGGGAGTTTACTGACAGTGGTAAATTACCCCAGATTTCTTGGCTTTGCTAAGAGATCATTTGCAGACGTAGCTCTGACCGCACCCCCCACTGCCCCCACAGTGGGTGCTGTGAGGCGGGCGCATAGGTGACACCCCTGTTTGTAGGGCACTCGCAGGTGTGCACGTTCATGGCCCCAACTCACATAAATTCCTCTAGGGGTCATTAATTAGAGGCTAATTACCAAATACACGGACCCCACTCTCAGTGTCGGATAGTGGGACCGCACTCTTTTCTTTCCCTCACCCCTCCCTCTCTTTTGTTTTGGTTTTTTCTCCCTCTACGACATCCTCATCCACAATGATTTACTCATTGTTGGTCAAGAACCCCACGGTGATATCTCACAACGTGAGAGGCCTTAATGTCCCCCAAAAGTGAACACAACTATTGTGTCACCTGGGGAAGGAGAAGCCGGCTTTTGTTTTCTTTCAGGAAACATTTCAAAGCAAACGCGATCCCCAAAATGACTGATGGATACTTTACCAAGGCATATCATGCTACTAGCACAGAATCCAAAACGAAAGGTGTCTCGATATTGATTGGGAAAAACTCAGGTTTCGAGCTCACCCAACAATTGGCAGACCCGGAGGGCCGGTATCTCCTTCCAATCACTCTAGCGAGTGTTTACTTCCCAAATACTGCACATGACCTTTTGCCAAAAACTGATTGATGAGCTTACGTGGTTTGCCTCTGGTTGCATAGTTCTTGGGGGTGACTTCAATGTTCCATTGGACCCGCTTCAGGACACCTCCAATGGCAGATCATCATATCGCATACTTAAGAAAATTAGAACATTGCTGAACATCTTAACGCTGAAAGGACTCCTGGCGGGTAACGCACCCACAGGAGAAAGACTATACCTACTTCTCCATGGTCCACAACAAATACTCTCGCATAGACTTTGTGTTTGTAACACAGAGAGACTTGAATATTATGAAGGGGACGCACATAGGGACGAGGACGATATCAGACCATGCACCTATCTCATGGACCCTACAACTGCAGAATGTACATAAGAGACCTGGTGGCTGGAGGCTTAACTCGACCTTACTGACAGACCCCGTGACTTTAAAACCCATAGCAGAAGCTATAAAGACATACTTTAGAGAAAACTCTACAGAAGATGCATCACATATCACCATTTGGGAGGCTCACAAATGTGTGCTTAGGGGCCGACTCATTAGCCTAGCTTCACTGAAAAAGAAAAAAAAAAAAAAAAAAAAAAAAGGACGGAGAAAGAATTGAAATTCATACTTGAAAAATTACAGAAGTTAGAAACCCAACATAAAAAAAGATCGACAGCAATCAACTTAGCTGTAGACCTTTTAATGGTACGAAAGGAGTTGCAGGAGAAATTAGACTTGCAAGCAAAGCGAATACTATTCTTTCGCAGAGGTTTCTTTTATGAACATGGGAACAAAAATAATACGTTCCTGGCCAAGGCCTTAAGAGACATTCGTTTGACCACCACCATTACCCAGATCAAAAAATAGGAGAAAACAAAATTAGTACACGCCACGGATCAAATTGCGGCGGAGTTCCACGGGTTTTAGACTGTAGAATCTTCCACCTCCACACAAGCCTGCAATAGTTTAGATCTCAGATCATAGCACAATATCTAACGAAAAGCAGCCTACCTAGCGTGTCAGCCTCTGATGCGGCGGAAATTGGCAAACCTATAGAGATTACAGGACTCTTACAGGCAAACAAAATCCTAAAATCTGGAAAAAGCC